>CM066312.1:97530088-98730088 GCA_033807775.1 Saussurea involucrata | reverse complement strand
AATAGTAATAAACAAGTTAAATTAGGTTATATATGTTAAAAACTTGCAAATAAGACAATAAAAAACATAAAGAAAAACCAAATATCGCATTACGTTAGGCCATGGCGTGCCACGGGCTTAACGTGGCGTGATGAACAAGCCTTGGTGCCATGGCGCGCCATGGTGACTGTGCGACGAGTTTTTTAGAACAGTAGGTGTGTGTGAGTTTATTTGTTGCATTTGCCGTATATAAATATTATATACTACAAAAAAATGTCATTTCATTAATTAAGAAAATATAATAATAATAATAATTGTTTACCTTACTTATCGTAGACATCTATTTTAAAAAGGACTAGAAGCAGCGCGATGTATTTCGATTTTAATGTTTTTTTTTGTCTTTGTCAAATTTATAATACGATTTTGTGTGATTTTGAGAAATCGATTATGTCTTCTATAAATTTGTTTAATTTATTTTTTATTTTAATTTAATTTAGACTTAATAATAATATATTTTATTTTAGGTTTAATAATATAAAAAGATAATTAAGTATTTTATTAAAATTTAATAATTATTTTAAGAGTAAATTACGGATTTGGTCCCTTTGGTTGTCCAAAATTATGGATTTCGTCCATAGGCTTCATTTATTACGGATTTGGTCCCTAACAGATGGGGGTAAATTACGGATTTGGTCCCCGACTGATGCAAAATCCATTGGATTTGGTCCATGCCCCTAACGTCCGTCCAATTGGGTCCGTTAAGTCAGCCCACGTGCAAGGCACACTAGGGCAAATTTGTCATTTCACTTGTTAGGTCTTCTTCAACCTCTCTTCTTCTTCTTCTTCTTCTTCGTAACCCACAAAAATTTAACCCTAAAATACAAAAAACCCACTCTTGTTAATCCACAACCATTAATCTGATCATTTTGAAACCTTAAAAAATTAATCCACAAAAAACCCACTCTTCTTAATGTTAAACATTAACCCACAAAAAACCTTAAAAAATTAATCAACAAAAAACCCATGATCAATGTTAAACCATAAACATAAAGTTTCCATTAAAAACATGCCAAACTGTTACATGAGCTTGCATAACCGCTAACTAAACAAAAGGAGGAAATGCATGCTTTTAACAGTCCAAGCTAAACCAACAAAAAACCATTACAAGTTCAACACAAACACAAACCCATAAACCCATCACCACCCACTAACATAAAAAACCATGCATGTACACTACCTAAGAACCCATCATCACCACTGACCATCATTCAAACGGATTGGGATAAGCTTGGACAGCTCCACGGGTGCAGGTTTCGTGGATGCATTTGAACATGTGCTTCAGAGCCTAGTTCTGCAAGAAGGCATGCATCATATCGTCCACTGATTTCTGGTACTTGTCATCAATCTCCTTGAGTGCTTTCTAGTACTTGTCTTCAGTCTCCTTCCTCTCACGCTGCAAACCCTTGACAGCTTCTTTCAGGTCGTGAATTTCAGCAATCATGTGAACTTGGTGACGGAGCAAGATGTTGAGGTAAGAAACGGGACACACCCATACCGTTTCTTCAAACAGGGGGAGAGGCGAAGCAAGATCCATAAAGAAGATGATGAGAAGTTTAGGGTTGTGAGAAGTAGGGATGGTAACGGGGCGGGTTTCACAATACCCGGCCCCGGCCTCAGCCCCGGCCCCGGTTTATGGTAAAGGACCCCGGCCCCGGCCCCCGGCGGGTACGTGGATCCTTATCCCGTCCCCGGTCAACAAACTGGTCAATCCCCGGTCCATTCCCCCGTTCCCGTCCTGACCCGGTTCCATTTTTCCAAATTCCATAAAGCTATTTGAAACAAGAAGACCATTAAGTCACAATATTTCAATTGCTCACTCGTTATCTTGGGCAAATACATGTTATATGTATGAAGTTTACCCTTGGAAGTGCTTCAATGATCCAATCTTTTCAATAAATAAGAGAGATGTTGATGAAGTAAAAGGCAAAATGAAGGGGATAAAGCTTGCTGAAGTCAGAAGGTTGTATATATTTATTATGTTAAGAGTAATTATTAAAAAAACAAGAATTTAAAAGCATGACGGTGAACTTCCATGCTAGAAGAGGTAAGAAAGAGAAACAAAGGAAGCATATGTTGGAAGAGAGGAGAATTGAGAAATGTATATATATATATATAACGGGTACGGGCGGGTCAGGGTGTGTGTTACCCGGCCCCGATTATAATTAAACGGGAATCCTCGGCCCCGGTCGGGTCAGGGGAACCGGGTTTCTCACCGGATTAGGACAAATCACCATCCCTAGTGAGGAGAGGGAGGGGAGGGGAGGTTCACCTTAAATATACCAGAAATGGAGGGTATTGGAGAATGAAAGGGTTTATAGAGAAATGAAGGGGTAAGCCGACGGTGATGATGGTGGTTTAGGGGTAATGATTACGCTGACGTCATCAAGCCCTATCTAGAAGAAGATGATAAACCAACAAGTGAAATGACAAAGTTGCTCTTGTGTGCCTTGCACGTGGGCTGACTTAACGAACCAAGGGGACGAACGTTAGGGCCAGGGACCAAATCCAATGGATTTTGCATCAGTCGGGACCAAATCCGTAATAAATGAAGCCTAGGGACGAAATCCATAATTTTGGACAAACCACAGGGACCAAATCCATAATTTACTCTTATTTTAATTATATTTTAAATTTTTTATATTTAAAATAGGGGAGTGCTAATGGCACCCCAAAAAGGGGTGTTGAATGCACTAAATTCCGCACCAATACCTTTTACATTTTACCCCCCTATACTAATTAAATAAATTTACTTTATACCTTTTACATTTCTAATATTTATTTTATACCTTTATTATATTAACACATAAAATCGTATATTAGCTAAAATACGTTAAAAATACGTTTTAATTTTAACAAATTACACCATTATAATCGTCTTTTCGATACGTTCGAAATGAGCCCAATCTTGAATTTTTTTTGGATTTATATATTTTAATATATATCATATACACTATATAAAAAATATTTTATATTTAAAATTCATACCTTTATAGTTAATTATTTAATTTATGGTACTCTTAGGTAGCGTTTGGTACACATACTAGATGGGACGGGATGGAATTGGACGGGACTGAACTGGATGGGACGGGACGGGACGGGACTGAACTGAAAGAGATAATTTTAATCTAAGTTACGTTGGAAATACATCGATCCTTTTGTGCATACTCTGTAACTGCAAATACTTCAGCTCCAAATACACATGAATCATCATTCGCCAAATACCCATTTTCACAATTCTTAAATGAGTCCAGTGATACCAACTTGTCAAAACCTCATTTAATATTCTTCTCGTGAAACCTTCTCCTATTGTCATTCACGATATCTATAAACACATTCAAATAATAATAATTTAAAACGATTTAATGAATTAGTTAATATATGATTATTATGTTAATGCGATAAAAGATTACTTTGTAGATGGCACATCTACCAAAGTATTACGAGAAATTGTAAACCAGTAATAGCATCAAATCGTGACTGGGGGAGCTTTTACAATGCATGGGTGACATTACTTAACTCGGTAACGGATGAAACTTACATGTTTAATTTCTCACAACTTGAAGCAGTATTACGAAGCTATCCAGGTACACCTTAATATATTATTATAAGTAAAATGTTATATGTAAGTTTAATAATTACTAAAAAAAAGTTAAATTGTTCTAATTTTCAGGTGTTCTTGCTTATCTGAATGACACATGGTTGAAACCATATAAAGAAATGTTTGTATCTGTTTGGACTGACAAATTTCTCCACTTTGGAAATCAGACAAGTAACAGAGTGGAGAGTCAACATTCCAAGTTGAAAACTTACTTGGATTCAGCGCAATCAAGTCTACCGACATTTATGAGCAAGATCAATCAAATCATTCAGTCACAAGATACAGAAATTAAAGCAAGTATTGAAGTGAGCAAAAGTGTCACGAAACATCGTCATCGCATATCACACTTCCAACAATTGTGTGGTTTCGTTTCACATTATGCATTAGACATAATATTCCAAGAGTATGAGCGAGCTAAATCATATGGCTTATTTTCTGAAAATTGTAGTTGTCTACTACGTACAAGTTATGGGTTGCCATGTGCGCACGAACAAATGCAATATTTGAACAAAGGTCATCCTATTCCAATTGATTCAATTGATGTATTTTGGACGACGCTTGATGTATCACCGTGCCAATCTTTACAAGATGATGACGTAGGTTGTGAAGCTGAAGTCCAAAAGTTTACTGAGGAATTTAACAAACAATCGAGATCTGGTAAGTTCAGTTTTCTAAGGAAAATAAAAGAGATAGCCAGTGCATCAAAAACATGGGTTCGTGAACCTGTTGTTAACAAGACTACTCGTGGACGGCCCTCGTTGAAGGATAAGCTTTCCAGAAAAACTCATGTTGATACCTCATTTGCAACTCATGTTGACCCGTCTTTTACAAGTGAAAGACCCCTTAGACGTAGTAGTTCGAACGCGTCAACATTTGTTGACTTGGAAAAATGAGTTACCAGGAACCACCGAGACACAGTTCTTTCATGGGCAAAAACTATAATGCACATCCATACATTAATCAATTTCCAAAGATGTTTCACCCTTACATTACGCATGTACATGATGTGAGAGGTGATGGAAATTGTGGATTCCGAGCAATAGTTGTCTGTCTCGGTCTTCATGAAGATGCATGACCCACAATTCGGTCTAACTTGATGGAAGAGTTACATACAAGACAGAATACTAGAACGTTTTTGGAGGTCAATATTGGAATAGTGTTTACAACACTTTAAACTTCTTTCAATATGATGGAGGTGCACCAGTTGAACACTGGATGACAATGCCTGAAATAGGTGTCTTGATTGTTTCAAAGTATAATGTGATATTACACGTTATAAATATGGCAGGCTGTATGACGTACTTGCCGCTTAGTTCCACTCCGCCAGCGTGGTATCAACATGTTGTTTTTACAATTGGGTACGTTAATGGTAACCATTATGTGAAATTAGATATGACAGAAGGATACCCGTTCCCTACTATAACTCAACATTTTTTCCACTACAGTTATCAATGTGCTGCAGGATGGGCTACCCCGTATTTAGATAGAATACATAAGTACCAACGACTTTTACGTGTTAATTGTACTACGGATAATGTTATTTTAGAATAATCGAATGTATTATAGATTATTTTATGTTCTATTTATATGTTAAATCGCAATGTTTATGTTTTATTTTTATAATTATATAATTATTAAAAACTAGTAATATAAATATTTTTAAATATTTATTTATTTTTAAATAAAATAAAAATATATAATACAAATAAATAAATAAAATAAAAAAACAAAAGACAATAAAAAGGCAAAAAAACCAAAAAAAACAAAAAAATTAATGAAGATTAATCATTGGGTAATCATGGAATGCCATTAGCCATTTTTGGGGTGCCATTAGCCTCCCTCTTAAAATATTATTTAGTTACAAATTCATGCTAACTTTAAAAAGTTATGTTCATATATTCTTGAAGTTGAAAATTAAATAATAATATATAATATTTAAAAATTTTATTTTTAAAACTTCTTATTAAATATTTTATAATATACAGAAGGATAAACATCAACACAAGACAACATTAATTAATATTACAATAAAAACAAAAGTTATTACAGTAAAAGATTCACATAAAACACTACATATTAATATATTACTAGCTCACATCGACCGTTCATGATAGTAATCCAACGGCTGAGAATAACGGTACACAGTAACACAGGGTAGCTTCTATATCAGACGAGCATAACCAAAAACCACTTCATACTGAACACGTGGCGATCTTCAAAACAGACGGTACGATATATACATTCACCCACCGGTGACGACGTTAGCAGCTTAACGATGCTTGCTCCTTGTTTCCCCACTGTACAGCCTACGTTTACAGAGACGAATTCAAACCCCAAAATACGATCCAAATGTTTAATCAAATAATCAACAAATACATACTAATAACATAAAATTGATAGAAATTATTTATCATGATCAACTTCACCGACATCTGATTTCAAAAAGTTAATCATCAATCAAAACTTCATGTTTGATTGCTCTTGCAAGAGGTAATGAAGTTGTTTTCAGAATGATAGGTTAAAGGTGACTTGAATCGTCGTCTTCTTCTACGAATTAATTATAAAAAATGCAAAAAATGATGAAGAGCATGATGAATTATTACCAGTCGTAAACAGTGGGACATCCGGCGGTTTTAGGATTGTCAAAGTAATTAGATCCGATGCCTTTGGTAGCTAGGTTACTACCGGGGTTAAACACACTCCTCCACACATTATCCTTACGCGCCGCCGTTGGTGACGGAGTCGTCGGAGTTCCCGGCGTCGTCGGAGTCGGCGGCATCGATAGAGACTTCTGAAATTTGCTGCTTCCTTCTCCTACATATCACAAATTTCAACTTAAAACGTCAGATCTGAGTTTCAAACCAGTCGATCACTAGTTTTCAAGCATCAGTACGATCTCAAATTTCAGAACAAATTCAACTAATCGATTAAATCTATATAGAAATTAGAATATATTTGATTGATCAACTGTTGGAACGATCTAATTTCGTATTTTACATAAATTCGATCACTAGTTTTCACGCATCAGTGTGATCTCAAATTTCAGAACAAATTCAACTAATCGATTGAATCTATATATCAATTAGAATATATTTGACTGATTTAACTGTTAGCACGATCTAATTTCGCAGTTTATATAAATTATGAACATGATCGCGGATAGATATGTGAAGATGATGTATGGAATGGAAAGAATAGAGATGCATGGAGGAATTAATCGTATCACCACCTTTGTCGGTGACGGTGTCGACTTTCCGGAGCTTGCCAAGGCCGCGTTGCGGCTGAGGTCCGGCGACAACTTCATCCCACATCTGATCTATAAGAACCATGGCAGCTGGTTGATTAATCATGAATGTTTTCTACTCTCCTTGAAGTTTGAAGCTTCTTGAGTTACTATATATAGAGGGATAAAATATCTTGGCTGCCTCTAGACTCATCCATGGTTAACTTTTTTAACTGTGGTTAGTGTTTAGAGTTTTACTATTTCCAGGCTACAAAAACCAATCATCGTGTCTTCCCTCCCTATATTTATTTTTAATTTTTTTAATTTAATTACTGAAGTTTTATCTATTTTTATTTACGAATAATATATTTTGTCATCAAATTGAATTGTTAGTAAATGTTTTTATTAAATAATTGTTTATTTTTTTCTCACTATAATGCCTTTAAAATTTTAACTGGATTTTAAGATTCTCAATTATTGTTATGATCCCTAGAAAGGACATCCTATAAAATAAGTAGGGGTGTTAAATTTGTATCATGACAAACAAACCAGTTCAATACCAACCGTACCAATTTAAAAGGTATCAACTAATTGGTATCAATTAAGTTGGTTGGTATTACCGTACCATCTTCACAAACTTAGTTGGTACGTGGTATTGAAAATCGTATACCATGGTAATACCGTATCGTACCAACTTTTATATATATATATATATATATATTATTTTTAATTATTTAATAAATAGGAAATGAAATAAAATATATATTTATTAACGATTTAATGTAGAGAAAATATTGATCTGACTGTTTTTTAGTGTGCCTCAAAGATGGATTGTTGGATATTCACTTACAACTCACTAAATTCAGACCCTTGACTTCGTATTCATAAATCCCTAAATCTCTTCTATTTTGGAGATGTTGGTACAAAACCTTACCAACATGTACCAACCGAAAAATGTTGGTACCAATTAAGTTGGTACCAAGTAGAGTTGGTTGGTACACGGTATAATTTTTTATGTACCAATATAATTGTTTGGTACATGATATTGAAAAAAATATGGTACAGTACCATATTCACCCCTAAAAATAAGCATTTAATAAATTTTTATGGTCGTTATTGTAGTTAACCTTCTTTAACTTTGGTGTTTATTTATAAATGTTATATATATGTGATCAATACTCAAAACATTTTTATGTGTTAAGAAAGTTGAATTCATTTTAAGATGAAACGAAGTATTTATTATATATGTTTTAAAATAAATATATATTTGTTTTAAAATAAGCACAAGTTAAAACATAGCTTAATAAAAAGGGAAATTAATTAAAATACTCTAAAATGGAAGTTGTGTTACCAAAATACCCAAAAAAAATTCAAGTTTACCTAAATGCCCTAAATTTCCGCGATGATGTCCGTGATGGCCCGCGATCGCGGCCCGCGATGGCCCGCGGTGGGGACTGAAAGTGTAAATAATGTTGCAAAAATTATCACTTTCAGTCCCTGACCGCGATCACGGGCACTCACCGCGGAAATTTAGGGCATTTGGGTAAACTTTGAATTTTTTTGGGTATTTTGGTAAGTCAACTTCCATTTTAGGGTAATTTAATTAATTTCCCTAATAAAAATGTGTGATTAAAGGGTAAGGGTTGAGTTCATGTGAGATCAACCTGTTTTCGTGTGTAACAACCCAAATTCAAGTAGGTTTTAGAGTTTGGTGGCCAAAGTGAAATAAATGAAAGTTAAGTTAAGGGGCCATTTCTGTAAATTGTGCAAGGTATAAATGGGCACAAGATTCTAGGGCAGCCCCCATTTAGCAAATCAGTGTTTTGGTAGTGTGGGTGTGTGGTGGCGTGAAAGAAGAAGAAGAAGAAGAAGAAGGAGAAAAAGGAGAAGGAGAAAGCTAAAGGGAGGAGAAATCAAGGAAGATATTGCAAGGTAATACATCCTAATTAGTTCTTCTGATTAGTGTAATGCTTCTCCTTCTTATTGTTCCGAATTCTTAATACTGATTTGGAAGATTACTTGAGTTTTCACCATATTTCCTTCAAAATGAGTTTTATGGGTTTTTGTCTTAATAAATCGATTTAAGGGGTTATAGATGGATTAAGTGGGTGTTTAGGGTTGGTGGATGAACCCTTATAGTCGTCTAACCAAACTAATGGCTTAAATCGGAGTATTAATCGGTTTTAGAAATTCTAAGTTCGAACATCAGCGTTTTCCGGACACCAGTGTTTGAAGGTGTCCGGATATGTTGAAGGTGTCCGGATATGTTAAGGGTGTCCGGATATGTTGAGGTTGCCCGGATAAGTCTGGCGTCCGGATAAGTCTGGCGTCCGGATAAGTCTGGCGTCCGGATAAGTCTGGCGTCCGGATTAGTATGGCGTCCGGATAAGCATGACATCCGGATATGTGTAGTGTTCGGATGGGTGCTGTGTCCGGGAAGGGATATCCGGACAGTAGAGCTGGGATATTTTCTGATGTGGATCTTTTGCCTTAGGTGTTCTGTGAGTGTAGCTTGAAGGTGATTAGGGAGTGCACTGTGCGACAATCAAGGTGAGTTCCTTAAACCTCTTTTACGACGTAACTGTTAAACGATTCTTTTACTGATTATGGTTTTAACAAGCATGAAATATTTATGAACTGATATGCATGAAAGAAATGTTTGATATGTTGAAATGATGCGCATGATTTATAAAAGGGTCAAATGCTTTATGAAACGTATGTGCATGCTATGTGATGTCGGTCTGTACTGTGGGATCAATGAGCCTCGGGATCTGATGATCCCTTGGATATGTTTGACGAGACGGTAGGTTGGAATTCGTTTCCTCCTAGGCGGGTATCGGGGAGTCTGCTTGGGCCCCCGATACGAGAACGGCGAAAGGGGAGTCTGCTTGGGCCCCGATCGCGTATGGTTAAGAGATCCATTACACAGTGCAGTACCATATGTGATGATTTATGATGCATTTTAATGAAAGGATTTCATATTGTTTATGCATGTTCTTTTACGGAGGGAATTCACTAGACCTTTTGGTCTAACCCTCGCTTTTCAAAAAAAACTAAACCATTTTCAGGTAAGCGTTCCGCAAGTTCCTCGGGGAGGAAATAGGAGGGACATAGCACACTTGGAGATTTGAGCGACTCCAAGATTTAGACTACTGACATAGATAGATCTCGGCTGTGGATTTTGTAGACTTCCGCTGTCATTTTTGTTAAGCTCGTTTATTGATGTATTGAACAAGTTAAACTTTTGTACTGTAAAACGCTCAGTTCTGTGATTTTAATGCTTAGTAAGTTTTTGGGACGTTACAAATGGTATCAGAGCCTTAGTTTAAGGGATTTAGGTGACCACTTGGGCCTAAACTTAAACTATAAGATGAGGAACACAGCCGAGACATAGGATTGCCTCTAGGAACAATCACTATAAATGCGCTTAGGAATAAGGTGCCAAGGACAAACGTGTAAGGTAAGTTTGGGATTACACCTGGCAAGTGTAATTATGAACTTATAGGTACATGTGCGTGCTTACAATACCTTACTTATAGCAAATTTGTTGTGTCACGTCTAGTAAGGATTAACTATCGGTTTCTTTCAGTTTAGCGCTATGGCTGGGAGAGCGTTGAGGAATAGGTCAGCAAGATCCCTGAGGGATAGACCGAACTCCATTGTTTGGGGAAGTGTCGTGTAAGAGTCATTATGATGTGATGTATGTAGACATCGTAGAGAAGAAACATTGTAAAGAATGTTATGAGTCGTCTAGAGGTAGCTCTTCATGGATTCGGAGAGGATGAATGTTTGAGTTTGAGTAAGACTCCAGTTTCGGGAGAGTCCTAGTTATGGAAACCATGGGATAGATCAGTTGGGAGGGTAAGATCGAATAGTGTCAAAACCTTGAAAGTATCAATGGATCCCTGACTTTTTAGTCTAGCTTTTCATTGGCAGGATAAATGGAATAAGGTACTTATAGTGAATTGAAAGCATGTAGAAGTAGAAGGTGAGACAGTCGATCAAAGCGAAAATAGTGTGACATGGTTGAGTAAGTGAGATGTGGAACGCATGTACATCAAGTTAGTGCTTGATCGAGAGGGCGACCCTTGGTCGAAGGAAGAGAGTCAAGGATAAGTTGCGTGGGTGAAGCGGTTGACCTTGCTAGGGTGAGTAGCCTTCAATTGCAAGTAGAGTTTCATGCATAGCTTTCTTAAATATAACATGAAAATTTTCACGATTTGAATTAAATGTGTAAATATCAATTTTGATCGAAAAGGAGTCAGAAGGTGCAAGCGTATGTTTAAAGAAAAGGTGATTTCATTCACATTGCACAATGAAATTTTGAGCCTAACGATTGCAAGGTATTTCACACTTTTCATGATAAGTTAAATCATTACAAAAGGTCGAGAAGACGTGTGCCAGCAAAACTTTTACAATCAAATGAATTTTAACCGATTGATATCATATAAAAGAGTGCGAGAACCGACTGGTTTACTTGGTGTCAGTAATTTATTTCGAAATTGTGTCGTATGAAAGGATTTTCATTCAACGTATTACTGCCGTAATAACATCGTTCGGAATTGAGTAAGATTAAGGTTCACGGAAAGATATATGCAAACGATTCTCGAATCGTTGTGCAGGGCGTTGTAGTTATAAGAGTGATGGGGTCATGTGTACCCAAATGTTTTCCAAACGTTGTTTATTTAAAATGATGAAATGTGCGAAAAGACTTATTTACTGTATTGTCATGCATGAAGGCTATGAACCTACTAGGTCGTAGGGTATTACGTCTTAGGCTAAGGAAGAACTCCAAGAGCGGAGAGGCGTTGGTCGAGTCAAGGGAGAACGTAAGTAGTTTTGGTATTTGTGTTTAAGGGGAGAGTTGGACCTTGGAAGAGTCGGGAATGGATTTTAGTGTCAGGTGTACGAGGGTCTGTACCTTTGCTCGGTGACTGAGAACACAGTTGCCGAGGGGCGATGGTGTCCGGAGGAAGGACTAGGAGTCATCAAGGTATTGGTCTTAGCAACTCTTTATGAGTAGTGTTGTGAGGCAGGAATGAAAGGTCCACGGTGTGGGCCATGGGTTTCGGAGGGAGCTTGTAATATTGATGTTACATGAGTAAGTTTCGAAAGAGAGGCGACGGATTATAAAATTAACTATGATGTGTAGGGAGGAATAGGTCCCGTAAGGAACTCATGTTAAAGGATAGGATAAGGAAGTAGTTAAGAGTGTCTTTTGTGTTGAAGTCGGCAACGGTGTATGTTGGCCGAGGCCGAAGACTCAAACCAGATGAGTGTAAGTTAATAGAACATCTTGTAGAGGTGTTAAATTAGTAAGAGAAGTTATTGTTTTGATTAAGCATTCTATTTGTGAAGTATGGAGGGTTCATCGAATGATGAGGTAAGTAGCGCGAGCGAAGCGAGTGTGTAGACCTTATCGTTTAGTGAGGGACTGTGTCCAGCTTACGTAAAAGCTCGAATCGTAAAGAGCTAGCTAGAATGTCTGTGTTGAACTAATTGAGGACTCGTGAGTTATAGTCAGCAAGTTGCGAAAGGACTAAGTAGCGAGATAGGCTCGATTTCATGAAGGTAACTTTGAGGGCGAGTTTAAACTGTGTATGGATGATCATGAGAGATCTGGTCTGCAGTGTGATGTTATGGGCAAAGAGTGTAAGGATGTGTAGTGACAGTATTTGTCAAGCCTTCTGTGTCAGTCGATGATGTAGTAAGGCAATGTTAGAAAGATGAAGGATTAGGAGGAAGTCCTTTCGGGATTTTGGATAGAGTGTACGATTTGCAATCCTAGTTGTTGAAGTACGTAGCTTGTAAGTTGGTGTTTATTTTGACTGTTATCGGGGTGGAATGTCGGGGGCAGAATTGGGTGATTGCCCATCTGTGAGACCAAGCTTTGTGGTTACATATGTTGTTAAGTATATTCTTGAGGGCAGAAGTAAGTTTAAAGAAGATGATGAATAGATTAGTCAAGCTGTAGTATAGTAGAGGAGACATCGTTAAAGAATGAAAATTGTTCCTTATGCGTGAGGGAATGATCCTAGAAGAAAATAGCTGGAAATTTTGGTTATGTCTAAGGAATGACGTGATGATGATTGTGGGTCGGAATAGTAGTATGATCGTTAGTTGATTTGAAATGTCATGATAGAGGTATAAGCCTTTGGTTGGTTGATTTAAATTTTATAGATTTGTAAGTAATGACGTTCATTTGTTATTACAGGATGTGTTACGATTTTTGGGGGAGTGTTATTGAGACTAACACACTGACTGTTAAAGAATTATTTAAGGTAAATCTAAGTAAGAAAGCCGGGATGACGGTATATATATATATCTGTCTGATTTTATGATCATAGTGGTTAGTCGAAAGAATTGTGGAACCCGAGTGTCGGGGTGTTCTTGAATTAATAGATTCGTTTGTAATAGGGAATCCAAGGGGGTGGATTATTAGAGTGAATAGGGGACGTCACTAAGGAACACTTCGGGGTCATTGGAAGTTAAAGAGGATGAGGGTTGTGTTAGTCAGAAATGTGGTGGGATTGATGTGAAATCCTTAAAGAATGTGAATTGTTGCTTATGTGTGAGAGAAATGTCTGAGAAAGTAAAAGTTGGAGATTAAAGAATGTGTAGTGACGTCGAACACTGGTCTTGTTTCAAGACGGCTTGGTTGAATGCCTTAAGATAAGATCTTGGTGCAACTGTTTGGTTATGTAAGTAATGAGAAAGCGATAGCAACATGTGGAAAGGTCGGGAGAGAGGGGCAAGTAATGTGTGGTGAGCAGTGCTCCACGCTAACGTGGGGAAGGTGTAGATAGTATGTCGGATCAAGTGAGTAAATTGGAAGTAGTACACTTGACAGTATTGTGTAGATTGTCCTTGATAGTGTGTGAACCGTTGGAAAGAATATTGAGGAAGGAAATTGTGTAAGTTTTTGTGCAGGGGAGAAGTGGATGAGACAACTAGATGAGTTAAGTTAGTGACCTTGTGAGAAATGTGTAAACGATTTGGTCGTATAGTGTTTAAGCTAGTGAGAATAGCATGGTGTGACCATGGTTATTCCTCCCAGTTGGGTGAGGGTAACCGGAGTTATGTTTTATGACCGAACGAACGTGGTAATCAGCGAGGATTTGATGTGTTTCAGGATAAGTTTAATTCTAGTAGGTGAACACTTCAACGTTAGGTTTGAAGGTTCCTACCCTGGGTTACGTACAAGGATGGAGTGATGAAGTGGTGAGGATGTAAGAAATGGTTGACGAGCTGTGGTCGTGGTGGTCCGAGAAAGGGAAATGTTATCCGCATAGTCGATTGTTGATTAGGAGAAGTAATCTAGGATTGCTTGTATTTCGATGAAGGAACTCTGGGTTGTGAGTTGTCGGGACGTTCAGGTTTGGATTTGTGTCAAGCGGTCAAGTGTGTGTCCGTCTCTTAGTAAATGAATCTCGTGTTGTGGCAGAGGATTTACCCAAGTTCCTCCTTAAAGGAAGTGTTGATGCATGAGAAGCCTTAGTAAATCTTCTGTAGTCAAGATCGACCGGGTAGGAACAGTAGCCTACGAGTTAGAGTACCGTAAGAACTGAAGGAAATGCACCCAAGGTTCCATGTTTCGAGTCTGATGAGATGGTTGACTGAGTCAGATATAGCTTTGCTTTGGGAAGTGAAGGTTTTGATATGGGCAAGATACCCGCATCTTTTCCAATGAGGAATTCCGGGGACAGAATTCTTTTAAGGGGGGAGTGTTGTAACAACCCAAATTCAAGTAGGTTTTAGAGTTTGGTGGCCAAAGTGAAATAAATGAAAGTTAAGTTAAGGGGCCATTTCTGTAAATTGTGCAAGGTATAAATGGGCACAAGATTCTAGGGCAGCCCCCATTTAGCAAATCAGTGTTTTGGTAGTGTGGGTGTGTGGTGGCGTGAAAGAAGAAGAAGAAGAAGAAGAAGAAGAAGAAGAAGAAGAAGAAGAAAAAGGAGAAGGAGAAAGCTAAAGGGAGGAGAAATCAAGGAAGATATTGCAAGGTAATACATCCTAATTAGTTCTTCTGATTAGTGTAATGCTTCTCATTCTTATTGTTCCGAATTCTTAATACTGATTTGGAAGATTACTTGAGTTTTCACCATATTTCCTTCAAAATGAGTTTTATGGGTTTTTGTCTTAATAAATCGATTTAAGGGGTTATAGATGGATTAAGTGGGTGTTTAGGGTTGGTGGATGAACCCTTATAGTCGTCTAACCAAACTAATGGCTTAAATCGGAGTATTAATCGGTTTTAGAAATTCTAAGTTCGAACAACAGCGTTTTCCGGACACCAGTGTTTGAAGGTGTCCGGATATGTTGAAGGTGTCCGGATATGTTAAGGGTGTCCGGATATGTTGAGGTTGCCCGGATAAGTCTGGCGTCCGGATAAGTCTGGCGTCCGGATAAATCTGGCGTCCGGATAAGTCTGGCGTCCGGATTAGTATGGCGTCCGGATAAGCATGACATCCGGATATGTGTAGTGTTCGGATGGGTGCTGTGTCCGGGAAGGGATATCCGGACAGTAGAGCTGGGATATTTTCTGATGTGGATCTTTTGCCTTAGGTGTTCTGTGAGTGTAGCTTGAAGGTGATTAGGGAGTGCACTGTGCGACAATCAAAGTGAGTTCCCTAAACCTCTTTTACGACGTAACTGTTAAATTATTCTTTTACTGATTATGGTTTTAACAAGCATGAAATATTTATGAACTGATATGCATGAAAGAAATGTTTGATATGTTGAAATGATGCGCATGATTTATAAAAGGGTCAAATGCTTTATGAAACGTATGTGCATGCTATGTGATGTCGGTCTGTACTGTGGGATCAATGAGCCTCGGGATCTGATGATCCCTTGGATATGTTTGACGAGACGGTAGGTTGGAATTCGTTTCCTCCTAGGCGGGTATCGGGGAGTCTGCTTGGGCCCCGATACGAGAACGGCGAAAGGGGAGTCTGCTTGGGCCCCGATCGCGTATGGTTAAGGGATCCATTACACAGTGCAGTACCATATGTGATGATTTATGATGCATTTTAATGAAAGGATTTCATATTGTTTATGCATGTTCTTTTACGGAGGGAATTCACTAGACCTTTTGGTCTAACCCTCGCTTTTCAAAACAAACTAAACCATTTTCAGGTAAGCGTTCCGCAAGTTCCTCGGGGAGGAAATAGGAGGGACATAGCACACTTGGAGATTTGAGCGACTCCAAGATTTAGACTACTGACATAGATAGAGCTCGGCTGTGGATTTTGTAGACTTCCGCTGTCATTTTTGTTAAGCTCGTTTATTGATGTATTGAACAAGTTAAACTTTTGTACTGTAAAACGCTCAGTTCTGTGATTTTAATGCTTAGTAAGTTTTGGGGACGTTACATCGTGAGACCGTGAAACCACAAAATTAACACTAAACCTTCACAGTGATTCATTGTGAAGATAAGAAAAACAACAAACATTCACAGCAAAAACACTGTGAAGGTTTACCATCACAGTACCTTCACAGTCGTTTGTTGTGAAGATTTAGTGCTAACTTTTTGGTCTCACGGTCTTACAGAAATAAGTTGATCTCACATGATCTCAAGTCTAAAGGGTAATTTGACAAAGTTGATATAGCCATATAGGCAAAATAAAGTATTATTAATGGATCAAAATAAAAAATTACAAATATTTGCAATGATCATTAAAGGGTAATTTATATTTTTCTAACAAGATAGATTTATAATACAACCACAAGAACTAACTCGTTAAAAATTTGCAATCACAAAGATTCGGCCCGTTAAAAAATATACCCCGTTAAAACCACACAGACACTTTAGGGAAATTAATTAAAATACCCTAAGTCAAACCATGTTTTACTGAAATACCACAAATCTCTCCCATGTTACAAAAATACCCCAAAAATCCGCGATGGAGCCCGCGATCGCGGGCCCCAGGCTACGTGTCACCAAAGTTTGCCCACTTTGCCCGCGTTGGTCCCTCAAGAATGCCCGCGGTCCAGCTTTCCCCCCTCAAGAAAGCCCGCGTGTGCAGTTTTGGTCCCTGCCCGCGTTTGACTCTCGTTGACCCCCGCGATCGCGGGCTACACGTGTCACCAAAGTTTGCCCACTTTGCCCGCGTTGGTCCCTCAAGAATGCCCGCGGTCCAGCTTTCCCCCCTCAAGAATGCCCGCATGTGCAGTTTTGGTCCTTGCCCGCGTTTGACTTTCTTTGACCCCCCGCGATCGCGGGCAAAAGTGCCACATGTCGGCACAGGGTTAACCCTAAAATCACTTTGACGAACCAAACCCTAAATGTTTTCTTCGGCCGCACTATATAAGGGGGGGACCAAAAACCGGCCACTCTCATTTTTTTAATAACTCTCTCAATTTTTAATCAAACTCTCTCAATTTTCTCCCACTCTCTCAATTTTGTCGTATGGAATACGCGTTCCGGTTTTGTGAAGATGTCTCGTATTACCTCTGTGGTATGTTTTCCTTATGTTTTTTGTTATTTTTTGTATGTTATTTTAAGTTAAGATATATGATTTGTAGGTTGTTATAGTGTTTATAACTTATGTTTGAATATGTTCTATGTTTAACATGATATGTATGGTTTTATGTTTGAATGTGATATTTGTATGTTATAATGTGTATGTTGTTATAGTGTGTTTTTTTATAAAAAAATTGTTAAGAGTGTTTTTTATAAAAAAATTGTTAAGAGTGTGTTATTATAAAAAAATTTGTTAAAAATGTGTTTTTTTATAAAAACACACTCTTAACAAATTTTTTATAAAAACACACCCTTAACAATTTTTTATAAAAACAGTTTTTTTATAAAAAATTGTTAAGAGTGTGTTTTTATAAAAAAATGTTATAGTTTTATGGTTTTATGTTTGAATGTGATATTTGTATGTTATAATGTGTATGTTGTTATAGTGTGTTTTTTAATAAAAAAAATTGTTAAGAGTGTTTTTTTATAAAAAAATTGTTAAGGGTGTGTTATTATAAAAAAATTGTTAAAAATGTTTTTTTTTATAAAAACACACTTTTAACAATTTTTTTATAAAAACACACCCTTAACAATTTTTTATAAAAACACTGTTTTTATAAAAAATTGTTAAGAGTGTGTTTTTATAAAAAAATGTTATAGTTTTATGGTTTTATGTTTGAATGTGATATTTGTATGTTATAATGTGTATGTTGTTATAGTGTATTTTTTCATAAAAAAATTGTTAAGAGTGTATTTTTATAAAAAAATTGTTAAGAGTGTGTTTTTATAAAAAAAAATTGTTAACAATGTGTTTTTATAAAAAAAAAATTAAAAACGTGTTTTTTATAAAAAAAATTGTTAAAAATGTGTTTTTTTTTATAAAAACACACTCTTTTAAAAGTGTGTTTTTATAAAAAAATTGTTAAGAGTGTGTTTTTATAAAAATTTTGTTAAGAATGTATTTTTTATAAAAAATGTTAAAAATGTGTTTTTTTATAAAAAATTGTTAAGAGTGTTTTTATAAAAAAATGTTAAAAATGTGTTTTTTCATAAAAAAAATGTTAAAAGTGTGTTTTTATAAAAATAATTCTTAAAAGTGTGTTTTTATAAAAAATTGTTAAGGGTGTGTTTTTATAAAAAATAAACCGCACTTTATCTCTATATAACAATATGATACGTTGAAATAAAATAAACCGCATTTTATCTATATATAACACTATTATACGTTGAAATAAAATACCACCGCACTTTATATATAACACTATTATACGTTGAAATAAAATACCACCGCACTTTATCTACATATAACACTATTATACGTTAAATAAAATACCACCGCACTTTATCAATATATAACAATATGATACGTTGAAATAAAATAAACCGCAACATCTATATAAAATAAAATAAACCGCAGCATCTATATATAACACTAACTATAACATATGTGAATGACTATGTAGAAGGATTTCTTTAACATCGACTTGACGCTAAGGTGCAAAGTTTCCTACATCGAGGAATTAGGAGCGCTCTTTAGGGGATTAGGTGATCGCGCGGATACCCTTGAGACCATCTATAGAGGGACACCGTTCGGGCCATGGATGGATGTGTCTTACTCTGGTGGCGACCCTACGCTAGTACACATGTTTCTACAATTGGAGGTCGAGGACGCCAACGCTGAGCCGGAGGAGATGCATTTTGATTTCTTCGGCTCTCAATTGCATTTTGGGCGTCGTGAGTTCTGTCTAATTACAGGACTACGTTTTGGAGAGGCTCCCCCCTTCCTCCCTTAGAAGACTGCTCCTTCGTTCCTAGGGTTTGGGGCATTTCAGCATCTCGTTTGAAGCTGAAGGCAGCCCGGGACAAGATGAAAGAGTGCCTTAGTGCCCTAACCGACGACGATGCTGTCCGTGTATGCTTGGTGGTGATCGTGGATATGGGCTTCCTGGGCCGTGAGTATAGCCAGTATGCTTCATCGACGGTCCTTAGGGCCGTCGAGGACCTTGAGCTGTTTAACAGCTACCCGTGGGGTAGCCATATCTGGACACATTGCTACTCTATTCTGCACCGAGCCATAGCCAGACGCGTTGATCGACATGCAAAGATGAATCTTTGTGGTTTTACATACGCCTTCAAGGTTAGATACGTAGTATAACAATTGTTAATAATACATACAAACTGTTTGGCTTTTCTTTTTACGTACTTGCTCTTCTTGTCTAATTCCAGATATGGATCTTGGAGATGTTTCCCGCATCAATCCGATATTTCGTCAAGCACGAAGATCGAGTACTTAGGGGAACCCTTTGGGACAAGCGTGTTACCCTAAGTAGGTCGCTTTGGTATTAGTTCTTCAATGCGTCTAGAAATGTAAGTTCTTTTACTATGTTTACAATTTGCATACGCTAGTCCCGCTTATTAATTTCTTTTATGTTTTATCATATATTTAGCAGCCACTCTTGCCTTTCGATCGCCTTGTGCCTACTGTCGACGAGATGGGCACAGATTGGTATAGAGACAGCGTGGCCTTTATTGACGCAGGGGCGGAAAGGGCTCGACGTCCCCCTACTTCCACATCTGACGCAGATGAGGAAGACGACGACAGGCCCCCTTCCGGTGGATACCAGCCGCCCCCTTCCTCCTCCTACCAGCCGGCCCGTTCCTCCTCCTACCAGCCGCCCCCTTCCTCCTCCTACAATCCATATGAGGCGGCCCCTTCCTACGAGCCACAGCGTGGCTCTCATGAGCACCTGTGGGACTACGTCCACGGGCCGCTAGAGTCACGTGTACAGCTTCTGGAAGGATTCTACAGACAGTTTAGCGCTGTCAATGTTAGTGTTTAACTTAATTTGTTGGCCACGTTTATTTAGTTTGTATATTAATATTACGTTCTAATTTTGTTTTAGCTGTCGAGTACGACACCGATCCCCGCTCCGTTCGGACAGGGGGCACATGCGACGTTTGCCACCACATCCTATCCGTCATTCCCTGAAAATGTAAGTGACATTGAGTAACCATTATAGTTATATGTTTGTTCCTAAGTTTGTAACTCTTATAATGATCAATGTCACGCAGGTCGGGATGTCGGGGGCCGGAGTACCTGGAAGGTACCGGAAACAGACGAGGAGTGGACAAACTGTGGGCGAACTGCAGCCGATTTTCCATTCACGCCTGAGGAGGAAGCAGACTGGGAGATGGCATCCGACAATTACTACTTCGATAATGGCATGAGAACCCCACCAATGTATGATTTTATGCCGACGGGTCTTCGACAAAGTCAACGAATTACTCCCGCAGTGCAAAAAGCCATTGATGAGGCGAACGCCGGTATCGAAAAGGTAAAGGGTATGTGGAACCATAACTGGGGGATTCAGCAGGGGAAAATGGAGTATCTAGCGGAGAAGAAACGAGAACTGGCCATGACTAGGGCTCACGTTCGGCACCTGCAACGAGAGATTAAGGAAGCTGAAGAGGAACTAGAAGAACTCGAATCGGACTACATAGGAATGAAGGACGTGATCAAGGAAAAGGTTAACTTCATCACAGGACTCCAGGACGCCTTCCAGTAATAAATTTATTTGTTTACATGCACTGTATCCGTTTCGGTTGGGAAGATGATTTGCAATAATTTTTATATGATGTTGTTAATTAATTTCCTTGTTAAATAACTTAAGTGAATTTCTATATTAAAAACATTAAAATGGAAAGGAAACAATACATTAAAAACCACAAATTAAATAATTAACTATAAGGGTATGAATTTTAAATATAATTTTTTTATGTGGTGTATAACTGTATATGATATATATTAAAATATATAAATCCAAAAAAATTCAAGATTGGGCTCATTTCGAACGTATCGAAGAGACGATTATAATGGTGTAATTTGTTAAAATTAAAACGTATTTTTTTAACGTATTTTAGTTAATAAACGATTATATGTGTTAAATGTAAAATTAAAATAATGAAAGTAAAAGGTATAAAGTAAATTTAGTAAATAAGTATAGGGGTTGAAAGTGTAACATTTCATTTTAAATTCGTAAAATTGGACGAAAGCGGGGGGTGAACAGTGAAAGCGGGGGTGAACAGTGTCAAACGCGGGTCAAATTTTCAAAAATGGTCCCTGGAATTTTTCAAAAATGGTCCCTTGCAATTGAAAAGTCACAAAAATAATCCCATCGCGGGATGAGCACGCGATCTTTCATTTTTCAAAAATGGTCCCTGCAAGTTTAAAAAAGTGTCAGAAAGGTCCCTGGCCCGCGATCGCGGGCTCCCATCGCGGATTTTTAGGGTATTTTTGCAAAGTGGGAGAGATTTGTGGTATTTTGGTAACACATGGTCAAACTTAGGGTATTTTAATTAATTTCCCGACACTTTATATTAATTTTCCAAAATATAGACAAAATCTATTAAAACCATTAAACTTGAAGAGTTCCATTTGTTGGATATAAAACTAAATTGCCAAATTTTAAGAGAATGTAATCCAATCATAAATATTTTAAATGTTATATGTACCTTCTTTTATATCATAATGGGGTTAAATTATCTATTGTAAATACAAAACATAAATATTAATGTTGATATATAAAGAAAAATTAATAAATATATAGATACATTTTACATATTGGGGTTGGGTTCCGATGAGAATTGTCAAATTTGGTGATAAGTGGTTATCAATCGTTGGATGAGAAATGGACGAACACTAGGATGCGATGCATTGAGATAAAATGCACCAAGATGTACCGTATCAATTCCCTTTTAAGCCGCAATTCATGAGAAAGTATTTGATTAAAAATGATCAACGGTTTAAAAATACTTCTAACACTTCACACCAAAAATAGCATTTCTCGCATGATCTCATGCCTTACATATTAAGGGTTGTTTGTTTACCTTTTAATAGTTTCATTACGAGGCAACCTCTGAATCATTAAGAGGTGAATCTTGTTTGGAAAAAAATATTGTTTTAATAGTTCTAAAACCTTCTGAATAATTTTGTATATTAGATTTTCCTTAACCATTCAATACACCAATTTCATTATAAATAATTACCAAACAACCATATTTCATTTTATACTATATCATAAAAACTTCTTAATTCTAACCATTTAACTATTATGTAGTAAGAGCATCTCCAACAGCTACGTTATCTTGTATGCTAAAATATAGAAAAGATGAGAGAGATGGTAAAAATCTCTAAATTTGAAGAAATTTTCTTGTATGTTAAAATTAGAGAAAAGGGGAAAAATAAATAATATTTTATTCTTTCCACCAATAAGAGACATTAAATTAAAATGTTAAGGAGAGAGAAATAATATTTTATTAATGTATTGATTATTTTAATTAATACTACAATATCTAAAATAGAATAACTGTTAGACCATTCACACACCTGCAAGACCATACTCCTTTCTAAAGTGTCACATCAGGTTTGCAATAACATCTTCTACACACATGCAAGACAAAACTCATTTTTAAACTAATAAATTATAATATAAATAATATAGATAATTATAATATAACTAATAATTTAATGTTTGTGTACGTTTATGTATTAGTATTAGTATTTTCGTAATTTTTATATTAATGTACTTTTAATTTAGTAGTTTAAATAAAAAAACCATTGCATAAAAATATCATTCGTGGGTAGGAATTTTTAATAAAAATATTTAAAAAAATAATGTTCAAATAAACTAATGAATAAATTAAATTTAATAAACATATTAATAATTAATGTTTAAACAAACAAATTAATTAACTAAATTAAACAAAAATACATTTGTTTAATATATAATACTTGTGAAAGACCTTGCTAATATTGAAAGAAGTGGGGTGTCTTGCAAGGCCTTGCAAGCCACATGGCATACCATGTCATCTTGCAAGACGTGTGTGGATGCTCTTAGAGTTGAAAGCAAATTCTTTTAAAAATTTTGATTTTTGATACTCTATTTTAGAAAAAAATTAACAGTAGATTGCTCTAAACTATTCAGCTGCTATCAAATGACCACTAGAGCATCCACAACAATGAAAATTCATCCCAATTGCAAATGGGTCACATCAGCGTCACATCAGCTTTGCAATTATCTTGAAATTATTCCCCACAACAATGAAATTTCACTCACTTTCTAAAGTGACACCTCATCATAAAAAACTATATTTTAATCAAATAACAACAAAACTACAATTAAATACTCTTTATTATAATTTAATATGAAATATTTTATTAATTAAATAACTATAATTAAATACTCTCTACAAAACTACAATTAAATACTCTCTACAAAACATCACAAAACATCACAAAACATGATTTGACATAAAGCAATTTCTAATTTAGAAATTATTCCCTACAGTTTCATATACTATTCACTGTTACATCAGCAAAAAGTATTGATTTGACATTTAAAAATTACCAAAACCAATTTTTAATTTTGCAATCATACTCACAACCACTACAATTTCTAAGTTAGCAATCATACGTGTCACTTTTGCAATCCAAACGAAATTGTAATGAAATCCTTGTTGATGATGCTCTTAGAGCATCCGCAATGGTTAACCTATTAAAAAACTTTTTACTCTTGCCACATAGATTTTCACTAACTTATTTTTATCAAAAACCTTCTTCAATGCAAAACCTTTATCAAAAGCCTTTTTAATCAACCTTTTTACTAAAAATCTATTGCAAAAACAAGTTGGTATACATCAACCCTTTCACCAAAAAGTTTTTCACTCCAACGTCAAAAAAACCTTTTCAAAGGCTTTTTATAATAATAAAAAGCTATGAAAGACTTTTGCATTGGAGATGCTATCAAGATGCACCGAACAAAGATTGCAATGAATGGATATGGGTCCCACAAGAGGGGTATATTTTGGCACTAAAAAACAAATATGAATTATGAGGGAGGTGTGGAGAAGAAAAAGTGGGAGTGGAAATGGATAAAATCTAAGTCGATAAGGATGAAAAGGTGGGGCCCGGTGATAGTATCTACACTCTCAGTAGCCAGTAGGTAACGGCCGTTGTATACGTACAGTCATAATTACATAAATAGTCCCTATAAAATATGTCAACCTTCTCGTTTTTAACTTTAGTTTGAAACTTGTAAAATTAATCCCTAAACAATTTTGATTCCCGACTCTTGAATCTTCGTGTCTCACTCACTTATTCATTCGTTTATCCCTTTTGAATTGTCACTCTCTCTTGATCTCTTCCTTGGCTCCTCCTCATTGTTGTTGCTCGACTTCGCCAGTCGCCACTTTCTATTCCTCCTTCTGGCCTGATCCGTTGCCACTACTCTCTCTCTCTCTCTCTCTCATTATGTTGTTGCTATTTCCTTGACCATGTGATGCAATGTTAACCATATAACCACTTTGATATTATATACGAATCGATGATTGGTATACGTTTTTGAATTTAACCATATAGAGTTTCTATAACATCAACGAGGCTATTTTGAAAGTCATTTCCTTAAAGTTTTTTTAGCAATACGTTTCCACGTATTCAAACCCCTCAAACTCAAATGCACAAGTTTGAAAGTCTGTGATGTAAACCTTAGGGAGCGCACATAATCACACAGCATTTCGCTTTCAAGACAATGGTTTCTCGACCAATGGTATAAAGTTATCGAATTGATACATTTTCTTTCTTCCTTAATCCATGCATAACACTTCTCGTATATCTTATTATTGGGCAAAAAGGTTGATACCAGCAACCCTGACTGGCCCCATACCTGACCCTGCCTACTCGGGCATCCGTATGAGGGGACATCTTGAGGCTCACTCAGCGACTGTGACTAACGGGGGGGGTCTGGGCTCGAACCCAGGACCTGTTAGTTATTGGGCAAGTCTCCACGCCCCATTGCCAACTGAGCTACATGCCATAGACCGTATATCTTATTATTGATTCTTGATAATTTCTTCTTTAAATCTTTTAAGATTCTTTTTTTGTACTTATCTAGGTGCCATTGTTCAACATAGTTATAAATAGAAGCTCTAAATTCAAAACAAAACATATATGACCACATTAATGGTTTTTGATTGACAATGTTAAATTGAATAGTTTCTCCAACAAGAAACACAGTTCAATGACTTTTATGTTTTAAACTAAGATAAGAGAAGTGTAAATTAAGGCATAGTTGAGGGACTATTTTGTAATTTAGTCTAAATCAAAATTTGTCCCATTATTTTTTGTTGGAGATAAGGTGGGGTTGACGGTGGTTCGTCACCGTCATTAACACGTGACAACCTCATCGTTAACGGTCGTTAGTTTGAGAGGGTTGATGAAAAACAAGGAGCCAAAGTAATTTTCTGATTAAAAAAGTGTAAAAAATAAATTTGGTCCTTATAGTTTGTCAAAAATAACATTTTTGGTCCCTACAATTTTAAAATCACAACATGACCATCGTGGTTTGTAAAAACGTTAGGATTTGGACCTGTCCTCTGATGGTTGTTAACAAATTCCCTTAAAATAAGAGTCATTTTTGTCCTTTTATCGATTTATTTGTCTTCTATCCATCAAAAAAATAAAGGCAACTTGATGTTTTATAGATTTTGTACGAAAAACAAATGTGATTTTATAATTATTGTTACTCAAGATGTATTTATTAAAGTTTTTTTATTACTATATTTTGAAATAAATTTTAGATATATAAAATAATTATAAACAAGATGGAAATAGAAGTAAAAAGACTGTTATATAGTTAATTCAATGATCCTTATTTCCTAAATCTTCTATAATTAATCCATCAATAATACAGTAGATGAACATTAATTATTCCAAGTGTTTTTAAAAAATAGCCACACATTGTTATTTTATAAATATTAATCTTCTAGAACACAATAAACCTCACTAAAGGTGAGGAGGGTGTGCGAGTTTATTTGTTGCATTTGCCGTATATAAGTATTATATACTCCAGGAAAAACGATGGCAATGGCCGTGGCAGTGTTGGAGAAGCATATTAAGAAGAGAGGGATGATCAAGAGGAAGAGGGACTGTAACAACCCAAAAATATAATAGAACAAACATAGCATTTAAAGCATAAATTTACAAAACTGGGTCCCAAAAATTCCGTTACATCATACGTAAACTAAGGTTGGCGGAAACAACCTATACACAACTGAGAATAATCTAACTTCTACTAGAGGCACCTGCCCTATCACTAGCTGCTTCCGTACTCTACCTTGCTGCTTACTCATTTATCTGAGCCTCCAATAAAACGCTTACCTGAAAAGGGTTTTGATTTTGAAAAGCGAGGGTTAGACCATGAGGTCTAGTGAGTCCCCCTTAAAACATTTTCACAAGCCATTTAAAGAAAGCATTTACTTCAAAACATTAACGTATCAATCAAGTTCTCAACAATGGTATGCACAGCGGAGAAGACCATGATAAACACCCTACAAAGCCGGGTACGGCAACACCCTACTAAGCCGGGTACGGCAACTCAACACCTTACAAAGCCAGGCACGGCAACTCAACACCTTACAAAGCCAGGCACGGCAACTCAAGAGGTCTTCCACTGTGCAACCCGACTCTGCCATGGCAATTTCACAAAACATGCAGTTTCACACACTTGAGGGCAATCCTCCTTTAATAGCAAAATAACACTTTTCACGGAAAACATTCGTAAAAGCTTGTAGACAAATCATGCTCATAAACATACCCTGATCAGTAAAACATAAAGCTTTCATTCACGTAAAATTCATGTAAATTAACGGGGCGCTTTCACATAATCATTTTCTTTTGGAAACACGTAAAACCGAGTACTTTAGTTAGAAAAACTCACCTGGCTAGCTTGCTCCAAGCTCCTCACTTACACTTCCGATCTCTAGGCGGAACACCTATTATATTAATAGCGTTCGTCAACATTCGCTCAATTATTACTCGAGTTAAATCCCGAACTTAACCCTAACTCATCTAAATTGGTAGATTACCTTCTAGTCCAAAAATCATAATTAATGGTCTTCGCTTACCCAACCAATTGACATACTATATCGGATCCATTAATTTACCCGACTCTAGGTTCTCTACATAAAATTATAACACTTGATTCTAAATAACAAAACCGGATCATAATAATAATAATATGACCAAATTTAATAATCAGCCTATCACACCCTTATTATATAATTATAGACTTTAATAATTAATTAAGCCCAAAACCATAACTAAGCTCAAAAGGACTTAATACATCTCTCGGCCCAACAACCAATTCGGCCCAATAAACCAAATCGGCCCAAACTTGAGTTACGGGCCAACTCCCGGAACATACCGGCTTCCGATTCACACGGTTCAAAACAAAACCCCACATTCCTCGCCATTATTCTAATTTTCCACAAAATATGGCGACAACCTCTTCTTTATTAATTAATCGATACACGACTCCCTAACCAAGATTTCACGTAACATTGCTTAACTTGACAACAAGAATTTATAATCAAAACTCTATAATAATACTCTTAATTGATTTCTCGACCTACACGTTTGACGTTACTTGCAAAAGAATACGTAAGGGAATGGTTTCTTACCCGAATAAAACCTCGCAAAACGAAATGGAATCTGCTGCCTAGGACTCCGGCGACCACTACCGCCGGCCACCACCGGCTGCCGCCGGCCGCCGCCGACCACCGCCACCTTTTCTCTCTCCGACTGTATCTCTCTCACTCTCGCCGGCCCTCTCTCTTCTCGTCGTCTCTCTCACGCAGCTCCTTCTCTCTCTCTGCTCGTCGTCTCTCTCACTTCTCGGTTGTATCTCTCTCACTCTCGCCGGCCCTCTCTCTTCTCGTCATCTCTCTCACGTAGCTCCTTCTCTCTCTCTGCTCGTCGTCTTTCTCTCTCCTCGCCGGCGCCTCTCTCTCTCTCCTCGCCGGCGTTTCTCTCTCTTCTCTCTCCTCGGTATCTCTCTCGCGTTCGTCTCTCTCCTCCGTCGTCTTCTCTCTCCTCGCCGGCCATCTCATTCTCGCCGGCCATTTCCTTCTCCGGCAGTCTTTCTCTCTCTCGTCTCTCTCTCTAAGACAGCCACAGCCACCTACCCTAAACCCTAAAACTGATTTTCCTATTCTAATACCCACAATACTGCACACTCCAAAAATAAAGGAAGTTTATTTCCTACACTTTTATATTTTGTCCTCAAACTTTCTCACAATAACCAATTCCACCCCTATCTTTTATTTAGATCTCATTACTTATTTTTGAGTTATTACAATCTCCCCTCCTTAATGGAATTCCGTCCCGGAATTCACTCCAACGATAACCGACGAAAAAATTTATCGAAGTTCAAACCTCAACTCTCGGAATAAATCTCTCTAATAATAAAATAATAACAACTTACTTTTCCCGCCTTGGTCGCGCAACTCTGATTACACTCCCAATCTCTACTTATACTCGCAACATACCGTCATCCCAATCTTCCTACCTAGATTCATCGCGACTAATTCTTTGATGAACAGGGTGCCATTCTCAAAGACACATCCTCCATAATCCTCGTACTCCTTCTCACAATTTACATTATGCAAATAGAGGTTGTAAATATCTCAATGCTTACAAATCCCTAGTTGCCCTTATCTGATTCTTGACTACAATAACAGTATTCGAACTCGACTGCCCTTCTCTGCTAGTGTAATATAACTACTAACCCTTACCGCACAACGCAGTACAATTCCTTCTCTTGGTCGCGAGCAACTTTAACTTGACCAACTCATTTCAATTATAATTATCAACCCATATCAAGAGTTAAACTCCAATCGAGATGCAATTCATTTCGTTCTATCAACCATAATTTGTCAACTTAGCATCAACATCTCGTTAGGCTGGCATTCACAAAATCCATCAGTTGAAACTGATTTCTTAACTAACAACTCCCACTGAGTAACTCAAAAAAAATCCCAACTTTTCAAAATAATTTGAGAATTACTTATTCCATCACTATCAACAACTTCTCACCTTAACATATCGATTCTCCCATATCAGTTCTTAGTAAGAATCTCTATAGAATTGCAACACATCTTGTAACAACAATTAAATGCCATTACTTAACAAATCCATAACATTTTAATCAACCAATCAAAGGCTTATACATCTATCATGGCATTTCCAATCTATTAATGCTTACATTACCATTTTGATCCACAAACATCATCGTGCCATACGATAAACTTTAACCAACTTTCCAACTATTTCCTTCTAGGATCATTCCTTCACACATAAGAAACAATTCATGCTCTTTAGAGATTTAGCACTTACTATAACACAACATGGCTAACACACTCTTCATCCTATTTAAACTTCTAATGACCTCAACATATGCTTACTTAGCGACTATTACAACCAAAAACACTTGGTTTCTCCTTTGGAGTAATCTACCACCACTACTCCGTCCTTCCATCCCGATCATAACCGCACCCAAAAGTCAACTTACTCTCTACGTGTTCCAACAATCTGATTAATAGATCGTACATCTCATCCGTAAACCCCAAAAGTTTCTATCTGATGCTTCCTTTCTCTCTAACATTACCTCACTACGATACTAGCTGGTACGTTTAGAATTTGCAATCAATGCCCTTACAACTGTACATTCCCCGCTCATAACATCACACTGCGGACCAAACCTCTCACGGTCATTCGTACACAATTCGCACCTTCCTTCATATTCTCCCGTATACTACATTCGAGTCTATCTCACTACGTAGTCCTTTCCAACTTGTTGAACTATATCCCACGAGTTTTTCAAATTAACTCACACGCAACCATTCTAGTTAGCTCTTCGCGATCTGAGCCCTTACAAACACAACGTATCTCTTACTGACTGATAAAATCTACACACATGCTTCGTTTGTGCTACATGCCTCATCATCCTACGTATCCCTCCGCACCTCGTAAATAGAATGTTTAATTAAAATAATCCTTTTCCATCCTCTTAACGCTCCTACAAGGTGTTCTATCACCTTCCAACCTTCTGGTTCACGTTTTCGGACTCGGCCATCTTACACCGCTATCGACTCCTATAATTACAGACAACTTGCAATTACTTTCTTAACTTATTCTTAAACATGGGTTCCTTTGCGGAACCTAATCCTACCATCATATCACAATTACCTCGCAATACGTCTCCCTCTTTCTGGACCCACTCCTGTAATATCGACCTTACAAACTCTCCTCAAGACTTACATTTCCACCTCACGGATATTTCATTCTTCCTTGCCACACTACTCTTTAACGAGTCGCTAAGACCATCTCTTTGAAGACTTCAAACCCTCCCTCCGGACACAACCGTCCCTTGACAACCGTTCTTCTAGTTACCGAACAAGGTACAGACCCTCATACAATTGACACTATAATTCAATTCTGACTCATTCACTGCTCAACTCTCTTCTTGAACACTTACCAAAATTACAAACGTCCTTCCTGATTTGACCAACAATTTTATACTCTCTGAGTTCTTTCTTAGCTTTAAAACGTAATACTCCATGACCTAGTGAGTTCATAGCCTTAATGCATGACATACGTAAAAGAATAAATCATTACGCGCACTTTATCCTTTTAGATAAACAACACTTGAAAACATCTTAGGTACACATGCCCCCATTACACTTATAAATTCAACGCCCTGCCCAACGATCTCGAGAATCGTTCGCATGCAACTTTCCATAAACTTAATCTCACTCCTGCTGAACGATGTCAATACGACAGTGATATATTGCATGAAAATCTTTTTTTTTATTTGGCACAATTTTGAAAGAATTACCGTCGCTAGGTAAATCAGTTGGTTTTCGTACTCATAAATAACTCCAACATGTCGTTACTCACCTTGGTTATAAAAGTTTTGCATTTAATCGCTTTCTTGACTTTTGCAATAATTTAACTCATCATGAAAAGAGCAAAATGCTTTACAAATAAAAAAAAAAACAAAAAAACTCGAAACTTCTTGGTGCCACGTGGATGAAATCTCCTTTTTCTTTTAAACATACGCGTGCACATTCTGACTCATTTTCGATCAAAATTTATCTCTACATATTTAACTTAAATCGTGAAAATTTCATGTTACATAACAAAAAGACACCATGCATGAGACTCTACTTGCATTTGAAGGCTACTCACTCTAACAAGGTCAGCTGTTTTGCTTGCTTATCCTATCCTTGCCATTCTACCTACGACTAACAGTCGCCCCCTCGATCATGCAACAACTTGCTGAACACACTTTCCACATCTCGCTTACTCAACCTCTTCATACTATTTCGTTCTAATCACTATCTCATTTTCTACTTTTACATGCTTTCATTTCACAATAGGTATCTTATTTCATTTACACTACCTTTGAAAAGCTCGACTAAGAAGTCGGGGTTCTAGTGATACATTCAAATTTTCAACACTGTTATTCCTTACCATTATATCTGATCTCATCCCACTATTTCTAGAACTGGGGCTTTCTAGAAACAAGAGTCTTACTCAAAACCAATCATTTTATCTCTTCGAACCCACGAAGATCTATTTCTATAAGATTCATAACATTCTAAACAACATTTCGCCTCTACGATGTATACATTATTCACTTCATAAAGATTTCTCATGAAACTTCCCCAACAAGGAGTCTCAGTCTACACCTCAGAGATCTCGTTGACATTTTAACGTATTGAAACACGGCATAAATACTGGGTAGGTTAATAAGGTAGGTTAAGCACATACATGTACCTGTAAGTTTGCAATTACACTGGCCAGGTGGAATCTCAAACTTACCTTACATGACAGTCCTCAGTACCCTATTAGTCCTATTTCTACAATAGTGTCATCTTAACGCATCTTCTGTATTTACAATAGTGCCCTCCTAACGCATTTCCTGATTCTCAGTTGTGATTTCTACTCCCAAGTTTAAGTTTAGGCCCGTCCGGTCACCTAAATCCCTTAAACTATGGCTCTGATACCATTTGTAACAACCCAAAAATATAATAGAACAAACATAGCATTTAAAGCATAAATTTACAAAACTGGGTCCCAAAAATTCCGTTACATCATACGTAAACTAAGGTTGGCGGAAACAACCTATACACAACTGAGAATAATCTAACTTCTACTAGAGGCACATGCCCTATCACTAGCTGCTTCCGTACTCTACCTTGCTGCTTACTCATTTATCTGAGCCTCCAATAAAACGCTTACCTGAAAAGGGTTTTGATTTTGAAAAGCGAGGGTTAGACCATGAGGTCTAGTGAGTCCCCCTTAAAACATTTTCACAAGCCATTTAAAGAAAGCATTTACTTCAAAACAGTAACGTATCAATCAAGTTCTCAACAATGGTATGCACAGCGGAGAAGACCATGATAAACACCCTACAAAGCCGGGTACGGCAACACCCTACTAAGCCGGGTACGGCAACTCAACACCTTACAAAGCCAGGCACGGCAACTCAACACCTTACAAAGCCAGGCACGGCAACTCAACACCTTACAAAGCCAGGCACGGCAACTCAAGAGGTCTTCCACTGTGCAACCCGACTCTGCCATGGCAATTTCACAAAACATGCAGTTTCACACACTTGAGGGCAATCCTCCTTTAATAGCAAAATAACACTTTTCACGGAAAACATTCGTAAAAGCTTGTAGACAAATCATGCTCATAAACATACCCTGATCAGTAAAACATAAAGCTTTCATTCACGTAAAATTCATGTAAATTAACGGGGCGCTTTCACATAATCATTTTCTTTTGGAAACACGTAAAACCGAGTACTTTAGTTAGAAAAACTCACCTGGCTAGCTTGCTCCAAGCTCCTCACTTACACTTCCGATCTCTAGGCGGAACACCTATTATATTAATAGCGTTCGTCAACATATGCTCAATTATTACTCGAGTTAAATCCCGAACTTAACCCTAACTCATCTAAATTGGTAGATTACCTTCTAGTCCAAAAATCATAATTAATGGTCTTCGCTTACCCAACCAATTGACATACTATATCGGATCCATTAATTTACCCGACTCTAGGTTCTCTACATAAAATTATAACACTTGATTCTAAATAACAAAACCGGATCATAATAATAATAATATGACCAAATTTAATAATCAGCCTATCACACCCTTATTATATAATTATAGACTTTAATAATTAATTAAGCCCAAAACCATAACTAAGCCCAAAAGGACTTAATACATCTCTCGGCCCAACAACCAATTCGGCCCAATAAACCAAATCGGCCCAAACTTGAGTTACGGGCCAACTCCCGGAACATACCGGCTTCCGATTCACACGGTTCAAAACAAAACCCCACATTCCTCGCCATTATTCTAATTTTCCACAAAATATGGCGACAACCTCTTCTTTATTAATTAATCGATACACGACTCCCTAACCAAGATTTCACGTAACATTGCTTAACTTGACAACAAGAATTTATAATCAAAACTCTATAATAATACTCTTAATTGATTTCTCGACCTACACGTTTGACGTTACTTGCAAAAGAATACGTAAGGGAATGGTTTCTTACCCGAATAAAACCTCGCAAAACGAAATGGAATCTGCTGCCTAGGACTCCGGCGACCACTACCGCCGGCCACCACCGGCCGCCGCCGACCACCGCCACCTTTTCTCTCTCCGACTGTATCTCTCTCACTCTCGCCGGCCCTCTCTCTTCTCGTCGTCTCTCTCACGCAGCTCCTTCTCTCTCTCTGCTCGTCGTCTCTCTCACTTCTCGGTTGTATCTCTCTCACTCTCGCCGGCCCTCTCTCTTCTCGTCATCTCTCTCACGTAGCTCCTTCTCTCTCTCTGCTCGTCGTCTTTCTCTCTCCTCGCCGGCGCCTCTCTCTCTCTCCTCGCCGGCGTTTCTCTCTCTTCTCTCTCCTCGGTATCTCTCTCGCGTTCGTCTCTCTCCTCCGTCGTCTTCTCTCTCCTCGCCGGCCATCTCATTCTCGCCGGCCATTTCCTTCTCCGACAGTCTTTCTCTCTCTCGTCTCTCTCTCTAAGACAGCCACAGCCACCTACCCTAAACCCTAAAACTGATTTTCCTATTCTAATACCCACAATACTGCACACTCCAAAAATAAAGGAAGTTTATTTCCTACACTTTTATATTTTGTCCTCAAACTTTCTCACAATAACCAATTCCACCCCTATCTTTTATTTAGATCTCATTACTTATTTTTGAGTTATTACAGGGACATTGATATAGAGAGGGTTATTTTAGGATTAATTAGTTAAATGACCTTAAATGAGGTCTTAATTAAGTCTATAACCTTTTAAAGTTTAAAATTAAATCAGTAACTTTAATAAATGTGTTATCCGTAAATTACCCTTAATTGAATCATCTTCTCTCCCACCCCCTACCTTCTTCTTCGTCGATGTCTTCTCCCCAAACCCTATTCACCCAGATCAACCTCCTCCTTCTTCTTCATCAGACAGTGGTAGTGGTCGGAACTAGATCATCGGACGGTGGTGGTGGTCGGAACAAGATCGCCGGACGGTGGTGGTGTGGTCGGAGCATGTAGCAGATACGGTGAAGTGTTAGGGTAGTATGGTCATTTGCCTTTAAGAGAATAAGTGGTCATTTTGCAAAATCAAGATCTCTAGAAGGTCATACAACTAAATAAATCACCCATTTTACGGTTTATTTTTTTTATCTAAAGATACCACGTCATAATTTTCTTGTAAAAACATTAAAAGATCCTTATGTTAATAGATGGAACACTTAACGACAAAAAGATAACAAACGTTAATGAAAAAGATGAAAACCGATTATATGGGCCCATGATAGCTATGGTGTTAGCCTGGTAGGTGAGTGAGGAAGCCCAAATAATGAACCCAAGTACATATTTATTTGTCAAAAAATAAATGTTTTTTTTCAAAATATATAATTATTATACATATAATTAAGAGTAAATTACAGTTTTAGTCCCTATGGTTTGCTGAAAATTTCATTTTCGTGCTTATGGTTTTTAAATTGCAATTTTCATCCTTGTGGTTTATGATTCACCACTTTTTTGTCCTTATGATTTATATTTTATAGCTATTTTCATCCCTATGGTTTATAATTCATTTCTATTTTAGTCCTTCACACTTAAAAGCAAGATTCTAAGTGGCGTGAGGCGTGGCCAAGCCTCAAGTCTTAGGAGCCATGACGAAGTCATGGCGTTGTCAAGGCGTGACTTATGACGTCAAATTTCTAATTCATATATAATATTATATATAAAAACATATGTTTTGTAGTGTTACTCAATGAGTCAATAGTAATAAGCAAGTTAAATTAGGTTATATATATTAAAAACTTGCAAATAAGATATTAAAAACATGAAGAAAAACCAAATATCGCATTACAAAAACTGCACGTTAGGCCATGGCAGCTGTGCAGAACAGTGCTTAAAAGTAGTGTTTTGGCCTCAAGGACGAAAATAGAAATGAATTGCAAACCATAGGGACGAAAACCGAAATTTCTAAACCGCAGGGACAAAATCCGCAACTAATAGCAAACCAAACCACAGGGACGAAAAACGTAATTTACTCTATAACTAATAAAATAATAATTTTATTTTTAACAACATAGAGTAAAATTGACCCATCTTGTTATCATTTGGTTCGACAAAACCGAATTCTAAAGGCCTTGGGGAATGTGGTGGAATATCCTATCTACCTAGAATTCGAATCCAGGCGCACACAACTTGTGGCCATTGAGCTTTAATCAGGGTGATGTCTTACCGTCATAATTTGCCAAGGGATTAGTCTAGGCATAGCCTAAGACATCTTTTCAAAAAAATAACCCGAATTCTGAATTGGTTTATGATTTGAACGAAAAATATTCTCATACAGAAGAAACCAAATGGATAATTTAAATACTTGAGCCGGTGCATCTCAATGCATCTCAGTAGTGTTAATCTTCAATTATGATTAATACAAGGTCCAGATCTCTTCTTACGTTTCCTACTGAAACCAAACCCTACATATACATCGTTGGGTTCTATTGAGAAGTTGAAGTTAGCATGAGAAGTGATTATCAACCGTTGGATGAATGAGAGATAGACGCACATTAGGATGAGATGCACTAGATCAATTCCCTTCTAAAGTTGTTGTAATTCATGGGAGGACATTTGATTAAAAGTGATCAACGGTTCAGATCCACTTCTCACGTTTTTCACGTTAAACTCAACTTCTCACTCTTCACCTACATATAGGCGAAGGATCATATGAGAAGTTGTGTTAACGTGAAAAATGTAAGAAGTAGATCTGAACCCTGATCCCCCTCTTCTACCCAGAGGCCTCCTTCTGATCCCTCCCCCTCGTAAAGGGACGGGTCGTCTCTAACAAGGCATGAGACCCACAGATTCATATGTCTGCAGTGTAGAAGCTTCCGTCGTGCACCTGCATGCGCACTTCCCCGGAACGAGGCACACATTGTAACAATTAGTGCAAGTCCTTGCTCGGCATAAACCGCTTCACTTTGAGTGGGCTCGGCCCGCACCTTTCCACCAGTAGAGAGAGCTGGAGTTGGTCCTTCATATGATGGATTGATTGATAGTAGGATCAATAATGTTTAGGATCCAAAATACTCGGGAATTCATCCATCAAATTGGGGTCGTTGAAGGCATCTTCGATAAAGATACGATGCCGAGGAGGGTTGTCTACCTGCAGAGGAGAATTCAACCAAATATAAATAAATAAATATATATATATATAGGGATGATCAAACGAGAACAATACCTATTTAAAGAACACGAGAACCAACAAAATCATGTATGATTTTCAATCAATATACAAATGTTTAATTCTTATTTTGATGGATAACCGATGTATCTTGTATCTTGTAACTATTGATGATGTGGATTTCAAGTCGTCAAATTATATTGTAATTCTTAATTACATACAAAAAAATCAAAATCTACTAATACCACGTAAATTGAAAACTCGTGTATCATGTAAAATTGATACAAAATAGAAAAAGATGAACGTTTATTATGTTAGTTAACAAAATATTCCTTCCGCCCCAAAATAAGTGTCCACGATAAATAAATAAAAAGGCACACAGTTTTATAAAATTGTAATTATACACTTTTAATGAACTAAATGACAGTTTCACCCCTAATAATAGTAGTTGTTTTTTTCATCTCATGCTTATTTTGGGGCGGACAGAGTATCATATAACTACATTCAATCCAACCATGCTTTTCCACATCCAAAATCTCAAACGAACCCAATAAATCTTGCACCGGATACGAAACGGGCATATGTTTCCACCTCCGATGATAATATGCAAATAAGAACATCAATGGTCAGTTCTTCAAACGGTATAATCTTGGGTTTGCTTCCCAATGGTCAACGGTTCCGGTCCTTTAGAGGTTTTCCTAGCGTTTAACTTCAGGGCCCTATGGAATCAGTCGAGGTGCATACAAACTAGTCCAGACACATAATGTTATAAAAAATATATATCAATCTCGTTTAGACCCCTACGGCTAGTGCGGTTACCATTACATTTCCTACAAGGGTAAAACTGTCAGTTCACTTTGAACTCCTGAGTTTCTATCGTACATATCTATTCACGACGAAAGGTTAAAACTGTCAATTAACTATCATGAGACAGTGTACATATCCACAGGGGAGAGAAGAAGCTTATATATCGATGAACAATCAGAAGAAATGATAACAATAGAGTTTACCTTTACAAAACGCACCCCCAAAGTCTGCCAAAACCGCCTTAAAAAGAAGCTTATTGCAAGAGCTGAAAAAAGAACAAGCTGGTGCATAAAGGACAAGCTTCGGCCTATATATACGCATAAATATAATGATATAATCTTATATTTATCGTTGTTACTCACGTACCTCGATGATCATAAAAGGCCTCAAACAATTACATCACATGTCACCGTGAAAAGACATTTTGCATCCTCAAAGTGGTGGCCAAAGTTCACCTAGCAATGGTTGGAGCACTGCAAAATTTCTAAGAAGATAAAGATCGAAATGAGAAGAATGGAAATAAGAAGCACAAGGGAGGGTTCAGTAAGAACTTTTTACAGTCAATTACAGCCCTGTGCAGAACGTTAACCATTTGCATCTGTTAAACGAACAAACATGGTGCATAGAGATATGAAATAGCTTTGAATTTATTTCCTTCGTTTTCAATAACCATTTTGGAATTCAGTTGTCATATGATTGTCTTATTGGGCAACGCCAACGAGACAGTCCATTTAGGGCCTATTTTGTTAACAGCTTAACATGGGACTCACAACTGATTTGGTCAGCTATACATGACTGTTTGGTAGTGGCTTAATGATATAGAATTGGTTTATTCGGTAAGCTTCTACCGCGGGCGGGGGGGGGGGGGGGGGGGGGGGGGAGTTTTATGCAAAAAGCCAAGTTTTTCGAAAACTGCCCCACCCAATTAAGAAACAGTCACCTTTATCCATACAGAACTTAATGGAAAACCAACCAAACAGCCACTTAGTTATTCCATATTATAAGCTCATCCCAGATGCCCCTAAAGCATCTAATTCAAACGCCTAAGGCAATAAATTTTATAATAAAGATTTTGTTGAATAAAAAAGATAGGTAATGACAGCTGCAAGAATCTTCATGGCACAGCTTAACACCATCAGGATCCATGGCCTCAAAAACATTAAGAATGCAATAAATGTCCATGACACCGATAAAGACACGTTGACTAGCAGACATAAGGATATTAAGTGAAACAATGGACAATGCCACCACAAGAGGAGGGTTAGAAGAAAAGATATAATAGGTAACAATTCTTGACATGAAAAGAAATAAAACATAAAAACATATAAAATTCAGCCATATATATAGAGTGAGGTTCAAAGGAAAACCTCAAAAAAATGGAAAACTAAGGAACACCCTGATAGCCTTTAATCTGGACGGTATGCACTTGCGCATACAGGTAAATTAAGTTGTTTTTTTGGTTTTTATGCACGTGTGCATTATGCATTTGTTCATATGCACGTGTGCATGTTACAAATTACCTGTATGCACAAGTGCATACAGTCCAGATGAAGGGCTTCCTTAGTTTTCCGTTTTTTTGAGGTTTTCCCTAGAACAGACCCTATATATGTATGCACTTATATAGAATACAAATGGAAGCATTGAATTACATTCCATAAATAATAATTGAAATTTAAAGCATCGTAAAGACAATTATATATCAACATTAACCTCCCCTGACATTCAAGTTGTTTCTAAATTTATTTCCAAAATTGAGGTATACTTCTACAGAAACATAATAGTAACATAAAAACTTACTCGAGCTGATTCTTAATTACCATTCAAAAATCATGATTGAAGATTTTCGCTCCAACAAATTCTCCAAAACCTTCTTCAAAATGGAGAAAGTAGGAGAGATGAATTTGGAGAACTCTCCAAAAATGATTACGTAGGAGAGAGAAATGATTTTTTATTCTTCCTACCAATAAATTGTATTGAATATTATAATAATATAAATAACATTGTAATCTCCAAAATGGAGAAACTGTTGGAGATGAACCTAAATTTTTCTTGAAGATTTTGACTTTTGATTATCCATTTTGGAGAATAAGTTGGAGATGCTCTAAGGTCCCATTTGGTTTGTAGGATTGAATAGGATTTAGAGGGATTTGGAATTCAATTCCTTTTCAATCCCATGTTAGGTTTGAAGGATCACTAGGATATGAAATCCCACAAACATGGGAATTAGAAATCTCATGGGGGTTGTTGGTATTTCGCGGGATTTCATAGGATTTGTGTATAATAATATTTTAAAATATGTTGAAAACATTTGTTTTAAAATAGTCAATTAATAAAAAGGTAATTTAATTTTTTTATAATTTGTTTTTAATAAATTAATTAAATAAATGGAATTCAATTCCATCCCAAATCCTACAAAACCAAACACACAAAAGATTCCAAATCCCTCCAATTCCAAATCCTTCCACGGAATCCAAATCCCTCAAAACCATGCATCAAACAAAAGCCCCCCTAAGTGTTCACTTTACCATTCTACCCTTAATTATGAGATGGGGAGAAAAAAATTCTCTCCCTTATTAAGGGTAAAATTGTCCTTTAATTCATTAAAAAACGTGTAATAATTACAATTTCCTAAAACTGTGTGCCATTTTCACCGTGGAGATTTATTTTGGGACTGAGGGAGTCAGACCCCTATAAAAATTTAAATTTATGGTTCCTTTGGTAGGATAAACTAATAATTCTCTAAAATACCAAATATGACTTGAGACAATTAGTGAAATATGATTCTAGTTTTGATTGTTTTTTCCTTAAAAATTGAATCTAGTTGGAGCTCATCTCTAACTTTTCTTACTACATCTAAAAGCATAGTTTTGTGTTCTCGAAGTCAAAAAATTGTGAACAGTTCTAGACGTTGGGTTAGGTTCCGGTGAGAAGTTGAGGTTAACGTGAGAAGTGGTTATCAACCGTTAGATGAGAAATTGACACACATTAGGATGAGATGCACCGAGATAAGATGTACTGAGATGCGCCAGATCAATTCCCTTCTAAGGCGCAATTCATGGGAGGGCATTTGATTAAAGGTGATCAACGGTTCAGATCCACTTCTCACACGATCCTTTGCCTCTAGACGCTATAAGTGCTTCGTACACGTAACTGCTTCCAAAGATATGTATCACGTTTAACTTCATCATCAACATTGTTTTCGAGGATGATATCCATAATTTCTTTTAAGCTTTGGACCTCTGAACGTGTATCATTTTTACACGATAATTGCTTTCTTTGTCATGTTTTCTTCCTTCAAGTTGCTTCATACCAAGAGAATAGTCAATTGGAACGGGTCCATTTTTTCCTTAGGGACTCGAATTTCATATCCATGTCTTGTATATCAACCGCAAACCACTCTCTTCAAAATGATAAAATGACTTGATACCAATGTATTAGGGGTCGTTTACCAACAAAAACCGGGTAAACGCCGAGTAACCGTCCACTCTCACCACACCACGTAAGATTCTCAGTCATTAAAATAGCAAAGTATAAGCGTCTCTTATCCAGTTATAGAGCTTTTCACGAACGGTACGTTCCGCTAGACTCTCGCCGGGGTGGCCCTAAATTTTGATAAATAATTTTTATATATAATCATAATTTATTACTTTTTTATTTAAGAAGAACTTTCGAAGTTCAGTTGTTGGATATGGCCTGAACTCCCTCTCTTGGGTATCAGAGGCCTCCCAAATATATACTATATGTCATATACTACCTCTCGAATCTTGGTCTTGAAATATTAGGTGTTGAAATATTTGGTTGTTGATGAATCCTTGGAGAGGACGTTCATACTCTATATTTGGTAAAACTATTTTTTATTAAGCTATGTTACATTATTATGTTTTCACATCTTTATTTGATGTTGGAAAAAAATTATTTATTTTAAATAATTTTATATAAGTTTTGTCTTTTAAATGTAAAAGATTTTTTGGCCCGTTAGCCCATGGGTAAGCTCGATCCCTTTATAAGGCGGACAACGGCAAGTTATCAAGCCCGCAAGGACAAGCTTGCGTTTGCTACATTAAGCCCGTTGGGCAAAAAATAGGTTAGGCCCTATACCTGGCCCAAACCCGCAAATGGTCATCTCTAGTTGGTAAGCGCTAACTAGGTAAGATTCTCGATCGGTAAGACTGTTGCTAAAGACATCATCTACGACCGGTAAGCATCTCTTACTAGGTAAGAGGCACTAAGTGTTCAATTGCCTACTAAAAGGCGGTAAGTGTTTAGTAAACAACCCCTTAGCTTGAATATCTCAAGCCAACTTCGAGAAAAGTTGTGTGCATATTCTTGCCTTCTCCAAAACTAGCTCTCTAGTTATATTCACACGGTTTTTGTACTAAAGAAACCACTTATAAACAACCTTCTCCTCCACGTCTAGTTTGTGTCGCTTGATATGTTTTCTTTTCTCTATGTTAGTCGAAAGATACTCTGCACGTGGAGTGATCTTTTTTGTCCTCACATAATGTTTTACATATTTGATTTGACATAGTTGCTTTTATGACACCTTTTAGATGAGAAACCATTGTTGGGTAAGGTTTCAAGAAATGTTATATGTTGTTTATATAGTATATTCTTTCATCGTCATACATTGAATGCCTTTTGGAAGTGAAGATTAAGGGCTTGTTAGAACGCTTGTTTTGCCATTTAACCAAAGTTTTGAAATTTAAAAACCATGGAGAGACCCATTCATGGCGGCAACAGTTCGAGACATGTTTGGTGGCCGTTTTAGCCCGTTCCAACCAAAATAAAATCCCAAAACGCTGCATCGCTAGGCTAATGAATAGATTGTAGAGAAGAGAAAAACATGTGTTAAAAAAGAATGAAAAGGTAGATAAGAGTAAACAACAACAATAAAACTAGAAAGACTGAAAGACAAATATGCTAAATTTTGAGAAATTATATAGGAGTAAACAACAATATAAATAGGAGCAAGTATAGAAAAAAACATAAGCAAGGTCCAGAAGCAACAACCCCCTAGTCTAACTTAGGGTTCTCGTAACCTAACTACCAACTTACTAACCCTATCCCCTACGTCTGTGGCTTCCTTTTCCAGTCTAGAACCCCCTAGTCTTGCATCTTAAGAACTTCTATCAGAGCTCACGTATTGAGGAATGTCGAAACCCGCCATATCAAATCTTAGTTGCTCATCCTACTTCGTCCTCAACCGACCCCTCCTCACCCCCTTGACCGTCACACTTTCCTCCCTCCTCACCAGAGTCGCCATCTCTCGCCTATGAACAAGACCAAACCACTTCAATCTTCCTTGATCATAACCAAACACTTCAATATTCCCTCCCTCGGCTTATTTGTGTTAGGTGCATGTAACACCTCTAAAAATTAGAAAATAACACATTTTAACTTTCAAATTCCTTCAAAATAATACAACTTTAATACCAAAATACTTAATGTCTACGAAAGAGAACAAGATATGTATCAGAGTTCTAAGCTAGAGTACCTAATTCTCATACATAATTAGAATTAAATCAGGGGTTCCTAAAATTGTCAAATTTGCTATCTTCAAAATTGATGATGCCTCTAAAGCCATTCTAACGAAACCTCTACAAGGTCGCTCAAATCCCATTAAGACCCGATATACATGTCAACAAGAAAAATTGTTAGGCTTTATCCCTAGTGAGTTCAAGCAAATAATAATGTACACATCAGACAATAAAGCCAAGAGATTCTCTTTAACCACCTACAGCGTATTTAAATCAAAACGAACATCTTCAAAAAAAAATCCCACCATTTCCACTAAGAAACCCAAAAGTCGAAACACCGGTTTTAGATTTAAAATCCGGTATCCAAACTCACCCAAAATGGGGATAAGACTCATGTTCAAAATCATCAAAATACAATAAATACTCTATACCCCAAAAGCACCAAAAGCATAGATAACTCAATACCCAAGATAACACCTTTCGGTGACGGGAGACCCGTTTCCATCGACTATGGTGAAATACAAAGTAAGTCATGCATCAACGTTATCAAGTAGTACCGTAAAATCGAGGTATCGATATCTTACTGCTCTCAAGTTTCCACCGCAATACCAAGGTCCCGGAGCGCAACCCCACACGAGTGCATCTCTGCAATACCCCCGACCTTAGTGCCTACTTACACACCATAGAGTTACACCTACAAGCCAATGGTCTTGGGGCCGACTCCATGCGAGCTCATCCCTAAAATACCCCTAATGAGTTAGTCTCAACCCAAAGCATGTTTAAAACGAAAAGGTCAACTACAAAGAGTTGGTGAGTTCACAGGTTTTTTTCATATCCAAACAGTTTTCAAACAAAGATTATTTTCGTGAGTCTTTTGTCACGACAAGCTTTAAATTTAAATCTTATGAGTACACATTACAATAAATGACTTTCGCAAGATATATGATTGTTGAGCCACTACTAAGCCTCCGACAACTTACGCCCCGCGGACTACCTCAGAGGTGGTATGATGGCCACATGAGTAGAACATTATTACCAGATAAAGTGCACCCCTACTCGTCAGTTTAAGGTGGGTTTGTCAAACCAAATAGCGCTATCCACAAATATCACCGGCTCGTTATGAGTTAATAAGTAGTGTACCTATTGGGGACTTAACATTTTTATTATCACTCAACATATCTTTGTCACTTATGTAAAGTTGTACATTCATTTGTACTCATTTCTTAAATCACAAATATCCATAATTTTACTATCATGAATCATTTAGCATTTTAAAATCATAACATGCTTTTCACCCCAAACATTTAAACAAGTAAAACGGGGCTGTGAAAACTCACCTTTTAGCGTAGATGCGCAAGTAGTGAAAGCTTGCTCACTTAATCCTCTTTACGGGCTCCCTATAATGTCAAACGATCTCTATGAGTCCTTCATAGCTAACCCAAAGTTAAACTTAACTAACTTAATCCACGTCTTGTGATATGCCTTAGCTTTAGTAATTTAGTTGAAATGCATAAATTAGCATTGTTCAAGTTTTTTTTTTACTCGTCAATATGAATGGTTATAAGAAAACTCAACGGTTTCCAAAATGCTCAAGCTGACAGAAACTTCTTACCACAAAAGTGACTGTTTTACAACACTTTCCAGAATGACAAATTTATCCATTTTTTTTATATATGGTAATATACTGAGTTAAGGATATTGTGACCAAATTTCATGAATTTTGGAAGTGTTTAAGGGGTCCAAATAAATTTTATGAAACAGTGCAACACAGAGTCTAAAACAGGTTACACCCTTCTGCCATAACAGGCTTTTGGAGAGTCAAAACTCAATATTTTGCAGAGTTTTTACACACTCTGGAAACCTAACACATAGAAGCATCTAATGGAAAAAGATTCATAAATTTTAGATAAGTTTTGAGAGAGTTATGGCCAAATGAAGTTGCATGTACCAATCTGGGACAGATTGACACACTTAACTTGTAAAAATTATTTGAGTGACCAAAACACCATATATTTTTATGAAACCAAATGCATGTGAAACCTAACTCATATAAGGATCTTCCAGAGGAAAAATGAAGAAATTTTATGCATTCTACAGAAAGTTACATGCAAAATAAAATGACACAACAGCCTGACAGATCATCTGCTGCACACCAAATTTGTTCTAAGGAGTTGAAGGTCTAAATCTCAATGTTTTCTTATGAGACCAGTTGGGTTTGAACCCTAACCCATTAAACCTTACTCCAGAAGAAAAATGAGAAATTTTGGACATGATTTGACCAAGATATGGTCGTCCTAAGTACATGCAACAAATCTGCCAGATTCTGGAACTTGAAGATTCCCAATAGAACCCATTTTTAAGCATTTTAACATTCATAGATGTGGATTCCTTTGCTAAGGATTCAATCCCCACATCATATGACATGTTTTTAAAAGAGAATACCCAATAGTTAAAATAAAATATGCATGCAAGGATTTTCCAAACTCAGATTCTATTTTAAAGAACAAAATCACCAAAGAAGATGCTTGAAAGTTAAGAAATGACTAGTTAGAGTTCTTACCTTTTGGAGATGATGCAAACACTTCAACCTCTTGAAGTTTTCGATTTGGATGATTGTTCTAGGGCTGAATGTTGCTGGAATTTCTAATGGTTGAAGGTGAAATGATGAAGAGAAAAGATGGGATTTCAAGAGAGAGAGAGAGAAGGAAGATGGATGGTTTCTTTAGGATTTGAAAATGAGTAACAAAATTCATGAAATTTGGAGGGTAAAGGAGGGGGAAGGGGCCGGCCCTTGCATGGGCCCCCAACCCTTGCAAATATTTTTTTTTTCTTCTTTTTTTTTATAAAATTTTGAGGCCCAAAAATATTATGTAGCATTTTCTTCTTGTTGATTTTTATAAAAAAAAATTGAATTACAAGGCCCTAAAATACTATCTAATTTTTATTAAATTTCTTAAAAAGGAAAGTTTATATATAAAAGTAAAACCCTATATTTTATATAGGTTATATGCTATTTGAAGCATTTTGGCATTTCACAAGGTGTTTCGGTTAGTCTCGGGTCGAAACCGGGTCTTTTCGGCAACTACCGGGAATTCTAGCGAATTTTCGCCTTAATTTTATTTTGAATGGGTCTTAACAAGGTATGTTCCCTATGTTAACATTTGTAAAGGTTAAATGATGCTAACCTGAAAGTTTTTGATTTTTGCCGGATGTTACAGCTTTCCCCCGTTAGAGAAATTTCGTCCCGAAATTTAATGATTGGCATTCTCGATAGGTTCCTTGGCGAACAGCTGAGGATACTTATCCCTCATAAAGTCCTCTCGTTCCCAAGTGTATTCAGGTCCATGTCTTGCGTTCCATCGCACTTTCACGATCGGGATCTTGCTACGTCTTAACCGCTTAACATCTCGGTCAAGTATTTCAACGGGTTCCTCTATAAAGCGTAACTGCTCGCTCACTTGTATATCTTTCAACGGTAGGACTAACGATTCATCCGACAGGCATTTCTTCAAGTTCGACACGTGGAATGTATCGTGAATGGCGCTTAACTCTTGTGGTAGCTTGAGTCTATATGCGACTGGTCCAATCCTTTCCAGTATCTCAAATGGACCGATATATCTTGGACTTAACTTGCCTCTCTTCCCAAATCGTACCAAACCTTTCCATGGCGATACCTTGAGTAGTACTCTATCGCCCACCTGAAATTCTAATGGCTTCCTGCGATTATCTGCATAACTCTTCTGACGAGTTCTGGCTACTTTAAGTCTTTCTTGTATGGTTATGATCTTGTCCGTAGTCTCCTGAATTATGTCGGGTCTTATCAGCTGTTTGTCACCGACTTCCAACCAACTGAGTGGGGATCTACACTTGCGTCCATATAAGGCTTCGTACGGCGCGCACCTTAAGCTGGTATGGTAACTATTGTTGTAAGAGAATTCGGCTAGCGGTAAATGATTATCCCAACTTCCACCAAAATCCATCACACAGGCTCGTAACATGTCTTCTAGTGTTTGTATAGTTCTTTCTGTCTGACCGTCCGTCTGCGGGTGGTAGGCAGTGCTCAAATCCAAACGCGTGCCCAAAGCTTTCTGGACTGATCGCCAAAAGCGTGACGTAAAACGACTATCCCTGTCCGAGATAATAGCAGTAGGTACTCCATGACGCATAATGATCTCGTTGATGTAAATCTGAGCAAGCTTTTCCACCTTGAAGTCTTCCCGAATAGGCAGAAAATGTGCAGATTTAGTAAGCCGATCCACAATAACCCAGATTGAATCATGCCCTTTTCCGGTTCTGGGTAACTTAGTTATGAAATCCATGCTTATCTGTTCCCATTTCCATTCAGGAATTCAGGAATCTCAGGTTGCTGAAGAAGACCGGATGGTTTCTGATGTTCAGCCTTAACCATTGCACAAGTCTGGCACGTGCTTACATACAAAGCAACATCTTTCTTCATTCCTGGCCACCAATAGTATTCCTTCAGGTCCTTGTACATCTTATCGGCTCCGGGGTGAATTGAATATCCTGATTTATGGGCTTCGTCCAAGATTATTGATCGCAGATTGACAACCTTAGGTACCCAAACTTTATTTCGGAAGTAACGCACCCCGTCTGGTTGTGTTTCAAATTCCTTTTCCAGCTGATGAAGGGTTTCGTTTTTCAAATTCTCCTCTTTTAATGCTTCTTCTTGAGCTTCGATGATTTGATCCTTAAGACTCGTCCGGACCATCGTTCCCATGGCTCTTGCCCTCGATGGCTTCACCCTTTCTTTTCGACTTAAAGCATCAGCTACAACATTAGCCTTGCCTGGGTGGTATTTTATCTCGCAATCGTAGTCGCTAAGCAGTTCAACCCATCTCCGTTGTCTCATATTCAGCATTTTCTGATCAAAAATGTGTTGTAGGCTCTTGTGGTCGGTAAAGACGGTACATTTGGTGCCGTAGAGGTAGTGTCTCCAGATCTTGAGTGCGAACACTACAGCTCCCAGTTCCAAATCATGGGTGGTATAATTCTTTTCGTGAACTTTAAGTTGCCTTGATGCGTAGGCAATAACCTTGTCTTTTTGCATTAGCACGCACCCCAACCCTTGGTGTGAGGCATCGCAGTAAACAACAAAATTGTCTACACCCTCTGGTAGGGTCAAGATTGGTGCATTGCATAACTTATGCTTAAGCGTCTGAAAAGCTTCCTCTTGTTTTTCTCCCCAATCGAACTTCTTATCCTTCTGGGTTAATGCCGTCAATGGTTGTGCAATTTTGGAGAAATTTGCAATGAAACGCCGATAGTAACCAGCTAAACCGAGAAACGAACGAATTTCTGTCGGAGTCTTTGGGGCTTCCCACTTCTTGATGGCTTCTATCTTGGCCGGATCAACGTGAATTCCATCTTCATTAACTACATGCCCAAGAAACTGCACTTCGCGAATCCAAAATTCGCATTTGGATAGTTTAGCATACAGCTTCTGGTCTCTGAGCAGTTCTAGTATTTGCTTTAAATGTTGCTCATGCTCCTTCTTGCTTTGCGAATAAATTAATATATCATCTATGAACACAATTACGAATTTGTCCAAGTACGGTCGACATACTCTGTTCATTAGATCCATAAAGACCGCTGGAGCGTTTGTCAGACCAAAAGGCATGACTAGGAACTCATAATGTCCATATCGAGTCCTAAACGCTGTCTTAGGAATATCCTCCTCACGAACCCTCATTTGATGGTATCCGGACCGAAGGTCGATCTTTGAAAAGTATGTAGCGCCTTGAAGTTGGTCGAACAGGTCATCGATTCGAGGAAGGGGATATCGGTTCTTGATGGTCAGCTTGTTAAGTTACCTGTAATCGATGCACATTCGAAAAGAACCATCTTTCTTTTTAACGAACAAAACTGGAGCTCCCCAGGGTGAAGAGCTGGGTCTGATGAACCCTTTATCGAGTAGCTCCTGGAGTTGGCCTGACAACTCCTGCATTTCTGAAGGTGCTAACCGGTAAGGTGATTTCGCCACGGGTGCCGCTCCCGGAATTAGGTCAATATGAAATTCAACTTGTCTTGGTGGGGGTAATCCAGGTAATTCATCTGGGAATACTTCGGGAAAATCTCGCACTATTGGAAAGTCTTGAATATTCTTCTCTTTGATCTCCTTATCCACCACGTGTGTCAAAAACGCAACACAATCTTTCCGCAAATACTTTCGCATCTTCATACTCGACACCATTTTGAATTTTCTCCCTGTATTTCAAGTATTCTTCCTTCGGTTTGTGGTATTCGGACGATCTTTTCGGAGCAACCGATTTCAGCGCGATTTTTCGATAACCAATCCATACCCACGACTATATCAAAGCTTCCTAGTTTGATTGGGATTAAATCTATGCTAAAATCGTTTCCCGCCAGTTTTAGGGTACAATTATTAATTACATCACTGGCCCTAACTTCCTGCCCATTTGCAAATTCAATAACATATATCTCTTCCAACTTTCGGGTTCTCGAGTTTAATTTCGACTTAAAGTCTAATGATACAAAACTTTTATCTGCTCCAGAATCAAATAACACAGATGCAGGATGGTTGTTCAAGAGAAACGTACCTGTGACTACATCCGGGTTCCGTCTTGCTTCATCGGCCCCAATCTCGAATACTCGACCCCGTGCCTGACCTCCTTGATTGAATGGTCGCGCTTGATTTGCATTAGGCCTTCGGTTCAGTTTCGGACATGCGCTCCGAAAGTGATCTGGGCTCCCACACTCGTGACAGGTTCTTTTTCCTCCGCTCTTGCAATCCCTGGCGACATGGCCTCCTTTGTTACACTTGAGGCAAATGATGCATCTTCCGAGATGACGATTATTGCACTTGCTGCATCTTGGGCATGGCCCTGTCTCTTTCTCCTCGGCCTGTGCTTGAATTCCAAAATTTCCTGTCACCCTCTGAGCCTTGTCTGATCTTCCCCCAAATTGCCTTCTTGCAGGATCTTCTATCTTTCTTTTCCCTGCGGCTTTGTCATTCCCAGTTGCTCTTGAACGTTTTGCGTTGTTGGTGAGTCTCGTTGCTAAATTCACTGCTTCTTGAAGAGTCTTCGGGTCAGCTGAAGTCACATTTCCTCTGATTTCTTCAGATAAACCCCACACATATCTATCCACTCGGTTTTCCTCGGGCGTCACCAAGTGTGGCACCAGCTTTGCCAGCTCATGGAAACAGGCAGTGTAAGAATCTATGTCGTTTCCCTTCATTTCATGGTTCCACAGTTCTGCTTCCAGCTTCTGGATCTCACTCCTTGGGCAGTACTCATCCTTGAGCATCTTTTTAAACTCATCCCATGTCAGTCTATTGGCCACATCCCGGCCTCGGGTTTGTACTTGGGTGTTCCACCATGTTAATGCCCGTCCTTGCAGAAGGCAAGCGGCATATTCCACCTTGTTTCCTTCAGTACATTTACTGATATTGAGAACAGACTCCATACCCTCTAACCAAGCTAATAATCCAACGGCTCCCTCAGTTCCGTGAAACTCTTTAGGGTTACAGCCCCTAAACGTCTTGTATGTGCATTCCCTGTTTCCAGCCGTTCCCGCATTATTTCCTGGATTAGCATTCAGACCGGCTGCTACTTGGCTAACAATGTTCGGAAGTGCGGCCATAATTTGCTCAGCCACGAGCCGTGCGACTTCAGGATTCTCTCTCCTTGGAGGCATAGTCCTACAGTTATGGTCTTAATTAAGGATTTAGTCGCATGGTCACCAATTCTGTTACTTGGTTACACTTCCTACTTGTTATGTTAATCCAAGTTATGATACTACTTCATGCATACTATCATTATTATCAACACATATTGTCATAATAACATACCACGATTTCATAATCATGCATTAAAGTAGTTGAGATATATAAACATTAACCAAGCATTTCATTTAGAAGCCGTACATATTCAATTCCCCAAAAGAAACAGTTAACAAAACATACAATGTTTGAAATTAAACGGCCAAATGCCCCAAAAATATGAGTTTAAGTTTAAATAAATCCCAAAAGTTCCACCATAATTGGTCTTCTAGTGCATCATCATCCAAATCAGCATCCCTATCATCAACACCAGTGCTCCTATCACCCACATTAAGTACATATACAGGGTCCTCATCTCCCTCCTAGTGGCATCAACTACCTCCATGGTTCTATCGGAGACCTCATTATGTGCATTTAAGACCCCCATTATTGCATTCAGGTGTTCATGCTGTATGTCCAATCTCTCCTTATGATGTCGCACATCCTGCGATAAAAATAGGACCCACTGGCTCTCCCGCGTGGTCATGCCGGGAGGAGGAGCCACGGGTACCCCGGTCACCATTTGTGGGGTTCCGTGCCTCGCTCCCGATCGGGAGGACTCTCCTTCAAATCTCGGCTGGTTGGTGAAATTCACACATCTTGGCAATGGGACACTTTTCCTCGCCGTTGTTATCACTCTCGGTCCACGACGAGTAGACGGAGGGGATTGAGTGGGAGGTACACTGTTTACTTCCCGGTCGTCATCATAAGGGTCTCTTTCTACTTCAGCAGATCTATGGCCCCTAGGTCGGCTAGTGATGTAGCCGGATGGGTGGGCCGAGTACGAGTGCTCGGAGGGAGTGTGTTCCGATGGGTCGTGTTCGGATGGGTCGTGTTCGGATGACATAGTGAGCTGCGATAATAGTAGACTTTGTTATTATGTGTATTATTGTAAGTGCCTAAAATATGCAAGGTTTATGCCGACACACACAAAATCATGCTTTCAAAATTTTAAGTAGAAAATTTATTTTAAGCATACTTCCATTATGACCAACCCGAGTCTCTCATTATATTTACCCGAATTAAACATAGGTGATCAGGCTTTGTTTAATTGAGGTATAATAATGTGACATTCGACTTGGTTATATTAGCAATATACTTCAGATTTTAGACAATCATTTCGAAAACCGTTTTGAAAATAGTTTGCGTTATGGTTGGGTTATAGTTTGTGGTTCCCATAAGAAAACCAGCATTCTCTATAACCTTAGGCTCTGATACCAAACCTGTCACACCCCGCTAAAGCGGAAACACGAGGTATAACATTGTAGGGTTTCATTTCAAAGGTAACAGACAACACCAACCACAAGTTTAATACAATAGTATGAAATATTACAATACAACGTCTTCAACTAAAAAGTTCCAAAAAGAAAACGACGGATACAAAAATTAATAATAGAAATTTTTTAAGGTTCTTGGTGTTGATGTCATCAACCAAAATACACCCTACGTGCCTTCACTTACTTCTTATTCCCTGAAAAGCATGTTTAAAACGAAAAGGTCAACTACAAAGAGTTGGTGAGTTCACAGGTTTTTTTTCATATCCAAACAGTTTTCAAACAAAGATTATTTTCGTGAGTCTTTTGTCACGACAAGCTTTAAATTTAAATCTTATGAGTACACATTACAATAAATGACTTTCGCAAGATATATGATTGTTGAGCCACTACTAAGCCTCCGACAACTTACGCCCCGCGGACTACCTCAGAGGTGGTATGATGGCCACATGAGTAGAACATTATTACCAGATAAAGTGCACCCCTACTCGTCAGTTTAAGGTGGGTTTGTCAAACCAAATAGCGCTATCCACAAATATCACCGGCTCGTTATGAGTTAATAAGTAGTGTACCTATTGGGGACTTTTTATTATCACTCAACATATCTTTGTCACTTATGTAAAGTTGTACATTCATTTGTACTCATTTCTTAAATCACAAATATCCATAATTTTACTATCATGAATCATTTAGCATTTTAAAATCATAACATGCTTTTCACCCCAAACATTTAAACAAGTAAAACGGGGCTGTGAAAACTCACCTTTTAGCGTAGATGCGCAAGTAGTGAAAGCTTGCTCACTTAATCCTCTTTACGGGCTCCCTATAATGTCAAACGATCTCTATGAGTCCTTCATAGCTAACCCAAAGTTAAACTTAACTAACTTAATCCACGTCTTGTGATATGCCTTAGCTTTAGTAATTTAGTTGAAATTCAGAGCCTAAGGTTATAGAGAATGCTGGTTTTCTTATGGGAACCACAAACTATAACCCAACCATAACGCAAACTATTTTCAAAACGGTTTTCGAAATGATTGTCTAAAATCTGAAGTATATTGCTAATATAACCAAGTCGAATGTCACATTATTATACCTCAATTAAACAAAGCCTGATCACCTATGTTTAATTCGGGTAAATATAATGAGACTCGGGTTGGTCATAATGGAAGTATGCTTAAAATAAATTTTCTACTTAAAATTTTGAAAGCATGATTTTGTGTGTGTCGGCATAAACCTTGCATATTTTAGGCACTTACAATAATACACATAATAACAAAGTCTACTATTATCGCAGCTCACTATGTCATCCGAACACGACCCATCCGAACACGACCCATCGGAACACACTCCCTCCGAGCACTCGTACTCGGCCGACCCATCCGGCTACATCACTAGCCGACCTAGGGGCCATAGATCTGCTGAAGTAGAAAGAGACCCTTATGATGACGACCGGGAAGTAAACAGTGTACCTCCCACTCAATCCCCTCCGTCTACTCGTCGTGGACCGAGAGTGATAACAACGGCGAGGAAAAGTGTCCAATTGCCAAGATGTGTGAATTTCACCAACCAGCCGAGATTTGAAGGAGAGTCCTCCCGATCGGGAGCGAGGCACGGAACCCCACAAATGGTGACCGGGGTACCCGTGGCTCCTCCTCCCGGCATGACCACGCGGGAGAGCCAGTGGGTCCTATTTTTATCGCAGGATGTGCGACATCATAAGGAGAGATTGGACATACAGCATGAACACCTGAATGCAATAAAGGGGGTCTTAAATGCACATAATGAGGTCTCCGATAGAACCATGGAGGTAGTTGATGCCACTAGGAGGGAGATGAGGACCCTGTATATGTACTTAATGTGGGTGATAGGAGCACTGGTGTTGATGATAGGGATGCTGATTTGGATGATGATGCACTAGAAGACCAATTATGGTGGAACTTTTGGGATTTATTTAAACTTAAACTCATATTTTTGGGGCATTTGGCCGTTTAATTTCAAACATTGTATGTTTTGTTAATTGTTTCTTTTGGGGAATTGAATATGTACGGCTTCTAAATGAAATGCTTGGTTAATGTTTATATATCTCAACTACTTTAATGCATGATTATGAAACCGTGGTATGTTATTATGACAATATGTGTTGATAATAATGATAGTATGCATGAAGTAGTATCATAACTTGGATTAACATAACAAGTAGGAAGTGTAACCAAGTAACAGAATTGGCGACCATGCGACTAAATCCTTAATTAAGACCATAACTGTAGGACTATGCCTCCAAGGAGAGAGAATCCTGAAGTCGCACGGCTCGTGGCTGAGCAAATTATGGCCGCACTTCCGAACATTGTTAGCCAAGTAGCAGCCGGTCTGAATGCTAATCCAGGAAATAATGCGGGAACGGCTGGAAACAGGGAATGCACATACAAGACGTTTAGGGGCTGTAACCCTAAAGAGTTTCACGGAACTGAGGGAGCCGTTGGATTATTAGCTTGGTTAGAGGGTATGGAGTCTGTTCTCAATATCAGTAAATGTACTGAAGGAAACAAGGTGGAATATGCCGCTTGCCTTCTGCAAGGACGGGCATTAACATGGTGGAACACCCAAGTACAAACCCGAGGCCGAGATGTGGCCAATAGACTGACATGGGATGAGTTTAAAAAGATGCTCAAGGATGATTACTGCCCAAGGAGTGAGATCCAAAAGCTGGAAGCAGAACTGTGGAACCATGAAATGAAGGGAAACGACATAGATTCTTACACTGCCCGTTTCCATGAGCTGGCAAAGCTGGTGCCACACTTGGTGACGCCCGAGGAAAACCGAGTGGATAGATATGTGTGGGGTTTATCTGAAGAAATCAGAGGAAATGTGACTTCAGCTGACCCGAAGACTCTTCAAGAAGCAGTGAATTTAGCAACGAGACTCACCAACAACGCAAATCGTACAAGAGCAACTGGGAATGACAAAGCCGCAGGGAAAAGAAAGATAGAAGATCCTGCAAGAAGGCAATTTGGGGGAAGATCAGACAAGGCTCAGAGGGTGACAGGAAATTTTGGAATTCAAGCACAGGCCGAGGAGAAAGAGACAGGGCCATGCCCAAGATGCAGCAAGTGCAATAATCGTCATCTCGGAAGATGCATCATTTGCCTCAAGTGTAACAAAGGAGGCCATGTCGCCAGGGATTGCAAGAGCGGAGGAAAAAGAACCTGTCACGAGTGTGGGAGCCCAGATCACTTTCGGAGCGCATGTGCGAAACTGAACCGAAGGCCTAATGCAAATCAAGCGCGACCATTCAATCAAGGGAATCAAGGAGGTCAGGCACGGGGTCGAGTATTCGAGATTGGGGCCGATGAAGCAAGACGGAACCCGGATGTAGTCACAGGTACGTTTCTCTTGAACAACCATCCTGCATCTGTGTTATTTGATTCTGGAGCAGATAAAAGTTTTGTATCATTAGACTTTAAGTCGAAATTAAACTCGAGAACCCGAAAGTTGGAAGAGATATATGTTATTGAATTTGCAAATGGGCAGGAAGTTAGGGCCAGTGATGTAATTAATAATTGTACCCTAAAACTGGCGGGAAACGATTTTAGCATAGATTTAATCCCAATCAAACTAGGAAGCTTTGATATAGTCGTGGGTATGGATTGGTTATCGAAAAATCGCGCTGAAATCGGTTGCTCCGAAAAGATCGTCCGAATACCACAAACCGAAGGAAGAATACTTGAAATACAGGGAGAAAACTCCGGGAGAAAATTCAAAATGGTGTCGAGTATGAAGATGCGAAAGTATTTGCGGAAAGATTGTGTTGCGTTTTTGACACACGTGGTGGATAAGGAGATCAAAGAGAAGAATATTCAAGACTTTCTAATAGTGCGAGATTTTCCCGAAGTATTCCCAGATGAATTACCTGGATTACCCCCACCAAGACAAGTTGAATTTCATATTGACCTAATTCCGGGAGCGGCACCCGTGGCGAAATCACCTTACCGGTTAGCACCTTCAGAAATGCAGCAGGAGTTGCCAGGCCAACTTCAGGAGCTACTCGATAAAGGGTTCATCAGACCCAGCTCTTCACCCTGGGGAGCTCCAGTTTTGTTCGTTAAAAAGAAAGATGGTTCTTTTCGAATGTGCATCGATTACAGGGAACTTAACAAGCTGACCATCAAGAACCGATATCCCTTTCCTCGAATCGATGACCTGTTCGACCAACTTCAAGGCGCTACGTACTTTTCAAAGATCGACCTTCGGTCCGGATACCATCCAATGAGGGTTCGTGAGGAGGATATTCCTAAGACAGCATTTAGGACTCGATATGGACATTATGAGTTCCTAGTCATGCCTTTTGGTCTGACAAACGCTCCAGCAGTCTTTATGGATCTAATGAACAGAGTATGTCGACCGTACTTGGACAAATTCGTAATTGTGTTCATAGATGATATATTAATTTATTCGCAAAGCAAGAAGGAGCATGAGCAACATTTAAAGCAAATACTAGAACTGCTCAGAGACCAGAAGTTGCATGCTAAACTATCCAAATGCGAATTTTGGATTCGCGAAGTGCAGTTTCTTGGGCATGTAGTTAATGAAGATGGAATTCACGTTGATCCGGCCAAGATAGAAGCCATCAAGAAGTGGGAAGCCCCAAAGACTCCGACAGAAATTCGTTCGTTTCTCGGTTTAGCTGGTTACTATCGGCGTTTCATTGCAAATTTCTCCAAAATTGCACAACCATTGACGGCATTAACCCAGAAGGATAATAAGTTCGATTGGGGAGAAAAACAAGAGGAAGCTTTTCAGACGCTTAAGCATAAGTTATGCAATGCACCGATCTTGACCCTACCAGAGGGTGTAGACAATTTTGTTGTTTACTGCGATGCCTCACACCAAGGGTTGGGGTGCGTGCTAATGCAAAAAGACAAGGTTATTGCCTACGCATCAAGGCAACTTAAAGTTCACGAAAAGAATTATACCACCCATGATTTGGAACTGGGAGCTGTAGTGTTCGCACTCAATATCTGGAGACACTACCTCTACGGCACCAAATGTACCGTCTATACCGACCACAAGAGCCTACAACACATTTTTGATCAGAAAATGCTGAATATGAGACAACGGAGATGGGTTGAACTGCTTAGCGACTACGATTGCGAGATAAAATACCACCCAGGCAAGGCTAATGTTGTAGCTGATGCTTTAAGTCGAAAAGAAAGGGTGAAGCCATCGAGGGCAAGAGCCATGGGAACGATGGTCCGGACGAGTCTTAAGGATCAAATCATCGAAGCTCAAGAAGAAGCATTAAAAGAGGAGAATTTGAAAAACGAAACCCTTCATCAGCTGGAAAAGGAATTTGAAACACAACCAGACGGGGTGCGTTACTTCCGAAATAAAGTTTGGGTACCTAAGGTTGTCAATCTGCGATCAATAATCTTGGACGAAGCCCATAAATCAGGATATTCAATTCACCCCGGAGCCGATAAGATGTACAAGGACCTGAAGGAATACTATTGGTGGCCAGGAATGAAGAAAGATGTTGCTTTGTATGTAAGCACGTGCCAGACTTGTGCAATGGTTAAGGCTGAACATCAGAAACCATCCGGTCTTCTTCAGCAACCTGAGATTCCTGAATTCCTGAATGGAAATGGGAACAGATAAGCATGGATTTCATAACTAAGTTACCCAGAACCGGAAAAGGGCATGATTCAATCTGGGTTATTGTGGATCGGCTTACTAAATCTGCACATTTTCTGCCTATTCGGGAAGACTTCAAGGTGGAAAAGCTTGCTCAGATTTACATCAACGAGATTATTATGCGTCATGGAGTACCTACTGCTATTATCTCGGACAGGGATAGTCGTTTTACGTCACGCTTTTGGCGATCAGTCCAGACAGCTTTGGGCACGCGTTTGGATTTGAGCACTGCCTACCACCCGCAGACGGACGGTCAGACAGAAAGAACTATACAAACACTAGAAGACATGTTACGAGCCTGTGTGATGGATTTTGGTGGAAGTTGGGATAATCATTTACCGCTAGCCGAATTCTCTTACAACAATAGTTACCATACCAGCTTAAGGTGCGCGCCGTACGAAGCCTTATATGGACGCAAGTGTAGATCCCCACTCAGTTGGTTGGAAGTCGGTGACAAACAGCTGATAAGACCCGACATAATTCAAGAGACTACGGACAAGATCATAACCATACAAGAAAGACTTAAAGTAGCCAGAACTCGTCAGAAGAGTTATGCAGATAATCGCAGGAAGCCATTGGAATTTCACGTGGGCGATAGAGTACTACTCAAGGTATCGCCATAGAAAGGTTTGGTACGATTTGGGAAGAGAGGCAAGTTAAGTCCAAGATATATCGGTCCATTTGAGATACTGGAAAGGATTGGACCAGTCGCATATAGACTCAAGCTACCACAAGAGTTAAGCGCCATTCACGATACATTCCACGTGTCGAACTTGAAGAAATGCTTGTCGGATGAATCGTTAGTCCTACCGTTGAAAGATATACAAGTGAGCGAGCAGTTACGCTTTATAGAGGAACCCGTTGAAATACTTGACCGAGATGTTAAGCGGTTAAGACGTAGCAAGATCCCGATCGTGAAAGTGCGATGGAACGCAAGACATGGACCTGAATACACTTGGGAACGAGAGGACTTTATGAGGGATAAGTATCCTCAGCTGTTCGCCAAGGAACCTATCGAGAATGCCAATCATTAAATTTCGGGACGAAATTTCTCTAACGGGGGAAAGCTGTAACATCCGGCAAAAATCAAAAACTTTCAGGTTAGCATCATTTAACCTTTACAAATGTTAACATAGGGAACATACCTTGTTAAGACCCATTCAAAATAAAATTAAGGCGAAAATTCGCTAGAATTCCCGGTAGTTGCCGAAAAGACCCGGTTTCGACCCGAGACTAACCGAAACACCTTGTGAAATGCCAAAATGCTTCAAATAGCATATAACCTATATAAAATATAGGGTTTTACTTTTATATATAAACTTTCCTTTTTAAGAAATTTAATAAAAATTAGATAGTATTTTAGGGCCTTGTAATTCAATTTTTTTATAAAAATCAACAAGAAGAAAATGCTACATAATATTTTTGGGCCTCAAAATTTTATAAAAAAAAAAGAAGAAAAAAAAATATTTGCAAGGGTTGGGGGCCCATGCAAGGGCCGGCCCCTTCCCCCTCCTTTACCCTCCAAATTTCATGAATTTTGTTACTCATTTTCAAATCCTAAAGAAACCATCCATCTTCCTTCTCTCTCTTGAAATCCCATCTTTTCTCTTCATCATTTCACCTTCAACCATTAGAAATTCCAGCAACATTCAGCCCTAGAACAATCATCCAAATCGAAAACTTCAAGAGGTTGAAGTGTTTGCATCATCTCCAAAAGGTAAGAACTCTAACTAGTCATTTCTTAACTTTCAAGCATCTTCTTTGGTGATTTTGTTCTTTAAAATAGAATCTGAGTTTGGAAAATCCTTGCATGCATATTTTATTTTAACTATTGGGTATTCTCTTTTAAAAACATGTCATATGATGTGGGGATTGAATCCTTAGCAAAGGAATCCACATCTATGAATGTTAAAATGCTTAAAAATGGGTTCTATTGGGAATCTTCAAGTTCCAGAATCTGGCAGATTTGTTGCATGTACTTAGGACAACCATATCTTGGTCAAATCATGTCCAAAATTTCTCATTTTTCTTCTGGAGTAAGGTTTAATGGGTTAGGGTTCAAACCCAACTGGTCTCATAAGAAAACATTGAGATTTAGACCTTCAACTCCTTAGAACAAATTTGGTGTGCAGCAGATGATCTGTCAGGCTGTTGTGTCATTTTATTTTGCATGTAACTTTCTGTAGAATGCATAAAATTTCTTCATTTTTCCTCTGGAAGATCCTTATATGAGTTAGGTTTCACATGCATTTGGTTTCATAAAAATATATGGTGTTTTGGTCACTCAAATAATTTTTACAAGTTAAGTGTGTCAATCTGTCCCAGATTGGCACATGCAACTTCATTTGGCCATAACTCTCTCAAAACTTATCTAAAATTTATGAATCTTTTTCCATGAGATGCTTCTATGTGTTAGGTTTCCAGAGTGTGTAAAAACTCTGCAAAATATTGAGTTTTGACCCTCCAAAAGCCTGTTATGGCAGAAGGGTGTAACCTGTTTTAGACTCTGTGTTGCACTGTTTCATAAAATTTATTTGGACCCCTTAAACACTTCCAAAATTCATGGAAAAAGATTTATTTGGAAGTGTTTAAGGGGTCCAAATAAATTTTATGAAACAGTGCAACACAGAGTCTAAAACAGGTTACACCCTTCTGCCATAACAGGCTTTTGGAGGGTCAAAACTCAATATTTTGCAGAGTTTTTACACACTCTGGAAACCTAACACATAGAAGCATCTCATGGAAAAAGATTCATAAATTTTAGATAAGTTTTGAGAGTTATGGCCAAATGAAGTTGCATGTACCAATCTGGGACAGATTGACACACTTAACTTGTAAAAATTATTTGAGTGACCAAAACACCATATATTTTTATGAAACCAAATGCATGTGAAACCTAACTCATATAAGGATCTTCCAGAGGAAAAATGAAGAAATTTTATGCATTCTACAGAAAGTTACATGCAAAATAAAATGACACAACAGCCTGACAGATCATCTGCTGCACACCAAATTTGTTCTAAGGAGTTGAAGGTCTAAATCTCAATGTTTTCTTATGAGACCAGTTGGGTTTGAACCCTAACCCATTAAACCTTACTCCAGAAGAAAAATGAGAAATTTTGGACATGATTTGACCAAGATATGGTCGTCCTAAGTACATGCAACAAATCTGCCAGATTCTGGAACTTGAAGATTCCCAATAAAACCCATTTTTAAGCATTTTAACATTCATAGATGTGGATTCCTTTGCTAAGGATTCAATCCCCACATCATATGACATGTTTTTAAAAGAGAATACCCAATAGTTAAAATAAAATATGCATGCAAGGATTTTCCAAACTCAGATTCTATTTTAAAGAACAAAATCACCAAAGAAGATGCTTGAAAGTTAAGAAAATGACTAGTTAGAGTTCTTACCTTTTGGAGATGATGCAAACACTTCAACCTCTTGAAGTTTTCGATTTGGATGATTGTTCTAGGGCTGAATGTTGCTGGAATTTCTAATGGTTGAAGGTGAAATGATGAAGAGAAAAGATGGGATTTCAAGAGCCAAAGCCTCAAAACAAGGGTCCCGGTGCCCGACTCCTCACGAGTTCATCACCGATAGACCTAGGGTCTCGGAGTCCAACTCAACAAGAGATCTCTCCCGCAATACCCACAATCGCGGAATCCAATCCTACACGGTTCCTCTTCACAATACAGACTGCCACAATGCCAACTCGGGCATTGGCCTCAAAGTGAGAACATCAAAACCCCTCACTTATAAAACATGGCTTACTCACATGCATATATGGATCCAATACATTATTGTCTAAACATATATGACTCCACTGAATGACCAACGCACTCAAACATGCAATCCAATAACTATGCAATTCATGTGCAAAAGTCGACCTTGAGTAATTTAACTATGCAATTCACGTACAAAAGTCAACGCAAGTCAAAATATGCATTTATCCAATGTTTATAAATTACTTTTGTAACAAACTCATAATGTATTCACCTTGCTAGATTTATGATATATCTAGTTTTCAAACCAAATCTTGAGCTTCCTTTGGTGACGACTTGAGATCCTCAAGCAAGACTCTGTAATCTAAGATGCAAAGCTCTTAAGAACACTTCCTCTACCCCCCGCTCTACCAAAAGCATCACAAAGAAGAGGAGAGGTTGAGGATGCAAAGTGACCAAACCCTCGATCAAGAAATGGTAGTCTAAAATCTTACCTTCAACAACTAGATGCTCCAAAATCACCAACAATGTCTTCAAAAGACCCAAAATCCAAACCTTAAGCTCCACAAGTCTTAAAAAACAAGAGGAATGAAGGATGAAGAATAGTAGAAAGAAATGAGAAAAAACCTGAAAAACGAAAGCCACCACTTTAGCCACACCGTCTTTAAGCAATGTGTTATGTACTTATGTCATCCTCAACCTCACCCCATTTCTGGATCATGAAGCCTAGATACATAAAACTGTCCTTTGGAGCCCAAGGCTTCCAACCCTCGTCGTTACACTCCCCACTGAAATTGCACCATAAGTATTCAATCTTAGAGCAGTTCATGCATAGGCATTGTGTCTATAAAGCAATCCCTCACGGCTCCAATCTCTCATTCGCCTCCACCTTCGACTCCAATACGAACACAATGTCATCCGCAAAACAACACCATGGTACACTCCCCTAGATACCTCAGAACATTTCATCCAATATAAGCAAGGTCTTAGTGGCAAACCCTTGGTGTAGTCCTATCTCTATCGCAAAATCTCTGTATCACCGGGTTCTCACATTCATCGATCTCCCGTACATGTTATGGATCGCCTTTACATACCTTCAATATATATCAATTCTATATGTGTATGTATTGATAAGTCGATAAGACAAGAATGACAAGGATTTGTTTGGGATATTAAAGTTGACTCAATTGGGTACAAGTGTTGTGAATGTGTGCAACTACTTAGGGCGTGCTTAAGCCAATTCAGGTGAGTTTGACGTAACTCTTTAAATAAGATACATGCATGTATGTATATGTTTCTAAGTATGTTGTTTGAGCATGCTATATTTATAATTGTGTTTATAAATGTCATGCACACTAGTATGTTAACTTTGCACAAAATGATGAACGTATAAGCATGTTATATTTATGTCTTTATGTTGTGCATGCTAGCAACTCCACGTTTTTTTACAAAATGATGGAATGAAATGGAAGGAATGTCGCCATATGTGTAGGGCTTCTACCGGAATGCCGACGATGGATGACAAACAACCACAAATTACGAATGATAGTAGATACATGTAACGAAGGGATAAAACAAAGATTGTATTAATGGATGGTAGTCAAGACATGTGCTTGAAAGCACCTTTGAGCGTGACTAGTGATGGACAAAACAATGAAAGCCCTACCATGCCAAGCAGACGTATGATATCTCATATGTTTTTATGAGTCGCACGTAGGCTTATACATCACTTGCTTATCTCAAATGTGTACGTTTCTAAGCACAATTACGATGATTGTTTGGGCATGCTATAATTAGAGTTGTGCTTATAAATGTCATGTATGCAACTAAGTTAGACTTTGTACAAAATGATGGTATAGGCATGTTATCTATGTCTTGGATGTTAAGCATGCTAAACATGTTGCACGTTTTTTTTATAAAAAGATGAAATGAAATGGAAGGAATGCGGCCATGTGTGGGGGGCTAATACCGGGACGTCGGTGGTAGACAAAAAGCAACCACAAATTACAAATGATAGTTTACGAGAGGCCAGAGGGGTAAATCACAAACTGTATTAACGGACGATAGTCAAGATATGCGCTTAAGAGCACCTCCGAGCCTGATTAGTTATGGATTCCCTACCATGCGAAGCGAGCATATGATATCTCACATGTTTTTGTGTCGCACATAAGCACGGTACATCGCGTATGGCATCATTGCTTATGAGAACTTGCACTTTATAATGTAACATATGTTTTACATGTGCTATGGAGAAATGTTGACATGTTTATGAACACTCTCGCGATATGTTAAAAAAATTGGTAACCATGGATTTCTGGCCAAGCTTACGCGCACCAACTAATCCCCGGGCGACCACGAAAGACCTGAGGTCATCGCATCGCAGATGAGCCTCCATGGCCACAAGGATTTTGGTACTACGTGGATTTGAACCATGAGTAGATGAGATTTTCCACTACATCCCCCAAAGGCTTTACCAGTGCACCACAACCCAAGTGGTTGCGATATCTTTATATTTATAAATGACACTATGAGCTCACTAAGCGTAAAGTTCAACAAAGGTATGACTTGAGAAGGTATTATTAGGCCGCTTCGACCTAGATTACGCAAATTAAGTTATGTGATATTGTATTTCTTTGAGTTGGACGTGTACCAATGTGGTGTGATGACTACAATGGTTCGATGTTTTTGATGTTGGAAGTCTTTCGTTGCGATGTGATGGATGGTTCGTATATATCGTTACTAGTTGAATTTTTTGGTGCAACACAACACAACACAATACATCTCCCCCAAACCACAATGGTCACAAGTCCTCGTACAAAATTTGTCACCCTGGTCCCTACATATCCATGCACTCGTCATGTCTCCGAAAATGCCTAAAGTTGCCATGTCCAATCTCATATGCTCATCCCACGTCCTTGAACTGTTTGTCATCATGCCCTCAATTGATACACTATCGACTTTCCTCACTTGTGTCGACATTTGCCTCTTATGAACATGTCCAAACCACCGTAGTCTTTTCTTCACTCAATTTTTATGTGATAGGTGCTAACTTCAACTCTACTAGAAAGACCTCATTCGATATCCTATCGAACACTGGAACTTCTAACTTCCTTTCATGCGCCTTCTTTACCACCCACAAATCCACCCCGTACAACATGGATTGTCTAATAACCCAGTACTTCCGGTGACCAAATTCATGATCCCCAATATATGAATAAAAGTGAAGGTTCCATTTTGGTTCACCAAAATGATAAGTTTTGACTCATGGTTCCCCAAAAAGTGAAGACTTTGTTTCATGGTACCCCAAAAGAGGAATAAAAGCAATTTTTAGTTTATGGTGCAATTTGTCCATACATAGATTAGTAAGATACAATGATTTTTTATGTAATTAAAAGATTATATTTTAATTAAGAAATATTAATTTATTGATTGATTAATATCTCTATAAGATAATAAAATCCCACGGTCCCAGCAAAATAAGCCTAGATTGCATGGACTTATGGTACAACCCATTATCTCCTTGATTGCCATTAGCGACTATAGAAGTAATAGAATTGTGTCCTTGTCTCCTTGACTTCGCTTTTCTCTCGACTCAAGATTACATTAGCCTTTCATACACTAGTTAGAGTGTACAAGTCAAGAGATGCTATCCTCTAACAATGGTGTAGTTGTCATTGAACCCCATAAGATATTGGAAGTCTTTCCCTTTGCTCTCTATTTTCATTTGCTCTTATATCTTGCAATTGCAATGGCGGTTGCATAATAGGTAAGGCAAAAGACTTCAATTTGAAGCAATACGATGTGATCGTCTATTGCAATAAATCTATATGCTAACTCATGCGAAATTGATGTACTTGTAATAATGAATTTGGCATTCACCCTCGAGGAAAATCTAAGTTGTAACCGAGTACGGAAACTCAAAACACTTGTTTGAAGACGAAGATGTTACGGTTTGAAGATATCAACGTCTATAGTGATGACATATTATGATCATCAATTCCATTTCACTTCGTTACAATGGAGATGGTTACGTGATCTTAGTTTCTCAAACTAGGTGAGAAACTTGGTGTACTTAAATCTTCCCCAAGACTTGAAAGAAAATTTTGGAGATAAAGATCAAGAATATAAAGATAAGGATGAATAAAAACTGAAATCTTCAAAAGATAGCAATTAGATTTATCCCTGATTATGCACTTACAGTATAAAGAACAAAATCTTCCATCGAGAATATTGCCCTCAAGGTCCATTTGATTCATCATGAACTAATTATTCTTCCAACATAACTAACTATTTGTACTAAACTATTCCACATCTTTAGTCTCTCTCTTTTCATTGTTTATACAAGTAACACCCTCATTTTTTTAAGTTCAATTTCCATCCCCAATCCACATTCCAGATCCATTTAAGTAAAACCACTATCCAAACCAACATACATTGGTTTTAATCAACAAAAGCAGCTTTTCCTTGAAAAAACTACTCCTACCCCAATCAAACAAAGAAGAACCATCCTCCAAAACAGGCAACTTAAACACCTTCGCATGGTAAAAAGTTAAAATAACCATGCCTGAAGTCAAAGAAACAATATCACAGAAAACACAATCCTATAACTACACAGATGGATACAGCTAGTTAAATTAAGCCAGTTCCACATGTTACTGAAGAGTGCTCAAAAACTTCCAATACAGATACAAAGTCATCTACTGGTTAAAGTACCATCCAGAAACACAGCATAAACCATTTAAAAGTTGAAACCTATGTTCTCCAGATGCAAAAAAGGGAGACCTCCATAAAAAACGCAGCATCTGATGGGGATGATTATCATCTATTTGCAAGGAAAAACTGCAACGAAAGAGTCCTTGTATGAATGTCACAATTTACCATACTTCTCAATATATCCCTGCAAGCAAAAGTACCTAACTGTCAAATATCTAATATTAGATATAAGATAATATATCTAATATTCTATTCTATATCCTAGGATGCCCAATCAACATAGCTAGAAAACGCACCTCAACAAGTTTCACAAGTTTTGGCTGGGATGAGGAAAGATACATGTCAATAGATTCTTGCATACTTGGAATATGCTCTGCTGGCAAACTGTTCATGACCTTATCGACAACTTTCTTAACAATCACTTTGTGGGCATCTTTGCTCAGTTTCCCATCCCGCCATGTCGGCTTCACTAATTCTTTCACAAATTCTATCAGAGCAGCCCGAAAATGTTTAACGGCCTTAGAATAATCTTGAGTGCCCTCCCCTTCTATATCGAAATCTTGACTACGGTTTCGGCTACTACTATCATCTCCTACTTTAATTTCTTTTGATGGCCCATCTTTTTGTTGCATGAAATTGGGATTTATTTTTCCGTTAGCTTCACTTTTCGTATTTTCCTGTTTGGTATCAATGAGCAACTCATCTGCATTACTGTTCACGTCCATAGCATTGTCGTGGCCGTTTACATGGCTGGCAAGAGATAATCTATCGGATCCATGATCCGTTCCAAATGTCTCTTTTAGGGGTGCATTGACATCCATTAACGAATGTATGCTTGAGATGGATAGTGTTCGACTAGAGGACGAAAATTTGAACTTATCTCCGATCTTTGGCTGCTCGATACTATCACGGATCGGATCATACTGGCTAGCGGGAGAAGATATTCCTTGGGAAATAAGAAAAGATGAGTGGAAAGGTTTTGATGGCTCCCAATCATAAGCAGAAAATTTTGTTGTAAAATGTTCAGATTCAGAAGCAGAAAATGAGGAAACGTTTGGTCGAAACTTTGGATGAAGTTCTCGATCATTACTCAAATGCTTCACGGTTCTAAACGAATCAGAAGTCCTGGGCCAGACTGAACTATGGTTTGATGGTGACATTCGAGTAGTCGACTGAAAAGAACCTGACCCATAATTTAGGGAACTGTGAAACCCAAATTGATATCCTTTACCACCAAGTTCTTCCATATTTCTTGCGTAAGAAGAAACCCAATTGCTTTTTTGGATGTCTGAAGCCTTAAAAGAAGTTTCATTCAGCAAACTATCTGAATTAACAGGAGGATTCTCTTTTTCCAAGTCCCGATTCTCTCCCGAACCCCCTGTCTCCACCTCATCAAAAGAGTTGTTTACAAGTTCCTCTTTTTGCGACACCTCGGGATTAATTTTATGCCTTGGGCTCTGATTGGAGTCCTGAGCCAATAACGTTTCAGAAGTTGCCAGACCAGATCTTTCTACGCCATCTCTTAAACCTGATATGGCAACAACTTAAAAAACTTAACAAATCACAAAAAACCTATGCTATTTACGCTTCCCGAAAAGTAAAATCAAATTACCTTCATCATCCTGAGGTTCACTTTTCTGATTCTCGTTTTGTTGGTCGTTGACATCCATAGGTTCTTTTATATGACGAAACCTACAAGAGTTTCCCTTAATGCACCAACCCTTTGCAAAAAAGTTGCATATAAGAGCCGGTCGTTTGTTTCCTTCATTAAGTTCCGCCAAAGGTGACAAACTTCTAGGTCTTATCAGAGGAACGTCCAATCTGGAAAACCTAAAAGATATTAGCACTCTATCTAGGGTATATATATATATAAGTACCAAACCAACATCATTGCACCTGGGTTCCTTTTGTGTATCACAGGCATCCTTAGGACTCATCTGTGTAGTTTTTTCCTCAGAATGTGGAATTTTATTAGATTCCACTGAATCTCCACCAGTCACTTCTTTACTGGATTCATTAAGAGGCTTACTGGGTTCAGCACTCATCATTCCACCATCACTTTGAGGAGCTTTGCCATCATCATCTGCAAGGGTCGAGAGTATCGATAATCAGCAATCCAAGTTCATGATCCTGAACAACAATCGACTATTTCCTAAGTATGGGATATTAAGAATTCCCCCAAATGGCATGTTAAGCCAAGAAACTTAATATTGTAAAACAGCGCATCTGGGACATGTACCACCATTAAGCACCGTCCACCTCTAAAACTAAAGAGAACTAATATTTACCCACCAAATCAGTTCATTTCCATGTTAAATGAGGTCTGCCAATTAAAGAATTATATCCAATAGCAAATATATAGATATGTAAGAAATAATAATCTCCATGAACATATATCCGCAACTTCTTCAAATAATTCCGAGCAAACAAATTGGAGTACGGACTGATCATGCCTACAAGAAAAACCAAACCAAACGACCCAGTAAATCCCGCTCAAAAGTAGAGTCAGGGAGATGATATGCAGACCTCACCTCTACCTCATAGTGGAAGTGATCTCTGAGTCCTCGGAGTGGAGGTGACCTCTGAGGCCTCAGAGTGGAGGAGACCTCTGAGGCCTCAGAGTAGAGCTATTTCCACGAAGAGTCGGGCTTGTGCAAGCAAACAAGTAGAAGGAACAATAACTAGCACATGGTGAACATAGAACGAGAAAAATAAGAATAAGTAGCGAGTAGATACAACGAAAACATACAAAAGGTAACACACACAAAGCAAGTGAGACGGAACACGGAGAGCTCTTCAGGTAAGGCAAAAACACATCCCTAACCTACACTACCATTTCTCTACCCCAACCTCTACAACTCCTTTCTGCCCAACCACGCTAGCTTCAGGTCCGCACATCTATTCTGCTACCTGAATCCTCAGTCTCCAAACACTCCTATCCGAAGTCATGTCCTCGGAAATCTCTAAGGCCGCCATATCCATCCACAGAGGCTCATTCACATTCTCATCGACCTACCCCCTCAACCACCACTTTTAATACTCTCCTCACATGTTTTGTCAACGATCTCCTACGAACGTGCCCAAACCACTACAATCTCCCCTCTCGCAATTTATTTATTACTAAGGCAACACCCAACTCCTCTCGAAGAGCCTCATTTGGAAAAAAAATCTAGCATGGTCCAACAATTTTTAGCGACTACCGACCTCCTCTCCACGGTCAATACAACATAGTTGGTCTAATTGCTACTTTATAGAGCTTATTGTTCGGTTTTAGTGGGGCCTACTTGTCCCACATAACCTCTGTGGTAGCTCTCTGCTTTAGCCACCCTGCCTTTATGAGAGGTGTTACCTCTTCCTCAACCACTCTCTTTTTTAATCATGGAACCTAAATACTTCCCCATATTCTATATGCTCTTCCCTGAAAATGCACCATAAATATTGTCTTAGAACGACTACTTCACAAATATTGTGATTCCAAAGCCGCCCTCCAATGCTTTAACCTCTCGTTACTTTCGACTCCGCTACCAACACAATGTCGTCAACGAATAACATACATCATGAGACACTCCTCGGAGCCCACGGGAGCTCTCATCCAAAATCACAGCAAGGTCCAAGGACACTACCATAATAAGATGTATCCCCCATAAGATCTCATCCACAAGAAAGGTCCAAAGATCCCCCGATTAAGCCTACAACCTCTCATCTTATGTTTTGTCCGAAGTTTTGTTGCCTATTGAACTAAATGTTGCTTTTTATCTAAATGGAAGGTCCAAAAGAGACAAAGAAAGTTGTAAGTTGAAGTTAAACAAGGTAGCCTTCAGAGGCTGAGTCCTCATCTCTTCGATCCATATAAGAATTCACAAAAAAAATGTTAGATGTTTTGCAATTCCAAAGCTAATATTTGCATTCACAAATATTAAAACAAATAGTTTGAATGACAATGGGGTCGTCTCTGTCAGTATTTTTAAGATCTTGTAACAACCCATAGATTTTGTGTACACTCACAAGCAAGAGTACAACGTTATAAATCATTTGCCACACGAGTCTATGAAATTTCTAGCATGTTGATAGTCACGAAATTTGTGTAAACACAATGGTTAGCAGACAGTCCACGGTGGACAACGGAAGTGAACACCGGTCACAGTGATCGTCACGCAAGTAATAGATTGGTAAGAACCAAGATTGTATCTGGGACTGAACAATCAAAACATTAGGATTTCCATGAACTTCCTTTTACAAGTTTCAATTAGAAAAGAAGCAAAATATTCGAGTTGGTTTGTTGGTGAACACTTTGAGATATAAAATAAAGAAGATGCGGATGTGATTTTCCCCGGAATGTATAGTGATAAGTGTTCACTACACTGTGAGAAAGGACGCTCTTTCAAAAGCGAGATCTCACAAGTGTTCACACCTTGATCAAAGTCATAACTTAGCTTCAAGAACTTGTCATGGTGATTCTTACAAACTTTTCCAAGTTTGCGGGACTTTATTGGGAAAATCGGTTGGAGTGTATTCCTACACTACTCATCTTATCCACTTCACCCAAGTGAAGAATCTATCCCATTGTTCAAAACCCAATTTCCACTATGGTTAAAAGAACTTTTCCATGTTCCCTTGCATCACCCAAGTTTGTGTCTCTACATCCGACCCATTCCTGGTCCAGAATTAGACTTTAGACGCATTGAAGAGATCAGCTTGTCCGCATCATTGGGAGATAGTTAACAATGGACGACTAAATCTACAAAAAGCTAAGCACTATGGTGACACTCAAATGTCACATACAAATTATGGGTATTGTTCACACCTACATCTTAATGGTGGTTAGTTCATGCTAGAAATGTAGAAGAAACTGAAGAAACTGAAATAGAGATTGCAAGAAGACATGTCAAAAGCTTGAATTAAACTCAAAATGTAGTGCCCACAATGGAAGGCACTATCATACAGACTGAAAATGCCAATAAATAAATAAGAGGAAAATACAAGCTCGACTACTTTCTCAGCTTTTATCTAATTGCGAGCATCCAAAAATGAAGGTTTGCACCCATCCTTTTATACTAGAGCCAAGGAGAGAAAGGAGGTAAGAGATAAAGATGCTTTTAGGCAGAAAAAGTACAAGTGTGGAGTGTACTTGCACACCAACCCCTTTTGTCTTCCATTCTTCTTCAACGCAAGGGACCACCTCTTCATATCAGGCCAAACCACTTCTAAAAATGACCAAAGCAATATTATTCACTATGTTTTGATCCACGTGGCATAAGTTGTACTAGTAGAGTTGACCTTATACTTCTCAAAGTGACGACTATGAATCCCACTGCGAGGATATTCTTAGTAACATAGTAACCAAGCAATGAATAGCTCTTTCGCGGCCAAAGTCCTCTCCCAATGCTCATATAAGAAGTTTAGACTAAAAATGGAGATTAAGGAAACAAATTGGCCAAAAACGACTAAAATGTAAAAATAGGAATCATGACATAACCGCAAAAGTTAGGGTTATCACACGTGCAAAGTTCTCTTTTGGATGCACATCTTCTTGTCAACTAAGAATTGTATCATCCCATTCAGACGGAACAACTTCTCACCTAAGTGCCAAAAAGAAGTAACCTCCTTCACTAGAAACAACAATGACAGAGGATCAAACCAATGACGGAAAAACTAACAGTTTGAATGATAGAGGGGTCCATCTCTCTCGATGGTAGCGAGAATGTCGGCTTGAGTAACGCAAACATTGGTGAGAATCCAATGCCCCGAAAACCTAAGGGTTCTTCCGCAAGGTTCGTCCACGGAGGGTGAGTCAGGGCCTAAGATCAGGCCGAAAGGTGTAGTCGATGGACAATTCCTGTACTACCCCTTGTTGGTCCCGAGGCACGGAGAAGGCTAGTTTAGCCCATAAATTGACCACCCAGGTAAATCATTGAATTCAATTTGATTATTCCTTCTAATAATTAAGCATCTGAATCATGAATTGTCTTCTTATGACACATCAATCAGATCGATTCGTTTTTTGAAAGAAGCTATAACAATTTATGGCATGGTTGTAGCGTTAGCACTTTTATTTGGGGCGAAAAATAGAAAGAGGGATGGGGTTTCTCTCGCTTTTGGCATAGTGCCCTAGTGGGGACTTGCACGACGGGCTATTAGCTCAATGGGTAGTAGTCAGTATTGTTTAAGATCTCGTAGATTGCCATTCTGCTCTTGTGTACACCTCCAAAGCAAGAGTATAACGACTCTGCAAGATGTGTTATAAATCTACTGCACGTGTAAGCCACGTGAAATTCTTGTGTTTGTTGCCCAAGAGTCTACTAAAAATTGTATCACCCTTTTCTGTTGATGATTGACCAGTCAACCAACAAAACTGTAGCAACATGTTGTAAGAATGAGATGCCTTGATGCCAAAAAGAAGTAACCTTCTTCACTAATAATAACAATCATGAAGAAACACTAAGCACTTGCAGAGAATGATCCCATGTTGACATCCTCCATCACAAGTTCAACATCGACTGAAACTATATCAAAGTAGCCATATATGTTTGTAAGCAAATTTTACACATGTGACTATTCTTCAATTTGCTTCATCCAGAAATGATATGGGGCGGTTTTGTTGGAAGATTCAATTATATTAGGCAAGTGAACCAACATCAATATCTACAAGCACCTTATCATAGACTAATTGCTTTAGGCTAAAAAGACGCAATAGAGGTATAAAGTGAACCCCCCAATGTTCAAGGACATAAATCCTTCTGTGTGCTTTAATCTAAGGCCAATTCCTTCATTACAATCAACACACTCAAATACATTTGCACCACTTTACCATGCCAATCTTGGTAAGACTCCACATCTAAAAACAATCTCATGTGGGTAAAAGTTTCTTTTCTAAAGGGTGCACTCAAATGTATACATAAGAGAGGATCAAACCATCAAGACCTATCCTTGCAGAGGTTTCTCCTCAACTAGTGTCAGTCCAACTATCTCCAATATTCATAATTTTTAATCTTGTCCCTCAACATATTGGCACACATCCACCTAAGCTTGATACCCAAGTATAGTTGTTAAAAGCGCGCCTGAGCGCCTAGGCTCAAGGTCTTAAGCTTTTTTAAAGTCGAGGCTCGTCGTATTCACGAGGCTCACTAAGGCCCTGTGCGTTGGCGCTTTGTGAGCCTAGGCGCGCCTCATAAAGAGTTATTAAATATCTAGTCAAACCTTAATATTAAATAAGTTATCTCATCTCCTAACTTCTTAAAAAAAATTATTAAATAGACGACATAAGTCAAACCATAATATACCCAGATCTTAAAACTTCTCCCTCACAACTCTTGCTTTTTACCCTTCTCCTTTTTGCCTTTATCGAAGTATTGTTGGTTGTTGCATTGGAGGCTTCTACTTGCTGCATATTTGAGTTGTGTAACTGTATGTGTATGTGTGTGCGTTTATATGTATATATGTATATACACACAGTTTTATAATATGCGCCTCGCATTCCTGAGGCCCGAGGCCCGGCCTCACGCTTGCGCCTCGCGCCTAGGCCCCAAGGCCCCTTTGCGCCTAAGTGCGCCTCGAGCCTTTAACAACCTACCCTACCCCATAAAATGTTACATGTCCCTTTACCATACTATAGAACTTACCTTTCACCATCAACAAAAGTTTGTACTAGCATGATATCCTTGAAGAATGTCGAACATCTCATATGTTTCACTCTTATCATATCACTAACATATACATGATGTATGCACATGCTTACACATCTTTTGTTGTACCATTGTCCAAGTTGCATTTCACCTACTCTTTTTCAATTCAACTTAATCCGAAGACCTTTAGGTACTAAAGGGTTTGTCTTTGTCTTCAACTTTCAATTAACACATTGTTTAATCCAAACATTCAACACGATGGACACAAGTAGACAATTGTGTATCAACAAGTATGTCCTTTTGTCAACTCATCCATGTTAAAGCAAAAAAAAAGTTAATAACTCAATGCACCCCATGTGTTTCTGTATAGTGATATGGAAAGTATGTCTAGTTGTCACAATCAAGGTTTTTAAAGTAGAGAAATGTGAGGTGAGGCGTAAGCCTCTAGGCAGTCCATGGTTTAAGCCTCGAGGCAAAAACATATCGGACATAAATCATTAAATATATTGAACAGAAGCATACACCGAATAGAAATTACAAACTATATATACAGACAATGAAAATATATAAAATATACATACACAAAATATATATAGATATACCAACAAATAATATATACATATATAATACTAACCAAGGAAAAAATATAATACACTTAGCAATTGAAAGAAAGTACTTGTAGTAGGCTAAAAGAAAGTATACAATTTTATATTTATATATATATATATATATATCTCCCTCCCCATCAAGTGGTTTCACAACGAAATACTGCCATCTGCCATTAACCTAGTGTCCAGCAAAATGCCATGCCACCAAACTCAGTCATCCTTTTATAGAATAGGCATATCAAAATGCCAATAGCTACCATCATATTGTCATAGCCGCATATTGCCCTATGCCATTAACCTATACTTGTTTACTTCATTAAGCTCATTGCAACTTGCTAAGTTGAATAGTTTAATTGTCTTAGACAAGAAATTATGTATATACCGATGTCCTTCTCTTTCTTGCTCCGACCGACTTGTATTTTAAGACTTGTATTTTAACTCTTTTGTTTGGGTCTTCTAGTCAAGTTCACCAAGAAAAAAACCTAGAAGTCCAAGTTTCCACGCCCTTTTTGTAGTACTAAAGACGATCAATAAAAGGTTTGAGGACCTAGTTCATCTTGATGACCACTACTACTCACCTTTCATCTCAATATCCCACTCCAATTATATAGACGGAAATGATATGCCCAAAACCGTATCTATCTCTACCGAAAGGCTTGTCATAAACTATCATGCTCAATGGTCGTCACAATCAAGACAACTAATTTGTTAACATAGCATGAAGAGTTTTATTTGAGCTAACTCATCAAAGATAAGGAGCCCGAAAAAGAATAGAAGAAGTCGAATCTATATGCAAGTTGAGGAGATGGTGGACATGAAAGAAGTTGTGCCGCCACTTTATGCCATCTATTATCAGCAACCTTGTGATTCCAAATTTGTGCAGGATGGTGTAAGCATCTTCAATGTTTTATTCAATGTCCATGTGCCAAGTCTTCTTAGGTTGAGAAAAGGATGACCTCCATGTATTGAAATGGCGTGAAGATAAATACTCTGGTTTGTTTACACCTAGCAGCTTGACCACTAGAGATGCCTTTTTCCTAGATTATCAAATTGAAGACAAATTTCGTCTTTTCAAAGATAATGACGACAACTAAGAGGAGAGTGCAACTAAAGTCAAAGTCCAGACCATTCGTGGTGAAGCCTGTTCAAAATAAACCATTTAGAAGACCATAGTAGCATGCAAAGTTCAGTATGTCCTCATGTTAGCAACATGCAGGATAGTGGAGAGACTCGAAATGGAATATACCAAAGGACTTGGACTTGGAATTTTAGCCTACTCAGACAAATTTGGAATATAAGAGTTCTTGTTGTTTTAAAATTGGTAACCTTGTCACCCAACAGTCCCACAATGGTAACTAAAGCATACTTCTCCAACAAGATGTTTCAATTTTCATGAAATATGGGCATTGCAATAACCTCCATGGGCTTCGCTGTGTTGGTTTTAGAAGAAACTTAAAAAATGCTATTGTGAATGAAGAACTGGGCTTAAATGAGGCACTTTATGACCAGATTGTGGTTAATGATCAACCGACAGGGCTTATGTTTAACGTATCTTTCTTCAACTACTTGTAGCGGCAAAAGAAAGAATGATAAACAAGTGCCTTTGGGAATTTCATCCGGATACAAGACAAGGGTGTTCGTAATTAAGACCATCTCCAATAAACCCTCTATTTTACTCTCTATCTCTATTTTACTCTCTAAAGCCTCTCCAATGAACCCTCTATTTTTTTCTAACTTTTTGATAATTACAAAATGGTCCTTCAATTTTTTAGATTCTTGTATTTTTATTTTATTTGTTGTTTAATACCAATTTTAATAAACTAGAATTATATTTATCTTTAAGATTTAATATAATAAAGTTAATAAATATAAGGTTATTGTGAAAATAAAAAATATAAGGATGCAATTTATAAAGTTAATAAATATAAGGGTATTATTGAAAATATATGTAATCAAAATAAAAGAGAATATACTTGGAATATTCTCTTTTAGAGTAGAAAATAGAGTAATACATTGGAGAAGATATAACATACTCTCTATTTTTTACTCTATAATAGAGAGTAAAATAGAGAAATACATTGGAGATGCCCTAAGTTATCTAACATGTGAAATTGGATGTAGCAAAGATGTTATCCAATTGAATCCATAAAGAATTTGGGTATGGAAGTAGAGCCTATTCCAAAGCCATGTATCATGCCATGGATTACTAAAACAACTTGCCAATACACAAGAGGTGTCTAGTGAAGTTTGCTATCACAAAGCCCAAGGAAAAATTCATGTTGTGTACTTGTGCATACATTTGCACACACTTGGATATGGACTAAACTCACAACATTTAACGCATCCCAAAAACTAAATTATGTGTAACATCTAGTACACTCTTTTTGGTGCTCTGCATACACCCACATCGAAGATACGAGAGAAATACATCTTGATTCAGTATTTTCCTCCATCGAATGGCATCCTAGGTGATGCTCCTAAGTTTACAGAGCTAAGTTATTCTCAACATGCACAAACCTGATTCACTTAGTGGCAAATAAAAAAATATTTGGAAAGAAAAAAAAAGGAAAAACTATTGCTAGTGCTTGATTATTATTAAGTATAGTATTAGAGTCATAAGGTAGTTAGATTTTCAGTAACTTGATTGTATATAAGGATATAACCCAAGGTTTTAATGGTGCTCAATTAATATGTTTTCAATTAGTTTTATTTAGATATTTGGTAGATTTATTAAATAACAGGATCAGTTTTTTTATTATGGTGGACAATGGTACATCTTCATAAAGCTTGGTTAAGATGTTCTCCATCGTCGCTTTTAATCCTCATTTAGTTCGGCTGTTTTGGCTTACCATTCAAACCTTATAATGTATATGTGTATTTTAAAGTTGGGTACTGGGTTGTCATCGTCATTTATCACTCTAAATGAATTGCAGTTTCGTTGGCCGTTTTAGTTAGTTTTCGTGTCACCCACCTCACGTTTATCAGAACGTCTTATGAATGTTTGTAGCTGAGACTAAGTTCAGAATCAACCATGTGGATCGGGTCATTTCAATTAAGACATACATAATTGGTTCGGCACAGGTAGCTTAATTTCGTAAAATGTCATTTTCGTGAACCAAAGACTCAGGTGAGTCAATATTTATTTTAAGAGGTGTCACTCCCTTTATGGATAACTAGCTTTTTCTTCTTTCTTTATTTCCTTAGTGTTTTCAACATCCATAATTGGTTCACATGTAGCTTAATTTTGTAAACAATGTCATTTTCTTGAACCAAAGACTCGGTTCAGTCATTATTTATGTTCAAAGGTATCACTCCCCTTTTATGGAATATTAGCTTTTTCTTCTTTTTATTCCTTCTGTTTTCTTCTTTGGTCATTAAAGAAGACGGGGTTTTCTATTGCAATTTGGTTTCTATATATAAAATCACATGCATGCAATTAATATTCGTTTGATTTACTAAGTTCACTTGTAATGAATACTTCCATTCATCAAATCATCCGGTCTATCTTCTTTATTCCGTCAGTTTTTCTTTATTGGGCACTAAGTATTACCAACGGACAGGAAGGTACTTGTAACCCTCACCATTGAGCCACGTAAGAGAATGTATAACTTAGTTCGGTATGTGACCACATCCCAACATACAATGTTTACAAACCCAATTGAAACAACTTAAACATAATATTTGCTCAATCAAACATACATATAACAGAAACATATTAGAAACATATGATCGTTGCAAATATCCATAAAAAGAAAAGAGCTGCACTTGATTCTCTTGATGTCAAATCTAGTACATCCGAGTACATAACTTATTTACACTAGGGTATTCATGTTTCTAAATCAACAACATTTTCTTTAGAGAAAACATCAACATCTTCTATCTTTTTACAGAATTAACCTGGTCATCAAATTTTCTTCAGAACTGCCTAATTGTCAACATCCTCATATTTAAAAATAGCCATTTGACTTTACAAATCAAAGTGCAGCCCTTTTGATTAAAAAAAAACATGGATTGTTGATAAACATGTAACTACACAAATTCGCTTAGACTGAAGACCTAGATGAGCCTTTATGCATGATCAATTGACATATTATCTAACCCTAGAATACCAAAATCGGGACAACACATCAAAAGAGCATACAAATTACACAAACAGTAGCATACATTGTTCGCGAATTGAAGTAATAACGATGCCATAACTCAAAGCCGCTAAATAATTCGAATTTTAATAGAAACAAGAAGGTAAATAACAGTATAATATTTAGATAGAAATATGCTCACTTTTTTCATGATCTCGGTCTTGAATTGGCGGCGATAAATCGTCTCCGGTTCCATTTACTTCATCGCTTTCTACTTCTTCTTCTTCTTCTTCTTCTTCTTCTTCTTCATCTTCGTCGGAGACTTCTTCTTCAACTTCTATCTCTTCTTCAACTTCAATTTCCTCGTACTCGTATTCTTCAGAGTCCGATGCGGTTGGAGATTGATGATCGGCGGTCGGAGGAACTGCGGAGGAGGTAGGCATTATCGAGGTTGTAAGATTGTGAGTAAACTGTGGGCGGAAATTGGAAAGAGGGTTTCAGGGAAAACTAATGAGAAGCGACTCAAGGTGAATTTATAATTTATATTCCTCTAAAAGGGCTGATTCTAATTAAATACCTATCTTTTTGCTGATTAATAAACACTAGTGCTGTCCACCGTGCGTGTGCGCGGTATTCATAAACTTTTTTCAAAATATTTAACTATGACATAAAATGTTTCATCACCTGAATAAAATATAACTATTTAAATCAAAAAGTGGATCAAAATTTGGATGAATATTCAACATATATTTTGTCCTTTATATAGTCACTTGCAATTCCAACTTTTTATTTTTGTTACCAATGTGGGACAACGAAGAATCCACCACAATTCACCAATCGATGAATTATTGATTCTCATGGTGTCATGTCATCATCTTAAGTTTTCACTTTAATATATATAAAGATTGATTGATATTTAACTATCACATAAAACGTTTCGTCACGTGAATTAAATATAACTATTTAACCCAAAAAGTTTGATCAATATTTGGATGAATATTCAACATATATCTTGTCCTTTATATAGTCACTTGCAATTCCAACTTTTTACTTTTGCTACCAATGTAGGACAATGAAGAATCCACCAAAATTCACCATTTGATAAATTCTTGATTCTCATGGTGTCATGTCATCATCTTAAGGTTTTGCTTTAATATATATAAAGATTTAACCCCAAATAAGGATCAAAATTTGGATGAACATTCAACCTATATCTTGTCATTTATATGGTCACTTGCATTTCTAATTTTTTACTTTTGCCACCAATGTGGAACAATGAAGAATCCACCACAATTCACCGGTTGATGAATTCTTGATTCTCATGGTGTCATGCAATCATCTTAAGGTTTTGATTTAATATATATAAAGATTTAGAGATTTAACCCAAAATATGGATCAAATTTTGGATGAACATTCAACCTATATCTTGTCCTTTTATATAGTCACTTGCACTTCTAACTTTTTACTTTTGCCACCAATGTGGAACAATGAAGAATCCTCCACAATTCACCATTTGATGAATTCTTGATTCTCATGGTGTCATGTCATCATCTTAAGGTTTTGCTTTAATATATATAATGATTTAACCCAAAATATGGATCAAAATTTTGATGAAAATTCAACCTATATCTTGTTCTTTATATAGTCATTTGCACTTCTAACTTTTTACTTTTGCCACCAATGTGGGACAATGAAGAATCCACCACAATTCACCATTTGATTAATTTTTTATTCTCATGGTGCCATGTTATCATCTTAAGGTTTTGCTTTAATATATATAAAGATTTAAAGATTTAACCCAAAATATGGATCAAAATTTGGATGAACATCAACCTATATCTTGTTCTTTATATAGTCACTTGCATTTCTAACTTTTTACTTTTGCCACCAATGTGGGACAATGAAGAATCCACCACAATTCACCATTTGATGAATTCTTGATTCTCATGGTGCCATGTAATCATCTTAAGGTTTTGTTTTAATATATATAATGATTCTTGATTCTCATGGTGTCATGTTATCATCTTAAGATTTTGCTTTAATATATATATATATATAAAGATTTAACCCAAAATATGGATCAAAATTTGGATGAACATCAACCTATATCTTGTCCTTTATATAGTCACTTGCACTTCTAACTTTTTACTTTTGCCACCAATGTGGGACAATGAAGAATCCACCACAATTCTGTAACGTCCCAAAAATTTCAAGGAATTTACACCTTTTTTTTTAAAATAACATCTCATTAATTAAACTCATTAAATCATTCAAAACGTTTCGTTTGTAACTCAATAATAAACATTCTCTAGAAACAGTAAACAGCGGAATAAATGGTTTAAAAATGATAATCTTAATAACAATCAGCTCTTCACGCGCGCCAGTGTGTACTCGTCACGCCTTGGAGTCACTCGTACCTGAAACAATGATTTATTGGGAAAGGGTAAGCACGAAGCTTAGTGAATTCAACCACCATAGATAACACAGTTATTCCACACTACCCCTATAACAGATAGTTGCACATAAACAAGCATACAAGTCCACGAACAAATCATAAACATGCATACCTACCCCTACGCCACCCGCGTATAACATCTTGGGTCCCACCGAGATTCTACGCCACCCGCGTATACAATCTTCGGCCCCGCCGAGTTCCTACGCCACCCGCGTATACAAACACCGGCCCCCGAGTCCCTACGCCACCCGCGTATACAAACACCGGCCCCCGAGTCCCTACGCCACCCGGGTATACAAACACCGGCCCCCGAGTCCCTACGCCACCCACGTATACATGACAACGCCACCCGCGTATACATGTCAACAAAGGTCTAACTAGCCACCCCACTATCTAGCCCCGCATCACAAATAATTAAGGCTACCACACACGAGCTACAGTAATGTAAAACGACTGATATTAAATATAGTGAGAGAACTCACCTCGTAAGCGCGCCTAGCTCACAATTAATAATTCAAGCTCCACAAAACCAAGATCACTTCCCAACACCTAAACGAACGTTAAAAAGTATTAACACGAGACCCGGACCCTAAAATACGACGCACGCTTAAACCGTCACTTAAACGACTTTTCGGTCTAACCAAACAGGTCTGTTCGGGACCTGATCCGACCTCTTTAAACCCAGAAAGTCCTCGATTAAAATACATAACTAGAAAGTACTCTGAGTTAGGGTTCCAAGGACATATTATAAACCTCCTAACGATTTTTCTACATTTTATTACGGAATTTATAAGAACAGTTCGCAGAACGGTGAAAAACAGTACTTATCAGTATAAAACGACGATTTGGCCTATTCTACGTTCCGAACTGGATTTCGCACGAAACACAGAAAAGTTACTAGACTCGGAAAGGGAACTTTTGGCACCGGTTTCACCCCAATCCGAGTTACGAGTAAAGAGTTACGGCTAACGCAAAACAGTGGCAGAAAAGGACGTTTTTCACATAAAATGATAACTTTATAAAACGGTTTACGCGTTCGGTTTATATGATTCGGGTTCCGCTACGGCGGTTTAGGGTTACGGCCAGAAGTGGTTTTAGGGTTCCGCCACGGGCACCACCCACTGCCACATCCGGCAGCGGGGTACGGCGACGGTGGCGACGCGGTGGTTGTTTTGCCGGAAAAGAAAAGAAAAGGAAACGAGACGAAGGAAACGACTTACCTCGCTACAACACCACACACCCGCACCTGCTCCTCTCTCCCTCGAAATTTCCGACGAACGGCAGTGGCGGCGGTGGTCTCCGGCGACAACAGCGGCGAACAACGGCAGTTTCCGGCGACCTCTCTCTACCACTCTCTCTCGCGTTGTTCTCTCTCTCTACCTCTCTCTCCCGCGCTGTTCTCTCTCTCTCCGGCCAACACCAGCAGCGGCGCTGGTGTGGTGGTGGGAGGTTTCACGGCAGCAGGGAAGAAGATGCTAGGGTTGTGTGGTTTACGTTAGAGAAAACGAGAGAGGGAAGGGGATAGCTTAGGGTTTGCTTTCTTTGATTCAACATCACGGCAACAACAACACCAACTAAATATTATGGGTCTCGACATGTATCTGCATGGGCCGAAACCCAATGAGGGTTTTTGGCCCTTTGACACAATTAGCCCCTCAACTTACAAGCCTCTCACCCCTAACCAAGAATTCCGATACTTAACGATTTGACCCAACTCGACTAACCCCGTTTACGGAAACCACAATAATCGAACTTAAAAGAAATAGTTAAGACTAATAAATTACATACCGGGATACGGGCTTTACAACTCTCCCCCACTTGGATTAGACTTCGTCCTCGAAGTCTCTGCCTACGAATAGCTCTGGATAGTTCTCCCTCCTCTCAACCTCAGGTTCCTAAGTCCACTTGAAATCCCTTCTAAAACTTCTCAAACACTTTTCTAACTAACGTACTCCTTCTAGGACACTGGGATTATAATCAGAAGAACACTCCAAAAACTGGAATCATTCCTAGTCAAACGACTTTGGTTATCTCCCAACCTTAGATATTCTATACATCCCGATTCAAATCTCAAACTCTAACCATTCTAAAGTTGCTTACCAATATACCCTACTGGATACTTGAATTCGATCATTCCTACCATTAACTGTCGATTAACTTCTACGAGTTCTAATAGGCTCCCAAAATTTAGTTAACACGGATCATCAAACCAGTAAACTTATAATCACCCACGAAGGTCATTCCACCATAACCATTCATCACAAGTAAGCATCTCAGGGTTACTACTACCATCAACATAATTTCCTTAAAATCGGCTACAATTCTCCAATTACACTAAGGTGTTTGGCCTTAAGCCCAAAAGTCGACGCCCTAATATACTACTCACTTCAAAAAGGTTACTGCGCATTTATTCTCTTAATTATAAAGGGCATCATTCCCTTAACTGACACTATTCGGTCTACACTAACAACACGTGTGGAATACCCAATCTTCCACCGTCTACTTATCTTCCTCGCCCGCCATAGGGAACCTAGTTACACTGTAACAAGATACGCCTTAACGCCTGCCTCCCAGGTACGTCTCAAGGCCCGGCACATCGGAACTACCTCTCAGGTAAGTGCCCACGACTATATCCTCCTAGTGCCTACTGGAAAGTCAAGGTCATAACACATGAATATCGGGGTCTCACCCCGAGATACCCAATCGACCATTACCAACGACTACTAAATTATAACCTTCGACACTACCCCAACGATCATCCCATCAAAGCAAACAAGTACACACCTGTACTAGTAGGTTTACTATAGTCGTTCCTCCTTGTGATGGCTATTCTGGGTAGATATTACAACGAGTTATTAGCACATAATAATTCACACTAACAACGCTCACGCTCAACTCCTTGGATTCCTCGTGACTTTCCCCGACTCGAGCATTGATCCTGTGTTTCCGATAGTAGGAGCTCTACTACTACCTTCCACACCTATCATCACTCGTTCCGAGTTCCATCCGACGGGTCCAAGTAGTTTCTCGCCGATAACTACACACATATGCCCGCACCGGCATATGTACACACTCTTCCTAGCTCCCTAGAAATTCCACCCAACCCCACTACCCTTGCTATGACGAAATCCCCACTAGCCATGACGAGTCGCCTCGCGAATGCACAGTCGCACACAGTGTAAAACCAGATAGACATTCGAATATAAGATTCTATCCTACAACGGTTGGACTCAAACAAGAGCTGCGCAATAGAACTAAATCCGACATTCTAAGGCTATTTGGTTCCTACCGCATACAACCTATAGTGCATTCACTTAACAACTTATCAGGGCTAGCATGAACTCCTATTAGCAAACAACAAACATGCAGTACAGTGTAATAAGCACCAAGCAACCCAGCACACATACTCCTATGTTCTAGAAAGCAATCTAGCATACATACTCATATATAAACACTCTTCCCAGCTCCCTAGGAATTTCATCTCATCCCACTACCCTTGCTACTACGGAATCCCTACTAGCCATAACGAGTTGCCTCGTGAATACCCAGTCGCATGCAGCGCGAAACAAATAGACATTCGAATACGAGATTCTATCCTAGAACGGTTGGACTCAAACAAGAGCTGCGCAAAAGAACTAAATCGAATATTCTAAGGCTATAAATTTCTTACTGCATACAACCTAGAGGGCCTCCATTTAACAACCTACTATGACTAGCATTGATTCCTACTAGCAAGCAATCATCATACAACATAGTGTCAACAACATGCAATCTAGCATGCTTACCCTATGCCTAGAAAGCAATACAACACTAAGCAATGTACCTTTCCCCCTTGGCTCCGGCTGACTGTACACACTGCGCCCTCGTTCACCGTTCCTCAAACGGATTTTTCCTTCTTTTTATTTCCCAAAAACTTTAAAGAAAATTTTATAGCCGCAAACTTGAGATCAAACACACAGAAATGCGTTTGATTCACTCAATCCGTGCTCTGATACCAAGTTGTAACGTCCCAAAATTTTCAAGGAATTTACACCTTTTTTTTTAAAATAACATCTCATTAATTAAACTCATTAAATCATTCAAAACGTTTCGTTTGCAACTCAATAATAAACATTCTCTAGAAACAGTAAACAGCGGAATAAATGGTTTAAAAATGATAATCTTAATAACAATCAGCTCTTCACGCGCGCCAGTGTGTACTCGTCACGCCTTGGAGCCACTCGTACCTGAAACAATGATTTATTGGGAAAGGGTAAGCACGAAGTTTAGTGAATTCAACCACCATAGATAACACAGTTATTCCACACTACCCCTATAACAGATAGTTGCACATAAACAAGCATACAAGTCCACGAACAAATCATAAACATGCATACCTACCCCTACGCCACCCACGTATAACATCTTGGGTCCCACCGAGATTCTACGCCACCCGCGTATACAATCTTTGGCCCCGCCGAGTCCCTACGCCACCCGCTTATACAAACACCGGCCCCCGAGTCCCTACGCCACCCGCGTATACAAACACCGGCCCCCGAGTCCCTACGCCACCCGCGTATACATGATAACGCCACCCGCGTATACATGTCAACAAAGGTCTAACTAGCCACCCCACTATCTAGCCCCGCATCACAAATAATTAAGGCTACCACACACGAGCTACAGTAATGTAAAACGACTGATATTAAATATAGTGAGAGAACTCACCTCGTAAGCGCGCCTAGCTCACAATTAATAATTCAAGCTCCACAAAACCAAGATCACTTCCCAACACCTAAACGAACGTTAAACAGTATTAACACGAGACCCAGACCCTAAAATACGACGCACGCTTAAACCGTCACTTAAACGACTTTTCGGTCTAACCAAACAGGTCTGTTCGGGACCTGATCCGACCTCTTTAAACCCAGAAAGTCCTCGATTAAAATACATAACTAGAAAGTACTCTGAGTTAGGGTTCCAAGGACATATTATACACCTCCTAACGATTTTTCTACATTTTATTACGGAATTTATAAGAACAGTTCGCAGAACGGTGAAAAACAGTACTTATCAATATAAAACGACGATTTGGCCTATGCTACGTTCCGAACTGGATTTCGCACGAAACACAGAAAAGTTACTAGACTCGGAAAGGGAACTTTTAGCACCGGTTTCACCCCAATCCGAGTTACGAGTAAAGAGTTACGGCTAACGCAAAACAGTGGCAGAAAAGGACGTTTTTCACATAAAATGATAACTTTATAAAACGGTTTACGCGTTCGGTTTATATGATTCAGGTTCCGCTACGGCGGTTTAGGGTTACGGCCAGAAGTGGTTTTAGGGTTCCGCCACGGGCACCACCCACTGCCACCTCCGGCAGCGGGGTACGGCGGCGACGCGGTGGTTGTTTTGCCGGAAAAGAAAAGAAAAGGAAACGAGACGAAGGAAACGACTTACCTCGCTACAACACCACACACCCGCACCTGCTCCTCTCTCCCTCGAAATTTCCGACGAACGGCAGTGGCGGCGGTGGTCTCCGGCGACAACAGCGGCGAACATCGGCAGTTTCCGGCGACCTCTCTCTACCACTCTCTCTCGCGCTGTTCTCTCTCTCTACCTCTCTCTCCCGCGCTGTTCTCTCTCTCTCCGGGCAACACCAGCAGCGGCGCTGGTGTGTTGGTGGGCGGTTTCACGGCAGCAGGGAAGAAGATGCTAGGGTTGTGTGGTTTACGTGAGAGAAAACGAGAGAGGGAAGGGGATAGCTTAGGGTTTGCTTTCTTTGATTCAACCTCACGGCAACAACAACACCAACTAAAAATTATGGGTCTCGACATGTATCTGCATGGGCCGAAACCCAATGAGGGTTTTTGGCCCTTTGACACAATTAGCCCCTCAACTTACAAGCCTCTCACCCCTAACCAAGAATTCCGATACTTAACGATTTGACCCAACTCGACTAACCCCGTTTACGGAAACCACAATAATCGAACTTAAAAGAAATAGTTAAGACTAATAAATTACATACCGGGATACGGGCTTTACAAATTCACCATTTGATGAATTCTTGATTCTCATGGTGCCATGTAATCATCTTAAGGTTTTACTTTAATATATATAATGATTTATCAACTAATTATGATTATTTAATATTTTTTAAATATTTTTTTCAATTTTAACTATTAACCCTAATCAACCGAATTTTCCGAGAAAGATTACTTTTTTTAGGTCAAGAGATTGAGAGCGAGATCTCGAATCAATTTATTGGTCTTATGATATATCTCTGTATTGAGGATGATCAGTGGCGGATTCAAAAAAATTTCATACCGGGGTCCTATTTAAGTTAGCTCAAATGCCCGTAAAATTGTCCGATATATTTTTTGACTAAATTCAACGTTACAAGGGTTTTAAGAGATTTTTAAGTTTTTTTGTCGATTTCGAAGTATTTGTTGGGTTTTTTAGTCGATTTCGAGAGTAGTTTTGATTTTTTTGTTGATTTCGAAACAATTTTTTTGGTTGATGGGATCCCATACGAGAAATTACTGGGGGGGCATTAAGATAAAAGGTTGAAAAATCTATATTTTTAAGCTAAAGTTTTCAAAAAAAATCTTTTTAATTGTAATAACCAAGATTTTAATTTAGTCATAATTAGAATTTGTGGAAGAATTTCGAATTTAGAAAATTGTGTGGTCTAAGTGTAAAGAACTAAAAGTATGGTGTTTAGTGAGAAAAGCATAAAAAGGAAGGGAAAACCCTAATTTCTCATTTTAAGCTTTTGTCTAGTGTGTGTTGTGTGTGGCTGGAAGAAAGAACAAGAAAAGGGATTTTGGCAATAGAGGAAGAAGGAGCTGCGATTTTCAGTTGAGTTTTGGGAAGAACTCCATAATCATCCAGGTAAATCAAATCCTATCCCTCTCTAATTTAGTGTGTGTATTGGGGGAAATTAGAAAAGAAACTTAGATTTTGTGAGTTTATCGTGTTTCCCCATTAATCTGTGTAAGGGGTGTTGTAGTTTGGGTTAATGTGTAGCTATCGACCCATTTTGCTAATCTGGAGGTGTTGAGGGAATTAGGACTTGAGATTATGCAACTTTCTGCGTTTCTGGGTTTTTCTCGTAGCGTCCGGAAACCCTCAAGTCAGGGTAGTGTCCGGACGATTGGTGGTGTCCGGATGAGAGATGTGTCCGGGTAGAATTTTGGCAGCAGTTTCCGGTAGTTAAACGGAAACCTTTGTGGGTCCGGATAATTTTGGTTGTCCGGATAGTTGTCTGAATGGTCTTGGGTGTCTGGGTAGGTTGTCCGGATAACTCTGGTTGTTCGGATAGTTTTCCGAATGGTCTTGGGTGTCCGGGTAGGTTGTCCGGATAACTCTGGTTGTCCGGATAGTTTTGACTATCCGGATACAGTGTCCGGAAAGTGTGGTATGACATAGTAGTGCAGACTGATAGACCGAGGGGCAATCTGTGTGAGTGTGTAATTCCATCAAGTGGCTTATCGTGGTAGTATGTATCCTTATAGGTGCAGTTGAAAGGAGGATCCATTTAGTAAGAGGATTAAGCAGGACGTCAGGTGAGTCTTTCTGAACCTAAATTTTATACAAGTGTGTGGTTGACTATTATTGTCTAATGGTGGGTTTTCCAAATACTTTTATTACAAACTGAAGGTTTAGTGTGTGGCATGGTTATTATTTAACTGTGTGCTTTTCAATTACTTTTATGGCAAAACGATGAAGGTGTGTGGTGTGGATTTTATCTAACGGTGTGTTATACAACTGCTGTTGTTTCAAGCGATGATTAATTGTGTGACAGTATGTGTTTCAAATGAAGAAACAGTGTGCTTGAAGATTATTATGTAACAGTGTGCTTTTCAACTGCTTTTATTTCAAGGCAGGGTATGAATGTGCGATTCATAAGTGTGGTTTATATGTGTGATTTAAATGTGTGTGACCATGCTCTGGCTTTTGTGTGACATGGGCGGTGTGTGCCCGATTACGCTGTCACGGTGTGTGTGACATGGGCGGTGTGTGCCCGATTACGCTGTCACGGTGTGTGTGACATGGGCGGTGTGTGCCCGATAGCGCTGTCACGGTGTGTGTGACTTTAGCGCGTGCCAGTAGCATGTGTCAATGTGTGCATATCAACTTTGTGTGCTAGTTATGATTTATACAATGCTCTCATAACTGATTTTATAAACTGAAATATTTTGGTGTGACTTGGTGTGGAGGGAACTCACTAGACCTCATGGTCTAACCCTCGCTTTTCAAAACTAAAACTTTTTTTTTCAGGTAAGCAGTAGTCGAGGGCACGTTTAGAGTTTTGGCAAGACGTGGATCGGAGCTTGCGCTAGAAGGAATTAGAAGAATCTCCTTTGAAATGTTTAGTTAGATTTTCTCAGCTGTATTTAGGGTTATTTTCGCGAACCCTGTATTGTAAATCTTGTTAGTGGGACCATGTTGAGCCGTTTTTGGCGTTACGAACTAAAGAGGTAGCTTCTAGCTTGTATGTTCAAGTTTTGGGTTGTTACATTAATGGGGTCCTTTCCCCCTCAACAGTGAAGTGCATCCGCCAATGAGGATGATACCCAAGATCTGTTTCTGTTTATAAACTCTCTTGACGGATGGGTAATATCTGGGACGGCTCTTTGTGATACTATGCAATTTGTGCAACCAGTATCAAGTCTTAAGAATGCATTTATCTTGGGAATTACATATCTTTTATAAACTTTTGACATGACTTTTACTTAATTGAATAATAATTATTATATATTTTATTTTTATTTTATATATTATACTTATTCATAATTTAAGTTAACTTTTTTTGTAAATAACGATTATTCAAAATTTATAACTTTAATTATAATTTATAAGTGTTTTTATAGGGAAATTAATTAAAATACCCCAAGTTTGAAAGTGACTTACCAAAATACCCAAAAAATTAAATTCTTACCAAAATGCCCTTTTTTCCGCGGAGGGAGCCCTCTATAGCGGGCAGGGACTGAAAGTGTAAATTTTTGCAAGATTATTTACACTTTCAGTCCCCATAGCGGGCCATCGCGGGCCTCGATCGCGGGGGCCAGGGACTGAAAGTGTAAATATATCTTGCAAAAAATTTCACAATTGGTCCCTGCCCGCGATCGCGGGATCTTATCGCGGAAAAAAAAGGCATTTTGGCAAGAAATTAATTTTTTGGGGTATTTTGGTAAGTCACTTTCAAACTTGGGGTATTTTAATTAATTTCCCTTTTTTATATGTTAATTAATTTTAGCAATTTTTAATCATTTAATATAAATTTGAAAGCGCAGATATGAAAACTCTATCAATAAAACTAGCTAAATGTGTAAAACAATCAAAATTAAAAAAAAATGATTTGTAGTTCATTCTTAGAGTAAATTACATTTTAGTCCTTATGGTTTGTTAAAAAATTCTATTTTCGTTCTTATGGTTTTGAAATTGCAATTTTCATCCATATGGTGTATAATTCATCACAATTTTCATCCTTATGATTTATATTTTATTTCTATTTTCATCCCTATGGTTTACAATTTATTTCTATTTTAGTCCTTCATACTTAAAAGTAGTGTTTTGGGCTCAAGGACGAAAATAGAGATGAATTGCAAACCACAAGAATGAAAACTGAAATTTCAAAACCACGGGGATGAAATCCGTAATTTTTAGCAAACCATAGGGATGAAAAACGTAATTTATCCTCATTCTTATTTAACAATTAAGAATGACTAGTTGAGTACCCACGCAATGCGGCGAGATGTGAAAATTTAACGGTGAAATTAGGATATAATGTCTTCACCGAAAATATGAGATACGGATAGACATTCAAGTATTTCCAGCATTGTTTACCGTACAATTGAATGGCAATGTAATTACAAAATGAAATTAGGGAAGAAAACGATTAAAAAGCTGCTGTAGAAAAAAAACTTGTCTTAAGGGCAATTTAACTTGAACATGATTTTTTATGTAATAAATGTCAAAAAAATTAGAATTGTTGAATGTTAACACTTGTTTTTAAAATAGATGGTAGCTTTATGTGAGTGGAATTCGGAACCTGGAAATGACATCCAAGACATCTTATTACCAACTTAAGTCATCTTGGATCTAATAAATGAAAGGGTGAGTAACAACTAAGTAGCTACAGTTACAAAACATGGTTGAAATTTGATAAGCAATTGTACGACAACAGGAGCCCAAGGTTTATGTGACCTTTGTCTGAGTTTTCTGATTCTTGTTTCAAGTTCAAATCCCAATGTATTAATCTCCTTGCTGCCAGGGCTTGCTATATCTGCAGTGTTTGTGTCATCCACATAATCTTAGACCCTTCAGTTCTTGATTCATCTTTGAGAGAACATTCCAATGTTTCATCACCACCCATTTAGAAATTCAGAAATACTTTAATTTGAATTCAAAAACATGCTTACCTATCCACTTATCTCGTTTGCGGTGCTGTTAAATTCTGCAAAAGTCGGATTTCAGATTCACTTACCAGCAAGACCCATGAGTAGGTTTCTTCTGCAAATAAATGGCGACATAAGTAGTTTTGTTACAGAAACTTTACCATGAAGACATTGTCTCACTCCAATCCACATGTAAAAACAGGTTAATGTGATACAAATTTGGGAAAAGTCCAAAAACCCCCAATAAACTATTCGATTTTGAATGATTAAGTCACTGGATTTAATCATTCATCACTCTTACCGAGTAAGATTCACGGCGCATATCATATTCATCCCATAAGGTAAACGACATTGTAAGCACTTACCGTCCAAGTAATTAGCATTCAGTAAACAACCTTTCGTTGGTAAGCACGTACTTGAACCTTAAAACAGATTTTCTCTCTTTTTCTCTTAACCCAACCGTAAGTGAAGAAAAAGATGTCAAATGTTGAAGTATAAGACTTAAAAGAGTTCAAAGGGCTAATAGTACAGAGGTATCATTCATATGAAAAAAGATGCTAAAGATACCAATAAAATACAACTATCTTCTCCCATAGATTTATTATTGCCAAACTAAAGAAGCTTCTTGTGGTTTCTCTACAACTTTGTAACCCAAAATCAAAAGTTAACAAAACCAGCAACCATACAAGACATGAACAAAATAACTACTTTCTTATATTGTACACCCTAAATCCCCTATCCTATTCACATAAATCTCAGTATACATTCGGATAAAGGTATCTTAAATTCACTTTTAATTTCCCCATTTACAAAACTACAACTTCCGTGAACAAATAATTTGACATTTTCCTCATGTGGCAGCTCCTTCTTATGTTTCATCTTTGTTGCAATTGCATGGTATTTTTTGATCTGTTAGTCACCTGCATTGCTTCTTTTTAAAATTAGAGTTCACATATCACATTTTCATCATAAATCTTATCTATAAATAAATATACAACCAAGGGTTAGTCAATCTAATACCTTTTGTTCGGTAAGCACTTGTAGAACAAACAGAACAAACTGCAGAAAAATAGAAACAACTTATTACAGGAAAATAGATCGAAAAACAACAAGATCTAACAGATCCATCGCATAAGCTACACCCACAATGTTATCAATGTGTTGCTCAAATACTGACCTGTAATTAAGTACAATTTTATAAATTACTCAGTTAAATTTAAAATCATAACTACTTTTTATAAAAAATCACACCTCATATTTACCTAGAATATTGATGAGTCACCCACAAGTAATGAAAATCAACTAACGTCTCAGCAACATCTGTCATTACCTCTTCCACATGGGTGTCAATCACATCCTGCGCAAGTAGAAAATTGAAACTGTCATCAACAATGGATTTTGGCAAAACACATTGTTCAATTCCAAGGGATTTCTAAATCGCTATAAGAAATATAGGAATTTAGCAGGGTAGATATGTGATGGGAACAATTTGGATTTGAAATGACATTCATCTCCAAGAGATTTCTAAATTGCTAGTTGTGGGATTTCAAATCCAAACTTTCCTTCAAACAAAACACATAAATGAAATGGAATTGAATTCCAAATCAAGCAAACCAAACGGGCTGTTAGGGAATTTACATGTATAAAGACAAGATAATCAAACTTTCAACACTAATCATCATTCTGAATCTCAATTGTTTATATTTTGTATGCAACTTTTTTGCCAATACTATTTCTCAAACAAAATAATGACACGAATGCTTTCAATTTTTTGCCATCTTTAGGGTCTAATGTAATAATCATATCTTAATCTATGGTTCTTATTGATTCTTAAGGTTAAATAGGGTATCATTCATTTGATACTCAAAAGTCAAATGCTGATTTCTTTATCCTTGAAGCACTGAAATTACCTTGAAGCACTAAAACAACACATATAGCATTAACTTTTTTTTATCAAACATCAAAACCGAACAGAAGAAGGGTTTCAAAATCGAAGAAACATGCAGAGCCAAAATCGAGTAGACAAAAATCGAAGCTTCAAAATCGATTAACCAAAATCGAAGCTTACTAACCAAAAATCGAAGAATGTAGAAATCGATCAAACCAAAATCGATTGAACCTAAATCGAAGCTTCAAAGTCGATTATTTTTTAAATTGGTTTAGAGCATATCAAAAATCACAATAATTTATCAACGGACACATGGTTTTTTGCTTGGTTCGGCTGATTATATTGTCAAAGTAATGATAATAGCTAAATAACCAATTTGGTTAAAATTGGTCAATTTCAAATACCTTTGGAGCATATCCTCAAACACCTTTGGAACATATCCTCAAACACCTTCTCTACAAGAAAAAAACACGGTTCTTTTCTAAACCCAAGTTCAAAAGAAATCAAACACCCACTTTTTATCAGAAGCTGAACGAAGTGTTAATCAATAGAAAAAAATCAAAACAAATATATATCAGGAAGCGTGAAGATGATAATACATTCCAAAAGAAATCAACACACACGATACAAAAATAATACCTTGAATCGATGAGACTCTTTGAGAGATGGACCGCACGTGAAGATGAGAGTCTGAAAAGTTGTACAATATCAATACAATGTGTCTGTTCCATAGAAATCGAAAGAAAAACAGATATAAAGCTGACAGAAGAAGAGAAAATCTGATAACAAACCAATAATCCCAATCAACAACAAAACACCAAGAAATACAGCGATAGGAGCGATCGTATGTGAAAACCCTTGAGAGCAAGAAGAACAATCATATGAAGATTACAGAGAGAGTACCTTGCATCTCGAGAATCGATAGAAAGCAGACAATAGTAGAGAAAATCTGATAACAATCCAATAATTGCAATCAACAACAAAAACCCAAAAAATCGTTGATGCTTCGATTTGGAAATGTAATCAAACAAAAAGAAACCAGAATGCAAAACAAGGTCTGGTTTAACCGGATGCATGTATATATATGAGTATAGAATAACTGATAGGGATGATCGAGATGAGCTATAGTTGGGGATAACTATAATAAAAAGATAACTACAACAATTAATTTTCAGTTTTATTAAAAATAATAAAAGAAAAGCAGATTCAGCAGGCTTAAATAAAGGAAGAAAAGGAATTTAATTATTTTTTAAATAAAAAAGATTTATGACTTTAAAACTTTAAGAGTTGTTAGAGAGATAGGAAAAGATAACTACAACAATTAATTTTCAGTTTTATTAAAAATAATAAAAGAAAAACAGAATCAGGCTTAAGGGGGTGTTTGGGATTGCTTATTTTAAGGGTTTTTTGACTTATTCCGGTGTCAAATCGCTGATAAGCACTTTTGAGTGTTTGGATGAGGAAATGGAAAAGTGCTTATAGCGGTACCAAACCGGTGATAAGCACTTTTTGATAACTTAAATGATTCTAACTTATTGAAAACAACTTATTAACTTTAAAACCTAATTTACTTTTTATATAAAACTCCAATTTGACATGCAATAAGTTGATAAACACTTTTGTAAAAAAGCATAAGCTATTTTAAATAAGCAATCCCAAACACCCCCTAAATAAAGGAAGAAAAGGAATTTAATTAATTTTTTAAATAAAAAAAGATTTAAGACTTTAAGACTTGTTAGAGAGATAGGAAAAGATAACTACAACAATTAATTTTCAGTTTTATTAAAAATAATAAAAGAAAAGCAGAATCAACGGGCTTAAATAAAGGAAGAAAAGGAATTTAATTAATTTTTTAAATAAAAAAAGATTTAAGACTTTAAGACTTGTTAGAGAGATAGGAAAAGATAACTACAACAATTAATTTTCAGTTTTATTAAAAATAATAAAAGAAAAGCAGAATCAGCAGACTTAAATAAAGGAAGAAAATGAATTTAGATAAATTTTTAAATAAAAAAAGATTTAAGACTTTAAGACTTGTTAGAGAGATAGGAAAAGATAACTACAACAATTAATTTTCAGATTTATTAAAAATAATAAAAGAAAAGCAGAATCAGTAGGCTTAAATAAAGGAAGAAAAGAAATTTAATTAATTTTTTATATAAAAAGGATTTAAGACTTTAAGACTTTAAGACTTTTAGTCTATATGCTTTATAAGATTGTATAGATGTATAGATACGATTTTAATTTATCATACTAAAAAATGATTTATTAAAATTAAAAAAGTCAAATTTATTTAGAATATAAAACTAAATACCATACCATTTTAACTTTTAACATTTGATTTATCAAAAAAATTATAATAACAGTTATTATGATTGTTAATTTTAACACGATAATGAAAAATGAAAAAAATAAAAGAAAACTAATTAATTATGAATGTTATAAGAAGAGAGAAGAGAGAAGATAGAAAATATTAAGATAGTTAGTAGTGTCATGATCAGGGATGTACAAAAAAACGTCAATCCGTGAAATCCGTCCAACCCAATCCGCTAACAACTCAATTGAAACCAACCCGCTAAACTGTCAACCCGCAAATTAGGAGGGTTGAAATTGGGTTAGCATAACTCAACCCAACCCAAACCGCCAAACCGCCGCTAATATATATTATTTAGATAAATTATATATATATATATATATATATATATATATAGGCTAGGTATCAAATACAAACCAGGTAGTTTGTACAAACTCGTACAAACCATACATAGCTTCATGATTTTGTAAATTTGGCTTCATGAATGTATATATATATATTTTGGCTTCATGAATATATAATTTGGCTTTATGAATATATCATTTGGCATTTTTAACTAATTTTTTTACAAAAATACCCTAAAATACCCTTATTTTTTTAAAAAAATTAGTTAAAAATGCCAAATGATATATTCATGAAGCCAAATTATATATTCATGAAGCCAAAATATATATATATACATTCATGAAGCCAAATTTACAAAATCATGAAGCTAGGTATGGTTTGTACGAGTTTGTACAAACTAGTTGGTTTGTACCCGATACCACCCATATATATATATATATATATATATATATATATATATATATATATATATATATATATATATATATATATGCAAAGAATATATTACAAACCAGTGAAATCTAACAAACTGTGTGTATATATATATATATATATCAAGATTCTAAATGACGTGAGACGTGGCGGCGAGGTCAAACCTCAAGCTTTACGAGTTATGGCGGCATTTATATATATACACACACATATATATATATACACATTGTGTTTTATGTATTAAATAATACCGTAGAACAAGATAAATTCATGTAAAGTAATAAAACAATAAAGAAACATTGATACCAAATATATAGAGCTTACAGAAAATGATATCAAGAGTACAAAATCGGGAGTAATCTCTTGAATATCTTCTCACTACTATCTTTAATTCTCATAGTTCGCTTTCGACTCTTTGTGTACGAGAATGAGAGTAAGTATCTACCAATTTAGGGCTTTTAGTTTTTAGGTTTTCTTATTATGAGTATTTAAGTCTTAGGTTTCGTGAACAATTATCATTTGTTTTTCAAATTATATACTAAAAACAATCTTACAACTTACAAAATAATGTGTCAACACATCGTAACGCGCCATACCGTGCCATAATGGATTAAAAAGCAAGTCAAGTCTTAGAGTGAAGCCATAGGGATTAACGTGGCCGCGAACCTAGCTAAGCCTTGACGCATAACGCGCCGTAACGAAACCATACTGAGTTATTTTGAACCATGATATATATATATAATATTTATAACCGTTATAATTTACAAGCCAAAAAATGATACATTTATTAGTCTAATTGTGGAAAAGATTATGCTTATCATAGTAATAGAATTGACAAGTTATTTATGGAATCACTTAATATATTGAGGTGTCATTTAATGAGAAATGTCTAAAAAGTCGTGGCTAAGGGTTGTAAAAAAGAGAAACGTCAAATTTATGTATATTTCTAACCCGTCAACCCAACACACCCTAACCCGCAAGGGTTGGATTGGGTTTGATTACACTTTTGAATGAGTTGGGTTGGGTTGAGAATTTTCATATCGCCATGATTGGATTGGGTTGTAAAAACGTCAAAAACCGCCCAACGTAACCCGTGTACACCCCTAGTTATGATGATGATTAGTATGGATAAGGTGTACATGGGTGTTCCTATAGCAACTTACATATAAAAATAAATGTGTTACACCCCTATTCCAAGGGCATAACCGTCAACTAAACTTTAGGCTAGCGATCGATACACAGACATAATTTAGCATAACATGATTGGGCAAGAGTTGGACTAGACAAAAGGATCTCCAGTAAAAGGTTATAATAACATCTCCAACAGATATGTTAAAATAGAGAAAGAATGGATTTTAGCAATTTTTTGTTCCAACAACTATGTTATCTTGTATGTTAAAATAAAGAAATAATATTTTAATATTTTCACCAGACATTTGAAATAAAATATTTAGAAAAGATAAATAATATTTTATTAATATATTGATTATTTTAATAACATAACTAATACTACAATCTCTAAAATATAAGGTGGTGTTTGGTTCGAAGAATGTGATGCAATCTGATGGAATTGTAATGTTGAATTTCATTGACCAGATTTCATTCTTTTGTTTGGTTTTTGATAGATGGAATATTTGAATTCCATCAAATTCCATGGATAAAGAAATTTAACATTCCTTTACAGTACCTTAGGATTTTGATGGAATGGAATCTTGTATTTTCAAAATCCCAGATATACCCTTTAACACACATATAATTTAATTAATTTAATTTATCTAATTTAATTTAATTTAATACATTTTTTATTTTTTATTTTATTTCATTTAATTTAATTTTTTTTATTGTTTTGAGGTATAATTTGTTTATTTTATTTTATTTTGTTTATTCTTAGTTTTATAGAAATTAAAATTTTCAAAAACAACATTTTGGTCATTTAATAATATTTTATTCCAATTCCAAAGCTACATTATGTGAACCAAACAGACACATAACAATTCCTTAATAGATTCCATTTCAATGTCAACCAACCAAACAAATGGTCAAACCTGAAAACATTTCATTCCAATTTCTTCAAAGTCAAATTCCTTTGACATATTTCATTCCATCCAAAAACATTATGTGAATCAAACGTCACCTAATAGTTGTTGGAGTTGTAAATGATTTTTTTTAAGATTTTGAGTTTTGATACTCTATTTTAGAAAAAAAAACACAACATAGTTGTTGAAAATGCTTTTATAAACAAACAGTGTAGGTTCTCGTAAGAAATACTGTTTAGAAAAGTTCTTTTAAGAATCTCAAATCTTTTGAGTTATTGTATAACAACGTTGGTTTTTATATTGGACTTGGTAAGAAGTGACATTTTATTAATATTTTTTTTATCTTATATCCTATATAATTATTAATATGCATATTTTAAGTTAACTTATATGATGCATAGTATAATATAAGAAAAAGCATCAAAAAAATAAGGTATTTTTAACAACCTTTATTGGATATGTTCTTAAAAAGATACTATTATTTGATTAAAAAATCATATCTTAAGGCTTATATAATCTCTAACATATTTTTTAAAATTGCTTCAAAAATATATAATCATAACTCAAATTTCCGAAATAAAATTATATTCAATTCCAACAAATTTTCTATTTTAGGAATTATGATTTTAATTATATTTTTAAAATATTATATACGTAATAAAATATTATTTCTTATTGATGAGAATATAATCGGAAACCATTTCTCTTTCGTGGTAAGCATTTTATATAGTTATTTACATTTGGAAAATTTCACACTCTCTCTCTAATGCTCTCAGTTTTGGAGAAAGTTTTGAAAAGTATATTGGAGCACAAATTTACCCGTGGCCTCCATTATATTCATTTTGGAGAATCTATTAGCATCTCCAACCGTTAGTCCGTTATCTTCAAGTAGATATTTCGAAGCTTTTGGACCTATTTTGTAACACCCCGGATTTTCGTGTAAGTCCTTGTTACTCTTTCTTTATATTTATGTTGCGTAACTAGTTGGGAATCTCTCGGACTTTGCACGTGGACAAAGGTCCACACTTGCATGGAATGATCGACCCTACAGTTGGAATGGCACGGGTTTGAGCTTGGGAGTGGCGAGTAAGGAGGTTGTGAGCGAGAGTCGTCGAAAAAGAGCCAAAATGGCTGGCAATACCTTTTGGGCGAGAGTGCCAGGTCACTCTCGCAGTGTCACAATCGCCGAGAGCCTGAGGACTCGAGGCACATTTTCAGCGAAAGTGCCCAGGTCACTCTCGCACGTCACTATTGTCGGACGGGGTCCAACTTTAATAAGAGGCGCATGTCAGGATTTTGGGGAGAAGATCAGATTTCTTTGGGAGGTGGTCGTTTTCTTCTTTAAGAGTGGCGATTTTCTTCACCTACTTCATCCAGTCTCATTAACTCCTCTACCCACCATTCTTGAATGCATTAAACACTTGCATCTAGGGTTTCTATGATATTTAATGCAAGATTCTAAAGATATCTCCAAGATCTAAGAGCTAGGGTTTCAAAGCACTTCTTAGGGTTTTCTTTCAAGAACTAGGGTTTCTCTTACAACCCTAAGTGTGAGTATTCTTGACCTAATCACTTCGTTAAATGTCATTATATTTGTGTTTATATGCAATATGACTATGTGGATCTCATATGAAAATTAGGGTTTCTTAGATACTTGAAGATTATAGATTTTTATATCAGATCCCCCCCCCCCCCTAAATGTTCTTATAACTTGAAAGGAGAAACATCCCTTCATTTGGGAACCATGCTTAAGCTAGGGTTTCCATGTTCATAGTTCAAATGAATATTATAACTCTTTTGTTGGAGTATGAGGTTTTATTAAGGCTTAAATTATGGTTATGAACTTGAAATAAAAGTAAGGACACACACAAGTCTTATCGATTTGGTATGTGAAACTTCTTGCTTGGAAGTAAATGTGTCATTGTATTTGATGTATGTACTTGCTATGATAATTTGAAGGGTTCGGCTACTTTGAGTCTATTGTTCATTGAATGGTTTCATTTTGGGATAATCCATGGTATCTAACTCCTTGTGCACGATGACTTGGATTTATATTGAATTGTTATGAATTGATGGTCGTCTTGGGTTACTAGCGAGTAGGCAATAAGGGACTTGAAGTCCTTAAGGTGTAACTCGTCTAGCTTGGAGATGCAATGTGGTCCCATAAGTCCTTGAGGTGTAACTCGGCGGAGTAGGCAATAAAGGCATTAATCGTTGGTTTGAGGTTGAGATGTCTTTATGGCATGGGAACTAAAACCGGGACTTGAGGTACAATCCGATAACATCACGGGTGACTCCATGTCATGTGTTCTCGTCACCCCGATGGTAACGGGACTCCCCCGTACTTCAAGAGTGTTTCTCTCTTGTATATCTTATGTTCAGTTTGAAATTACTTGACGGAAACTTAAAGTATGTCTTTTACTACTGTGCGGATTCGGTAACATTGGTTTGATTTATTATACCACTTATTGTTGTCAATCTTTTGAATTTTCACATATTCACTAGTCTTCCAGTCTAACACTTGTGGTGTTATACAATGTGGATTTCAGGTCTTACTAGCGGTGCGTCCTTGACGCGTCGATTTTGTCAACCATGCTTAGGAGCTTGGAGGGTCGGGCTTTTGGGAATCGAGATGAGAGATTTTTGGAGATATAAGGCCAATGATATCTCCAAACTCCGATTTGTCTTCATCCAAAGAGTTTATTGCTTCCACAACAATGTTTGCATCGACTTCAAAATGAACCCGGTGGAATCCAAATCGACTTCCCAAGACTTGGCATGTAGGAGCGCCAATGCTTCACATTCATGGACGACTGATATCCCATCAACCAAGCTTGAGCTAACAGTAATCAATGCACCATGGTCATCCCTGATCACTATACTAATCCCTTCCTTTGTCTCAGTCAAGAAAAGCGTCGCATCATTGTTACATTTAAGGGAACTAATAAACGGATGGTGTGAAAGGTTGTCGCATCTCGAGGTGGAAGTAGACTCAGGGCAGCCACGTAGCTCCTCTAGTTTAGTCCAAGCTTAGTGCACATTCATAACTATCCTAACCACGGTACCTAGATCCTTCGGCACATTCGACCAAAAACCAAAAAAACATCATTGCGCCTATGCCATAGACTTCATGCATCGTAATGTATTTGTCGCCAATAGCAATTGGCCTGTCACACATAGGATTGCAACAACATCTCTGAGATAGCGACACCCGTGTTAATCTAGTTTATTTTGATCCTAGATTAGTATGTTGTTGTGTATTATGATACTCGTTAAACTAAACTTGTCCAAACTATCCCGTTGCATTAAAGGCTTTCGTTGGCTTAATTTTATGAAATTTTATTTTACCCATTTTTCGGATTTTCCCTATAGAAATATCTTAGTTTTTAGGGTGTTACATATTTGTTTTCAACGCCTATATTAAAGTATATGCTAAAATAGAAAGAAAAAAAATAAAGAAACTATAAAAATCTCCAAATTTACATAAATCTCAAAAACTTAGTATTGGGAGAAAGATATGTGTTGTTTTAATTGTTATCGCCAATGAACCTCAATGTGCTATAATGTTTATAAAGTTTTTTTTTAAATTGTATTGAAATATTGAGTTTATTGAATATTTTAATAATATAATAAATGCTGTAAACGTTATAATAGAGTAATTGTTAGAGTTAGATATAATTTTCATTAGAGGGTTTTTTTTATTGTAAATACTATATTTTAGAAAAATTGTAACATAGTTGTTGGAAATGCTCTTAACAAACATTACAGTTATCCTTAATTGCTATTTTAAAACAACTTATGCTTTTATGTAAAAGTGTTTATTAACTTATGTGGTGTTAGATCGGAGTTTTATAAAAAGTGTTTGAATTAGCTTATGGTGGTAGGAAAACGTAATAAGCTAATAAGTTGTTATTTAGAGAGTATTTGGGATTGCTTATACATGTAAAATAACTAAAAATTTGATAAGTTGTTTCAAATAAATCAATAAGTTAGAATGGAATGGCTTATCAAAAACTCCTTATCAACAGTGCCAAACCGCTATAAGCTGTTTTCTTTTTTAACCATCCAAACACTAAGGCATCGTTTGGCAAAAAAAAAACTAGCTTATATTATTGGGTACATATTTGGATGAGCATAAGCTAGCTTTTTGAAACGCTACTTGAAGTAGCTTTTCAGTAGCATTTTGTAATTATTTCAATATTGCCCTTTTTAATATTAAATATTATTTATTAACTATTATTATAAATACATATTAATTTTTTAAGTTTAATTATTATTAATTAATAAAAATTAATTAATATTAACTGAAAATTATTAAATTAAATTTTAATTATATATTGATATTAAATTTTAATTATTTAGAGTTATTGTTAAGGGAATTTAATTAAAATACCTTAAGATTGACTTTGACTTGCAGTTATACCCCAAATCTCTCCCATTTTATAAAACTGCCCCCTAATCCCGCGATATAGGCCACGATCGCGGGCCCGGCCCATATGGCCCGCGATCTTGGTCCGCGAGCCCGCGATGGTGCATTTTGGTTAATAAAAAATTATGAGGCATTCACAAGGTGCAAGATTCGAACATTGTATCAACAACACGTGTGCACAAGACCTTAACCAGTAGTCTAGCTACTAAGTTGTTAATTAAATTATACCAAAAATATTATATATTAGGATATTTATTATTAATATTATTAATAATAAATTTCCAAAGAAAACTTGTTATTGATATAACCAATTTTGTTTTGTAATTTGGGATTTGAAAGCTTATCTTCAATTGTTAAAGAGTTTATTTCCAATTTTAAGGAATTTAATTGAAATTTTTTCTATCAATCTTTTCTTGTAATTCATTTAAGAATTTTTTAATAGGTTTATTTATAAAATCAAACCTTATATAGTTTCCTTTAAAAGACCCCGTTAAACCCTTTTCATCAATTTGATTTATAGGATAAATATCATAGATAAATGGTAAACCAAGAATTAGCTGGCTTGAAATATCTTTTGCTAAGAGGAAACTAGTTGGAATACAATTTCCATTTTTGCAAATATAAGCTTTCGGAAGTTTATATCTTATATTTAAAGATCCTCCTCCAGCATGAGAGAGGGAGTGGGAAGTTTTTTGAAAGTATTTTGTAGGAATTAATCCTTCCTATATAACATTCAAATCAGTCTCGCTGTCAACCATGGCAATAAACTCTTTTTTGAAAGTCCCTTCAACAAGGAGAGTTATTTTTGTATACCATTTTTGCGATATTATCATATTTAAAACCGAAAGATTATCACCTTTTGTAAGAGGAGGAAAATCATCATCTTTTAAAATAGAATTTGTTTTTATCGGATTAATTTTTGAAAAAATAATATCAATATTTTGATGAAGCATGATATTATCTTGTTTAAGGTTTTTTACCTCAGTTTTTAGTTTTTCAATCTCTTTTGTTAAATTCATCACAGAGGCAGAATTACTCTTTGAATGTTTAAGAGCTAGAAGTCTATTAACTTCTTTCATGGAGTAATCTTGATTATCCTTGAAACGATACGAAGAAGAAGAAGGCTCAGGAGGAGGTTCTTCTAAATTATCAAGAATTTCAGCTCTTATCATAGGATCTTTGATTTGTTTTAAAAGTTTTAAAACATTATCATTTGACAAAACATTTATATTAATGTCCTGAAATTGAGAAGCAAGTTGATAAAGATCATCATTTTCATTTGAAATCTTATTTATCTTATCAATCTTTGGTTTTTCTTTTTCACAAGAAAGACCCGACGAACAAGCCTTACAATTAGGGGAAGAAGAATTTGAATCATTATCTGATAAATCATCAGAAGGGTAGTCATAAAAATCACTATTTGAATTTAAATTTTCATGGTCTGAATCATAATCAGAAAGTAAAAAGATTTTTGATAAAGAATCTTTTGTCTTTTTATCAATATCAAGATTATTAATTTTCTTCTGAGTCCAACAATTTGAAGCATAATGGCCTGTTTTTCCACACTTATGACAAGTTATGGAACTTAAGTCTTTCCTTTTAAAAGAATTTTTAAAACCTCTTTTATGGCTCGGTTTCATATCTTTATTAAAGTGACTTTTTCTTTTAAAACCACTTTTTCTTTTAAAATCACTTTGAGACTTTTTAAAAGGAAGCCTTTTCTTTTCTTTACGAGGCATATCCATGCCAAATTGATCACAAAAATCGCCTAATTGTCTTTTTTCAAGAGATTGATGGGTTTTTATTTGCTTTTTTAAAGCAAGCTCATTACAAAGAGATAAACCCTCTTTAATGCAAATATTTATTAGCATACCATAAGTAAAAGCATCATAATTTATGATTAGATTTTCACTTCTAATAGTTGTCTTAACTTTTTCAGCAAAAAGACTTGGCAAGCCATCTATAAACTTGGCTTTCCAAAAAATATTATTACAATCAGCAAGCTCAAAAATTCGGGAGAGAAAAATATCTTTATACCAACGAAATTGAGTTAAAGACTTGCATCTGAGATTCATAAGAAGAGTTCTTATATTTTCATCATTGTTAGAAAACCTTCCAGTAAAATGCTCTATAAGAGTCATGATTAGAGGATAAACAACATTTTCAGCCATAGTACTATTATTAGGTTCTGTTTTCTTAGAATTATAAATTTCCTCTTTTTGGTCAGGGGTAAGATAATTATCCCACCAACCTTTTAGCTGGCCAGTAAAACATGCTATAAGCATTTTGGCAATGTTTTTATCTGTATTACCAGTGGTTTTACAAACAGTACAATACATCATCATTCTATGAGCCATATTGTAAATATGTTTATTAGTAAAACCATCTAGATTCCACTCATAAATACACTTACCATTATAACTATTTGTATAGGTGTACTCTTGTTCTTCATGAAGAACATCTATAGGGGTAGGACGATGGTAATAATATTTATTTGAGGTAGGTCTATCAGCCCAAGTTATTTTATTTATAAAATCTTTTTCAGAATCATTTTCTGAATCTTCATCCATTTTTAAATCATTATTTAAAGTAGACACAAAGGATTTTGAAATAGAAAGATCTTGAAACCTATTTTCTATGAGATCCTGGAGGTCTGAGACAGAAGTTTTTAATTTAAAATTTTTTATTTCAGGAGGAGGTTGCATGGAGGGTGAAGTAAAAATTACTTCTTTTGAAGTTTTTTCTCCATTTTCCTGAGTTGATGGCTTTTTTAAAACCTCTCTGATCTCTCTTTTAAGAGAATTGAATTCTTCTTTTAAAGAATTAAATTTCTCTCCTAAAATAATAAGATAAAGATTTGTATAGTTTTGTTTTTCTAAAAGCTCATTTATATGTTCAATAGTAACGTTTAACACCTTTTGGGTGATGGCTTTAGAAAAAGCAGAATAGTTTATAGAAATACCTTTTTTTTAGTATAACAAGCAGTTTGAGGAGGATATGTAGAAGTACGAGTTTCATTACTTCCAAAGATTATAAAACTCTTTCAAAAACATTGATCTGGTATTTCAAGTAATTGTTTATAAACCAACGGACATAAGATAAAATCTTATTCTCTTTTTTCACAAAATTTATAAAAATCATCAGCTAAATTTGATATTTCACTTTGTTCAAAACTTTCGAAATACCAATCTTTAAAAGGAATCCAATTTATATTAGTTCTAAAATCATTAGCAATGATTTGTCTGGCTGGAGAGCCTTTTGAGAAATCAATTTTGTCAATCATTTAAACAAAATTTATATCTGACATCGTGTCAGTTTCTTTAACATGGTGAATGTTTTCATTAACAACACCATTTCTTTGGACTCTTAATTCTTCTATAGGTTCTTGAGAATCTTGGGAATTATTCTCTCCTCTTATATAAGAGGTAGACGCTCTAGATGGGTTATAATCAACTATGTAGTCTAGAGGAGATATATGGGATCTCATAGATCTGGATCCAGGCAGAAAGCTACCAGGAGGATTGTTTCTTCTATTATCATTGAAATTGATTTGAACAATTCCTTCATTAGTTTGAGTGATATTTTTAAAATCACTCTGGACTACATGATTTCTATAAATGTCCTAAGTTACCGTCCAATTTTCTGGAAAAACAATTTCTTCCCATTTTATAGGTGTTCTAGTAGTTATGCTAGACTTGTTGAAATTTGTTTCTATTAAAACCGTTTCATTTTTATCTTTATCTACCTTTTTGCACATAGGATTTAAAGTGTAAAGAGGTTTGTAATAAATACGATAACAGATACATATGACCTCTGTTCCAGGAGTATAGTTATAACCATTTGTTTTAACATTTAAAGTTAAAGAATCAAGTATGTTTACATCAGATAAAGATAAACATAAGTTTGGGTAAACATCAAAATAAACTGGACCATGGGCCAGGCTTGATTGGATAATTCCTATCAGGGATTGTTTCCAATTCATATTTCTACCATCTCTTAAAGCTGCAAGAAAGCTTTCTGGTAACCCTTCAAGAGTTAAAGGTCTAAAAGCGATTTGGACAAGACCTATATGTATAAACTTATGAGTTTTTATGAAAGGGTAAATATCAGATCTGTTTAACAAACGAATGATCATCTCATCCTTATGTAAGGGAATAGACGACTCTATAGTTTTAACAATTTTTTTTAAACCAACTTTTTCAAAAGTTCCCAGCTTGTATATGCATCTGGGTTCAACCTTAGGAATAGTCCATCTGTTTAATAAATCAAGATTCTGGGGAATATCATATTCCTCAGTAGTACTGTTTTGAACAGAATCATTTCCCATTCTAAAAAGGTTCATGAAGAACTTTTTGAAGAAAGATTATGTATTAAAACGTAGATTGTTAATTTACAAGAACATTAAAACATGGCTCTGATTCCATTTTTAACCCAAGGATCTAATAACCAAGTCCCAGTCCACCATTTAACACCTTCATAGAGTTGACAGAGAAACCCTTAACGACTCTACTGGCCTAAACGGGTGGAAATCAACAAAGAAGTTGGCAAAAGACAAAGGACTTAGATCATAGAGTTATGAATTACAAACAATATAATCATGTAAAAATGTAAATGTAAAATAAACAAGTATGTTTTAACACATAATAATTTTTTAGCCGATCATGGCTAACAGTTAATAGGAATGGAAATTATTTAATACTGGAAGAGGAAAACACTTACAGAGCTTCTTCTGTATTCACAAGCTTTTCTTTATTGGAATGCCTTATTTTACAAAACGGAAAGGAGAGAAAGTAGTAAACTAAGAGAGAATGTAAGAAACTGGTACTACTAAATGAAGGAGAAGTCCTCCTTAAATAAGAGAAAGTAGGAAATAAAACAAAAGACTTTTTAAAAGTAAATAGTGGAGATTCCACTTAGACTATTCATGAATAGTAAAGGGTGTCGGCCATATCATGTCGACTGGAGCTGTAGCGAATATTCTTTAATTATCTGATTTATTCATTTATTTGATTTTGTCTGTCATTGAGACAACAAAAGTGTCTAGATCATCATCTAGAGAGAAAATCCCAAGATCATCATCTGGGTCTTGTGCATCTTGAGTCATTTGTTCAGATGTCATCGAGGCATCTGATTTTGAATCTGGACCTATGTTCTTCATTAAGTCCTCCTTCATCTTGGAAACATAGAGATTTATTATCTCTTTTTTGGAATGTGTCTCTAAATATCTTTGAGACATCTTTTTGAAAAGACTAATTTCATCTATGTCTTCTTATCCTTGCTTTTCTTCATATTGTTGTTTATAAAACTCTACTTTCTTGATGATGTTTGACACCATCTCCTCACCATAAGTTTTTTTTGTTTCAGGATCACTACGGGATAATTTATCCCAATACCTGGTAAGGCCTTGTCTTTTCAAGCAAGGGGCCATAATTTCAGTATAACCAAAAATAGGTTTCCATTTCCATATCCAAGGAATACTGAATTCCATAAATAAACAACATGTATTCTGACCTTCAATAATGTATTGAGATTTGTTGTTATAAACTTTTGGGGAATATGACACCCATTGTTTTAAACATAAGTTTAAATTGTCAGGGAGAATTTCTCCGGTGGTGCCAAAATTTCTCCACCAATTGAAAAACCAGTTAGGAACTGGAGAGTGAAAACATTTATCACAAATTTTTAGAAACCAAGTATGTTTCTTATTTTCATTTTCATAAAGAAGAACCTTTTCAAGGCTAGAAATATAATCCCAGTAGTTGAATTTAAAATTACATTTATGAATAGGAGAGTACCATTCTCTCTCGGTTAATGGAGATATTCCCCATTCTTCAAAAGAAATAATTTTCTTTATAATGAATTTTGAGAAGTTATAAACTTCAGATCTTGTGGCAGGAGAAAAGTGAGTGATCTCTACACTATTTGTGGAGTTTAAGAGACCCTCATAATATTGTCTTTGCTTTAAAGAACCATAAGTACTAGAGGACTTATTAAGATACCTCTGCAAAATATAATCTGGGTTATTCTTCCATTGAATATCTTTGTCTTCAATTAGAAATATTATTTCTTTGCATTGAGACTCTAAAAATTGAGAATCTGAGTTTTCTTCTTTGCTAATATTAGCATAAGAAAGACTTTCTCTTTTCTCTTTTTCCTTAATATAATTAAGGTATTCTTTCTGAAGAGGATGGTTTTCAGGAAGTGAAGTACCTATGAGATTCTCTAGTGGATTATCATCAGTGTTAACAATGTTAGAGGCTATTAGCTTCTTTTTACCCATTTGGATAGCATAATCTTCTAGGGAAGTTCTTCCTCTTCCTCTTCCTCTATAAGAGGATGAATTTCCTCTTCCTCTATAAGAGGAATAGCTGCTTTGTGAAGAGCTCATACCTGAAATCATAAAAGATATTCACGAGTTAGAAAATCAGGCAGATGATTTTCTGCTCCTTTTTTATGAATGATTATAAAATCAAAAGGGGCTAAATGTGCCTGCCATCTAGCAAACATTTGTTTTGACACATCATGTTTGAAATCTTTTTGGAACATGTATTTAGCAGAGATACAATCAGTTTTTATAATAAAATGTTTATTGTAAAGGTCATCTTGAAATTTCAAGACACATTTTACAATTGCAAAGAGCTCTTTAGCTATGGTTGCATAATTTTTCTGGGCACCATTCCATTTTCCAGAATGAAATCTGACAAGAATCTCTTGTTTTGAAACAGGATCAATTTGTTTTAAAATTCCCCCATATCCTATATCTGAGGCATCAGTTTCCACAATCTTCTCCCAAGAAGGGTTTGCTAATATTAGGCAAGAAAGATTTTTGACCTTTTCTTTGATATTTCTTATGGCCTGAGTATGACTATTAGTCCAAGGAGAACTCTTCTTTTTGAGTCTATCATAAAGAATAGAAGTGTCGTTGTTTAAATCTTTTATGTAAGCTGAAACATAGTTCAAACTTCCTAAAAATCTTTGTAACTGAGTTCTATCTGTTATTTGATCAGGGAACTTAGAACTAAATTCTAAAGATCTTTGAATAGGAATGATTCTTCCCTTTTCAATATTATGACCAAGAAATCTGATCTTTGTTTGAAATAGGGACATCTTTGGTTTAGAAATGACTAGACCATTTTGAATAACTACTTTTTAAAAAAGATCAAGGTGTTTAAAATGGCTTTCAATATCCATTGAGAAAACTAAAATGTCATCTATATAACAAATTATAAAATTGCTATAGGGATAGAAAATATCATTCATAATTTGTTGAAATTCTGAAGGAGCGTTTTTTAAGCCAAAGGGCATCACCTTCCATTCATAATGTCCTATAGGTACGTTAAAAGCAGTTTTATATATGTCCGATTCAGCTATCTGGATTTGCCAATAGCCTGATTTTAAATCAAATTTTGAAAAAATAACTGCTTGGAAAAGCCTATCAAGTAAATCCTTTTTATTTGGGATGGGATGTCTTACCCATTTTAAAACTTTATTAAGAGGCTTGTAATTTATTACAAGACGAGGAACTCCTCTTTCTTGTTCCGAATGTTTGTTAACATAAAAAGCAGTACAAGACCAGGAAGAGTTTGAAGGTTTTATAAGACCTTTTTCTAATAAAGAGGCTATCTCCTTTTTACAGAGTTCCATATACTCTGCATTCATTTGGCAAGGCCTAGCTTTGGTTGGAATTTTATCATCCGAAAATTCATCTTCATAAGGAAGAGAAACAACATGTTTTTTTCTATCCCAAAAAGCATTGGGATGATCATTACAAATTTCCAAAGAAAACTTGTTATTGATATAACCAATTTTGTTTTGTAATTTGGGATTTGAAAGCTTATCTTCAATTGTTAAAGAGTTTATTTCCAATTTTAAGGAATTTAATTGAAATTTTTTTCTATCAATCTTTTCTTGTAATTCATTTAAGAATTTTTTAATAGGTTTATTTATAAAATCAAACCTTATATAGTTTCCTTTAAAAGACCCCGTTAAACCCTTTTCATCAATTTGATTTATAGGATAAATATCATAGATAAAGGGTAAACCAAGAATTAGCTGGCTTGAAATATCTTTTGCTAAGAGGAAACTAGTTGGAATACAATTTCCATTTTTGCAAATATAAGCTTTCGGAAGTTTATATCTTATATTTAAAGACCCTCCTCCACCATGAGAGAGGGAGTGGGAAGTTTTTTGAAAGTATTTTGTAGGAATTAATCCTTCCTGTATAACATTCAAATCAGCCCCGCTGTCAATCATGGCAATAAACTCTTTTTTGAAAGTCCCTTCAATAAGGAAAGTTATTTTTGTATACCATTTTTGCGATATTATCATATTTAAAACCGAAAGATTATCACCTTTTGTAAGAGGAGGAAAATCATCATCTTTTAAAATAGAATTTGTTTTTATCGGATTAATTTTTGAAAAAATAATATCAATATTTTGATGAAGCATGATATTATCATGTTTAAGGTTTTTTACCTCAGTTTTTAGATTTTCAATCTCTTTTGTTAAATCCATCACAGAGGCAGAATTACTCTTTGAATGTTTAAGAGCTAGAAGTCTATTAACTTCTTTCATGGAGTAATCTTGATTATCCTTGAAATGATACGAAGAAGAAGAAGGCTCAGGAGGAGGTTCTTCTAAATTATCAAGAATTTCAGCTCTTATCATAGGATCTTTGATTTGTTTTAAAAGTTTTAAAACATTATCATTTGACAAAACATTTATATTAATGTCCTGAAATTGAGAAGCAAGTTGATAAAGATCATCATTTTCATTTGAAATCTTATTTATCTTATCAATCTTTGGTTTTTCTTTTTCACAAGAAAGACCCGACGAACAAGCCTTACAATTAGGGGAAGAAGAATTTGAATCATTATCTGATAAATCATCAGAAGGGTAGTCATAAAAATCACTATTTGAATTTAAATTTTCATGGTCTGAATCATAATCAGAAAGTAAAAAGATTTTTGATAAAGAATCTTTTGTCTTTTTATCAATATCAAGATTATTAATTTTCTTCTGAGTCCAACAATTTGAAGCATAATGGCCTGTTTTTCCACACTTATGACAAGTTATGGAACTTAAGTCTTTCCTTTTAAAAGAATTTTTAAAACCTCTTTTATGGCTCGGTTTCATATCTTTATTAAAGTGACTTTTTCTTTTAAAACCACTTTTTCTTTTAAAATCACTTTGAGACTTTTTAAAAGGAAGCCTTTTCTTTTCTTTATGAGGCATATCCATGCCAAATTGATCACAAAAATCGCCTAATTGTCTTTTTTCAAGAGATTGATGGGTTTTTATTTGCTTTTTTAAAGCAAGCTCATTACAAAGAGATAAACCCTCTTTAATGCAAATATTTATTAGCATACCATAAGTAAAAGCATCATAATTTATGATTAGATTTTCACTTCTAGTAGTTGTCTTAACTTTTTCAGCAAAAAGACTTGGCAAGCCATCTATAAACTTGGCTTTCCAAAAAATATTATTACAATCAGCAAGCTCAAAAATTCGGGAGAGAAAAATATCTTTATACCAACGAAATTGAGTTAAAGACTTGCATCTGAGATTCATAAGAAGAGTTCTTATATTTTCATCATTGTTAGAAAACCTTCCAGTAAAATGCTCTATAAGAGTCATGATTAGAGGATAAACAACATTTTCAGCCATAGTACTATTATTAGGTTCTGTTTTCTTAGAATTATAAATTTCCTCTTTTTGGTCAGGGGTAAGATAATTATCCCACCAACCTTTTAGCTGGCCAGTAAAACCTGCTATAAGCATTTTGGCAATGTTTTTATCTGTATTACCAGTGGTTTTACAAACAGTACAATACATCATCATTCTATGAGCCATATTGTAAATATGTTTATTAGTAAAACCATCTAGATTCCACTCATAAATACACTTACCATTATAACTATTTGTATAGGTGTACTCTTGTTCTTCATGAAGAACATCTATAGGGGTAGGACGATGGTAATAATATTTATTTGAGGTAGGTCTATCAGCCCAAGTTATTTTATTTATAAAATCTTTTTCAGAATCATTTTCTGAATCTTCATCCATTTTTAAATCATTATTTAAAGTAGACACAGAGGATTTTGAAATAGAAAGATCTTTAAACCTTTTTTCTATGAGATCCTGGAGGTCTGAGACAAAAGTTTTTAATTTAAAATTTTTTATTTCAGGAGGAGGTTGCATGGAGGGTGAAGTAAAAATTACTTCTTTTGAAGTTTTTTCTCCATTTTCCTGAGTTGAGGGCTTTTTTAAAACCTCTCTGATCTCTCTTTTAAGAGAATTGAATTCTTCTTTTAAAGAATTAAATTTCTCTCCTAAAATAATAAGATAAAGATTTGTATAGTTTTGTTTTTCTAAAAGCTCATTTATATGTTCAATAGTAACGTTTAACACCTTTTGGGTGATGGCTTTAGAAAAAGCAGAATAGTTTATAGAAATACCTTTTTTTAGTATAACAAGCAGTTTGAGGAGGATAGGTAGAAGTATGAGTTTCATTACTTCCAAAGATTATAAAATCTCTTTCAAAAACATTGATCTGGTATTTCAAGTAATTGTTTATAAACCAACAGACATAAGATAAAATCTTATTCTCTTTTTCACAAAATTTATAAAAATCATCAGCTAAATTTGATATTTCACTTTGTTCAAAACTTTCGAAATACCAATCTTTAAAAGGAATCCAATTTATATTAGTTCTAAAATCATTAGCAATGATTTGTCTGGCTGGAGAGCCTTTTGAGAAATCAATTTTGTCAATCATTTAAACAAAATTTATATCTGACATCGTGTCAGTTTCTTTAACATGGTGAATGTTTTCATTAACAACACCATTTCTTTGGACTCTTAATTCTTCTATAGGTTCTTGAGAATCTTGGGAATTATTCTCTCCTCTTATATAAGAGGTAGAAGCTCTAGATGGGTTATAATCAACTATGTAGTCTAGAGGAGATATATAGGATCTCATAGATCTGGATCCAGACAGAAAGCTACCAGGAGGATTGTTTCTTCTATTATCATTGAAATTGATTTGAACAATTCCTTCATTAGTTTGAGTGATATTTTTAAAATCACTCTGGACTACATGATTTCTATAAATGTCATGAGTTACCGTCCAATTTTCTGGAAAAACAATTTCTTCCCATTTTATAGGTGTTCTAGTAGTTATGCTAGACTTGTTGAAATTTGTTTCTATTAGAACCGTTTCATTTTTATCTTTATCTACCTTTTTGCACATAGGATTTAAAGTGTAAAGAGATTTGTAATAAATACGATAACAGATACATATGACCTCTGTTCCATGAGTATAGTTATAACCATTTGTTTTAACATTTAAAGTTAAAGAATCAAGTATGTTTACATCAGATAAAGATAAACATAAGTTTGGGTAAACATCAAAATTAATTGGACCATGGGCCAGGCTTGATTGGATAATTCCCATCAGAGATTGTTTCCAATTCATATTTCTACCATCTCTTAAAGCTGCAAGAAAGCTTTCTGGTAACCCTTCAAGAGTTAAAGGTCTAAAAGCGATTTGGACAAGACCTATATGTATAAACTTATGAGTTTTTATGAAAGGGTAAATATCAGATCTGTTTAACAAACGAATGATCATCTCATCCTTATGTAAGGGAATAGATGACTCTGTAGTTTTAACAATTTGTTTTAAACCAATTTTTTCAAAAGTTCCCAGCTTGTATATGCATCTGGGTTCAACCTTAGGAATAGTCCATCTGTTTAATAAATCAAGATTCTGGGGAATATCATATTCCTCAGTAGTACTGTTTTGAACAAAATCGTTTCCCATTCTAAAAAGGTTCATGAAGAACTTTTTGAAGAAAGATTATGTATTAAAACGTAGATTGTTAATTTACAAGAACATTAAAACACGGCTCTGATATTTATTATATTAAGATATTTATTATTAATATTATTATTGTTATAATATTAAAGATGATATTTTAATATTTTTACTTCAATGGACCCAAAAATATTTTTGTATTTTTTGATATTTTATTTGGAAGAAAATTTTTAGAGTTATGTTAACTTGTATGTTTAAATAATAATAAAAAATGTAGAAAACTTTAAATTTAAAGGATTCTATATAAACTTAATATTGAAAAAAGAGATGTATTAATTAAATAATTATTGGAGTTGGAAATAATTTATTTTTAAAGATTCTAGTTTATAATAATTTATTTAAAAAAAACTATAATAACTATTGAAAATGAACTAAAATATTATTTTTCTTTTTTAACTATTTTTTTTGCAAATTTTTAGCTTTTTTTGCAAATTTTAGCGTTAACCATTTTCAACACAACCACTAAAATAAAATATCAAAAACACAAAAAGAATTGTTGGGTCCATTAAAATAAAAATATTAAAATATCATCTTTAGTATCATAACAATAAAATTATTTTGGTATAATCTAATTAATAACTTAGCAGCTAGACTATTGGTTAAGGTTTTGTGCACACATGCTGTTGATGCAGTGTTTGAATCCTGCACGTTGCGAATACTCATAATTTTTTTATCAACCAAAATGCACCATCGCGGGCTCGCAGCCCATCGCGGAGCAAGATCGCGGGCCACATGGGTCGAGTCCGCGATCGCGACTCATATCGCAGGATTAGGGGGTATTATTGCAAAATAGAAGAAATTTGGGGTATAATTGCAGTCAATCTTGGGGTATTTTAATTAAATTCCCTATTGTTAATCATATAAACTAATTTATATATTTGTTTAAAAAAAAACTAATTTATATATTCTGTAATATTAATTATTATATTTTTAATTATCAATTAATATTATTTTTTAATTTTTATTTGATTATTTTTTTCATCTTATATGTAACAGTTATTTAAAATCATAAGTTAATAGATATTTTTTTTTCAAAACTTGTTTTAACATTTTCAAAATTTATAGTATATATGTAATAATAAATTTTAAATTCTTTTAATTAACATGTTATATTATTTAGTTTTCTTTACTACATTGGTTGTATTAATTAACATATTATATTTTTATAAATTTGTTTTAATTATATAATTAAATATTGTAATTGATAATTTTTTAAAGATGTCATTTTACATGTTTATAAACTAGTTTTGCCAAACGTGGCTTTTTCATCAGCTAACTTATAAGTCAACAGCTAGCTTAGCAGCTAGTTTGCCAAATATAGCGTAAAAACTGTTTATTACCAGTACCACACCACAATAAATTAATAAGCACTTTAAATAAACAATCCCAAACACCCCTAAACTTAAATAATGATCTTAGTGGCATAAAATAATATGCATATAAACATGACATATTGTTAACGGTCTTTATAGTATGCCTTCACACGATACCTTTGCCCCGACTTCCTTGAACTTAGTGTGACCATGAGATAAATGCTAACATTAGCTTGATAGAGTTTATGATTTCAATTCAAGTTAACTAAACTTGAAATATACGCACATTACATGTTGACCGCGTCAATTATTGTCGTTCATCAATCGTCTTGCGTATTAAATTATAACATACATATATACAACATCACATCAACGATCTCATACTTCCGTTTGGCATGGTGGTGATTTCGTCATTTCGTCTAAGTTGGTCAAGCTCATAGTGTTATTTATCACATGTCTTGACTACCATCTCGAGGGTACAGTTGTCATTACATGTATTTAATATAATTTCTGAAGATTTTGAATTGTCGATACACATAATATGAACAAATATGAATTTTGTTACATTTTTATTCGATTCTTCCTCTTATGTAATTTATATATAAAGATAACGCATAAGGGTATTGCGTACTTTGATATTTTTGTAACGGTAATGCATATATGGATTTAAGACAACGGGCCCGTAGTAATAGCAAATGTTGTTTTTGTTTGTAATTTTTTTCATTTGATGCATACATAAACTTGTATGAATGCATCTAGATTGTATTTTGGGCAGTTATGTATTCAAAATACAGGTTTTAAAATAGGGAAATTAATTAAAATACCCCAAGTTTGACCAACTGTTATCGAAATACCCTAAATTTTTTCAATTTTACAAAAATACCCAAAATAACCGCGATGGATCCCGCGATCGCGGGCTAGGGCTGACGTGGCACGTACTTTGGGTACAAATGCCCCGCGAAGCCCCACAACTTTGGTTGCGGTGCACTTTTGGTCCCTGCCCGCGATCGCAGCCCGCGATGGGCGAAAATTTACACTTTTGGTCCCTGAAAATTTACACTTTTGGTCCCTGAAAATTTACACTTTCAGCCCCTAAACTTAGACGAATCTTGCATGCTTTTACTGTTTTTTTCCACAATTATTGTACTTTGAAGACCGATTTGTGGTTGAAATTCATTTGCATGTTTGAGATTTCATCCATAAATACCAGTAAGATGCAATTCACAATTCACACTTCCTCTTGCTTTCTTTCTTGATTTCTCTCTTGCTTTCTTTCTTTGAATTGTTTTCTCTCTTGATTTCTCTTCTCTCATTTAATCCACAAATGGCATCGTCATCAAACCCTAAGGCTACTCCTGAAAAAATGCCACCTCAAATCGAGGTCGCCATAGCAAAAAAGGAAAAGGAGATAGATGAACTAACAGAAGAGTGGAAAAAAATTATGGACAGGAAGGCAGTCCATTTGAGAAAGATCGAAGAGGAAGACAGGGAGATCAAAATGATGAAAGGGGATATAAAAGCTAGGGAGGCTCGTGTTCGTCGAGAACAAGAAGCAATTCACCATATTCTGCAAGACTTCGCAATTATTCAAGCGAAGGTAAACGAGAAGCAAGCTTGGATTGATGAAACTAAATCAATTTTTAAGTAGGTGGTGGTTGTTTTAGTTGTTTTGTATTTTTTTTTCTTGTTTTGTATTTTTTTTACTGTGTTGTTGTTTTGTATTTTTTGTTGTTGTTAATTTCTCTGAAAAGTAGTTTTTAAGCCGCTGAACCACGGTTAGGTTGGATACATCATGCAAGGTCAAGTCAGAGGTTACCTCATTCGTGGGCCTACTCCTCTTGTAGAATATATGACAACCCTCAACTCATTTGCTAAAGTGTGTGCGGGTTGTGGTACACAATGGCCATACGTGGTTGCAAAAGCAGAAGCCGTTGAAGAAGGGTCAGAAAGATTGAAGATGAAGAGCTTGTTGGATGGAATACAAACTAGTTGTGTTATCAATGTTCATTTAGAAGCATATGTATGTGTGTATATATATAATATGAAATGGGGTTTTGACAAGTTGGTATCACTGGACTCATTTTAGAATTGTGAAAATGGGTATTTGACGAATGATGATTCATGTGTGTTTGGAGCTGAAGTGTTTTAAACACACATGAATCATCATTCGCCAAATACCCATTTTCACAATTCTTAAATGAGTCCAGTGATACCAACTTGTCAAAACCCCATTTAATATTCTTCTCGTGAAACATTCTCCTATTGTCATTCACGATATCTATAAACACATTCAAATAATAATAATTTAAAACGATTTAATGAATTAGTTAATATATGATTATTATGTTAATGCGATAGGAGTGTAAAAAAAAATTGAAAAAAAATAAGAGATGTACCATAAATTAAATAATTAACTATAAGGTTATGAATTTTAATGTATAACTGTATATGATATATATTAAAATATATAAATCCAAAAAAATTCAAGATTGGGCTCATTTCGAATGTATCGAAGAGACGATTATAATGGTGTAATTTATTAAAATTAAAACGTATCTAATATGAATATATTTATCATTTACAAACTAGCTGTGTTATCAATGTTCATTTAGAAGCATATGTATGTGTGTAAATATATCATTTACAAATCAGTGTTTAGATCAACAGTATCAAGCTGTGACGGGCCCGGGGTGTGACTGACAGAATGTCTCCTTGGCACGGTTGAAGGGGCGGGATTTGGACACTCTCCACGAGTGTGTCCTACGCATTGGCACCGAGTAAATCTTCGTTGTATCGAACTTTCACCACGTGATGGACGTCGGTCGTTCTTTCTCGGTCTCCCGGCCCTGTTCTTATCCATTAAAGGTGGATAGCATGGTGGAAGCGGGTCGGGTGGATACACCCATGCTGCAGGGGGTCCAGCTGGGTTTATTACCTCCACGTATGTTTTCCGGTAATATTCGGACGTGAAGAAAGGTACAGCCAAGTCGCTGCAATCTGTACGACCCATATATGTTGCTGCAGCGATGGCATGGCCGCACGGTAACCCAGATTTATCCCATTCGCGACACGAACAAAGGTGGTCTTCCATATTCACAATCGCGTTAATATAGTCATCATGCACCTCGTACTTCCCATACCCGATTGCTCTTACCGGCCATGTCGCCGTACGACGCGCCCTGTACTGAACGATATTCTCCGCCGTTGGTGTGAGTGCATTTTGTATCTTAGCTCCTTTTAGGCGTCGAATTTGGTACCACTCTTGTTGAAAGGCCCGAAAGTAGTCCATAAGATTAACAATCGGACATCTACGCGCAAAACGGGAGAGTGCATTCACAGACTCTGCACTATTCGAGGTCAGAATGTCATACCGTTGTCCAGGAAAATGGGTCGCGGACCACCTCTCCGGTCCAGCATCGTAGCATATTCATGTACTTGTTAAACTCCCGATCCGTATATGCTCTGCATGCCGCCCAATAGACATCCTTGTAGGTGGTAATACGTTTGTCCTTGGATTTGGCGTTCATCTCGAAATGTCGACAGCATATGGCGTGAGGGGCGTTTGGGTACATGGCAGAGATTGCGGCGCTTATGGAAGGAGCCCTGTCAGACATAAACACCAACCCTTGCGGGTCTTCGATAGCTTGTCTCAACATGGACAGAAACCAAGTCCACTCGTCCCCGGTTTCGGACTTGCCTACGCCGAAAGCTACTGGAACGATGGAGTTATCCCCGTCCATGGCAACCGCCAGGAACATCATACCCAAGTAACGGCCCTTTAAATGGGCTGCGTCTATTATCAGGACACGACGTAGATTTTCCAGAAATGTGCGGATCTGCAAAAACATAGGTTAAAATGTTATAGTTTATAATGTGTAAATGTTATAGTTTATAATGTGTAAACATATGACGTGTTAAAATACGTACCGCGGGTCCAAGGGCCACGAAGCACATCTCAAACCGTCCACGTGAATCGGTCCGTAGCTGCGTGACAGTACCAGGGTTCTGCAGCTGCAAATTATATAAATATGTCGGGAGTCGTTCATACGACTCCTCGAACGTGCCTCTCACCATAAACAGTGCATGGCAGCGCGCACGCCACGCTTGGTGGTAATCAATCGTGACGCCGAACTGCCGGTGAACGTCGTGGACGATGTCCTTTGGACGCAATGACCTGCTAACATCAAGAAATTTGTTTTTCATAATCGCACCCAAAGTCTTTTTGCCGGCTTGTTTGTGGTGGGGATTAAGTTGCGTCCTCGTACAAGTGTGTACGTCGTGCAACTTTCTAATCATTATCGCCCCTCTTTTGGGACCCGTGTGAATCGCGTACAACCTTCACTCACACTTTTCTCTAGCACATTCAACTACGTATTTGCTTTTGTCAGATGCCCGCACACGACTTTGGAAACCCTCTTCCAAGAACTTGAGTCCGATCTGACTTGCTAAGAGATCCTTCGAATCGAATATCTGACTTGCTGTTAAACTTTCACTGCGAATATAAGGTGTAGGTTCGTAGCTTTGTGTCTGGGTATGGGAGTCTGGAAGAATAGGGGGCATATCAAAAAGTCATTTATCTGACTACATGATTTTCTACTAGGGGTATATTCTTCATGATCATCATTATCGGTGTCTGATCTGTCTATTTCAGAATTACCCGTTCTGAAAACGTGGGTTTCGTCATCAGCAACTCCAGCAGTACGCCATTCGTGTGGTTGTGGTGGTTGTTGTTGTTGAGAATCAGGCTGCTCTATTTGTTGAGAATCACCCTCCTCGTCACCGTTGTCGTCACCGTCGTCGTCACCGTCGTCGTCACCGTCGGATACGCCGGGATACACAAAGAGTAATGGGGGTCTTTCTGAATCGACTGCAAGGTGCAGAAAAGTAGAGATATCCCCATCGTTGGATAAATCCACAAATGACCCATCGCCATTTTTAAATACTAACTTGCAAATATCAGAAGAGTTGATTCCACATTTTTGCATGGCGTATGCAACAAACTTCTGGTAAGTGTAGTTTACTGACACTTTTACACCATGCTTAGATTTATAAGCAAAATTCCACTCATTGTTATCTTGCACCCATTCACCATCAAAACAGAAATATAGCTTAGCTTTTGCAACAGATGAACTCATTTTTTCAGTAGTATCTCAAACACAAAATATTGCAGAAAGAAATATCGCAACAATGAAATCGTTGTGTTGGGATTATGGCTTGCATTTTACGTCTATTTATCAATGAAACAATGTAACACCCCAAAAACAGGGGTTAACAAAAACTTCCATAAAACGGAAGAGTGGTACACATTGCTAAGGTGAAAGTGTACATAACATCATTACATAACCTTTAATACAATTATTTAGTCAATGTACAACTACTAAAGAAATACTAGCTTGGTTGCCCAATACTATAGCAATCCAAGATCAAAAGGGTGTTGGGAAGTTCTAATGTCAATCTTCCAATTCTTTAACCTTCCAACATCAATCCCGTGCTCACACCCCGTACTAAACCTTCTTGTGTCCGGAACCACTAATATCTGTAACACATAAAACACATAGCAAGTGTTAGGCTTTTAAAGCCTAAGTGAGATTTACACATAGCACATAGAGAAGGCCCAAGTGTTAGGAATAACAATTCGATACATTCACAAATTGGATTCCATGGAGAAGGTCCATATCTCTACCCAGTTACATCATAATCGAAGATATCCCATGATCGGTACCCCACGGTAGAGTCACAAGACATAACACAACGGAAAAACCCCACGGTATCCGAAGGTATGAATCCATTACACTTACCCCACGGTATGTAAGAATATATCCTCCAATGCCTACTAGGTGCTCCTCCAATTATGTGAATACCAAATATGTTAATCCGAGTAATATTCAAAGCATATTAAGCACTTAACAATGGTCCAACCATTTAACATGATCAATACTACTTCCATGTAGTTCATATACAACCATATGTATCAAATCATATACTATATGACATCAATAATAAACATCCATGTTTGCAATTCAATAATAAGTCCATTTTGACCATTAAGCCATCAATTCATCATTAAGACATCTATTAAGTCATCATCTCAATATCACATACTTTGGATATATAATCCAACCAAACTCTTAACATCAACATTTATTATGGCATACAAAGTAATAAACACAATTAAGCCACATAAACTTACTTGAACTCCTCTTATTTCCCTCTTAACCATTAAGAGCATTTATTCAAGATTTCCCATTAGCTATACCAAAAATCAAGATAAGGAATAGTATATAAATGTAATACAAACAATTAATTACAAGTTACTCACCTCAAATCTTCAATTGAAATAACCCTAAACTTGAAGTCTTGAACTTAATTTCTCCAACAAGAAGATGAATGATGCAAGCCCTAATTGAAGTTTGATTGTTAAGATTCATATAACAATTACTTGGATTGGATTTAGTTTAATAGATTTGAACTTACCTTAGGTTGAATGAAGAAATCGTCTGAGAGAGAGCAAGAGCAGTAGTGAAATTCGTTTTTGAGAGTTCTAAGTATAAAGGGTTGATGACTAAGGGTAAAGAGGTGGGTTTAACCCCCTTTTGGCACGTCAGGAAATCGGCGCCGATCACCCGCGCCGATGCATCGGCGCCAAGCCATTGGCGCCGGCTTCTGTTTGCTAGTCTTCTCAACCTCCACTAATTTAGCCGTAACTTCTTCGTTAGAACTCCGTTTTTGCTCCGGAAAGAACCGTTTGACTCGTATTCAAATTACCCATCCAACTAATCCATAAATCTAATATTTAACTTTATTATCTATTTTTCATTTATTTCCTTAAGGAATAAACTTACTGATTTCTATCAGGAGTTATCAAATAACAAGTAACAATCACGGAAATTACTTAGGAAATCAATTATAATCTAAGAAGTCAAAATATAAAGAAATATTAGGACTATTATTACTTACTAGGATTTTCCGGGTGTTACAAACAACCAACATATCAGAAAACCAATCTCTCATTTCATCCACAAACTGGTATTCCAAAAACATTGATTTAACATTGATTCAAACATGCAAATGAATTTCAACCACAAATTGGTCTTTAAAGTGCAATAATTGTGGAAAAAAACAGTAAAACAGGGGCTGCAAGTGTAAATTTTCAGGGACCAAAAGTGTAAATTTTCAGGGACCAAAAGTGTAAATTTTGGTCCATCGCGGGCAGGGACCAAAAGTGCACCGCGGCCAAAGTTGAGGGGCTTCGCGGGGCATTTGGGGCCAAAGTACGTGCCACGTCACCGTATCCCACGATCGCGGGACCTCATCGCGGGTATTTTGGGTATTTTTGCAAAATTGAAAAAATTTAGGGTATTTTGATAACTCAATGTTTGACTTAGGGTATTTTAATTAATTTCCCTTTAAAATATCACCCGGGTAACTAATTGGTGAATAAATGTTAGCCGTTATATTTTGGGAGACATATTCAAAAGTCACGTTTTAAAGTCTATACTTTGAAAAAAATGTTTATTTAATAGTCTGTATTTTTTATGTCTTTCTAAATATATATTATTAAAACGTAAGAATTACACCACATTACTTATGCCTAGTCACCAAAAATATCAAATAAAATTTTGATGGACAACTTCAACCCACCAAAATGTAAGGTTTTAAGTAAACATACAACCACATGATATAGGCAACGGAAGCAAATTTTAATTTTATCATCAATGGTCATACAAACTATCAACCTATATGAATACATGCGTTCTAGATAATTAACTACAAAAGATTGAATCAAGAACACTTACTTGTTTATTGCGATTATCAAAAACCACAATGATGAATCAAACCTTTGATCTCGCTTCTTGGATGTCAAGGACCAATAGTATGAATTCCTCTAGTGGCTCACACTTAAGAACACCAAAATACCAACAACAAGAAGATGTTTAATCACTAAACCCTAAATTAGGGTTTACGATTTTGGGAGAGGGAGAAGGGAGATCGACGGCTCCAAGAGAGATGGAAAAAAACTCATTAGGGTTTAACCCCTAGCAGTTTATTTATAACCCTCTATTTTACACTTAGCCCCCTTGAACCGATAAGCTTGTTAAAACTATTTTAACCAATTAGTCCCTGCACTTTATATAATTAATCTAATTAATTATATTACAGATTATCATCAATTGAACTAATTGCTTTAACTTTAAAATGAACCGCCACGGTTCTAGTATGGATTGACTCATGACATGCACGTAAAGTAACTGCCCGACTCTAAACAGGGTGCAACAAAAGGTGTGCACGTATTTCAAAAGAAGTCCAACGACATTTGACTCCAAAGTTTCTCTTTTTACCATAAAATGGCGTGGAACAAGGTTCACCAACAAAATTTTGCGCGCGTCAGTTTATTACACAAAACGATGAAACGGTTTACAAATACACCTTAGTCAACACAAGATAACTTGTGCAAATTCCATATTTAAAACAAAACCCATACGTTTCCATCACTTGAAAATATCGACTAAAACATCTTAAAACCTCACATTGAGGTAGGCATGCAAGCTTGTAACACTTCCATTAGCAAATTTTTTTTGAACGAAATAACATGCATCAAATGGTTCGCGACCAAATTCCAAAGATGGAATTCTTTAAATTAATTTCCCAAAATTTCCCATTCGGTCCTATAACGACAATTGAGTAAAACGTTTTTGGCAAACTTGCACACAACAATGCGTTTTCCAAGACATACAAGGAAATAAGTGTCAATATTTGTTGACACCAAAAAGGGTTCAAACCCATTTTCAAATCTCAATTTGCACCAACGGTGCGCATCAATGTTCAAAACATAAGAATTCCACGCACCATAGTTTTATACAAACTGTTAGGACAACCTTAGGGGGGGTAAAGGTTGTATTTAAAAATATTTCACGAATAAAAATTCTCTTATCAAAATCAACAATAAATATTGCATGCACAACAAATATATAAATAAAATTAAGTGCACAACGGGAATATAAAGAGATAAGGGTAGAGAACGTTGATACCGACACCGAGATTTAAAGTGGTTCACCACCAACTGGCTGGCTAGTCCACTTGCCGAGACACTTCTCGACACACTGATTCACTATAAGTGTTCTTTATGGTAGAACACAAACCTTGATACAATGATAATAAAATCTCTTGCTTTTGCTCGAGAACGTGAATCACTCACACTATTCAAATACTTACAAGAGAATATATCTCACAATATTAATCACTCTTGTATAAGTATAACACTTGGATTTGTGAGAGGTTGATCACTCAAAAATTATAACTTGAATAAGTTATTAAATGAGATGAGGAGCTGAGTAATCTTTTTAGAAGCTAGGTATTCAATGTCTGCTTGTCGTCTGATAAATGCTGAGAAGCTGCATGTATTTAAGCTGGACGTGGCAACGGTCAAAAGCTCACCGCGGTATACCGCCTATATGGGCGCGGTATACCGCCCAGAAAAAGTAGCTGACCAAAAGTAAGTCAACCTGCAAAAGCAAACCTGCAAAACGGTGTAGCAGAGCCGCGGTATACCGCCATACACCACGCGGTATACCGCCTGACAAAGGTGGCTGACAGCAGGAAGGTCAACCTGCAAGAACCTGCCATATGTAACAGAGCCGCGGTATACCGCCGAGCATCACGCGGTATACCGCCTGAAAAAGGTGCCTGCGTCAGGAGTGACCATAGCTTAAAAAGGCAACTGAATTCCTTTTGTTTTATTCCAAAAAAAAGTCAACATTCTAAAATCAATTTAAATCAAAGATTTAAAAATAGTGTTGGGTTAGGTTTTTTAAAATATCCAAGTGGTATATTATTTTAGGGTGTTTATTATTATGAGATATATGATGACGTAAACACCAGTCTTGGACTCTTCAGATAAAATCTTCATGTTGTCCAATTAGCTGCACACTTGGATAAAATTGTTAGAAAAACAATAATACGGTGTGTTTGTAATCATCAAAATAAATATATAAAATATATAGAGATGTGGTACACTTGCACCAACAATCTCCCCCTTTTTGATGATGACAAACACAACCGCTAAACACGAGAGCATACTCGGTTTCTCTCCCCCTTTTGTCGAAGCAAAAAGGGTTAAGAAAGACGCTATGCTCCCCCTCGAGAGATGCTCCCCCTCAAAATATGCTTATAATTGAGAGTAGCATTATCTCATGGGTTATACTCAAGCATGCCTAAACCAAGTCTTAATTTAAAGAACGATTTTTTGTTTAGGGCTTTAGTAAAAATATCGGCCAAATTGTCTTCGGAATCAACTTTTTCAAGCACGATGTGGCCTTTTTGAACATTATCTCGTAGAAAATGATGTCGCAACTCAATATGTTTGGTACGAGAATGTAAAACGGGATTTTTACTTAGGTTTATAGCACTTGAGTTATCACACATAATTGGAATTTTGGATTGACGTACCTCAAAGTCGGTAAGTGTGTGCTTCATCCATAGAACTTGAGCACACGCTCTCGCGGCGGCTACATATTCCGCTTCGGTAGTGGATAAGGCTACGGAATGTTGTTTCTTGGAAAACCAAGACACAAGCGAGAGACCTATAAAGGCACATACTCCACTAGTGCTTTTTCGATCAACCATCGAGCCACCAAGATCGGAATCGGTGAAGCAAGTTACTTCTAGCTCGGGTTGTTTTGGATACCATAGTCCAAGATTCGTAGTCCCTCTAAGATATCTAAAAATACGCTTGACGGCTTCATAGTGAGATTGTTTAGGCGAGGATTGAAAGCGAGCACATAAACACACACTATACATGATATCAGGTCTACTAGCAGTTAAATACAATAAGCTACCAATCATGCCACGATAAATCTTTTCATTAAAATCGGTTCCCTCTTCGTCACTAGATAATTTTAGATTAGTGGTCATCGGAGTTTCAACAGGTTTGACATTTTCAAAATTAAACTTTTTCAACATGTCTTTACAGTATTTTGATTGACTTATAAAAGTACCATTTTCACTTTGTTTTATTTGCAATCCTAAGAAGAATTTTAATTCTCCCATCATGCTCATTTCAAATTCACTAGTCATTTTTGTAGCAAATTCATTACAAAGATTTTCATTTGTAGAACCAAAAATAATATCATCAACATACACTTGCACAACCACAATATCATTTTGAGCATATTTGACAAACAAAGTATTATCTATTTTACCCATAATATAACCACTTGTAATTAAAAAGGATTTTAATCTATCATACCACGCACGCGGAGCTTGCTTTAAACCATAAAGCGCCTTTTTTAATTTATAAACATGCGTCGGATTTTCAAAATTTTCAAAGCCGGGAGGTTGGGAAACATATACCTCCTCATTTATAAAACCATTTAGGAAAGCACTTTTGACATCCATTTGATATAATTTAAAATTTTTAGCATTTGCAAAAGCGAGAAGCATTCGAATAGACTCTAACCTTGCAACTGGTGCAAAGGTTTCATCATAATCGATACCTTCTTGTTGATTGTACCCCTTGGCAACTAAACGTGCCTTGTTTCGGGTGACTTCACCGTTTTCGTCTACCTTGTTACGAAAGACCCATCGTGTGCCAATAATGGTTTGACCGCTAGGGCAAGGAACTAAGTCCCACACATCATTCCTAGTAAACTGGTTTAACTCTTCTTGCATGGCCATTATCCAATCCTCATCACCTAAAGCTTCTTCTATGTTTTTAGGTTCTATGGCTGAGATAAAGGCGTGAAAGGCACAAAGGGTATGGATTTGTGATCTAGTCGTTCTTTGGTTTAGGTCACCTATGATTTGATCTACGGGATGGCCTCTAGATGTTCTAAGGTTAGGATCATCTACTCCTTGTGGAACATAACATGGAGGGGCATCACTAGATTCTACATTTGTAAAAGATTGGGTACCTAAGTCCAAGGTTCTAAGATGTTGGGCTAGTGCATCTCCTTCACAACCATTATCATTTACTAAGGGTGCACTAGGTTTAGGAGGACTTTCATCAAAGCTTACATTTAGGGATTCTTCTACAACCATGGTCTCTTTATTAAGGACTCTATAGGCTTTGCTATTCCAAGAATAACCAAGGAATACTCCCTCATAGGCTTTTGGGTCAAATTTGGTCAAATAAGATTTGGTGTCTAAAATAAAACATTTACAACCAAATACCTTAAGATGGGCTAAGGAAGGCTTTCTACCACGTAGGATCTCATAAGGGGTCTTATTTAGGATACTCCTAATTAGCACACGATTGAGGACATAGGTCGCGGTAGCTACGACATCACACCAAAACTTTTGGGGAACTTGATGTTCATTGAGCATAGTCCTACTCATTTCTTGTAGGGTTCTATTTTTCCTCTCCACAACCCCATTAGATTGAGGAGTGCGAGGAGCAGAAAAATTGTGCGTTATACCATATTTGTCGCAAAACGCACCAAATTGAGTTTCATTATCGAATTCGCGTCCATGGTCCGTACGAATCGAAACAATCGTGCAACCTTGTTGGTTTTGAATTCGTTTTCCCAAAATCTTAAATTTTTGAAAAGCTTCATTTTTATGTTTTAAAAATAAAGTCCACGTATAACGGGAAAAATCATCTACAATTACTAGAGTGTAATAATTTCCTCCAAAACTTTGAATGGCCATAGGGCCAAAAAGATCCATGTGTAAAAGTTCTAAAACTCTTTTAGTTGAAATCACATTTTTTGATTTATGAGAAACATGAGTTTGTTTGCCGACACGACATGCATCACAAAAATGATTATCAAATTTTAATTTTGGAAGGTTACTCACAAGCTCCTTATTTTTCAAATTTTGAATTAATCTAAGGTTAGCGTGACCTAAACGTCTATGCCACAAAGTCGAATTATCATATACGGAAGATAAACAAACATTTTCATTTACATCAGTTTTACAAACATAAAGATTTCCTTTTATAACCCCATTTAAAAGAACTTTACCATTTTTCAGAATTTTGCAAGAGTTTTCTTCAAAAACAACAATTATACCATTTTTGCACAGTTGACGAACACTTAGCAAGTTAAATTTCAAATTATCAACATGCATAACATCTAAAAAAGTAACATTGTTGCAAGAAATTGTACCTTTCCCAATTACCTTTCCTTTGGAGTTTCCTCCAAAAATTACTAGTCCACCATCACATGACTCATATGATGAAAAAAGATTATGGTTTCCGGTCATGTGACATGTGCATCCACTATCAAGAATCCAATCCATATCAAGATTTATCTACAACATTTAAAGTACAACTTTTATGGTCCCCACATCTTATGGGTCCTTGACAATTAGTTTCAATGTCAACCAACATGCATATATATAAAGTCAAACAGAATATATATATATAATACATTACACAATATTAATATATATATATAATACATCAAACAATATTAATATATATATAAAACACACAAAGTATATATATATGTAGTGCGTAGGTATATATATATATAAACAGTACATATATATAAACAATATAAAAGTACATATACTATTATATTACTTATATATAATATATACAATAAATTATATTCAAACTATATATATAATATGTAACACATTTAAAGCCATAAACGCATACCACCGGGATTATCAACACTAAAGGAGCCTTTAGGAATCCACTTTGGTACCATTTTAATTTTACGATCATATTTATCAAAGACGTAAAAAGGAGCATGCATATTCACACTATTTTTTGGTCTAGAAAATTTACTATTATACATGCAAGCATAAGATTTCCTAGACTTATAATTCACATTATTTATGTTGGACATATATGAGGATTTTTGCACATACGGTTTTCTCATTTCAACATTTTTAGGTGGTTCAAAATATCTTTTGATAGGCATACATACGCACTTATCTTTACACATATCGGAACCAACGCCTTTTCTACAATTAGTGCTATTTGACATATTTAACATTTTAAGCACTTTCTCATTGCTGCTTTGAAAGGCATGTGCTAACAAATTATCTTTTTCATGTTTATCACATTTTTCTTTTAAACATGCATTTTCCTTTTTAAGCACATCACAATTAGCACATAAATCATTTTCAACTATTCTTTTCTCAAGGCATGCAATTTCTTTATTTAAAATGTCACAAGAATTGCAAACATATTTTTCACTTAATTTATTTTCTAAATTTATGATTTTTTCATTATCGCATGCAATTTTTTGTTTGCTATCATGAATTTCCTTTTTACTTAATAATAATTCTTCCTTTAGTTTTGCGTTCTCATCTTTATAATTATTTGTAAGCATAACCATTTTTTGAAAGGCATCATTTAACATATCAAGATCATCATCATCATTACTTTCATCATCGCTAGAGTAATTTGAGTAACACGAGTTTACCTCATCGTCGCCTTCCGCCATGAGACAAGTGGCTTCATACTCATTTTCATCTTCACTTGCGCTCCACGCGCCTCCAACGAAGGCTTTCTCCTTCTTGAGTTTAGGTTTATTTCTTTTTGGACACTCGTTGGCATAGTGATCTTTGTCTCCACATGAGTAGCAAAAGCCCTTCTTTTTCTTGGCTTCTTCATCATCGCTTGATTCGCCATTTTTATTTATTTTGTCGTTCTGTTTATGGAACTTTCGGCTTCGGTTTTCTCCACCACGGCGATAATCTCCTTTTCTTTGAAACCTATCATTTCTTGAAAACCTTTTGTTAGCTAAAAATTTAGAAAAATTTCTTACCAACATGGCTACATCGTCAAGATGTTCGGGTTGATCCTTTGAGGAGCTAGCTTTCTCCTTCTTTTTCTTCTTCTCCTTCTCGTCACTTGAAGTTGAAGCTTTAAGTGCCAACGATTTCTTTTTATCATGCTCCCGATCTTTGTTCCTTTTTAGTGCAATTTCATGCACTTTGAGATTTCCAATGAGATCATCTAATTTCATCATTGAGAGGTCACGGGAGTCTTCCAACGATGTGATTTTCGGCATCCACTCCGGAGGAAGCGCTCGAAGAATTTTTCGTACGTAATCTTCGTTTGGATAAGTTCTACCAAGACCTTTCAAGCTCACCATGATAAGGTTAAAACGTTTAAACATTGAGTCGATTGACTCATCTTTTAACATCTCAAACATTTCATAATCATGTACAAGAATATTTATTTTTGAGCTTTTGACTTGAGAATTTCCTCTATGAGTGTTATTTAGATTTTCCCAAATATCGTGAGCAGTTTCACAAGAATAAACACGTTCAATCTCATCTTTAGTAAGTGCCGAAAAAAGAATATTTTTAGCTTCAAAATTTAAGCAAACCCAAGCATCCTCAGCGGCGGACCATTCCGCTACTGGTTTTTCACTAATTACTCCATCTTTGGTTTTGGTGGGTTTATAATCTCCATTTTTAATAATGTCCCAAATTTTTCGACTTTTGCCACGAACGTAGCATTCAAAAAGATTTGCCCAGAGACCAAAATTCTCGGTGTCAATTTGCGGAATTTTTGTAGAAATAATTCCCTCAGAGGTTGCCATTTAAAATAGGAACAAGTTTTTAAAAATACAACGATTTTAAAAAAAACTTGCAACCTGCTCTGATACCAATTGTTAGGACAACCTTAGGGGGGGTAAAGGTTGTATTTAAAAATATTTCACGAATAAAAATTCTCTTATCAAAATCAACAATAAATATTGCATGCACAACAAATATATAAATAAAATTAAGTGCACAACGGGAATATAAAGAGATAAGGGTAGAGAACGTTGATACCGACACCGAGATTTAAAGTGGTTCACCACCAACTGGCTGGCTAGTCCACTTGCCGAGACACTTCTCGACACACTGATTCACTATAAGTGTTCTTTATGGTAGAACACAAACCTTGATACAATGATAATAAAATCTCTTGCTTTTGCTCGAGAACGTGAATCACTCACACTATTCAAATACTTACAAGAGAATATATCTCACAATATTAATCACTCTTGTATAAGTATAACACTTGGATTTGTGAGAGGTTGATCACTCAAAAATTATAACTTGAATAAGTTATTAAATGAGATGAGGAGCTGAGTAATCTTTTTAGAAGCTAGGTATTCAATGTCTGCTTGTCGTCTGATAAATGCTGAGAAGCTGCATGTATTTAAGCTGGACGTGGCAACGGTCAATAGCTCACCGCGGTATACCGCCTATATGGGCGCGGTATACCGCCCAGAAAAAGTAGCTGACCAAAAGTAAGTCAACCTGCAAAAGCAAACCTGCAAAACGGTGTAGCAGAGCCGCGGTATACCGCCATACACCACGCGGTATACCGCCTGACAAAGGTGGCTGACAGCAGGAAGGTCAACCTGCAAGAACCTGCCATATGTAACAGAGCCGCGGTATACCGCCGAGCATCACGCGGTATACCGCCTGAAAAAGGTGCCTGCGTCAGGAGTGACCATAGCTTAAAAAGGCAACTGAATTCCTTTTGTTTTATTCCAAAAAAAAGTCAACATTCTAAAATCAATTTAAATCAAAGATTTAAAAATAGTGTTGGGTTAGGTTTTTTAAAATATCCAAGTGGTATATTATTTTAGGGTGTTTATTATTATGAGATATATGATGACGTAAACACCAGTCTTGGACTCTTCAGATAAAATCTTCATGTTGTCCAATTAGCTGCACACTTGGATAAAATTGTTAGAAAAACAATAATACGGTGTGTTTGTAATCATCAAAATAAATATATAAAATATATAGAGATGTGGTACACTTGCACCAACACAAACCATTTTTCTAAAATCTTTATCACGAAACACTTTCCTCAAAATTTCATACTTGGAACATAAAACGTCAAAACGTCATTGCTAAGAATGTATTTGTCAAAAATACTCAAAACACACATTTCCTCCAAAACCAAAAAGCTTTCAATTTTTTTCAAAATACTCGACAATTCAAAATTGACCAATGTCAATGACTCATACATTCGTGTTTTTCAAATATCATGCATCATAAACCATTCGTGATCCCCCCACCACTAAAACATGTTTTGACCAAATGGTCTCTCATTTAAACAAGGAGTTAATAAAACATTTTTATGCATGACCCGTTTATCAAAGTGTCGAGAAACAATGGTTACCAAGCTATGCATACCCCTAAGTCGATATAGCGCATTTACATAAAATGATAATGAAACATTTAACTGACCAAAAGCGCACCAAGCAAGTCCTTATGAAATGTCAACAAAATGTTCCTTCATGCATCGCTTAAGCCACGTATAAATCAATCCATACACTGAACTATATGCAACGAAATACTTAGTAACACAAACCTTTTGAAAGAAAAGTTATGCGACACTAGAGTTCCAAACTCATCTCCTTTTAGTCGCCTTATGGCATAAAATTAACTTTTCTCAACAAAACTCGAGTGAGACAAAATACCCACATAACTTATAAACCTTTCACATAAGTAATTAAAGCACGCACCTTGTGAAATTATACTCACACGACTCAACATGTCGTAAAACAAAACTCCATGAACCTCAATGGACTCAATGACTCCAAGTCAATAAAACGGTGCTAAACATTATGCTTTCAAATCCAAATTGCTATAAGCAAAATCATAAATGAGACGCCAAAATTCCAAAATCCCCTTCTAGGATAATACCATATAAACAACATTGTTTAACAACTCACATTAAACAAATTCTCCAAAATAACTTTACATAGACATAATGGAAGACAACTTTCCGTCCAAACTCTAACATATGTGGAGGAGATCCAATGTTAAAGTTATAAGCCGTAGTCACTTGCCCAACGTCTTAAACATCATAAAATATGGATATCACTGTATCCTAAGGTAACATTGGACAATAATAAAATGGAACAATTTCCGACGGGGCTCACAACTCCTGTAATAAAACATTTTTGTGCAGGTTCAAAACCCATGATTTAAAATCTTGTGTGTGCTAAACGTTTTCCAAGATCCCGCAATGCCGTCTATACGACGATTTGAAACACAAGAAGTAACTGCTGCAATTTATTTCAAAACAAAATAAATTTCGTGCATATATTTTAGTCGGCACTCAACATTCAGGTCACACTCCTCCAATTCCTACGATCATTCTATTGTCATCCGGATACTCAACATCCTAACGCAAGATTGAGAGTCACATCGACAAATCTTACAATTTCCTCTTCGAATCAAGGTTAATTCAACATGCCTACGACTCCAACCCAACCATCAATTTCGACCTGAACGGTCCACTTAATGCAATCATCATGCTTACCGCTACTCCAAATAGCAAATGCTAAAGTCGTTAACCTCTTCTAACGACCACTCGCTTAGAACTCCTTCACTACCCCAACGGTCATCATGCTAGAGTCGTTCAAGTACTCTCATGTAACTGACAGGTTCACCATAACACTGGCCAGGTGCAATTATGAACGTGTCGTACATGATCATCCTTGCTACTCATGACGTGACTTCTCGTTTCTAGTGACTCCAACAACCTCCAAATATCCTATCTTAGAGTGTCTAATGGTGCAATCTCATTCTCATTTACTTAAAACAACGCTAGTTTGAGTCTAGGTATCCAACAATCAACACCTAATTCCCTCAAACTTATGCTCTGATACCAACTTGTAACACCCTTAAATTTGGAACGAGCAACTAACGGTAATTTCGATAAAATATCTAAAAGATGGTAAAACATTTCTACAAGACATCCTTGAAAATACCTCAAAGTTTAAACATCACAAACTTCACAACTAATAACTCAAGGCGGGTGTTACTTAACCCGATTGCAAGTTGCTAATCCCAAATAAGTGCGGAAGACTTCGCTAAGCATCTCACTTCTCGTGCACTCTACTAGCACTCATCACTTCACAGTGTTGCTAAGGCTATTCCCAACCTGAACCTGTTGCACATGCCGACAAATAAAAAGGTTAGGCTAACGCCTAGTGAGTTCAAGAGTTTACATCACGAGCAAATCATTTGATAAACCACAACATGCAACTTAATATATGATTTTCAAAACTGGTTTGTATAAAAGATATCGACGACCCATTTTCCAAACACACACAATCCTTGTGAGGAAAGCTTCCAATGAAAATCGTTTCTCTGCAAAGGATTCAAATCCAAAACTCACATCAAGAGTTAATTAAATAATAATTTCTCAAGTAATCGTCACTGCGAATAAAACTCCAATAGTTAAAACATCCAATAAGGATGTAACATAAATCTTTCCATAAGTCATGGAAACAATCTATATGCATATAATATAACCTCAACAATGCGAATAATAAAATACCGAAATCAATACCCTTCGGTGACGGGGGAGACCCGATCTCATCGAATGTGGCCAACACATAAATTAAACCACAATTTATAAACGTAAGTAAGCTTCTTGGATGTGGAAAGCAGATGACATCAACCATATTAGGTCTTTAGTCAATCTTCGGCATCAACCATACTAGGTCTTTAGCCCGTCTTAGACATCAACCATACTAGGTCTTTAGTCCATTTCCGACATCAATCATACTAGATCTTTAGCCCATCTTTGACATCAACCATACTAGGTCTTTAGTCAATCTTCGGCATCAACCATACTAGGTCTTTAGTCAATCTTCGGCATCAACCATACTAGGTCTTTAGCCCATCTTAGACATCAACCATACTAGGTCTTTAGTCCATTTAAAACTACCAAGTTCAACCATACTAGGTCTTTACCTTGGAAACCCACCATCCAAAACAAGCTTACTTGACGTAAAGATATACATGACCCCAAAAGAATAACTAATGCATTCCAATCATGTAAACATCGAATATAATGCAATTCATGCCACTCAAACCCCAAGCCCACGTCGAGCTTATAAAAAAATCGGGCGAATGCCCTCGAGACTCAACTGAGTCCAAAACCGAGCCCTCTGCTCAAAAGATCTAATGATCAATTATCAATATCAATTCATGAAATGAAATGCATCTAACCCACATCATGCAAACACGTGCTCTGAGGCATGATAATCTCACAACCCCTTCATTACCACTTTCCCAATGAAGTCAAATCATATATGCATCTATATGTGTGTATACATATATGTAAATCTTTTGTAACTCGACAATGCATATAACCCGTCATAGTTCATTAGCCCCAAAGGTACTAAGAATACAAAATCAACAACGACCTTCACGTCTAAGACCAAACACTCACACCGGCACATACTCAAAGAAAACGCAATTAAGCACATAACACTTCCAAGACTCCACCTTGAGCTACTAAAACCGACAAACACTTAAACACTCATTTGAGTATAAATCAAGCCTTTAAAGGCCAAAATAAACGTTTGGCTAAATACGTGTTACTCACATGATTATGTAAACCAAAATACATCGTTACCCAAAAATCTTTACCCTTTGGATTTCTCAATTGGCCATCTGCCCAAAATAAAGGTTTACAACTCTCAAAGTATTCATACGTCCAAGATTGACCAAAATCCCCAAACGTGGGTGTTTTACAAGATTTGTAAAGCTCAACACTTTAATTACTCAACAAGTGATAATTTTATATAAAGCACCCAAATACTTTAAAATAAACATTTTGGCATGTACAAAGTTTTCACAAAGCAACTTGAACTCACCTTGCTAGATTTAGGCTAAATCTAGATTTTCCCCAAACGTAAGCTCCTTTGAAGAAACTTGCATCTTCAAGCCAAATCTTCCAAAAACCTAAATTCATAAATTCCAACCATGAATAACTACATTTAACCATTTAGAATTGTTCTCCAAACATCAACCATCAAAATCTCCATTTATACCCAAAACCTCAATTTGACCTAACTTCTTCAAAATCATCCAAACCGAAATTGGATAAGCAAAACACTAGAAGATCATCAATGGAACATTTCTAACTCATATGAAAGTATAGAAGCTAGTAGGATAAACTCACCACTTAGGTTTTGATGAAAACCTAGAAAACCCCAAACATCTCTAGTGTTGTGGATGAAACTTGCTCTTGCATCAATAAATGAAATCACTAGCATAAAGTGGATAAGAAACACATTAATCTTCAAGAAAAACCCCAAAATCGGTTAGGGTTTGTGAGGAAGGAAGGAAAAACGATTTAGGAGAGAAAGGGAAGAGATTTGAGAGACTTACCACCACCAAACACCCTTGAATCTTCCTATGAACTTCAAAACTCTTTCTAGATCCTTGAAGAGCTCTCAAAATCGGAACCATAGCAACTTGAATGACCAAAATCGGAGTTGAAATGAGAGAGATATGAAGAAATGAAGTTTGAGGGCTAAAAATCTCGTATTTATGCTCCAGGTACCCGACGGCTAAAGTGACGTGCGAGAGTGACACAAGTGTCACTTTCGCTGGGCACTTTCACCGGGCTCAAATAGTTCTCGGTACAAAACCGGCGAGAGTGACACAAGTGTCACTCTCGCTGGTCACTTTAGCCGAGATTGTACCGAAAGTTGTTTTGGCCCTAACTTCTTCGTTATAGCTCCGTTTTTGCTCCGGAAAGAACCGTTGGACTCGTATTCGAATTCCCCATCCAACAAGACCATAAAATCTAGGATTTAACCCAAAATGCTATTTTCATATTTTTCTTAAAATATCGATTCCACACTGATTCGAAGTTGTATTTATCCGAAAATTACGGGTGTTACAACTAGAAATACAACATTACTCCCACTAGCCTTAACATATATGCATGACTCATCTTCGCTTCGAGAAAATCCAAACTCCTTGACCTTTTCATGAAAACAAAGATTCCAGCTACGAGACGCTTGTTTAAGTCCATAAATGGATCTTTCAAGCTTACACACCTTATCTGGATACTCGGTATGTACAAAACCTCCAGGTTGTGCCATATACAGATCCTCATCAAGTTTCCCATTGAGGAAAGCGGTTTTTACATCCATTTGCCATATTTCATAGTCATGAAATGCAGCTATGGCAAGTAATATCCTGATAGACTTAATCTTTGCTACTGGTGAGAAGGTTTCATCATAATCAATCCCTTGAGTTTGAGTGTAACCTTTCGCAACCAGTCTAGCCTTGAATGTGTGCACATTCCCATCCATGTCGGTCTTCTTTTTGAAGATCCACTTACATCCAACTGTCTTGCGACCTGGTGCATGATCAACCAATTTCCAAACTTGGTTATCGTACATAGATTGAATCTCGCTCTCCATGGCCTCTTTCCACTTGGCAGCCTCAGGGCCTGCCATCGCTTCCTTGTAGTTGGATGGCTCATCCGCACTATCAAATGTTTTATCATTGACTAGTGTATCTCCTTCCTTTGTAATATGTAAACCATAATAAAAATCAGGAGATTGATTAGCTCTACTATCTCTACTAGTTCTGCGAAGAGGTGGTGGAGGTATGTCAATTTCCTCAACAGGTGGTTCAACCTCATGTTGAGGGCTAGTGTCAACTATAGGTTCATCATTGGTTGTTTCTTGAATTTCTTCAAGATCAATACTGCTCCCACTATCCTCTTTGGAAATGAACTCCCTTTCTTGGAAGACTCCCCTTCTAGCTACAAACACTTTGTTCTCAGAAGGTTTGTAAAATATATATCCAAAGGATTTGTAGGGATAACCAATGAACCGACACTTCTCTGCTCTAGGTTCTAGCTTGTCGTTAGTTTCGCGCCGAACGAAGACTTCACAACCCCAGACCTTTATATGTGCTAACGAGGGACGAGTCCCAGTCCACATTTCAGAGGGTGTCTTTGCAACCTTCTTAGTTGGAACGAGGTTTAAGATATGAGCTGCAGTTTCTAAGGCATAGCCCCAGAACGATATTGGAAGTGTAGCTCGACTCATCATGGACCGAACCATATCAAGTAGCGTTCGATTTCTTCTCTCAGCAACACCATTGAGTTGTGGTGTTCTGGGAGGAGATAATTGCGAAACTATTCCACAATCCCTTAGATAGTCATAGAATTCATGACTCAAGTATTCTCCACCCCTGTCGGACCGGAGCATCTTGATCTTCTTGCCCAGTTGGTTTTCTACTTCGTTTTTGAATCCTTTGAACACTTCAAAGGTGTCCGACTTGTTTTTCATCAAATAGATAAATCCATATCTACTGAAATCGTCAGTAAAGGTAACAAAGTATCTCTCACCGTTTCTCGTGGCAGATCTGAACGGTCCACATACATCTGTGTGGATTAAGTCCAACAGATCCTTACCCCTTTCCATTTTTCCTTTGAAAGGTGTTTTTGTCATCTTGCCAAGTAAGCAAGACTCGCATTCTCCATCCGACTTTAAGCCAAATGGTTCCAAGATCCCATCCGATTGGAGCTTGGCGATGCGTTTCTTGTTTATGTGGCCAAGACGATGATGCCATAACAACGATTTATCCAATTCACTATTGGAGGAACCAACATTTAGAGTTAAGTTATTATTATTTCTACCAACACAAATCACACTTTCATACACACCATTACAAGGAGATGCTTTAAAATAAAAACAACCATGTTTATAAACCAAAATGCAACCATTATTATTATCAAATTGAAATTCAAAACCATCCTTGTACAATGCATGAAAAGAAATAATGTTTCGAGCCATTTCTGGCGAGTAGCAACAATCTAATAACTTTATTGAAAAACCACTACTAAGCATGAGCTCAAAATCTCCAATCTTGGTAACAGCGGCAGTCATCCTGTTTCCCATGATCAGATTCAGCTCCCCATGCTTCAACGTTCTACTTCCCTTTAGTCCCTGGAAATTAGAGCAAATGTGAGTACCACATCCCGTATCAAGGACCCAAGAGTTAGAAATCGAAGTACTATGGAGTTCAATTGTAAAAACACCTGAGGTGCCACACCCTTTGACCTTGTTCATTTTCAAGTCCTCCAGATATTTTGGGCAGCTTCTCTTCCAATGGCCCCTTTCTTGGCAGTAAAAGCATATGGCCTCTTTAGGGTCACTTATGGGTGGTATGTCATAAGAATCAGTTTTTCTCTTAAGGCCTTTGTTGCGAGGAACAACTTTAGTCTTTCCCTTCCCTTTGGGATGAGAAACTTTCTTCTTCTTACAGCCACCTTCCCTAATGGCCAGGACGGGAGCAGTTGAGTGAGCAATTTGGGTCTTACCCATACTTGCTTCAGCAGATCTCAACATGCCATGAAGTTCCATCAAGGTCTTGTCCATATTGTTCATATTGAAGTTCACTATGAACTGTTTATATGCCCCACTAAGAGAGTTTAGCACCATGTCAATGGCAAGCTCTCTTGGGAAATCGACACCTAGATTGCCTAACCTGTCAATGTACGCTTTCATCTTTTGCACATGCGCACATACAGGGGCACCGTCCTGTTGCTTACATTCCATAAGCGATTTTACGACTTGGAACCTTTCTTGCCTCGCTTGCTCCTGAAACATTTCACGAAGTTGCTCATTTAGTTCAAACGCCCCCATGTTCTCGAAACTCTTTTGAAGTTCCGGGGACATGGACGCCAACATGAGACACGCGACTTTTGTGGATTCCGCGAATTGCTTATTGTATTCAGTTACTGCTTCAGGGCTTGCATCATCATTAAGTATAGGAAGATCCTCGTCGAGCAAATACTCTTTGTCTTCGTACCTCAAGGCAATTCTCAAGGCACGAATCCAATCCAAGTAATTTGGCCCAGTCAGCTTATCTTTACTTAGGATAGAGAGTAACGTAAGGTTGGATGTTGAGTGAGTAGGAGGAGGAGGAGGAGGAGGAATATTTTCAGCCATCTGTAGATATAGTTTTATTTTAGTTAGTTTGAAATTTAACCTTTAAAAACAATTATCCAAAATTATTTAACAAGGCTAGGATCCATATTTTACTCTATGATGTGAAAAGGGATGCCGTAATCACATCATAAAGTTATTTAGGTAAACAAATGCTATTTGTTAATTTCATTCACTATGAAACTCCTAGTTCTTTTGAGATTCATCGACTTATGTCAATGGCATGTTAATCTCGACTATGCTTATCTTCTATTTGTGACTGGGATGCCGGGGATCACAAACTAGATGGTGAATCGACCATGCAAGAACACATGGACCCCTCAGCTCAAGTACGCTTGAGAATCACGAGCGCCACATCATTTTCGACTATAATTTCACATTAACGTGCCGGCAAACCGCACACGCTCCGTTAACAAACTATAAGTATATGTGTGTTCTTTTCATGGGTAGCATAAGACTTTTACATTTCTTAGTATATCTAAACGGGATTTTGTTTTTATACTTCATAGTTAATACTTTTAACTTGTCACATTGACCTATCAAACCTTTTCGGTAATTCCACTAATCCACACAAGAGGCGGTGAGCATGGTAACGCAGGGCGTTTTAAAAACCATTGACTCATTCGGCAACCATATTATAGGTAACCTCCTTAAACCCCCTTAGAGTGCTTATAGTGAGTACGCCTAGTCTCGGTTTGACTATCAATGTATAATTTAATTTTATATATATAATTAAGGTCTAATATATATATATATATATATATATATATATATATATATATATATATATATATATATATATATATATAAATTGAATGGAATTTTAAACAATTTAAAATTATGATTATCTAATTAATTCTAATTAACCATATGAGGGCACATTTAATAATTAATATAATCGTTTTCATAATTAATTCTAATTAAACATGTGAGGACACATGCTAATAATTAATGTAAATATTTGACATACAATTTATATTCACTATATAAATAATGTTAATGTTTATCTTACAATTTCATTCAACTTAAATATATTTATATAAGATAAGATAATATGTAAGATTATCTATTCAATATTTGCCAAAATTGTTTATTGTTGTGTTTTAGGCAAGTTAGAAAACTAGCCAAAAACAATTAGGGTATAACATTGCATAAAAAAAGACTACCCTATACCCTTTAGGGATTTCGATAAAACTTAATCGCTAATAATACAAACCTTTTATGCAAGTAAAAATTAGTTTCCAAAAATTATGTTTTGAGGTTATGACCATGAAACCCTAACTTAGGGATTAAGCAATCTAATAAAATTTGAAATCGATTTTTTTGTAACCTCAAACCCAAAATTTCGAAAAACCCTAATCCAACATAAACAGTTTTGCAAATCAAATTGAAACACTTTTGAGATAATATCTAAGAACAATGGCTCTGATACCACTGTAAGGTTTTGAGTAAACATACAACCACATGATATAGGCGACGGAAGCATATTTTAATTTTATCATCAATGGTTATACAAACTATCAACCTATATGAATACATGCGTTCTAGATAATTAACTACAAAGGATTTAATCAAGAACACTTACTTGTTTATTGTGATTGTCGAAAACCACAATGATGAATCAAACATTTGATCTCGCTTCTTGGATGTCAAGGACCAATAGTATGAATCCCTCTAGTGGCTCACACTTAAGAACACCAAAATACCAACAACAGGAAGATGCTTAATCACTAAACCCTAAATTAGGGTTTACGATTTTGGGAGAGGGAGAAGGGAGATCGACGGCTCCAAGAGAGATGGAAAAAACTCATTAGGGTTTAACCTCTAACAGTTTATTTATAACCCTCTATTTTACACTTAGCCCCCTTGAACCGATAAGCTTGTTAAAACTATTTTAACGAATTAGTCCCTGCACTTTATATAATTAATCTAATTAATTATATTACAGATTATCATCAATTGAACTAATTGCTTTAACTCCCTTTAATTCTTCTGATTGTTTATTTTGGGTCTTAAGGGCAACCCAAAAAGACCCTGCTATTATTAGAAATATTACCAATAGTTAATGACTTTGAACACTATATCCAACACAAAATATAAGAGAGAAAACGGACTAAAATACGTGTTTGTAGTTCAATAAATACGTGTTTGTAGTTCACAATGAATTGGTGCATGTTTACGTTCACAAGGCAGATTGATCATGTACTTAAATGTCTTGGATTAAACTCAAACGAAAATATTAAATAAAACTTTTAATATTGAGTATCACACATACGTATTTACCACATTAATTAGGGGTGTTGTTCGGTCGGTTAAATCGGTTTTCGGTTTATTTGGTTCGGGCTAATCGGTTTTTAAGTTTTTTTAAAACTGACCGATAACCAAACCAAATAAGGTTCGGTTTAATCGATTTTGGGATATTCGGTTCGGTAACTGGTTAAACCGAATAAGGATTTATATTTTTCTTTGGACACTTGCTCAAATAAATTTCCCAAATTAAGTGTCTGTTGTTTCCAGTATATAATTGTATCATACATTCATACTCAACATTTCACTTATATCAAGTAAAAAAAACATCATCTATCACACATTTACCACATACACATTTAATAAAATTGTCCTAGTGAGTTGTGAAGAACCCTCTGTGGCTTAAACTCAGCTTTCTTCTAGTTTTTAGCTTTCTGGCACCCCCTTCCACGTTTATGTACTCTCCTGAATCTCCTTCTCCCATGGCTACAAACGACAACGACGAGAACCCCTATTCTATCGACACTTTGGCTGCCTTAACCACTAAACTTCACGTGACTCAGCTCCATCCAAACCCCGAGTTTGAAGACACCACCGACACCCTCGTCGCCCAGCCCCTTGAAGAACTCCAACTGGAAGTTTTCTCCGAAACCTCTATGGTTGCTCGGGTCTTTGCAAGAAAGGGTTGTACCACCGCCTTTTTAAAAACCATTATCTCTCGTATGTGGAAGTTTAGGAATGCTTGGCAGGTACGTTTTTTAGGGAACGATGCTACTAGTTTCTTCTTCGGTTTCTCCTTCTCCTCACCAAACGACCAAGAATGGGTTCTTGACCGTATGCCCTGGTGCTTTACGGGAGGTTTTCTCATTGGAGCCCCGTAGCCCACGTCTGGGATCTGAAAGGAGGCCCCTCTTGACACCATTCCTCTACTTTTATCCATCAACAACATCCCGCTCAGATTATTTACCGAAAAGAACCTCTCCGCTTGGATTAAAATGGCGGACCCGAATGCTGTGCTAAAATGGAAAGGAACAAACCTGGATATGATTAAAGCGATCACCAATACCCGGGTTAACCTGCCGGTGAACAAACGTCCATGTGTAGGTTTGTTCATCACTTTCGAAGGGAGGAAAAAGTGGCTTCAGTTTAAGTTCCAAAGACTCCCAATTATCTGCTACAAGTGCAGGATTTTGGGACATGAGATCCCGGACTGTGGAAACAAAGTGGTAGCTATACGAGACCCTGAAGACCCGAAAAAGAAACTTATGCAGCTATACGGTCCTTGGTTGTCCGGAAACATTGTGGGTGATTGTTTTACCCCTTTCTTTGCTAAGAAAGAATGGCAAGTCAAGGAACTAGTTTACCAACGTCAAGACTGCAAGGTTAGTAAAGCCAATGAAACACCAACCGCCGACCACAACTCCGGTAGATCCCTGCAATCCACGGCTACTTCTCCGATGAAGGTAAACCCATCCCCTCCCATTGACAAAATAAAATTACTTTTTACTTTGGTAAAAGTGCCCATCTCAAAAGCAGTAATCATTACCATAATTTGAATACCACAAAACCTGATCCCTTAAAGCTACCCAAGGAAATTTCCTCTATAAATTTGGAGACGTTGACTATTTGCAAAAAGGACAAAACTTTCCTTGATGGGACCCTTCACCATGACCGTTTGAATAACCACACCATACTTGGTACCTTTTCTGACAAGACTTTGAGCATGCCTACTCCAAACATGCCACCACACAAGGAGACAACCAACCCTATCCCTCTTACCCATCTCCCTAGAACCGAACCCCAATACCCACCACCTTTTATTATGACCACTATTTCTAGTGGGTCCCCCATCAACCTCCCATCTAATTTAATACCAAACCATCTCCATGCAAAGCCTCCTTCTACTCCCATGCAACTGTTAGCTGAGACCAAAAACCCCCATGCTCAAAAAAGGGTGACCACAGATGTTGCGCTCACCCCCACTTTTCACCCAGGTGCGCCAAAACCTTCTGCTAGTGGTATGCCTCCATCCAGGAAAAGAATTTCCATTAAAGATAAAGCTAGAGAGACGAGTGGAAAAATACATAAAGTATGCACGAAAGATTGTGACGGATCGGGTAGCGAAGCCCAAGGAACATTCGCCGCTGCTACTTCTTCCCTTCCCAACGAACCAGAGGCGGGACCCGTGCCACGGGCCTGCCTAGATCAATGAAAATCTTATCTTGGAACTGTCGGGGCCTTGGCAACCCGCGTGTAGTTCCGGTTCTTAAGGAGCTTTATAGAGCGTCCCGACCAGATGTCATTTTTCTTTTTGAAACGCTTGTCGCACAAACTAAGATAGATGCTTTAAAATTGCTTTGGGTCTTGATCATTGTATCGTTGTCAGTTGTAATGGCCGTAGTGGCGGAATTTGTGTTTTGTGGAATAGTAATATCCAATGTTCTCTCTTGTCGTATTCGCAAAATTACATTGATTTGGACGTAAATGATTGTATTAATGGTGCTTGGCGTGTTACTGGGTAATATGGTTTTCCGGAACGTAGTAGGTGTCGTGACTCTTGGAACCTTCTCCGCTCCCTCGCTACCCGGTCTGACAAACCGTGGCTGGTTTTGGGAGATTTTAACGACCTTTCCTCTCAACATGAAAAAGGGGCCTACTGGAACACCCCGAATGGTGCATCTGGGGGTTTAGGGATGCTCTCACCGATTGCAACCTCTTCGACGTACCTATGAAGGGGTTCCCGTTTACTTGGTGCCGTCATAAAGGGAAGGCAAATGAGATATGGGAACGGCTAGATCGCGCTGTTGGGACTGCTTCTTGGAAGACCCTCTTTCACAACGCGTGGGTTGAAAATCTGATAAGCCTGGTTTCTGATCACTCTCCAATCCTTCTTCATACTGCAGGGACCGACCCGGGACACTTCCCCGCAGCGAGAAACTTCAGGTTTGAAAATAAATGGTTCCACGAAGCTTCCTTGATTTATACGGTCATGGATGGGTGGAATGATTCTTCAAGACGTAACCTTCCCGAAAAGCTTACCTCGATGGCCGATAGACTCCGCAAGTGGGGTCGTAGCATTCAATCGGCCCACCGGGATGAGGTCAAGGCATGTCGTCAACGAATGCTTTATCTCTGGGAACACGCGTCTTCCGATAATGCTGTCGAGTTCGATGAAACCAAACAAAAGATGATTTCTCTTCTCGTTAATGAGGAGGATCACTGGAAACAACGCGCTAAATTATTTTGGCTCAAAGACGGCGATTCAAACACCAAGCTTTTTCATGCGTATGCCAACGGGAGATGCAAAAAGAACCGTATTCAGCGACTCAAGAATGATAACGGTGAATGGATCACAGACAATGCGGGTTTGCGTTCGATCGCGACGGAGTATTTCCAAAATCTTTACTCAGAGAGCCTTGGTTAGTAAGACCCGAAAGTGCATCAGTGACGCTGATAATAATTTTCTACTGGCACCTTTCTCAAAAGCGGAATTCAAAGATGCTCTTTTCCAAATGCACCCCGATAAAGCTCCGGGTCCAGACGGCTTTAATCCCCGTTTTTTCCAACATTTTTGGCCGATTCTCGGGGACTTGATTTTCACTTCGGGGGTCACCTGGCTGCGTGATCATAACTTCCCCATGGGTATAAATGACTCATGCATTACTTTGATCCCAAAGTGTGTTGAGCCGAATTCGATGAAAGACCTTCGCCTTATTGCGCATTGCAGCGTCGTTCTTAAGATCATTACGAAAGTTCTTGCGAACCGGCTTAAAAAGATCCTCCCAAAAATTATCTCGAAAAACCAATCGGCTTTCATTAAAGGACGTCTTATCTCGGACAACGTTCTCCTTGCTTTTGAACTCCTTCATGGCATGAAAAGGAATACTCGGAGAAAAAGCGGAGACGCGGCTCTTAAGATCGACATTAGTAAGGCTTATGACCGTCTCGATTGGAGTTACATTCGGGCCATCTTGACTAAAATGGGTTTCTCGGCCCATTGGGTCGACATGATTATGATGTGTGTGACCTCGGTTCGTTACTTTGTGCGGGTAAATGACGATATATCGGGACCTATCATTCCAAAGCGCGGTCTTCGCCAAGGAGACCCTCTATCCCCGTACCTGTTTATCATTTGCATGGAGGGGCTGTCCAACCTCATTGATGACGCCAATGCGAAAGGGTTTCTGCACGGTTGTCGAGTCACTAGGAAAGCTCCGGCAATTTCCCACCTTCTCTTTGCGGATGATGATCTTCTCTTTTGTAAAGCTAACATTGATGAATGCAGGGCCCTCATGCAGATCCTCGCTACTTTTGAAAGAGATTTCGGGTTAGCAATCAACTTTGATAAATCGGGCGTTATGTGCAGTAATAATATTGCTGCATATTTTAAGGATGCTATTCACCACGTGCTTGGGGTTTCTAAGCCCCTCAACACAGGAAAGTACTAAGGCCTTCCCTCCCTGATTGGAAGAAACAAAAGAGACATCTTCAGACACATAAAGGATAAGGTTTGGAACATGCTTTCAAAGTGGCGCCAGAAACCGATCTCGAATGCGGGTCGTCTTACGCTCATAAAAGCAGCTTCTCAAGCCATCCCGGTTTACGTCATGAGCGTCTTCTTGCTCCCTAGCACCTTGATCGACGATATCCAACGCCTCTAAATTCCTTTTGGTGGAGCTCCAAGAGAGACGGTTCACAGTCGATAAATTGGCTTCATTGGGATAAGCTTTGTAAACCGATGTCTGCGGGGGGTCTTGGGTTCCGGGACTTCACTGCCTTTAATTTAGCATTATTGGGAAAACAAGGTTGGAGACTCATTTCCAACCCAAATACTTTGGTGAGTAGAGTTCTCAAAGCTAAATATTACCCAAAGGGGGACTTTTTTGAAGCAAAGTTAGGCCATGCCCCGAGCTTCATATGGCGAAGTATTTGGAATTCCCATTTAATGCTAAAAGACGGTTATAGGTGGATAGTTGGTTCCGGGACTTCTATTCTTGCATGGAAAGACCCTTGGCTACGTGACGAGCGAAACTTCAAGGTGGAAACGCTCCCCCCCTAACGAGAGGGAACTTCGGGTTAGCGACTTACTCCTCCCGAACTCGACTGAGTGGGACATTGATCGTATAACCCGCACCTTTAATCACCGTGATCAACTCGAAATCCTAAATCTTCCCCCTTGCGGACGGGCGGGTGTTGACAAGATGATTTGGCATCGGAACGCAAACGGGTCTTACACGGTCAAAAGTGGGTATAGATTCCTTATGAATACTCCATCCCACCATCCCGATGATAGGAATTGGACTAAGGTGTGGACAGCAAATGTCCCACACAAGGTAAGGAATTTTGTCTGGAAGTTGGGACGGGATGTCCTTCCGCATCGTGAAAACCTTCGGGGTCGGGGGATCGACACGTCTAGCTTTTGCGTTCTCTGCGGTGCCAATCCTGAAAATAATTGGCATGTTTTTATAGATTGTCCGGTCGCCAAACAAGCCTGGATGAATGCAAACTTATGGGATGCTATTAACATTAAGGCGAATGTTGCTGATGATTTTGCTAGCCTCCTTTTTGGCATCATCGAAGACTGCCCTTGTCAAACCCTGTTTTGATGCTGCTTTGGAGCATTTGGTATCATAGGAATGAAGCTCTTTGGAACCACTTCGTCAGGCCGATCCGAAACATCAACCGCCGGGCTTTGGTTACCCTTATAGAGTGGTAGACGACAAGAGCTAGTCGCACTACCCCTGCTACGGAACCACCCATCGACCAATGCCTTTTATGGCACAAACCTCCGACGGGTACTGTTAAGTGCAACACCGATGCTGCGGTCTTCAAGGATACATCATACGGCTTTCGCCTCCATTCTTAGAGATGATCATGGACGTTTCATCGCTGCTCGCTCAACGATTAGACCGGGTCTCCCGTCTATTAGGGAGTGCGAGGCCTTGGCTCTTGCTGATGCTCTGGTTTGGACGCACGATCTCGGGTACCGCAATGTCATATTTGAATCGGATGCCAAATAGGTTGTGGATGCCATCCACAACACGCATCTGGACGATTATGAATTCGGTGATATTATAACGAGATGCCGAACAACCCTTCTCCAAAATGACTCGTACTCGGTCCGTTTTGTTAAACGTAATGCTAATGAGGCGGCGCATGTTCTTGCTAGGAGAGCGCGTATTGAAACTTTCCAGAATACTGTGTTTCAAATGCCTGACTTCATGTAAGCTCCCATGAACGATGTTTGTAACTCCATTTGCAATTAATTAAAAGCCTTTAATTCAAAAAAAACATCATCTATCATAAACCAATATCTACCAAATGATATTATTTTTTATTCATGCGACATTGTAAATCAAGCAAAAACGTAATATAATACAAACATAATCTACTCTTAATAAAAAAATATTATATAGCAATAAAATATGTAAAATAATAATAGTATAACATGTATTTGGTTTATTTTTTACATACATAAAATATATAAAATATTAGTAGAATGTGTTATTCGGGTTATTTGGTTTAACCGAATTATTAAAAAAATTAACCGAAAACCGAACCGAATAAGGATCCTTGTTTGGTTAACCGAACCGTTTAACCCGAAAATCGAATAACCCGAAACTGTTTAACCCGAATGTCATTTGGTTCGAGTAGGTTATTCGGTTTCGGTTATTTTTGACACCCCTAATATTAATTATCCTTAAAAGCATTATTCTGGATGATGAATATTGTATTGCAAGGGGAACTCTCTCTCCCTCCCTCAGTGGCACAGACAGAGATGCACACGTGAAATATAACACATAATAAATACGTTAACTATCACAACATGACCCTGTAACTCGTTCGGATAAACCTATTGACAATTCCACCAAGTTTAAAGATTCTACCATAATTGTCATCGTCGACGACATTGAATCCTGGCTCAACGATTACATTAAACCCATTTTTTAGAACATGTTATGCCTCTATAATGATTTTAGAACATCTTTTTTACAGTTTAAAAGCAAACAATTCATTTAAAAAAACTAAAAATATATATCTTAAAATTCATATTAATACATTTCGATAAATACGTTTATTTATAAACCATATTGTCACACACAAACACGTCAATAAAAGATCTCACACGGTCCGATTAGTCTCTCTTTTTCTTTCTTGGTGAGTCAACTTTCTAAACAATTCATGTTTAAACAAGAAAAATTACGACATATTATTTCTCTCTCTAAATATTATTTTTTAAAGTTTTCTATTGGTGCTCTCACTAAGTAATCATTTTTTGGGTTAACTCCATATTTGAAGAAAAACTCCTTCTCTCTCCTACTTTCTCTATTTTGGAGATAGTTTTAGGGAATCTGTTGGACCAAAAAAACAACCTAAAATCCGCATATTCTCTATTTTCTTCAAAATGAGAAAGCTGTTGGAGATGCTCTAAGTTGATACCCTCGATCTAAACAAAAAGACCATTTTGCCCTTTGCATTCACATTACCCTCCAAATCCGTTTATTTATTTATTCTGTTAAATTCGGGTACAATTGTACACCCCGCAAGAAACAAACATCACTTGATAACTAGTATCCAAGGTAACCCACAAGGTAGGGCATTATGGGCATTTAATATTACAATAATTTTATGAAAGTTATTTCTACACATTATTTCATTATATACATATAATCTTTGGAAGTAACATATAGATATATTGCCTATTAAAATTAATGGTTTGGTCAACTTATTCGTTCTATAAGAGAGTGTTTGGGATTGCTTAATTAAATGACTTATCTGCTAATTCTATTCTGTTACTACAAATAAGTTATTTTAAAAAGAAAAATTTCTTGTTACTTTTTGTTTTGAACTTATATTCTAACTTATCGACTTATTTGAAACAACATATTATTTTTTTGTTATTTTACATGTACAAGAAATCTCAAGCGCCCCTAAATAATAATTTATTAGCTTATTATGTTTTGATACCATAGTAAGTTAATCCAAACATTTTTTATAAAACTCTTTTTATCAGTTGATAAGCACTTAAAAAAAACAAAAGGTGTTTTAAATAAGCAAATCCCAAAAACACCCTAAGTGTATTAATATTGCTCTACATTATGCCATTACACATTTAGAGGGAGGTTCAAGGAAAAACCTCAAATAAATGGAAAACTAAAAAACATTTTATCAACCGTTAGATTAGATGATCTGATGGATGTGATTAGTCGGACGGTTATAACAATATTAATTAAATTAAAAAACCTCACCCCCTATTTTTTAATCGAAAAAATACGAAAAATAAACAAAATTCGAACGAAATAAATTACACCAAATAAACGATCATATTTTTCTCGTTAATTTGACATATATATTGGTATACTTTTTCCTCCGTATTTTCGTGGTTTTCCGATTTTTCAGTTATTTAGGGTTTTTCCTTGAACCTGACCCTACACATTTATCCGAACAAACAACTTAATTCATACATAAATTAATTAAAACCAAATTTAAAAAAAATGTAACTAATTTACCCAATTACTAGAAGGGATTCCGATACAAAAATTAATATATCCCAAAAATGCCCTTAATCATCGAATCAAATTTTCATATTAACAATAGAGATTGATGGGTCTCTCTCTAGTACACTAACAAAAGAAAAGTAAAAACATGGTGAAAAGGGACCAAACGACGCCGTACGGGGAAAAAGTTAGCCTACTATGCGTCTCACATCCACATGGGTGGAGGCTCATTCAAATCTATCCCCAATCCACGTGTCACAATCCCGAAAAACCCCGCCGTTTTCCCATCTGAACCTTCATCCACCGCAGACTCACCTGATCCCCCCCGATTCCCCACCACAACGGAGAAACACCCGCCGCCGCCATGGTGGCGGCCGCCAACCATCACTTGCCGGCTCGGTGGTGCAGCCACCCACCTGATATGTTGGTGGCGGTGGTGGTGGTTTTGGTTAGCCGGAAAGTTGTTGAGGTCAAGAGACAAAGACGGCGGAGATGGGAAGTTGGTTTTGGCCTTGTGCCCACGGAGAGAACGAGCGGCGCCGTCATAGGCTAAAGCGGCTTCCTCCGGTGTGTCGAATGTTCCTAACCAAACACGTGTTTTCTTCCAAGGGTCACGTATCTCCGCCGCGTAACGACCCCACGGCCGCTTTCTAACTCCACGGTAGTGCGTCGGCGACGCCATTGATGTAAAAAGGGAAGCTTTTCTAGAGAGAGAGATGGGTGAGAGTGAAAGATGGTGGCAGGGGGAAGATGGTGTGTGTAAAATATATAGGTAAAAAATGTTTATTCGAATATTGTAAGTTATTGAGTGAATTACATATTTGGTCCATGTGGTTTTCATTCATTCACTATCAACCTTTTTTTTTACCAAGAAAAACGCAGCTATGGATTAATGATCGAGAACATTACAAAAGGACAACAATTCCTCATCTAACCAACCAGGAGAGTCAACCCCCAAGACAGGTTCGACAAAGAATTGAGATCGCCTAGCTAACTCGTGAGCAACCTCATTTCTATTTCTCCTAACAAAGTTAACTTTAAAAGACGGTGAAGCCTTTAAGACCGTTTTACAAACATGAATGATGTCCCCAAACTCCGTGCAATCCTCTCCTCATCGTGCGTTAAGGCATTGACAACGATATGAGAATCAGTTTCGAAGATGACATTCTTGTGTCCCATATCTCGAACCCACAACATTGCCTCAAGCAAGGCGATCGACTCACATTCCTTTACATCCGGGATACCTTTCCTTCGAACCATCCGATAAGCAATAAGTCTTCCATCGCTGCCACGAAGCACCATCCCCGCCTCCATTGCACACATGTCGTTGAAGATAGCGGTATCACTATTGCATTTCAGGTATGGGTTTGACGGTGAATGCCACCGTTACAGGTCACTTGTGAATGTTGCTTATGCATTTGAGATCTCCCTATACGAGCCCTCTTCCAATCTTCAACCGCTTCCAACCCGCAAGCCACAACCACTTGAGGGGGTTTAGAGATCTGCTGCCATATTCGTTGGTTTCTTTCGTGCCAAATACTCCATAAGATCGCAACTATCTTTTCTTTGGTACGATCATTAGTCGAGCCCAACATTTTGAAGAACCAATCTTTAAAGGAGATGGCATCCATAACAGTAAGTTGTGTTTCCCGATGAAGCCCAACCCACCTTCAACAATCCATGGCAAAGGAGCATGCAAGGAACACATGCCAAGTATCCTCCACCACACTTGCACAACACCCGTAGCTTCCAGAGATCGGAACCCATCGAATCTGCAAGGCATCCTTGGTAGGAAGAACTCCATTCACCGATTTCCAAACAAACGTTTTGATCTTTGGCGGAATCCGAAGACGCCATATACTTTTCCAATCCCAATGGTCCCGTAGATGTGACTTGTTTACCAAAATGTCCATAACCAACCTGTACGCAGATCGTACAGTGTATTCTTCATGTTTACTGAAGTGCCAAATGCGTGTATATGTTGTCATTCTCGGCCATAACGGGATCTTAGAGATGGCCTCAACATCTCGAGGAATAAACATATGTCGCAACTTGGCAGCATCCCAACTTGTACCCCCAGAATCAAATAAGTCACACACTTTGATCTGATCGCTACCAATTGGTCTAACAGTCTCTATGTATCGGTTGCTCATATCCCGTAACCATGGTTCTCCCTACACATCGATATCTTTGCCATCCCCGACCCGCCACCTCTCGACAACTCCAGATGCTTCGCCAAATATAACTCGGGTTGCTTCCAAGATCCGAGTTTACAAAATTCCCACGCGGAAAGTATTTCGCTTTGAAGATTCTTGAAACTAATGCATCTGGATTGGTGAAAAGCTTCCACCCTTGTTTCACAAGCATGGAAAGATTTAACCCGTGAAAGTCTTTAAACCCCATCCCATCGAACTCTTTTTGTACACTCATCTTCTCCCACCGCAACCAGTTGATTCCTTTCCCCCCATTTCGTTTCAAGCCCCACCAAAAAGAATTTATCATTCGTTCTATTTCCTCTATTAAGGGGACCGGTAATAAAAACACATTGAAGCAATACACCGGGATAGCCTGCGCCACGACTCTAATAAGAATTTCTCAGCCACCTCTCGAGATTGGCTTGTTCTTCCATGATTGAATACGACGCCAAGTATGGTCCTTGAGACCCGCAAACACAGATCGTTTGTTGCGCCCCACCAAAGATGGTAGTCCAAGGTAGCGTCGGGTATCCAAAGGGTTAGTCACATCCAAAATCGCCGAGATACCTTCCTGCAACAAAGGGTGAGTATTCTTGCTAAAATAAATACCTGACTTTTGAAAGTTTATAGACTGCCCCGAGGCATCCGCAAAGGTCTCTAAAATTCTCTTCACCCGTCTAGCCTCCATGATGTTGGCTTTAAAGAAGAGAAAACTATCGTCGGCGAAAAGTAAATGAGATATAGTCGGGGCTCCTCGATAGATACGAGCCCCATGGATTTGACCATCTAAAACCGCCTTTCGAAGTAAAGCTGACAAACCCTCTGTGCACAATATGAATAAATAAGGAGAAAGTGGCCAGCCTTGCCGTAAGCCACAACCAGATGTAATCGGACCTACAAGGCTATCATTCACCACCGCCTGATAAGAAACCAACGTCACGCACATAAGCATCCAGGAAACCCATATGTTGCTAAAACCCAACTTCAAGAGAACAACTTCGAGGTACCGCCAATCGACTCGATCGTAAGCTTTAGAAATGTCTATTTTCAAGGCTATATCCCCTTCCTTTGCCTTATACTTCGTTTTTCAAGTGATGCAGCACCTCAAAAGCAATCATAACGTTATCAACTATTGATCGCCCTTTGAAGAACGTCGATTGCTCAACCCCGATAATACGATCCATCAAAGGGCGAAGTCTATTTTCAAGGACTTTTGCAAGGATTCTATACAAAACATTACATAACGAAATAGGTCTTAGCTCCCGCATCGAGCGTGGGTGGTCAACTTTTGGAATCAAGACAATGTTGGTTTCATTAACAACACTTGGGAGCATTGATGTGGACAACCACTCACAGCAAGTGTGAAAAACATCAGATCCTAGGAGAGTCCAGAAATGTTGATAAAAACCTGGATTGTACCAATCTAGACCTAGGGATTTATCCGGGTTCATTTCAATCAAAGCCCGACGGAATTCATCAATTGTAAAAGGAGCAACTAACCTCGTGTTTTCCGTCTCAGAGATTACCGTTGCATGACCTCAATCACAGGGTGTATGGTACTGTTTCCTTTAGCAAACAATTGCACGAAATAATTTCTAACCGTTTGTTGTATACCGTCCAAATCAATGACCTGCCTACCATCGTCATCAAGGAGCTGCGCGATGTTCTTTTTCCGCCTTCTTCCGTTTGCTACAGAGTGAAAATATTTTGTGTTGAGATCCCCCTCCTTCAACCAAAATTGTTTAGCCCGTTGCTTCCAAAAAGCCTCTTCTTGTTGCATGACATCCAACATCTTTTGCTTACACTTGTCAATATCTTGAACATCTCATGGGTTATCACTAGGCCTCAGTCGCTCCATACTTTGCTTAACCATATTTATTTCCTTCCTATAATGCATCGCTAGCTCCTTACCCTATTTATTCAAATCCTTAGAACACATCTCCAACCGAGAGAGTAGTGTCTGTCCGGATGTCTCCTGCCACCATTTTTCAACCATCGGGTTCAACGTCTCTTCCATTAGCCACTAATTTTCGAAACAAAAAACATGTTTCTTGTGAGAAAGCAAAGAACCTGCCATATCTAGAAGAATTGGTGAATGGTCTGATATTGGGGCTGTCGGTACTTCTGTTGGTACTTTAACTCCCGGTGTAAGTACCGACGACGTGCTGATACGTCTTTAACCCCTTTTTCACTTAGGGTTTGGGAGATTCTTGACCATATCGACTAGAGAGAGGCAAGGAACGATTTTGGGGCAACTTGGGGCGATTTTACATAGATTTTAACGCCGATTAACGCTACGAAATAATCGGGGAACGCCGTATTAACGAAGATCAATTCCTTGTTCGTGGGTATTGCGATTCAACAAAAGAGAGTTTGTTCATACATTGATTTCTTGTTCAAGAACCATGTCTACTCTACTTCTCTCTTTTTCGATTTGTGTTTTAACACCCCCGACATGAACTAATCTTAGATTGTCGGTGAACTTTGGTTTGTAAGCATATGAACACGAAACCTTGTGATTCTTATCAGTTTTTCTAATCAATGAAGCATATGAATTTGGTTTTAATGCTTTTGTGAGTTTGATCACCTTGCAAATTGATTTAGTTGTTAGGAATCCGATTCGAGAGAACGATTCCATAACTTGGCTTGAATTTGCATGCCTAGGGTGAGAAATTGGATAGAGATATACCAAGTAAACCTTAGTACTCGTTTTTACAATCTTGTTCTTAATGAATTTCTGAATTTTTAGGTTGAGATCAAGAGATAAAACCTGCGTTTTCTAGAAATAACTATGTTGTTGCTCGAGAGAGAATAACAGTTAATTAAGTGATTGTGTATTCATTTGAACGGTTTAGTCTGATAACTATCATAAGTAGAGTGTTCTTTGTGGAACCATTGACATTCCAACCCTCAACTGCTTTTCTTCCGAAAATCCAAATTTGTTCTTTGCCTTTACTCTAAAGTTTATTTATCTAATTTAGTTATTAATCGATTATATTACCAACAACTCTTCCAATCGGATCGTCCAGTTAATAGTGAGTATAGTCATTGTGATATTCAGTTCCTAGTTCCCTTGGTTTGATACTCGTACTTCCAAGTACATATTACTTGATTCGACCCGTACACTCGCGGTTATATTATGAGGGTGTAAACCCGCCTATCAACCGACCAACCTGATAACCCGATAAACATTTTAGCGACTTCTCTAAAGTTATTTGCATTTCTCATTAATATGTAAAAATTACCAAAAATAACTCGGCAATAACGAGCAATGGAACTAATAAGAGGACATTATTAGAAAGTTATATGTAATACCTAAATATTTAATGAACCCGTATATTATCTTAAATGATTGATCGTAGTTCAAAAGAATATTTCTTAATTTTTAAGTTTTCAGTATTGTTTTTACTTTGTTTAAATACAACACGACCAACCCGACCAAACCGAACGGGTTAGGTTGGGTTGGGTTGAAAATTTCCAAATTGCTAACATTGCGTTTGGTTATTGAAATGATTTCAACCCGCTCAACTCAACCTGTGAGCACCCCTACCTGCACCACCCTCTTAAAATCCGAATTTTGTCTTATTTTCTTCATTTCAAGTCTCACCAGGGCCGTCCCTGGGGGAAGGCGTGCCGGACACACGCCCAGGGCCTGATAAAATAGGGCCCCAATTTTGTTTAGTTTATACTATATGTCAGTAGGTCAAAAAAATTAGTAAATAAAAAAGACAAAAGAATTTAGTATTTAACAGAACCAAAAAAGTTAGTAAAATAATTTTGTAGTTACCGAGCTCCTTTTTTATATCTCGTACAGGGCAAAAAAATGTCAGGAACGAGTCTCCTCTCACCTACTCATTCTCTCCTCTCTCATTTTTGCCCAAACAATATTTACTCCTCCAAAATTATTATCTTCAAGACTTTCAAAAGATGGGAAGCTAGAGATTCAAGATTTGTGGATGGAAACTCAATATTTTCGCCTTCTTCGTCTTTTCCAACTATTTATCACCATTGTTGACATAGTCTTTGGGGTTTTTTCTTCCTAAAAACGAATTGTAACTCCACATTATAAACCACTATTCTTGTTAAAACCGTTCATTTTAACCTACTAGGACATCCTTTTCGTATGTATCTTTCATATTTTGAAGTTTTGACTAATTATGGGTAATTAGGGTAATTTGAAATTTTGACAAAGATTTGTATGAATATGGTTTTGAAGTTACTCTTGATGTATTTTAGGTTTGTTTTTTACCTAGATAAAGTTTTTAGTGATGAATGTTTGTGAATCTAAAACCTTCACCAAAAAAAAGCTCAAGATTATATATTTAATCTAAATTTAGCAAAATGTGTTTATGTTGCTTTTTGAAAAATTACGTACTTACCAAAAATGTCTATTTTTATAGTTTTAAAGTGTTTTACTTAATGTTTCTAAATGTGTTGTTTATTTAATTACTTTTGCAATATTTAACACTTTCAATTTTATAAATCTTATTACATAACTATGTAGAGAAAGGTTCAAACGAGAACGCTAACTATTTACGAGAACACGAAAACGGTCGTCTATGTACAAAATCACATGTGATTCACATACAAAATCACATGTGATTTTACACTTCCTGGATATTGTACGTGATTTGTACAAAATTACATGTGATTTTTGTTAGTCCCAGATGGCTTAACAAGTATTGTAGAAGGGGGGGTTGAATACAATACTCAAAAAATTTCACAATTTCAATTCTTTTATTGTAAAACTTTCAACAAGAATTACACAAAGAAACTTAAAGACTGTTGCGGAAAAGAACAGATAAACTATTCTAACAATCTTTCACAAAGTATACTAAACAAAACAACCAAGAACACTTAGAACAAAGCTATTAAGTTATCAAGCAATATGGAGATTTCTTGCACTGAGAGAGACTTCCAGAAAGCATAGTTTGCATGGGGATATCTTCTTCCTTTTATAGTGACAAGGAGTGTACAAGCATTAAATGCTTGGGACACTTGTCATCATCATATTTGCTGAGGATGTTGACTCCTGAAAAACTGAGATGTCCTTATCACCTTTTACTAGGTACTAGAAATAGAACCCATGTTGAAGAAAAGGACTTTAACTGATAAAGGATAAAACGACAAACAGTCACTTTTATCTGCCAAAGGATATTGTCCCATAATAAATGATCTTCTTGATGTGTATTCTAAGACAATCACACCGATGAAGTTTCACCGATAGAGAGAGAGTCATTTATTTGATGACACATAGATCCCACCGATTTTAGCACCCTTATCGGTGGGATGATGCTGACCGACAAAGGATATGTTGGTGGAGGGGTTGTCCACCGATTTGTGAGAACAAGATCGGTGATGGGTTGTCTACCGATTTGTGAGAACAAATTCGGTGATGGGTTGTCTACCGATTTGTGAGAACAAATTCGGTGAAGGGTTGTCCACCGATTTGTAAGAACAAATTCGGTGGAGGGTTGTCCACTGATTTGTAAGAACAAATTCGGTGGATAATGACTTGGTTGAATGTAGAGAAGAGTCTTCTATTTTCCACAAGTAGAGTGTCTTCAAGCTTGGTTTCGGTTGATCTTCGACTTCACCGAACAGTTGATATTTTGTACAAGTCATCTTTAAAAGAACCATGCTAAAATATTCTAAGTAAGATATAAGGGAGAACATCGGTGAGTCAATTTCAAATCTAGGTGACCCAACAATCTCCCCCTATTTGAATTTGAGCTCTTCCCTTAGAATATTTAAGAGTATAGAAAAGTAAAATGCATTTTGACCCTTTTTACTCTTTTTGGGTTCTTTTCACATAGACCATTCTTTTTGTTCTTTTGATCTATTTTTCTTTTGTATGAGTATGTATACTATATACTGTATTTACAAGTAAATGAAAGTAAAGCTATGAATAAAAAATTAATTCAAATAGAAAGGTACTTGTATTTAGATAAGTTTTCTCGTACATTCGTAAGAAGAGAAACAAACTTTTACAAGTACCATTGAGAGAGAGAACCTATTTCTTGGAAGTTTGTCGTTGCTTGATTTCGTCCAACAAATTTCGGTAGAAAGGTTGAGCTTCGGGGATGTTGGGAAAGAGGTTGGAGATGCCTTGAAGAAATACGGTATCGGCGATGGGAATTTGTGCAAATCTGAAGAAGGCACGATGACCAAAACCATCATTGAAGAAAAGTCCAGGTATCGGTGAGAGGCTCAAAGTTGTGGTAGGATAAGGCACAGATGTGGGGAGGGACAGATTTAGGTTGCTTACATTTGGAATCTTCCCTTCAATTGCCATTTCTTTGAACACCTTGTCGGTAAGATTCTTGACTTTGGGAAGACGGATTTCTTCTTTCATCGATTGAAGTTTCGCCCTTTCATCGGAGGAAAGGATGATGTTGTGTTTTCTTTTAATCTCCTTCATCTTTTCCATCAGTCCTTCAATGCATTTGATAAAAATGTCTTTCTTTGGGTTTGCACTTCTGACCAAGTTTTGAGAGATCTCATACCATTCGGGAAGACCGTAATGTTGGAGGTTAACATCTCTCACACTTTTCATTGAGCCGTCTTCTCTATCGATGATCATCCTGATATCATTTGGGTTGGCTCTGGAGGTAGCAATTTTGACATTTGTGATCGGGGATTTGGACATTCGGTGGTACATGGTCTTTTTGTACCAACTTATTTCTTCGTTCTTTTCTTTTTCAATGGCACTCAGCACCGATTTTTGGGTTAAGAGTGGATCGGTAGACTTAGCTTTGATGGCCTCTTCTTGTGCAGCTTTCAAAGATAGAGCCCTGGAGTCATCTAAATCTTTTTGAGCAAGTCTGGCTTCCTCAGTCTCCTGAGGAGTCAGACCGAAGTTGGATTCCTGAGATTGTAGAGAAGGAGGCTTTAACTTCAAAGTTTGGGCATCAGCAGGTCGATTCCCATATTTTGTCAAATCCTTCTTTTTCTTTTCTTCTTCGGCCAACTGTTCAGCAGTGAGGGTTTTCTTGCCTTTGTCTTTGGGGGTTTTAGAAACTTGCTCCCCCTCAGACGTTGCCTTACTTTTTACCCCTGGTGGAGACTTGGTCGGTGTGGAGATTTGATCGGTGGTACCTGCAAGTTTTGGTGAGGTTTGAGATGTTTTTGGTGAGGGCATAAGTGTAGCTTCGGTGGCATGTGGTGATTTTTCGGTGGAGGGTGAAGATGTTTCGGTGGTAGGTGAAGGCTTGTTGATGATAGATCTCTTAATCGAAGGCAGTTTTGGATGACTAAGAGTCTTCTCCCCCTCAGCAGCAGCCGGAACTTTAAAACCTAATTGCACAAAAACACTATCAAACTTGGTGAGAAGATGAGCCAAGCTTTGAGTGGTGTCACCGGAGATCATAGAAAAATCACTGTCAGGATCGATTCCAAACAAGAATAATTATACTTAGAAATCAGAATTAAAGAATCTTGCGGAATAGAACTTTAATTCAAACACACTCAATGAACAACTAATCAGAAAACACAATCTGTTTGTATTCAATACTTCAACTCACAAGTTTACAACCAAACCTCAATCTTGTTGAACAGGCTCAACAAGACGACTTCTACTTCTCTAGAAATAGGGTTCTAAACCTTGAGGTTAATTCTCTCTAAAACAAAAACGAATTCTAAAGACTCTCACAGAATAGCTATCTATCAAAATCTATTTATACTAAATAATTACAAGATAACTATCAAAACAAAATTGATCTTCAGAATATTCTTTCATGCTTATCTTCAATCATTCCATCTTTATCTCCAACATTCTCGCATTCCATAATTATGATCACAAGCAGCATTAACATCGTTATGCACAAGCAGTACTAACATTGTTCCAGCAGCATTAACTTTTACTTGTAGTACTAACCTTGCTCTGGCAGTAGTATTGTTGTGCTGGCAGTACTAACCATACTTGGCAAATCTTCAGTTCCCAACAATCTCCCCCTAACTTGACTTTTTAGGTTGAGAAGTCAAGTTCTTCAGATGATGCTTCCAAAACCTAATCATGAACACATAAATCAGGATTCAAACCCAGGCTTTGATTGATAATCCTTCTCACCAAGTATCTTCCCATTTCAGAATCCTTGTTGCAATCCAGCTTAGCATGTAGCATTCCATTCAACCTTTTCTTGATGTGCTTGTATGCAACATCCACCAAATAATACTCATGATATGTATAGTCTAGTGTGATGACATACACTCCATATTTTTCAATGAGCATCCAGTTGGTAATGGCTTGAAAATTTCTTTCTATCATATACTGAACTGCTTCTGGTTTGAACATTAGGCACAGGTATTCAAGAACCAATTTGGTGATAGACATCCCTTTCTCATTCAGCATATTTCCATACAGCTTCATTCCAACCTTGTACATCTCCTCTACGTCAGATCTAGAGCACATTCTGATAAGTCTTCCCCATGTAGAACAGACCTCATACTTCCCATCTGCTCTTTTGACTCTAATGTACTCCTTTCTCTGATCTACCAAGGTATCCCAGAAGATGATCTCAGGAGGCATGGAAGATAATGGGTCAACTTTGATTGGATCAGTATCAACCACAGTGATATGCATATCACATTGAGCATTACTTGGTTGACCTGATGGAGTTGCTACTTCTTCTTCAGCAACCTTTGTATCATCTTTCTTTTCTGGAACATCCTCTTCTTTTTCTTCTTCTACCACTGGTTCTACCCTAGGTTTCTTGACAAATTTCCTCTTGGTAGTTATAGACTTGGTTCTTGTTCTTTTCAGTGACACCAGCTTTTCACCCAGGGTTTCTTCTTGCTTTTTAGGAGTGTCATGTTTGGCTTTAATCAAAGCCTCTGCAACTTCAACTTCTTCCAAAGTAGGCTTTTTAGTTTCTGTTGCTTCCTTTGTTTCTGCTGCTTCTTCCTTTGTAGATACTGCTTCTTGCATGGTTTCTGCTGCTTCTTTTGTTTCTGCTGCCTCTGGAATGGTTTCTGCCGCTTCTGCTTTTTGACTTTCATCAGTATTAACCGTTTCTGCTGCATGATCAGTTTCTGCTTCTTTCTGAATTTCAGCAGCATTAACCGTTTCTGCTGTTGGTTCAGTTTCTGCTTCTTTCTGAATTTCAGCAGCATTAACCTTTTCTGCTGCATGATCAGTTTCTGCTTCTTTTTCAATTTCTTCAACACACTCATTCTCCCCCTTTTCCTGTGCACTCTCCATGTTGAATTCAGCTTCTGACTCCCCCTTTTTGGGAGCATCATTGTTGGGGCTTCTTCTTTTAAGAACATACTGAGCTTTCTTCTTCCTGTGCATCAACTTTGTAATCAGCTTCTTATGCTTCTCAAGCTGTGTTTGTTGATATAGGACCACTTTCTTGAGTCCATCTATCTCCTTTTGCTGACTTACAACATCTGTGTTGATATTGGCAATGGTTTCCATTAATTCCTCATATGTATATCTATCCTCACCTTGTTTAGGAGTTTTTACTTCCTTTAAAGGATCACTGGAAATTTTAGTAGGTGTCTTTTGCCTAGCAAAAGCACTGCCTACCCCCGTGGTTTCTTGGCACCTGGGACCTCTGAATGATTTCTCATTCTGAGTTGCCGTGAGGAAGGTCTTAGGTATGTTACCACTGTCCTTCTCTGTGCTAGCAGAAGTAGTGGCAGCCTTGCTACTCACATGCTCAACCTTCTCCTTAGTGAGCACCTTCTTGGGGTTGGGAGACACCCCTGTGGTTTCCTTTTCGATATTCTCTATTGGAGAATGCTCCAATAGAGGGCTTAAAGGCTTTGGGCTTGTAGGAGGTACATCAAGGGAAGGAGTCTTGTGTACCATTCTTCTTGTAAACTTTTTGGTTATGAGAGGAGTGGGTCTTTGAAGAATGGACTGAGGAACTTCTTTGGTGATTGAAGGTGGGGTTTGGCTATCAGTGGGTTGGTCTAATGAGGGCCTTGACCCTGATGCCATACCTTCTTGTGTGTGGGACACACCCATCATTGTAGAGAACAATGGAGTGTCAACTCCTTCCGAGTCCCTGGAAGTTCTTCTCATATTTGAGAAGACCTTTCCTTTAGGGGGTTTAGGTACATATACCTCAGTAAATTGAGGCAAATCCGTCAATTCCTGAGTAATCACTGCTTGGACAAACCTTGGGTACATATAAAAACTCTTTTTGGATTCCAGGTTTGACACAAGATCATTGAAAATCATTTGTGAAAAATTAAACTTCCTGGCAGTGGCCAAGCAGACCAGGGCATAAGCAATGGTACTGCTAAACTCACTCCATCCAGTAGTTTTCTTTGAAATGCAATGCATTAAAGTATGAACAAAGAATCGCCATTGTGTAGAAAAATTAGACTTGAAAAACTTAAAGATTCCAATGGGACCTTCATACCCCATTCTCGTTAAAGTTGAGTATAGATCGTCATTAGGAATAGACGTCATACCTGAGGCATCATCCAATCGAAGAGTGATGCGAATAAGCTCCTCTGTAACATTCAAGGGTTGTCACACACCCTTGTTTTGATGATTTTCTGCCCATCTTCAGACACCACGGTGGCATTTTCCCAGAACTGCTTCTGATGCTCGATGTAGATTGTCGGGGTCACCGTTAGGGCATAGGATATATGCGTGTACTTGAGGAAATCCACAATGTCGTGAAAACCTGCGGACTGTTTTGGCTTCTGGAGCATGGCAATCTCGTTGTGTTCGTCGATAAACTCCATTGTACCTGAGGATTCTTGACAGAAAACAGAGATTCTTGGGAGAGAATAGTTAGAAAGAGAGAGAGATGAATAGAATTCAAAGAGACGTTATGAACTTTGGCGGGCTGAAAGAGGTATTTATAGCAGTATTAGCCCTAATTTTTCTTTTAAAGCAGTATTAACGACACATGCAGTATTAAGTACGAAGCAGTATTAACTATGTACTGGCAGTAGTAACTATGCACTGGCAGTAGTAACTATGCACTGGCAGTAGTAACTATGCACTGGCAGTAGTAACTTTTCAGCACTTGTCAATCTGAGTCATACAGAAGATCCTGAGAAGAAGAGTTAGTAGTACCAAATATAGAAGGAAATACAGGTATAAAAACTGAAAATCATGACTTTATTCAAGGTTGATCATGCCCACACTTGTTACCAAGAAAGTGAATCTACCCACATCAAAAGCTTTTGTGAATAGATCAGCAAACTGGTCATTGGTATGAACTTTAGCAACTTGAATTAATTTCTTTTCATTACAATCTCGAATAAAGTGATACCTGATCTCTATGTGCTTTGTTTTTTAGTGTTTGACTGGATTGTTAACAATGCTAATAGCACTGTTGTTGTCAATGAAGATTGGAGTGTGAAGAAATGTTACCCCGTAGTCCAACATCTGATTCTGTATCCATAGAACCTGAGAGCAGCAGCTTGCAGCAGCTATATACTCAGCTTCTGTTGTAGATAAGGACACTGTGGTTTGTTTCTTACACTGCCAAGATACTAGTCTTGCACCCAAAAACTGACATCCACCTGAAGTAGACTTCCTATCCATGTTAGCTCCACCCAAGTCACTATCTGAGTATGCAAGTAGATCAAAGGATGATTCATAAGGATACCAGAGACCTAATCTAGGTTGCCCTCTTAGGTATCTAAATATCCTCTTGACTGCATGAAGGTGTGATTGCTTTGGTGTAACTTAAAATCTGGCACATACACATACTGGAAACATAATATCTAGTCTAGAGGCTGTGAGATACATGAGTGATCCAATCATTGATCTATAATGATGGACATCCACATCCTCCCCCTCAAGATCAGCATTGATCTGTTTGTGTGTCTCCATTGGTGTGCTTGCTGGCTTTGAGTCTGATAATCCAAACTTATCCAGGATGTCTTTCACATATTTGGATTGGCATATGAAAATCCCATCCTTCTTCTGTTTCACCTGAAGCCCAAGGAAGAAAGTAAGTTCACCCATGGAACTCATCTTGAAGCTCTTGTGCATTAACTCCTCAAAGTCTTTACACATGTGATCATTTGTGGATCCAAAGATAATGTCATCCACATACATCTGAACAAGTAGGGTGTCCTTCTTTTTCCTTTTAATGAATAAGGTCTTATCAATTATTCCTCTTTCAAATCCATTTTCCAAGAGATAGGTAGACAGGGTGTCATACCATGCTCTTGGGGCTTGATGTAGACCATAAAGTGCCTTCTTTAACTTGTACACTCTGTCAGGATACAATGGATTCTCAAATCCAGGGGGTTGACAGACATACACTTCTTCATCTATAGTCCCATATAGAAAAGCACTTTTTACATCCATCTGGTAGACCTTGAACTTCATATATGAGGCATAGGCTAGAAACAACCTAATTGCCTCAATCCTTGCAACTGGAGCAAAGACTTCCTCATAGTCTATACCCTCTTCCTGAGTATACCCTTGTGCAACCAGCATGGCTTTGTTCTTGATCACAATTCCTCTCTCATCCTTCTTATTTCTGAAAATCCACTTGGTGCCAATTGCCCTATGACCTTTTGGAAGGTCCACCAAGTTCCAAACATTCTGTAGCTTGAACTGTAGCAGCTCCTCTTGCATTGCTTCTATCCAACTTGGATCTTTCATAGCATCATAAGCCTTTTTGGGCTCAATTTGGGATAGAAAGCAAGTAAGTACAGTATTAACTGTATTTTGCTGATTTTGTAGCTCTTGAAGTCTGCTTTGATTCCTAGTCATCATGGGAGAAGCAATGTCTCCAATTACCAACTCAGGAGGATGATTTTTCTGAGTTCTTGATGGATGACCAGATTCCTCTTGTAAGTTCACATCCAGATTTGACTCATTTAAGTCTAGATTTTCTTCAGCTTCTTCAGTCACTTCAGACTCTCTGGAATTTGGACTTGAAGGCTGATTTTCCTCTATTCTTCTCTCTTCTTCATTCTGAATGGGTTCAGCTTCCTTTTCTTGTTCACAGAAGTCAACAGGATCAATGGTAGGGAGTGGAAATATCACAGACTGAATTCTGTGATCTGATGGTGGTGCATCCCTTTGTCCTGCATTTACATCACTACTGATACCCAAAGAATTAGTGAGTGAGTCAATGTCAAATAGCCAATCAGGACCTGAACCAATAGGATTTGGTGTGTTCTCATTGCATTTGACATTGTCACTCTCTTCAATTATTCTAGAAGAGGTATTAAACACTCTGTAAGCCTTACTCTGAGATGAGTAACCAACAAGAAAACCATCATCTGCTTTGCTATCAAACTTACCTAAGTGAGATTTGGTATTGAGAATTGTACAAGGACACCCAAATGGTTTGAAAAATCCAATAAATGGTTTCTTTTTCTGAAAAAGCTCATAAGGTGTCTTGTTTTTAGGCTTTATTACTAAAACTCTGTTTTGGACATAACAAGCAGTATTAACTGCTTCTGCCCAAAAAGTAGTGGGTAATTTTGAATCAGCTAACAGAGATCTAGCAGCCTCAATCAGTGTCCTATTCCTTCTCTCAGCAACACCATTCTGTTGTGGAGTCCTAGGAGCACTGTATTGTCTCTCAATTCCTTTTTCCTCACAAAAGGTGTTTAGATCAAGGTTTTTAAATTCAGTCCCATTATCTGATCTAATGACTTTCACTTTTTGATTTGATTGGTTTTCAATTTTAAGAATAAAAGATTTGATCAGTCCACTTGTCTCATCTTTAGTTCTCAGAAAATATACCCAAGTAAATCTAGAGTAATCATCAATAATAACTAAACAGTATGACTTCTTGCCAATGCTCATGACATTTGTAGGGCCAAACAGATCCATATGCAACAACTGAAGAGGATTTGGGATAGTGTTTATCTCTTTGGACTTATGAGAAGTTTTGTGTTGTTTGCCTTTGAGACAAGCAACACAATGATCATCACATGAATAAACTTTTGATGGTAAACCCCTAACAAGATTATTTTTAACAAGTTTATTCATTGTTTTAAAATTCATGTGACACATCCTTGTGTGCCAAAGTGATGATTCATCCACTGAAGCTTTTGATACCAAACAGTTTAGGGATGAATCAGATGAAACACTTTCTAAATCTAAACAATACACATTATCCTTTCTAGGAGTTCTCAATAGTATAATGTTTTCATCAACTACTTTGAATCCAGGAGCAAGAATAATGCATTCAGAATCAGTAAATAATATACTATGTTTCTTGTCACAGACCTGTGATACACTTAACAGGTTGTATCTCAATTGCTCAACATAGTAAACATCCTCAAATGTCATCTTAGCTTTTGATACATCACCTTTACCACTTATCTCCTGCAGGATTATTCCCAAAAGCAACATGTCCTCCATCAATTCTTTTGAAATTCTTGAGGCAGGCCATGTTACCTGTCATGTGCCTGGAGCAACCACTATCAACATGCCAGATGCTCTTCCCCTTGAGCTGTTGGTTGCCCTGCACATAAGATAAATCAATTAGTTTTTATTGGGAACCCAAGCCAAAGTGGTCTTGGGTCTCCCTTGCTCATCAAAGTACTTACATTCAGTTTGGATAAGTTTTTCAACCTGAGGAACTTCAGTACTGGAGTACTTTGTCAAGATGATTGGTCTAGCAGCACAAACACTAGAAGCAGTATTATCTTTAGAAGAAGTACTAACAGTGTTAGCAGTACTAACACTACTAGCAGCAGTATTGCTTCTAGAAGAAGTACTAACAGTGTTAGAAGCACCAACACTGCTAGCAGCAGTACTATCTGAGGCAGCAGTACTATCTGAGGCAGCAGTACTAACACTAGTGCTTTTAGGAACCCACATTGTGACACATTCTTTTTCAGTCTTTTTCCTCATGTGGCTTTTGGATTTAGCTTGTTTCTTAGCCACATGGTTTCTTACAGGCTTCCTATAACCATTTGATTTTTGAAAAGTTCTTTGAAAATGTGTCCTTTGGTTAATAGGATTGAAATAACAGTGTTTGGCAAGGTGATTCAATTTGCCACAGATAAAACAAGGTTTTGGTCTGTTAATCCTTTGCAGATCAACTCCTTGTTTTTGAGCCCACTGATTATTCCAGTTTCTTTGATTTCCCCTCTTTTTATCATGTTTTTGGGGTTCATTCTTTTGAGAATTCTTGCAAGAACAATGTTCACAAGTATTGGAATTCACAACGGTGGTCTGTGTATAATGAACTCCCTTTCCTTTTTCAGATCTTTTCATCTCATTGTTCTTATCCCAGGGACTTCCACCTTCCTCATTAGTCTTGATGTAATTCTCTAAGGGGATCTCACCACTGACATTCTTGTTCCTTTTCTTAGACTCTTCTTTTTCAGTTTTATCCTCAACAACAACTTCATCTAATGGATCTACTTTAGTAGCTCCTTTAGGTAAGTCCTTCCTATCCTTGGTTTCTAACAGGTCTGACCTAGGAGGGATGTGTAATACCCCGGGTAAATCCGTTAATTTAAATTCTAGTTCCGTTAAGTTTATTTTCTTTATAAATGATGTTAGGGTAAGTTTAGGAGGGTTTATAAGTTTAAAGGGTAAAAGTTTGACCAAATGATAAATTAAAGGTGTATTAGTTATTAGTGAGGAGTTTAGGGGTGGAAATGGTAAATATATGTAGATAATACCCTTTTAGTTTTCTGATATTTTCATATCAGCTAAATATCCAGAATTTCAGTGTGTGAGTGTGTGTATTGAGAGAAAAAGAAGAAAAGAGAAGAAGTAAAGCTATGGATTCAACTTGGTACTTTTGGAAGTGAAATTGAGGTATGTTGCTTTGTATTTTATGTTTGTAATTGCTTTTAGATAGTTCCTATCGGAGTAGAATAGTCAAAATCACATCTGTTAATAATTCAGTCGATTTCTGGGTGAAAATGGGATAAACAGTCAGAGGTGTCCGGATGATATGAAGGTATCCGGGTAGATTCTTGGGTGGTGTCCGGGTAAATTATTGATAGTGTCCGAATGATTTGATTGATGGTTTCCGGACGATTTAGAGTCCGGATGGCATCCGGATTCCTTTGTTGTCCGGATTACTTTGGTGTCCGGATTAGTCATGCTGTCCGGGAAAAGTAGTGTTGTCCGGATTCTTTGTGTTGTCCGGAAAGTTGTCCGGATAGCTGGAGGTTTCCGGATAACTTGGCTGTTTGGGTAAATTTTGAGGATAAAAGTTATGTAGATGTATCTAGAGTCCATAACCTGCTAGTAAGTCTTATACATAAGTTGGTAAGGAGATATTTGTATGTAAATGGTTTCAGATTCTGAGGTATTTGGATAAAGGATCGGATAGCTCGGAGAAAGGCTTGGAAGCGTATTTTAAGCATTCAAGGTGAGTTTTGATGTAAAACGTTTTGAACTGGAATACATATGTGTATAAATATATATATATGAGATGATTATGTGGTAGGAATATGATTATGTGTATATAAATGACAATATGATGTAATGAGATATGTATTGTATTTATATAAGCTTTGCACTACACGAGTGCACTTGTTGCCGGGTTCCGGTGTGCGGACCGGTGAGTAGTCGGGTTCCGGTGTGCGGACCGACAGGTAGCCGGGTTCCGGTGAGCGGACCGGTTGTTGATTTATTAGTTGGCTTGCTACCAACTAATATGGCCATTTGTGGAGGAATAAGGTGAATGAGATGTACACGATGCACGAGTCTGGATTGGTATTTAAATACGTGTGGTATGTTTATATTTTACGAAAGGTTTATCTAAACTATTTTGATACAAAGGATTTGCATAAAAGGTTTGATAATGATTTTGGAAAGGACCGGGATTAACTCACTAGACCCGTTTGGTCTAACCCTCATTTTGTTTTCAAAAATATGTTTTCTAGGTTAAGGATCGGCAGGAGAGGATGAAGTATAGGAAGCTTTTGTTGGATGTTGATTAGGAAGCTTTTATATAATTTGTAATGTCAAGACTAATGAGACCGTACTTGGTTTGTTATGTAACTTTTGTTGTAAATCAATGATATGTATGAATGTTATGTATTATGATGTATGTTATGGAAATCGGGATGTTACAAATGGTATCAGAGCCCTAGTTTAAGGGATTTAGGTATTTGTACCCATACCTAGACTTAAACTGCATGTGAAGTAGGATGTCCTTGATATATTAGAACCTTGGGATGCTAAGTATAAAAGGTAGAAGGAACATCATGTAAGGTAATTTCAGATTACACCTGGCCAGTGTAATTGTGATCTTACAGGTGCATGTTTGGACTGGGATACCTTATTATATGGGGTATGTGCTTATGTGTATATTAATCTTGTTTGAATCTACAGAATGGCAAGCGGTACTCGAAATACGAATAGAAGAGGAAGAGGAAATCCAAATAGTACGAATCCACCATTAGGAACGGAAGGAAGGAGAGGAGAGCGAGGGGGAGGTAGAACTGGGGGCAGAACCGGAGGTAGAGTTCAGGGGCGAGGTACGGAGTTTATTACAAGAGACGATTTGACGACAAAGATGGGAAGATTTCAAGCAAATATTCAGGCTATGTTCGACCAAGCTCGTCATACTGAAACACCCGATCCTGGTTTGGGAGACGAAATGCCCGTTACACCTACGGTCATACCAGTGTCAAGAAGGTGTGATTACAAGATGTTCTTAAACTGTAGACCTCCAACTTACTCAGGAGATAGAGACCCAGTGAAGGCGATGAGATGGTTAAAAGAAATAGAAGCCATCTTCAAGACCAGTAAGTGTGCGGATGAGGACAGAGTATTATACGGAACGGCGATGTTGAAGGCAAAAGCTCTGTACTGGTGGGAAGCTCACATCGATTCCACAAGGTCGGGTGTATACTCTACTTTTACTTGGGACGAATTCACAACAGCATTCAAAGGACAGTTTTGTTCTCAAGCAGCAGTTAGACAATTGGAAGAGGAGTTCATGAACCTACACCAACGAAGTTTATCGGTTAGGGATTACACTGCTCTCTTTCTGGAGAAGTCTCGCTTTGCGGAGTACTATGTTGCCACGGAGGCTCTAAAGATGGAAAGGTTTATTTTTGGGTTAAATGCAGAAATTAGAAAGCTAGTGACTGCAAGAGGACCCGATACCTTCTCAGCCGCAGTGGATGCCGCGGAAAATGTGGAACAAGATAATAGGAGAGACGTTGGTGATAAGAGTGCTGGGAAAAGAAAACTAGAAGAAACGATGTACGATTCGGAAGAATATGAATCCCCGAGGTCTGATAGTTATTCACCTTTCAGACCAGTTGAAAGACCATGTCCAAAATGCAACCGTGAGCATCAGGGAAACTGTTATGTAGATTCCCGAAGTTGTTACAAATGTGGAAAGACTGGTCACATAGTTAGAGACTGTCGGGTAACTTGATTATGTTTCGTTTGCAATTCCCCGGATCATATTCAGGCAAATTGTCCGCAATGGAAAGCACAGCAGGGTAGTATGACGGTAAGACCAACGAGTGTTAGACCGGGAGAGGAACAAGGGTCTGAGGTACCGAAAGCAAAGGGTCGAGTTTTTCAGATGACGGAACAAGAGGTGGAAGAAAGTCCTGATGAGGTTACAGGTATATTTCTATAAACTCTATACGTGATAAGGTGTTATCTGATTTCGGTGCAACATGGTTATTGATATTTCCGTGCTTTTGTTGCTTATCTGTGTTAGAGATATAGGTGGGTGTGGGGTGGCTATTTAGTTAGTTCCTATGGTTTTGATTGAGTTCGAGGTAGTAGTGGAAACTAAGTATTCATACCTTTTCGCTTAACCGAATTCCGGGACGGAATTCTTTTAAGGGGGGAGATGATGTAATACCCCGGGTAAATCCGTTAATTTAAATTCTAGTTCCGTTAAGTTTATTTTCTTTATAAATGATGTTAGGGTAAGTTTAGGAGGGTTTATAAGTTTAAAGGGTAAATGTTTGACCAAATGATAAATTAAAGGTGTATTAGTTATTAGTGAGGAGTTTAGGGGTGGAAATGGTAAATATATGTAGATAATACCCTTTTAGTTTTCTGATATTTTCATATCAGCTAAATATCCAGAATTTCAGTGTGTGAGTGTGTGTATTGAGAGAAAAAGAAGAAAAGAGAAGAAGTAAAGCTAGGGATTCAACTTGGTACTTTTGGAAGTGAAATTGAGGTATGTTGCTTTGTATTTTATGTTTGTAATTGCTTTTAGATAGTTCCTATCGGAGTAGAATAGTCAAAATCACATCTGTTAATAATTCAGTCGATTTCTGGGTGAAAATGGGATAAACAGTCAGAGGTGTCCGGATGATATGAAGGTATCCGGGTAGATTCTTGGGTGGTGTCCGGGTAAATTATTGATAGTGTCCGGATGATTTGATTGATGGTTTCCGGACGATTTAGAGTCCGGATGGCATCCGGATTCCTTTGTTGTCCGGATTACTTTGGTGTCCGGATTAGTCATGCTGTCCGGGAAAAGTAGTGTTGTCCGGATTCTTTGTGTTGTCCGGAAAGTTGTCCGGATAGCTGGAGGTTTCCGGATAACTTGGCTGTTTGGGTAAATTTTGAGGATAAAAGTTATGTAGATGTATCTAGAGTCCATAACCTGCTAGTAAGTCTTATACATAAGTTGGTAAGGAGATATTTGTATGTAAATGGTTTCAGATTCTGAGGTATTTGGATAAAGGATCGGATAGCTCGGAGAAAGGCTTGGAAGCGTATTTTAAGCATTCAAGGTGAGTTTTGATGTAAAACGTTTTGAACTGGAATACATATGTGTATAAATATATATATATATGAGATGATTATGTGGTAGGAATATGATTATGTGTATATAAATGACAATATGATGTAATGAGATATGTATTGTATTTATATAAGCTTTGCACTACACGAGTGCACTTGTTGTCGGGTTTCGGTGTGCGGACCGGTGAGTAGTCGGGTTCCGGTGTGCGGACCGACAGGTAGCCGGGTTCCGGTGAGCGGACCGGTTGTTGATTTATTAGTTGGCTTGCTACCAACTAATATGGCCATTTGTGGAGGAATAAGGTGAATGAGATGTACACGATGCACGAGTCTGGATTGGTATTTAAATACGTGTGGTATGTTTATATTTTACGAAAGGTTTATCTAAACTATTTTGATACAAAGGATTTGCATAAAAGGTTTGATAATGATTTTGGAAAGGACCGGGATTAACTCACTAGACCCGTTTGGTCTAACCCTCATTTTGTTTTCAAAAATATGTTTTCCAGGTTAAGGATCGGCAGGAGAGGATGAAGTATAGGAAGCTTTTGTTGGATGTTGATTAGGAAGCTTTTATATAATTTGTAATGTCAAGACTAATGAGACCGTACTTGGTTTGTTATGTAACTTTTGTTGTAAATCAATGATATGTATGAATGTTATGTATTATGATGTATGTTATGGAAATCGGGATGTTACAGGATGTATGTGTTGTTGTAGGGTGGGGGTGTGGCATTGTACCCTAGGCCTGGTTTCATCTTACTGTGGATTTGAGCATTTATTATGGTGTCCATGACTTTAGAAGCACATGAAAACTTTTCAACATCAAGTTTTACTTTCTCAAGTTCTCCTTTTAATTTCTCACATTCCTCCCTAGACTCTTTCAGTTGGAACTCCAGACCATTCTTTTCCCACTTCCAGTAGTTTGTATCATATGAGTGTTGAAGTTCATTGGCTTGAAAAGCCTTAATTTGTTCTTCAAACCTCTCAACAATCACTACATAATCTCTTCTATCCTTTTCTAATCTCTTAAGGTCATCACACATTCCCTGGTTGTGATCTCTATACCTTTTCACAGTGTCTATACAAGCTTGAGAACAGAGATTAGATTTTACCTCAGTAGGAAGATCTGAGACTTCTGCCATGAGTGCATGATTCTGAATTGCCTCTTCTGCTTGATCACTCCAATCAAATCCCATTCCTTGTTGAGAAACAAGGGCTTGAACAGAGTTTCTGTTCTGGTTGAAGCTTCCAGTCTGAGCTTGTTGATGGTTGTTTTGAGATACTCCACCTCTGCATTCTCTGGCAAAGTGTCCCATCTTATGACACTTGTAGCATTCCACCTTAGACTTGTCAAACCCAGCACTATCTTCTCTTCTTTGGGAAAAGTTGTTTCTCCCAGTCCTCTTTATAAACTTCTTCACCCTCATAGAAAGCATAGCCATCTGCCACTTGATATCCATCTCCTCAAGATCATCAGCATTAATCTGTTCTAAGTCATCATTAATTAATGAGGAGTTAACATGACTAGAAAAGAAAGCTTCTAGTACAGAATCATTGGCCTTCTCCTGATTGACTCCACCAGCAGTACTAACTGATTCAGGGTTAGCAGTAGAATCAGTTGATGCTGATAGGAGTGCAGCATTATACACATATCCTGAGGGCTTCTTCTTGGCTTCAACCTCTGCTTCAAATACCCTAAGATCATTGTAAAGATCATCAAGCTCTTTATCTTCTAACTGGTCATTCTGTCTGAAAGACACAGTATACATTGTCCATTCCTCACCTAATGATCTTAGAAACTTCCTGTTTACATCATCAGCCTCCATACGAACTCCAACTGTAGCCAATTCTCCAATCAACTTATTAAATCTATCAAAAGTTTGAGTCATAGACTCATTCTTTGTAGAAGTAAAATTTTCATATTGTTGCTTAAGAATTGCCTTCTGGTTCCTCTTGGTGCTCTTGGTACCAGTGAATCTCTTTTCCAATGCATTCCATAAAATCTGAGCATCAGTGCAGTGATGAAATTGGTGCTGATACTCATTGGGAATAGCCAAAAGCAGAGTGCTTAAGGCTTTCATCTCTGTTTGTCTAACCTTTCTTTCTGCATCAGTCTTTGGAGGGGGTCTTTTGCCATCTGGTCCAACCCTTCCTTCAGCACATGGACCATTCTCTATAATATCCCAGATGGAATAATCAGTAAGCAAAATATACTGCTTGATTCTAATCTTCCACATGTCAAACTCATTAGGCCTGAGCATGGGAACCTTTGAAACAAGAGTACTGTTTGATTCAACTGTGTTGTCCATAATGATTGTAGATTTCTAAGAAACCAAGCTCTGATACCACTTGTCATGATCGATTCCAAACAAGAATAATTATACTTAGAAATCAGAATTAAAGAATCTTGTGGAATAGAACTTTAATTCAAACACACTCAATGAACAACTAATCAGAAAACACAATCTGTTTGTATTCAATACTTCAACTCACAAGTTTACAACCAAACCTCAATCTTGTTGAACAGGCTCAACAAGACGACTTCTACTTCTCTAGAAATAGGGTTCTAAACCTTGAGGTTAATTCTCTCTAAAACAAAAACGAATTCTAAAGACTCTCACAGAATAGCTATCTATCAAAATCTATTTATACTAAATAATTACAAGATAACTATCAAAACAAAATTGATCTTCAGAATATTCTTTCATGCTTATCTTCAATCATTCCATCTTTATCTCCAACATTCTCGCATTCCATAATTATGATCACAAGCAGCATTAACATCGTTATGCACAAGCAGTACTAACATTGTTCCAGCAGCATTAACTTTTACTTGTAGTACTAACCTTGCTCTGGCAGTAGTATTGTTGTGCTGGCAGTACTAACCATACTTGGAAAATCTTCAGTTCCCAACAATCACCCAAGTCCATTTCCCATTGAGCTTTCTCCAGCATGTTGTCAGCTTTGGTGTGAAGAGAGCTAAGAGAATCGGCGATGCTTTTGTCAAGATCCTGATGAGTTTTGGCCTCTTGAATAAGCCTCTGAAGTTCAGTATCCTTGACCAGATATGATGCCTTGAAAGCATCGAATGAAACTGCAATGTTGGAGTGGGAAGTGGTCAAAGTTTCCACTTTGTTGGATAATAAGGCCAAGTTGTCAGACAGTGACCGAAGTGCTTCACGAAGAGCATCGGTAGGGGGAGGATTGCGAGCTCGGAGATGGGGTTCTGTTGGTGCCAAACAGGAATGAGGTAGTATGCGATCCTCAATAAAGTGAGAGGAAGTTGGTTGATCCCAGGAAGGTTCGGGGTAAAGGAACCGATGTCGGGGAGAGGGCGGCGTCGGTGTAGGGGAGAATGTTTGGTGAGCCGGAGAGAGAGGCTCGGTGGAGATGCCTTCGGTGGGTTGAATCTGCGTTGAGGGAGGCTCGGTGGGAATTTCGTCGGTGGACGGGATGGTTCGGGGAGAACCAGTGTCCTCCAAACGAAATTCAAAAAAGTCATTCGGGGGGGGGGGGGGATTTGGGGGGGAACTCAGATCGAGTTGTGCTTCATCATCGATCATAAACTGATCGGGTGAAAGGTCGTGCAGTGACAAGTCAACTCCTTCGAGGGGAGAGTCCCCGAAGTCATCTCTACCACCCGAAGAGGTGAGGGAAGAGGCAAGATATGTGTTCTCCATTTCTACAACTGTAGTCTTTTGAGAGACTGCAGAGGAGTCGGTGGGGATAATGACGGATTCCCTTGGCCCGGAGGGGTGAAGTTCAACAACTGGCAATTTTTGAGAAACGACAGTTGGATTAGTCGGTTGGGCCGATGGTTTCCGAGACCTCTTTGAAAGAGATCTCGAAGGGGAAGTTGAGTGCCTCCGCTTACGAGATGGAGATTGAACCGGGGAAACCTCAGAGGGATCTCTCGGTGGCATAGTTCGAGAAGCGGGTGCGGAGGTGTCGGGGGCCGTACGTTGTTTCTTTTTCGCGCCGCCCGACTTTACTCGAGAATGGGAAGAGGGGGCCACTACAACTTGGGGTGCCTCGGGAACTTCCGGGTGTTGAAACCCGGGAGCTTCCGCATCACCCCAGTGAAGATCGGGAGATAAAGCGAAAGAAATCATACTTTGGCGTAAGGGGAGATCAGTAGCGAGATGGCCAATATTGAGCGTCTTTTGGCCAACAAAGGGTGATGACCAATCGTAGATGAAGCGAGGAGTTTTAGACTTACGATCCGCATCCAACGCCGCACCGAGTTTGTGTTGAAGGATCATAGAGATGAAACGAGGATATGCGACATAACACTTTTTCGGGTGTTTGATTACTTCAGTCAGCTCAGTAAAGAAATACTGAGCAAACTCCACCTTTCTTTGAAAAATTAGTGCATGAGAAAGCTTTGTAATATAAGATGGGGATTGGTCTTGACCACTTGTCTTTCTAGAGAGACAATGGATCACATGAGCAAAGAAGAAGTTCCAAACCCCACCCATATTTTTGCGAAGAAGGGTACCTGGTCCTTTAGAAGACTTGGAAGCTTTATCTTTAGAATGTTGGACATAGCCAAGAGTGCTGATGACTTGCTCAAGAAAGTTGTCGACATGCATGTCAACATATTTTGAAAAGGCTTCGATCCGGAGAGCACGACGGACATCATCCACGCCAAAAGTAACATCATGATCACCCTCTTCGTCAGAAAAGATAGAGGCATGAATTGCTTCATTTGAAATATCATACACACAGGAAAGCCAAAATTTGCCAATGAGCATTTTGCTCATCTTTGGGTTGCAGGAGAAAGCATGGAGAAGAGGTGAGCGGGTTAAGAATTTGATAATGGTGTTGAACTCGGGATGTGCGGGATCGGATTCGAACCTTGCTACATGGTTGCAAGGGTTGAAGATGAGGTCTTCAAAGCACGTAGGTATCTTGGTGGGTGCCATTGTTTGCAGGTGAGAATGATAAGAAGTAAGAAAGTGGAGGAGGAGTTGCAGGTTTCGAAATAAGAAAATGGAGAAGGAGGGCGAAGGGTTTATATAGGAGGAAAGTGAAGGGTTTAGGTATATTTAAAAAGAAACAAGGAGGGAACGGTTATGAGAATTTTTTTTTAAATAAAATAAACAAATTGGAAATGGTAATGATGAGGGTTTCGGGGTATGTGGTTGAAAGGGTTTTACATGGAAAAGGAACGGTCAATGTCACTGACATCTAGGGTCTTAGGGGTGATGTGAGCATGGGGAGGCGTATGGGATAAGGTTGGGGATTCGGTGGTGTATTTCGGTGGGCAGATCTCACCGATGGGGATGAATTGGACATGGATATCTGTGGGAAGATGTATAGACGTCGGTGGATGAAGAGAGATTGGTGGAAGAAATCATTCGGTGGGCATTTCAGTGGATCATAACTCACCGACAAAGAGACGTCGGTAGTAGATATTTTACCTATGAGAAAGTTACATTGGTGATCGGTGTATATGTCGGTGGTGAGAATGGTGTGCGTTCGGTGTAGAAAGAGGAAAGTAGAGAGTGTCCACCGATGAGATTTCGGTGGAAGAAGAGAGAAGGAGAGAGTGTCCACCGATGTGAGATCGGTGGAAAGTGAGGACACGCAGTTATTGAAGATTACACATGCCAAGTTCACTTATTAGGAAGTTGAACCTGGCTTCATCTAGGGGTTTGGTGAACAGATCAGCAAGCTGTAGATCAGTAGGAATTAAATGTAACTCAATGTCACCTTTGGAGATGTGGTCCCTGATGAAATGATATCTGATATCTATGTGCTTTGATCTGGAATGAAGAACTGGGTTGTTTGCAATAGCTATTGCATTTGAGTTATCACACAGAATTGGGACTTTGGAGTAGATTTGAGCATAGTCCCTGAGTTGATTTCTCATCCACAGGATCTGAGCACAACAGCTTCCAACAGCTACATATTCAGCCTCAACAGTAGAGGTTGACACAGAGTTTTGTTTCTTGCTGGACCAACTTACCAATTTGCCACCAAGAAGCTGGCAGCTTCCTGTAGTACTTTTTCTATCAATCTGGGAACCTGCATAATCTGAATCTGAATACCCAATTAGTTCAAAACCTGAGTCTTTGGGATACCAAAGACCCAAGTGCAAGGTACCCTTGAGATACCGAAAAATCCGTTTTACATCCTTTAAATGTGATTCTTTTGGATTGGCTTGATAACGGGCACATAGACAAGTAGCAAACATAATATCCGGTCTGCTAGCAGTTAAGTTTAGAAGAGAACCAATCATGCCTCGATAAAGGGTAACATCCACAGATTCACCTTTAAGATCAGCATTGAGTTTCAAAGGTGGTGCCATGGGAGTTTTCATAGGAGAGCTATCTAAAAAATTAAATTTCTTCAGAAGATCACGAATATATTTACTTTGGTTTATAAAAATCCCTTCTGAAGATTGTTTGACCTGAAGGCCCAAAAAGAATGTAAGCTCTCCCATCATGCTCATCTCATATTCACTCATCATGAGAGAAGCAAACTCATCACATAGTGACTCATCAGTGGCACCAAAGATGATGTCATCAACATAGATTTGGACAAGAATAAGGTTACCCGAGGTCTCCTTGATGAAGAGAGTATTGTCAATTTTACCTCTGGAATATCCATGCTTTAGAAGGAAGTTGGCAAGTGTGTCATACCACCCACGTGGAGCTTGCTTGAGACCATAAAGGGCCTTGTCAAGTCTGTACACATAGTCTGGATGAGTTGGATCTTCAAAACCAGGAGGTTGTTTCACATAGACTTCCTCTGCAAGTTCCCCATTGAGGAAGGCACTTTTGACATCCATTTGAAAGACTCTAAAATTTCGGTAGGCAGCATGAGCCAGAAAGATTCTTATTGCTTCAAGTCTTGCAACAGGGGCAAAAGTTTCATCATAATCAATGCCTTCTTCCTGTCGGTATCCTTGAGCAACCAGTCTGGCTTTATTTCTGATAACTGTACCATCTTCATCCATTTTATTTCTGAAGATCCATTTGGTTCCAATCTCCAAACTCCAAACTTTGTTTCGGGGTCTGGGAACCAATCTCCAAACTTTGTTTCTCTTAAATTGAGAAATCTCTTCTTGCATGGCAGTGATCCAACAGGGATCTGCAAGAGCTTCATCAATCTTCTTGGGTTCAAAAAGAGAGAGAAAATTCACATAGAGACAAATGTTTCCAGCTCCTCTACGTGTTTGGACACCTGCTTGTTGATCACTGAAGATTTTATCTATGGGGTGATCTTTGGTCCATTTTGTTGCAGGAGGTAAAGGTGGTGGAATATTTAGTGTTAGAGGAGAAGATGGAGTGGGATCAGAGGTTCGGTGGCAGGAAAAATTTTCGGTGGAAGAAATTGGATCGGTGGAAGGCTGTTCGTCGGTGGAAGGTTGCACATCGGTGGGAGAAAGTACATCGGTGGAAACATGGTCAATTTCGGTGGGAATTATAGAGGATGACCCGACTTGGTTATTTGATGGAGATGGATTGGAGGGAGTGAAGGATGTATCGGTGGAGTTAGATAAAGGAGCATCACCGATGCATGAAGAGATCAATCTGTGTAATTCATCATCATCATTTGACAGAGATGATGATCTAAGATCATCAAATTTGACATGAATAGACTCATCAATGCATTTTCTCCTGAGGTTGTACACACGATATGCTTTGGAGGATAGAGAGTATCCAACAAATATTCCTTCATCAGCTTTGGGATCAAACTTCCCAAGATTTTCACGGTCATTTAGAATAAAGCACACACAGCCAAAAACATGAAGAAAGCCAATGTTTGGTTTTCTGCCATGGAAAACTTCATATGGGGTTTTATCATGTCTTTTGGATATCACTGACCTATTTTGGGTAAAGCAAGCAGTATTTACAGCTTCAGCCCAAAAATAGATGGGAAGATTTGATTCACTTAGCATTGATCTAGCAGCCTCACAGAGAGTTCTGTTTTTCCTTTCCACCACTCCATTTTGTTGAGGAGTTCGGACTGCAGAGAAGTTTTGAGAAATTCCTTTCTCAGTGAAGAAGTCTTCAAGAGCACTGTTTCTGAATTCAGTGTCGTTATCACTTCTTACCGAACGAACAAGTTGACCATTAAGAACTTCATTTTTCTTGACAAAATTGATGATTTCTTCAGTTGCATCACTTTTATACCTGAGAAAAGACACCCAAGTATATCTAGTAAATTCATCAACAATTACAAGAATGTACCTTTTGCCTCCTAGACTTAGAGTGCTGACTGGTCCACATAGGTCCATGTGCAGCATCTGGAGAGGAAGAGTGATGGAAGAGCATTGCTTGGTCTTGAAGGAAGTTTTGGTGAGCTTCCCTTTTTCACATGCATCACACAACTTCTCTTTGACAAAGTTCAACTTTGGCATACCAGTCACCAGCTCTTTGTTGGAAATTTTATGAAGGGTTTTGAAATTTAGATGAGAGAGACGCTTATGCCACAACCAGTTCCTTTTGGATGTGTCATCTGACACAAAGCAGACATTGGATGACGTGTTATTTAGTCCCATATCAATGATATAGACATTTTCCATCCTTTTTCCAGATAACACCACATTGAAGTTCTTGTCCACCACAGTACAGATACAAAGTTCAAAGATAACTTTATATCCAAGATCACACAGTTGGCTAATGCTGAGAAGATTATGCATGAGGCCTTCAACAAAGGCCACTTTATTGAAGGTGACAGATCCATTAGTGAGAGTTCCATATCCTTTGGTATAGCCTTTAGAGTTATCACCAAAAGTTACAGATGGACCTTTTCCAGGCACATAGTTGATAAGGAGAGATTTGTTTCCCGTCATGTGGCGTGAGCACCCACTATCCAGATACCATATTTGATGGTGCTCAAAAGCTTGCATGCAAAAACAGATTAGTTCTTTGGTACCCATTTGGTGATGGGTCCTTTAGGGTTAGAAGAAGAAGAGTCCTTAGGTTTGGTTTTATCTATTCTTTCCTTGGGACAATCCTTAGCCAAGTGAAAGGTGTCACCACAGTTATAGCATTTTCTATAGACAAAAATCTTTTTAGATACATGACCACTTTCCTTGTTGAGATTTTTCACATTAATTTTTATGGTCTTAGTTGAAGATGAAGACGCAGAAGGTTTGGGTCCAAGAATTCATTTGTCAGAGTTATAAGATGATGATTCCTTGAGTTTTGACTTTTTCAAAAGCACCGATCTGGGAATGGGAAGAACAGATGAGTTGCCAGAAAATATCTTTGGAGAATTACTTTTGGGATGGAGATCAACAACAGATTTCCCTTTCTCGGAAGAGGAGAATCTGTTTGATGAAGGTTGATGTTCTCTCTTAGGGATCTTTGAAGGTTTATGATCAGAAGATGGGTATTCATCTATGTGAATAGATTTCAACAGCTCATGAAGAGGTATGGGAAGATCATTGGTGGAGAAATCGGTAGGGTTTGCTCTTTGAAAAAGTTTAGCTTTTGAGGAGTTAGAGGAAGAGGCTTCATCCATGACTGAATCTTTTAAAAAATTATGGATGGGTTTTGAAACATCATTGGAATCTTGCTTCTCAATGTTTTGAATTGAAGAAGATTCTTTTGCCTTTATAAACATTCCATACTTTAAGTCTTCACCCAGATCTAAAGAGTTTAAGAAAACAGAGTCACAAGAACTTGACTCTGAGGCATCATCCCATGCACTAGAGGAAGGGATGAGTGCAAGAGAAGAGGCATCAGCAACAGTTTTCCCAAATCCTAGACCGAATTTATTACCACCACTGATTTGGCCTTGAAAGATTTGTTCAAGATTTTTGGAAGAATTTGACCATTTTCTAACAACCTCTTGTTCCCTTTTTAGTTTCTTAAAAAGGTGATTTTTCTCTTTTGAAGTCACGTGATTTATGGTTTTCACATTTTCAAGCTCAGCTTTTATTTCCTCAAACTTTTCAAGTTTAGACATGCAGACTTCAAGTTGAGAGGTGAGAGATTTAACTTGAATGGATTTTCTTTTCTTGCTATCCTTGACAGCATAAAAATCTTTAGTTAATGATTCGTAAGCATCAATCTTTTCACTATCAGTCATATCATTAAAATGATGTACCTGAGCATAAGCTGTCGAGCACCCAGTTGACACAAGAGCCATTGGAGAGGTAGTTTTTTCAGAATCTTCCATCTCTTCAGAAATGGCCATGAAGCACATATTGTGAGAATCACTGTCAGAGGTGTCTTCTTCATCCAGTCATGAGTTTATGCCATTAGACCTTTTCCTTTTCTTTCAAGACCCTCACTCATTTCTTTCTATTTCTTGTACTTAGCTTTATACTTCTCAGCACGCTCCTGATGGTCTAAGGATGAGGATTGGGAATCCTTTTTGGAAAAGGTTGATTTGAAAGAATTATTTCTGGGTTTCTCATTCTTTGAAGAATATTTGTCAGATGATGGGTTCCTAGACTTAGTAACACGCTTGCTCCTACACTCAGATGCAAAGTGTCCTTTCTTGCCACAGTTATAACACTCTTCGTTTGACTTATCAGATGAAGTCTTGGAAGATGAAGATTTTCTAAAATTTCTGGATTTGATGAAAGGATGAGACTTGTTCTTAGAACCAGCCATCATTGCCATTTCATCAGACAACTGTTCAACCATAATATCCTCACCTTCATCATCAGCATCACTAAGATATGCCTCCGTTTGGTGGGTAGAGTTATTTTGGCTGTCACTGTCAGAGTCTAATGAAGGATAGGTGATTCTAGGAACATTTTGAGATTTCTTGGAACTTTCACTAACAAGAGCTATAGAAGAGCTCTTTATCTCTTTGATGAAGGATTTCCTTTGTAACTTGGTTTGCTCAAAATTGAAGAGAGTTCCATACAGGACAGTTAAGGGCATGAACTCAAGGTCCTTGGTAGTTTTAATGCAAGTACATATATTCTCCCAAAATTCTGGAAGACAATCCATGAACTTACATAAGACTTCCTCATTATCATAGACTCTGCCCAATAACTTCAGATCATTTAAAAGAGAGTTGAAACGATTATAGTAGCTAGGAAGAGATTATCATTTTTCAAAAGCAAAGAGTTCATACTTTCTAATAAGACCAATCTTTTTACTTTTCTTTACTTCCTCTGTGCCTTCGTACAGTACACACAGTGTGGTCCACATCTCTTTAGCAGTTTCAAAGTTAACCAGAGAGTGATAGACCTCATCAGGAAGTGAGAGTGCAATAATTGCTCTTAGCTTAGAGTCAAGAGAAACCAACCGTTTTTCCTCGTCGGTATATTTCTTAGGATTTTTGAGGATGTAACGACCAGTAGCACTGGATTTCTCTTCATCAGAGTCACTGGAGATTTCTTTTTCCATGGTTTCTTTACCAGGCCTCTGCGTTTCATAGCGAGCCCAAACTCTGGGGATGATAGGTCCCTCTTTGAGAATGGTTGGATATCTAGTATCCACTCCTTCCATGAATAGCATCATGCGGCTTTTCCACAAAGAAAAGTTGTTAGCATTAAACTTAGGAGGTTTTGTTATGGAGCCATTCTCAGAAAAGTTGTTTTGAAAAGAGTTTTCAATGGTTGAAGAAGAAGAGGTAGCCATCGCAGATCAAGTTTATGGAATTAAACTTTCTGCTCTGATACCACTTGTTAGTCCCAGATGGATTAACAAGTATTGTAGAAGGGGGGGGGGGGGGTTGAATACAATATTAAATTTTTTTCACAATTTTAATTCTTTTATTGAAAAACTTTCAACAAGAATTACACAAAGAAACTTAAAGACTGTTGCGGAAAAGAACAGATAAACTATTCTAACAATCTTTCACAAAGTATACTAAACAAAACAACCAAGAACACTTAGAACAAAGCTATTAAGTTATCAAGCAATATATGGAGATTTCTTGCACTGAGAGAGACTTCCAGAAAGCATAGTTTGCATGGGGATATCTTCTTCCTTTTATAGTGACAAGGAGTGTACAAGCATTAAATGCTTGGGACACTTGTCATCATCATATTTGCTGAGGATGTTGACTCCTGAAAAACTGAGATGTCCTTATCACCTTTTACTAAGTACTAGAAATAGAACCCATGCTGAAGAAAGGGACTTTAACTGATAAAGGATAAAACGACAAACAGTCACTTTTATCTGCCAAATGATATTGTCCCATAATAAATGATCTTCTTGATGTGTATTCTAAGACAATCACACCGATGAAGTTTCACCGATACAATTGACTTTGGAACTTGAAACAATCTGCAGAGAGAGAATCATTTATTTGATGACACATAGATCCCACCGATTTTAGCACCCTTATCGGTGGGATGATGCTGACCGACAAAGGATATGTTGGTGGAGGGGTTGTCCACCGATTTGTGAGAACAAGATCGGTGATGGGTTGTCTACCGATTTGTGAGAACAAATTCGGTGATGGGTTGTCTACCGATTTGTGAGAACAAATTCGGTGAAGGGTTGTCCACCGATTTGTAAGAACAAATTCGGTGGAGGGTTGTCCACTGATTTGTAAGAACAAATTCGGTGGATAATGACTTGGTTGAATGTAGAGAAGAGTCTTCTATTTTCCACAAGTAGAGTGTCTTCAAGCTTGGTTCCGGTTGATCTTCGACTTCACCGAACAGTTGATATTTTGTACAAGTCATCTTTAAAAGAACCATGCTAAAATATTCTAAGTAAGATATAAGGGAGAACATCGGTGAATCAATTTCAAATCTAGGTGACCCAACAATTTTACACTACCTGGATTTTGTACAAAATCACATGTGATTCACGTCCAAATTTCCAGGTAGTGTAAAATCACATGTGATTTTGTACGTGAATCACATGTGATTTTGTACATAGATGATCGTTATCGTGTTCTCGTAAATAATTAGCGTTCTCGTTTTAACACACCTTTAAATATGTATAAAAGTTTTAGATATTTTAATGAATAAATCATATTTGTATGTATTTTGAAGATTTAGTGTAAAAAATACAAAAGAAAAAAAAAAGAAAAAAAGAAAATAAATAAGTTTGGAGCAGTGGGGGCAGCCGCCGGGTGATAGGACTTGTCAAATATGGTGTGTGGTTTTAACGTCACGTGACTTCTCCCACACGCAGTCTTTGCTCAGTCGCTTACGTAAGCCGCTTAACCCTATTGTACGACCTAGTTACCTACACCCCACCATTATTAATTTATTATAATAATAACACTAATAATACAATAATAAAACTAAAGACCTACAATTCTAGTCCCTCTAGTTTTTCCAATGAATTTGGTTTAGTCCCTACAGTTTTCTAATTACATATAGGCCATCATAGTTTGCCAAAACGTTCGGATTAGTCCCAACCTGTAACCGCCGTTTAATTCTTTCATTTTGTCTTTTTCATATTCTCAAATTTTTGATTAAATGGATATAATAGGTAAAGTTTGAATGCATCTAGATACAAACTAGACACACAAGAACGTCACAACGCATGTCTCCCTTGTTTTCGACCATCATTTTTCACTACCGTTGCTCCTTCCTTTTCTTTCTGTATCAACCTCTCACCACAGCCTCCCATCCAAAATACACACCACCATTTCCACAACATATGACCACTCTGACGTATCCCCCCACCATTTACTGATTTACAGTTCCACTATCGGCTTCCCCAAAATCCACGCCGACTAGAACAATAACTCATAAGAAATAATTTTGTGCGTGATGTTTTGTTTTTTCATCCACTTTCAAGAACTCGTAGGATGGGTTTATCGCCACAATCCAAATATAGTGGGAAAGAATTGATACTCGATGACGAATGTGTGAATGAAGCCATTGTAAAAGGGGCGTATGGGATTGTGAGAATGCGACAAGGAAGAGGACCGGGATGGTTCGTTATTTGGATTTATGATTTAATATTTAATAGAAGATAAGAACAAATTATTAAAAATATATAAAATGACTATTGGGTCCTCGTAGTTAACATAGATAGTAAATGGCCATTAGACTAAAGGGCAAATCAAAGATACATTGTATAGTTGAAGGTTTATTGTGTAATAATTGAAAATAGAGAACCAAATCCATGACAGATAACAAACCAATAACTAAATTTGTAATTTACTCAAAAAATATGATAAATAAATACTTTTTAAATCATGTGTCTTTCTTTTTGGTTAGAGCATCACACATGTTTTGCAAGAGCTCTTGCAAGATGACATGACATGTCATGTGTCTTGCAAGTCCTTACAAGACCACCTCCGTTTTGCTAAACTTGCAAGACCTTTCAACAAATTAAATATATTAAACAAACACATTTTTTAATTTAATTAGTTTGTTTGTTTGTTTAAACATTAATTATTATTAATATGTTTATTAAATTTAATTCATTTATTAGTTTATTTGAACATTATTTTTTTTAATATTTTTATTAAAATTTCTTACCAACGTTTTATTTTAAAAAAATGGTATTTTTATACAATGTTTTTTATTTAAACTGCTAAATTATATTTACACAAAATATAATAAAAGAAAACAAAAGTAAAATTTTAGTTATCTATATTTTATAATTAATTTATATCTATATTATTTATATTATAATTTATTAGTTTAGAAAGGACTTTGGTCTTGCATGTATGTGAAAGATGTTATTGCAAAGCTGATGTGACACTTGTGAAAGAAGTAAGGTCTTACAGGTGTGTGTATGGTCTTACAGTTATTTTGTAAAGAAGTAAACATAAGATCTTACAACATCTTCATTATTTTATATTGAAGATTTAGAAGAAAAAAAGTGTTTCAATAAATTTCTTAAAATTATTTAAAATTGAGAAAATAAAACAAGAGTAGTTTTTTCAAATTTGAAAAAAACTCTCCAAAAGATGCAATAAAAAGTTGTAGTGTGATTATGCCCATATTTGTTAGAATCATTTCCAACAAATTTCCTGAAATAGAGGAATTGAGACTTTTTACAATCTATTTGGTTCCTACAAATTTTCTATATAGTTATTTGAAATACACCAAACAAATAATTTTTTAAAAAATTTATTTGTATGGATTCCAACCAATGAGATTGTATTATTATTATTATATGTTAATTTTTTTAAAAATTGTATTGGAATGATAAATTTAAATAATATTTAAATAATAAATTATAGATAAATTTAAATAATTCTTTTTTAAAATTTTGATTTTTTATTTTAGAAAATTATAAAAATGTTGTTAGTTAATGGAAATTGATTTTTTTTTACTTTTGCTACAAATGAGAATCTTTACGAAAAAAGAAACACTTCATGAATAGTTTTGGATATCATAAATTTATAAAAGAGTAAACTCTACTTTTGGTCCCTAAGGTATAGTGATTTCTTTGAAACAAGGACTTGTGGTTTCATAATTAGACTTTTGGTCCTCATGGTTCTGATTTTGCTCTAGAATCAGGACCTTGTCACTAACTTCGTTAAAAATCTTCGTTAGAGTCAGGGGTATTTTCGTCATTTCACCATTTTGTCCCATTTTTGCACTTTTTGTTTTTTGTTTTTGTTTAAAAGGTTGAAATGTAGGGACCTGTTATGTAATTAGCCATAAAAGAACCGGTCATCTTCTCCGGTGGCCCTCCGGTCACTACGCACCGCCAATTTTTGCATTCTTTTTTTGTTTTTCCTTAATTTTAGGGAAAACATAAAACCTCAGAGCATCTCCAATGGTGTTAAAGAATGACTTGATCAAACACTTTTTGGCATTTTTTCCCATTGGACCAATAACTTGGTCAAAGACTTTTTGGAGAATGACTTGGTATATACCAAGTCTTTGAGGAAACGCTTGAAAAGAATAGAAATTTTCATATTTGGTCCCTTAACAATCAATAGTTTACATTTTTAATTTTACACTTTTATTTAATAATAATTCATTTATTAAATATATAATATATTATTATAATAATTATTATTATTAACAAAATACATTATTGGAACGCTTTCGTAAATATCGAAAATTAAAAAACACAAAAATTAAATACTTTTGTTTTTAGAAATCATAGTTTTAAGTATATATAGTTTATATTTATAAAAAAACTACATATTATTTTTAGAAACTTTTGTTTTATAAAACGTATTTGTGCTTTAAATAACGACAAATAATGGAAGGAGTTTTATAAAACATTTCAAATAGATGAGGGTAGTTTATGTATATATATTAAAAATGAATTAAAAATGCAAAAAAAAGCTTTTGCAAGACTTGACCATTGGAGTGGGTATTTGAAGATGACTTTTTGGTGACATGGCAAATTGATCAAGTCTTTGAATAGGTCGACCATTGCGGATGCCCTCAGGAACCAACCATCTAATTGACTGATTCAACTCATATATATAAACATATATATTTCCTTAATTTTAGGAAAAACATAAAATCTCATATTGCTCTTCACTATGTCTTCGAATTTGGGGATTTCTCAATTGATTTTGTGCTTTCAAGGTGTAGATATAATAATCTAAGAACTGAAATCTATGGATGACCCATTATGAATTTTGATTGCTTTGTTGGATAAATATCACAATTCTCAATACAACCTACAAAATTGGGAATGAGTTTTATTGTTCTAATCCCTTTTGTGTATATATATATATATATATATATAACTCAAAGAACAGGGACGATACTCAGTCCTTGCCTTCTCCGGTGAACCCCAACAGGCCAACACCTCCACCATCCACCTTCTCCGGTGAATCACACCACCAGCCGTTTCTCCCCTTCTTCCTTGCTTCACGTTGGACTCCTTTACCCAGTCCCCATCTACGGTATCCTCGGGTCAAATCTGCAACTCCCCAATTACATTTAATCTTCTTCAACAGGGACCAAATCATGATTTTGTCCTTTAAATCTAAAAAACCCTAAAAATATAAAACTTAAATCTAAAAAGCTTTGTGTCGATGTTGTAGCAAGAAAGTCAACTACTCCAGAAAGCTTTGTGTCGATGTTGTAGCTGATGATTGGTGGGTTGTGGAGAATCATTTTACCGAGTTGGGTTCCTTACACACCGAGTGACTCGAAGAAACCCAAAAGGGGACAAAGTTTTTCTTCGACTGGTTAAGATATGAGGGAATTTGGTCCTTATCGTCCCCTTTGTGTGATATATATATATATATATATAATAGTTAAATACATAACAGGTCCTACACTTTAACCTTTTAAACAAAAACAAAAACAAAAAACAAAAAGTGCAAAAATGGGACAAAATGGTAAAATGACGAAAGTACCCCTGACTCTAACGAAGATTTTTAACGGAATTAGTGGCAAGGTCCTGATTCTAGAGCAAAATCAGAACCATGAGGACCAAAAGTCTAATTATGAAACCACAGGTCCTTGTTTCAAAGAAATCACTATACCTTAGGGACCAAAATTAGAGTTTACTCTTATAAAATATCACATTTAACTTAAAAAAGGTTAAAATGCTACTCAAGCCGATCACTATTTACGGACACACAGACTAACTTCATATAATTCGTAAAGGCATATAGTTTTTTTTTCGACGGAAAAATTGTTGGAGATTTATGATTCTGCTGATGTATTTATTGAATAAGATTGTTGTATTCTCAAGACAACGTCAATCTACCAGCGAATTTTTGTCTTGAGACACTGCTTTCATGCATGCCTCAATCGATTTGATTTCAAGAACAATCTACCGAATTCAAGTAAGATATATGATTCTACTGATGTTATACATCGATTTGTATAAGGATATCTTAATTTCTGCATATTTTTCATATTTTATTATATATAAATTGATTGATGATTGATTACTTTAACAACTTTTTCATTTAATCTTTTTATTGAAGATGCTATAGAACCCAAGTTTCTTTATATATACTAAAGAACCTTTGGTCTAGCGTTATCCGAGCCTCTATCCTCTTAAGAGGTCAGAGATTCAAATCTCATCAAAGATGAAGAGGATATATGAGTTTACTTGTTACATTTATCGTATATAAATATTATGTATTTTAAAAAAAAAGAGTAAACTACAATTTTCGTCCCTGGTGTATACCAAAAACGCCGAAAGTGGTCCTACATCTTCAATAAGTGCAAGAATAGTCCTTGGTGTCCTTAATTTGCTATGAAAATGATCCCTAGCTACAGTAACTCCGTTAAACACCCAGTTAAGTTAGGGGTAAAATGGTCTTTTTACTTTTATTTATTTATTTTTCTATTAAAATAAAATAAAATAAGAATATATTTTATATTTTATATATTTATATTATATATATAAATATATATATATATATATAGATATATATATATATATATATATATATATATATAGATAGATATACACACAGACCATCACGACAACCACCACCACCTCCAACCAACTTCCGACCTCCCTTCCGGTCACCATCTCCGGCGATGGTCCGGCCACCACCACCATCTCTGACCCATCTTTAAGCTGCATCACATAGTCACAGGGGTTGTTCTTCTCGACAAAGTGAGTTCGAAACCACCAATTGCTGCATCTGTTCGGTTTTTACATCTCTAATGTTCAACCATCGATTTCATATCTGTGATTTTATACATCAACTTTATACCTATGTTCGATTAACCACATGTTAACTATTATGTGAGATTTTGTTTTTGTTTTCTCTTTGTCGTAGAAATTGATTTTTATAGAGTAAACTACAATTTTCGTAAATTGATATCAAAACCTTCTTATTGTTCTTCTATCGTGTTTGATTGAACTGCAGACCAAGTTTGATAACGAAAAATTGGGGGTTTTGATCCAATTCAGATCAAATAAACTCCATAAATCAGTTGTGTGGAGGTATGATTTTGAAAAAAATTGTGGGTTTTTTCAAATATGAAAATGTTGAAGGGTTTTGGGAATTCTGAGAAGGGGAGTAAGAGAGAGACAAGAGAATCAGAGTGTTGGTGCAAGTGTACCCAGCTTTAATATTGTGATATATTTTTGGTACACATAAAATCACATCTCCATATTTATTTTGATGATTACAAAACACACCGCATTCTTTGTTATCTAATATTTTATCTGAGTGTGCAGCATTTAAATAATCTCGATAATTTCATCTGAAGAATCCAAGACTGAAGACTTTCGTCGTTTTAATTTTAAAATGATAAATCACCCTATAATAATATACCACTTGGATATTTCTAAAAACCCAATTTTAATTAATTAAGGTTTATTGAGAAGATCCAGCAGTTTGGTTGCGTCCTGGAGAAGTTGCCCTTTCTGACGCCGGCATACCGCGTGGTACCGGCGGTATACCGCGGCAGGGCTGCTGTTCATCTCCGATTGGTTAGAAACTTTTTTTTCTGCACGGTATACCGCGGTGTATAACCGGTATACCGCGGGTACAGTTTCCGTTTGTTTTTTGCAGGGTTGACCTTCTCATCTGACACGGACTTTTCCTCTGCACGGTATACCGCGAGAGTTTGCCGGTATACCGCGAAGCCTCAGCACCAGTTGCTCATCCAGTATAAATACATGCAAGCACCAGCCTTCAATGCTACACAAATTCACAATAACTCTCCCTGCATTTGATAAAGACTCTGCAGCATCCTCTCTTGATATTTAAACTGTTAAAATTATAAAACACGTTTTTGAGTAAGAAATCTTGAGTTGATAGCAGATTAAAATCTCTCGATTAGTTGAATCAGCAACACAACTCAAGTGATCAAACTCTCTAAAAATATCCAAGTGATAAACCTTATTCAAGAGTGATTATTCATATTAAAATTATACCCTCTTGTAAGTGTTTGAATAGAGTGAGTGATCCACATAATTCTCTCAAAGAAGAGTGATTCGCGTTTGTTGTACTAAGGTTTGTGTTCTACCGTAAAGAACACGTTTTCGTATTGGATCTCCGAGAAGTGTTATTTTCTCGAGGTGGACTAGCCAACTTTGTGTTTGGTGAACCACTTTAAAAATATCGTTGTCAAGTATTTCCTTTCCCTTATCTATTTACATTTCCGCTGTGCTTTTAAATTATATCTGTTTATATAAATTGCTTTGCATTTATATTTATTTATATAATATCTGTGTATCTGTTTGTATTTACACTCTTCTGTATTATTCCGTACTTACTCCGTATTTTTTATAAAAAGAATTTTTGAAAGTAAAAGTTTTAAATACAACCTTACCCCCCCCCCCCCCCCCTTAGGTTGTCTAACAATTGGTATCAGAGCAGGGCTTTCAAATTTTTCTGCTTAAATATTTTTTAATGGCTCAACAAACTAATATTATGTTTTCAAAACCTCCTATGATAGATACTGAAAAGTTTGCCATTTGGGCCGAACTATTTGAATGTCACGTTCGTGGCAAAAATCAAAGAATTTGGGATATTATAGAAAATGGGAATTTTAATCCTACTATTGTAAAAGATGATCTTATTATTGATAAACCTTTAAAAGAATGGACTCCCGCTGAAGAATCTCATGTCTGTTTAAATTTTGAAGCTAAGAATATATTATATGCTGCTTTAACTACTGATGAGATTGAAAGAGTGTATACATATAAAACTGCTAATCAAATCTGGGAAAGTTTAAACAACACTCATCGTGGAAACACACAAGTTAAAAGTTCTAAAATAAACATTTTAGTTCATGATTATGAATTATTTGAAATGTCAAAAGATGAGTCAATCGACTCAATGTTTAAACGTTTTAACCTCATTATGACTACTTTGAAAGGATTAGGTCGCACTTATCCTAATGAAGATTACGTAAGGAAAATCCTCCGAGCACTTCCTTCGGAGTGGATGGCAAAGATTACATCATTAGAAGACTCCCGTGATCTCTCCCTAATGAAGCTCGACGATCTCGTCGGCAATCTTAAAGTGCACGAAATTGCACTTAAAAGAAACAAAGATCGGGAGCAAGTCAAAAAGAAGTCGATCGCTCTTAATGTCTCAACTCCGAATGACAAAAAGAAAAAGGAGGAAGCTAGCACTTCAAAAGATCAATCTGATAAACTCAACGAAGTCGCTATGTTGGTAAGAAACTTCTCTAAATTTTTTACTAACAATAAATTTTCTAAAAATAGCAGATTTCAAAGAAACGGTAACTACCGTCGTGGTGGTGAAAACCGAAGTCGTAAGTTCCATAAACGAGACGAAAAAGTAAAGAAAAATGACGACTCAAGTGGTGACGATAAATCTAAGCCAAAGAGAGGTTTTTGTTACTCATGTGGCGACAAAGATCATTACGCCAATGAATGTCCTAAAAAGAACAAATTTCAAAATAAAAAGGAGAAAGCCTTCATTGGAGGCGCGTGGAGTGAAAGCGAAGAAGAAGACGAATATCAAGCTATTTGTCTTATGGCCGAAAGCGACGATGAGGTAAAATCTTCTTACTAAGATTATGATAGTGATAATGAAAATAATCTTGAAGAATTATATGAATCTTTTCACAAAATGGCTGCTCTTGCAAATCGTTACCAAGACGAAAATTCTAGATTAAAAGAAACGATATCTGCATGTAATAAGGAAATTAATGATGGCAAACAAAAATCTGAAAATGATATGAATATAATTGCTAAATTAGAAACTAAATTAGGAGAAAAAGATTTTTGTAAATCTTGTGATGCTCTAAATAAAGAAATTGCATGCTTAAATAAAAAGCCACATGAAAATATTATTTGTACAAAATGTGATATTCTTGAAAATGAAATTGCATGTTTAAAGGCTAAATGTGCTTCATATGAAAAAGATAACATGTTAGCTAAAGCCTTTGAAAGTAGTAATGAAAAAGTTCTTAACATGCTTAATATGTCGAACCGTATAAATTGTAGAAAAGGTATAGGTTCAAATACATGTGTTGAAAAATGTAATTGCATGCCTATTAAAAGATGTTATGAACCACCTAAGTTTAATACACGAAAGCCGTATATGCAAAAACCTCCGTATGTACCTAAAATGCATAATGTAAATTATAATACGAGAAAACCGTATGCTCGCATGTATAACAATAAGTATTCTAAACCTAAAAATAATGCGAATATAAATGCTTGCTTTTATGTGTATGATAAATACAATCGCAAAATTAAAATGATAACTAAATGGATTCCAAAAGGAATGTTTAATAATGATAATCCCGGTGGTATGCGTTTATGGTTTTAAATGTGTTATATATTATATATATATATATATATATATATATATATATATATATATATATATATAGTTTAAATATGATATATTTTCTTGTATATATTATATATAAGTAATATATTGTTATATGTACTTTTGTTTATATATATATATACATACGTACTACATATATATATATATTCTTTTTGATCTATTATATATATATATTTTGCTTAACTTTATATATATGTTGGTTGTTATCTTGAAACTAATTTACAAGGACCCACGAGAAACGGGGACCATAAAAGTTACATCTTCATCATTGTAGATAAACCTTGATATGGACTGGATACTCGATAGTGGTTGCACACGTCACATGACCGGAAACATCAATCTTTTTTCATCATATAAGTCATGTGATGGTGGACAGGTAATCTTTGGAGGAAACTCCAAAGGAAATATAATTGGGAGAGGTACAGTTTCTTGCAATAATGTTAAATTTCTTGATGTGAATCATGTTGATAATTTGCATTTTAATCTGTTAAGTGTTCGCCAATTGTGTAAAAATGGTATAACCGTCGTCTTCGAAGAAGACTCGTGCAAAATCTTGAAAAATGGCAAAGTTCTTTTAACTGGTTCTGTGAAAGGAAATTTATATATTTGCAAAACTGTGGTATCTGAAAATGTATGCTTATCTTCTCTTCATGATGTTTCTACTTTATGGCATAGGCGTTTAGGTCACGCTAATCTAAGATTAATGCAAAACTTAAAAAATAAGGAGCTTGTGAGTGACCTGCCAAAATTAAAGTTTGATAATCATTTTTGTGATGCTTGTCGTGTCGGCAAACAACATCACGTTTCTCATAAATCAAAAAATGTTATTTCTACTCAAAGAGTTTTGGAACTTTTACATATGGATCTTTTTGGCCCAATGGCTATTCAAAGTTTTGGAGGAAATTTTTATACTTTGGTTATTGTAGATGATTATTCCCGTTATACTTGGACTCTATTTTTGAGACATAAAAATGAGGCTTTCGAAAAGTTTAAAATTTTAGGAAAAAGAATTCAAAACCAACAAGGTTGTACGATTGTTTCCATACGTACGGACCATGGACGAGAATTCGATAATGAAGTACAATTTGGTGCCTTTTGTGATAAACATGGTATAACTCATAACTTTTCGGCTCCTCGAACTCCTCAGTCAAATGGAGTTGTTGAAAGGAAAAATCGAACGTTGCAAGAAATGAGTAGAACTATGCTAAACGAACATCAAGTTCCCCAAAAGTTTTGGTGTGATGCCGTTGCTACCGCGACCTATGTGCTTAACCGTGTCCTAATTAGAAGTATCCTAAATAAGACACCCTATGAACTTTACCGTGGTAGAAAACCTTCCTTAGCTCACCTGAAAGTTTTTGGTTGTAAATGCTTCATTTTAAACACCAAATCCTACTTAACCAAATTTGATGCCAAAGCCTATGAGGGAGTGTTCCTAGGTTATTCTTGGAATAGCAAAGCCTATAGAATCCTAAATAAGGAGACCATGGTTGTAGAAGAATCCCTAAATGTTAGCTTTGACGAAAGTCCTCCCAAACCGAGTGCACCCTTAGCAAATGACAATATCCGTGAGGGAGACGTCTTAGCACAACAACTTAGCAACTTGGATTTAGGTACCCAACCTTCCACAAATAATATTGAATCTAGTGATGCCCCTCCTTGCTTTATTCCACAAGGTATAGATGATCCTAACCTTAGAATCGCTCGAGGCCATCCCGTAGATCAAATTATAGGTGACCTAAACCAAAGGACAACTAGATCACAAATCCATACCCATTGTGCTTTCCATGCCTTTATCTCAACCATAGAACCTAAAACCATAGATGAAGCTTTAGGTGATGAGGATTGGATAATGGCCATGCAAGAAGAGTTAAACCAATTTACTAGGAATGATGTGTGGGACTTAGTTCCTTGCCCTAGTAGTCAAACCATTATTGGCACAAGATGGGTCTTCCGTAACAAGGTAGACGAGAACGGTGGAGTCACACGAAACAAGGCACGTTTAGTTGCCAAGGGGTACAATCAACAAGAAGGTATAGATTATGATGAAACCTTTGCACCGGTTGCAAGGTTGGAGTCTATTCGAATGCTTCTCGCTTTTGCAAATGCTAAAGACTTTAAATTATTTCAAATGGATGTTAAAAGTGCTTTCTTAAATGGTATTATAAATGAGGAGGTATACGTTTCTCAACCTCCCGGTTTTGAAAATTTTGAAAATCCGACACATGTTTATAAATTAAAAAAAGCGCTTTATGGTTTAAAGCAAGCTCCGCGTGCGTGGTATGATAGATTAAAAACCTTTCTAATTGTTAGTGGTTATATTATGGGTAAAATAGATAATACTTTATTTGTGAAATATGATCAAAATGATATTGTAGTTGTGCAAGTATATGTTGATGATATTATTTTTGGTTCCACTAATGAAAAACTGTGTAATGAATTTTCTGCGAAAATGACAAGCGAGTTTGAAATGAGCATGATGGGAGAGTTAAAATACTTCTTAGGATTGCAAATCAAACAATGTGAAACTGGTATTTTTATTAGTCAATCTAAATATTGTAAAGATATGTTAAAAAAGTTTAACTTTGAAAATGTCAAACCCGTTGAAACTCCAATGACCACAAACTTACAATTATCTCGTGACGAGGAGGGAAACGATTTTAATGAAAAGATTTATCGTGGAATGATTGGTAGTTTATTATATTTAACTGCTAGTAGACCTGATATTATGTTTAGTGTATGTTTATGTGCTCGTTTTCAATCTTCACCTAAACAAACTCACTATGAAGCTGTCAAGCGTATTTTTCGATATTTACGAGGTACTACTAATCTTGGCTTATGGTATGCAAAAACACCCGAGTTAGAAGTAACGTGTTTCACCGATTCCTATCTTGGTGGATCTATTGTTGACCGAAAAAGCACTAGTGGGGTATGTGCCTTTATAGGTCTCTCACTTGTGTCTTGGTTCTCCAAGAAACAACAATCCGTAGCGTTGTCTACTACCGAAGCGGAATATGTAGCCGCCGCAAGAGCGTGTGCTCAAGTCCTTTGGATGAAACACACACTTACCGATTTTGAGGTACACCTAACCAAAATTCCAATTATGTGTGATAACTCAAGTGCTATAAACTTAAGTAAAAACCCTGTTTTACATTCTCGTACCAAACATATTGAATTGAGACATCACTTTTTACGAGATAATGTTCAAAAAGGCCAAATCGTGCTTGAAAAGGTTGATTCGGAAGATAATTTGGCCGATATTTTTACTAAAGCTCTTAACAAAAAAGCTTTCTTTAAATTAAGACTTGGTTTAGGCATGCTTGAGTATAACCCTTAAAAATACTAACTCTCAAATATTTCATATTTTGAGGGGGAGCATCTTTCGAGGGGGAGCATAAGCGACCTTCTTAAACCCTTTTTGCTTCGACAAAAGGGGGAGAGAAACCGAGTATGCTCTCGTGTTTAGCGTTGTGTTTGTCATCATCAAAAAGGGGGAGATTGTTGGTGCAAGTGTACCCAGCTTTAATATTGTGATATATTTTTGGTACACATAAAATCACATCTCCATATTTATTTTGATGATTACAAAACACACCGCATTCTTTGTTATCTAATATTTTATCTGAGTGTGCAGCATTTAAATAATCTCGATAATTTCATCTGAAGAATCCAAGACTGAAGACTTTCGTCGTTTTAATTTTAAAATGATAAATCACCCTATAATAATATACCACTTGGATATTTCTAAAAACCCAATTTTAATTAATTAAGGTTTATTGAGAAGATCCAGCAGTTTGGTTGCGTCCTGGAGAAGTTGCCCTTTCTGACGCCGGCATACCGCGTGGTACCGGCGGTATACCGCGGCAGGGCTGCTGTTCATCTCCGATTGGTTAGAAACTTTTTTTTCTGCACGGTATACCGCGGTGTATAACCGGTATACCGCGGGTACAGTTTCCGTTTGTTTTTTGCAGGGTTGACCTTCTCATCTGACACAGACTTTTCCTCTGCACGGTATACCGCGAGAGTTTGCCGGTATACCGCGAAGCCTCAGCACCAGTTGCTCATCCAGTATAAATACATGCAAGCACCAGCCTTCAATGCTACACAAATTCACAATAACTCTCCCTGCATTTGATAAAGACTCTGCAGCATCCTCTCTTGATATTTAAACTGTTAAAATTATAAAACACGTTTTTGAGTAAGAAATCTTGAGTTGATAGCAGATTAAAATCTCTCGATTAGTTGAATCAGCAACACAACTCAAGTGATCAAACTCTCTAAAAATATCCAAGTGATAAACCTTATTCAAGAGTGATTATTCATATTAAAATTATACCCTCTTGTAAGTGTTTGAATAGAGTGAGTGATCCACATAATTCTCTCAAAGAAGAGTGATTCGCGTTTGTTGTACTAAGGTTTGTGTTCTACCGTAAAGAACACGTTTTCGTATTGGATCTCCGAGAAGTGTTATTTTCTCGAGGTGGACTAGCCAACTTTGTGTTTGGTGAACCACTTTAAAAATATCGTTGTCAAGTATTTCCTTTCCCTTATCTATTTACATTTCCGCTGTGCTTTTAAATTATATCTGTTTATATAAATTGCTTTGCATTTATATTTATTTATATAATATCTGTGTATCTGTTTGTATTTACACTCTTCTGTATTATTCCGTACTTACTCCGTATTTTTTATAAAAAGAATTTTTGAAAGTAAAAGTTTTAAATACAACCTTACCCCCTCCCCTTAGGTTGTCTAACACAGAGAATATAAACCCAAAACCCCATCAATTTGATTCGTGTGGTGGCAACTAAAGAAACCGCAAAATTTCCATGGTTGTGGTGGTGATGGTGGTGGAGAAGACGAGTGTAAAAAGACGAAATCGAAAATATGGTGGTTATGGTGGTGGAGTGGTGATGGTGGTCTTCTCCACCACTGTGTATGTGTATATATATATATCTATATATATAATATAAATATATAAAATATAAAATATAAAATATATTCTTATTTTATTTTATTTTAATAGAAAAATAAATAAAAAAGTAAAAAGACCATTTTACCCCTGACTTAACTGGGTGTTTAATGGAGTTACTGTAGCTAGGGACCATTTTCATAGCAAAATAAGGACACCAGGGACTATTCTTGCACTTATTGAAGATGTAGGACCACTTTCGGCGTTTTCGGTATACACCAGGGACGAAAATTGTAGTTTACTCTAAAAAAAAAGTTTTTTATATATAATTTAAAAAATATAAATAACTTAGAGTAAACTACAATTTTCGTCCCTGAGGTTTATCACTAAATACGAAATCGTCCCTAAACTTCAATAAGTCTAAAAATTGTCCCTGGCGTTATGGGTTTCACTTTGAAAGTGGTCCCTGCTCACTAACTCCGTTAACAAACTCAGTTAAGTAAGGGTATTTTGGTCTTTTTACACTTTTTTTGTCCTCTTCAGTTAAATTAAAATAAAAATAAAATATTTTATATTTTTATATTAATATTATATTAATATATATATATATATACACACACATACATATTTAAACATGGATGCCATATCCGACGACCTTCTCCGGCGGTCTTCCCCGGCGGTCATCTACGGCGATCTTCCCCGATGGCCTTCTCCGACAACTACCTTCATCATCGATCTCTCTCAACCTTCGATCTCCAAAACGAGATTAATTTCTTCCCCAACCTTCGATCTCCTTCTTCAAAACTAATCCCACTGGACCATTCTCTCTCTTATCTCTCGCGTTGTTGTCGCCGGCGACACCAGGAGGTAGTCGGCGGGGCCGGAGGTTGATTCGGGGGTACTCCGTGAACTCACTCAGAAGCGATTTTTTGACTCGGTTACCTGATAAGGTCCGTTCTACTGTTGATATCGAGTGCTCTTCTCCTTTCGCTCTACCGTCTAAGTCGTCCGAATCGTTAACTCGAGGTATTGTTCATATATCTATCCTCAATTTTCTCTATTCATCGTTTCTCTTTGATTTTTGATTGTTTTTTCTTCTTGTATAGGTGAAAAGGAGTATTATGAAAAGCAATTTGCAACACTGAAGTCGTTTGAGGAAGTCGATGCTATAGTTTCATCTGATGGAATTGATGAGGAGGACTTTGATGAACAGATCCAGCAAGAAAGAGCTATGAAGATTTCTAATTACGCCAACATTCTGTGTAACATCCTAAATTTTGTTATTAGTATTTTATTAAGAATTGGGTTATATTTGCAATTGTTGTAACCTTGGGATTGTATGGAAGTCTTATAATCCAATTTAAGGTTGAAATTCAAAGAATGAAAGTTTAGTGTACTTATTGGAATTAATGTAACTATGGGGTAAGTTATGTTACTTTGGAAATGTTTGTGTGGATAAAATACTGAGAATGAGAAATATCTCATTCTTGTTTGTGTTGAGTCGGCAAAAGAGAGAAGCGGGAAAGAAAAGAGAGAAAGAAGAAAGAAGCTTGGTCCCTCATTTTGGTAAGAGATTTGAAATGATTTCTAGTAGCAATCTGTTGTAGTTATGTGTTTATAAACGTATATGTATTGTGAATAGGGTTGAAAATCGTTTACAACAGATTTGGAGATTTACGATTTTGGCAGAGAAACAAGTTTTGCTGCAAGAGGTGAGTTCATTCGATTTGTTGTATAAATCAGTGTTTTTAAGTTATACTAACCTTAATATAGATGTATGAAGTGATTGAGAACTGATTAGAATGAATATGCTGAATTGATTTTATGTTTAAAATCGATTTGTGGACTTATCGAAACGAACAGTACGTAGTCCCGGTACTTGAATGTCCCGGTACAGGTAAGTCCCGGTACTAGAGTGTCCCGGTACAATTGAGTCCCGGTACTTATGAGTTCCGGTGAAGTCCCGATACTGTTGGCTACCGGGAGATGGGGATACCGGGAGATGGGGATACCGGGAGTGGGGAATACCGGGAGTTGGATAAAAGAGTCAGTTTGCAGACTTTGTAATAGATCCTGGATATGAACTTAAGAATGTAATAGTTAAGGTATCCAGAGACTTTGTAATATCTGTACTATTCTAGGAATTGGAAAGTATAGTTTCGTAAATCGTGGAAAGGTACGATTTAGGAATTGACATATATCTTATGTCACTTGAACATATGTACTTTTAAATAGTAATATGTTAGGTATATAGCCTGCGTTAGTATGATGCTAGGTAGGAAGGGGTTAAGTGTAATGGATTCATAGGCACTAAAGTTTGGTAATCACATGGAATAGGCGTGTGGTATTACTCGTTTAATCGTTATTCCAGTGTGTGTGGGAAATCATGGAATAGGCGTGTGGTATTAATCGTTATTCCTGATTTCTAAGGAAGAGAGTGAGGTTGACATAAGTACTTGTAATCTCTGCTTCCTTACTGATAAATGGGCGTGTGTAATCGCGATTTATTGGTGGAGAGCATTGATCTAGAATCTTTGAAGATTTATAGTGTGGTTCTGGGGTATGATATGCTGATGGATTTGTTGTCAGTCATAGTCATGGGAATGAATAAAATTGTGTAATGGAATAGAGTTACACGTGTGGTAAGAAAAGGAGTAACCATGTTTGTTATAACTTCTTTACATTGATTTTGCAAATGTTATTATTGAAATGAATGTTCTCACTAGGCGTTGGCCTAATCGTTTCATATAATGTTTTCTTACCAGGTTCAGGCTCGGGCAAATAAAGGGTTGTGGGACGAGTGTTTTTGGAATAGCAGAAATGACATTTACCAAAGAGGAGATTTTTGAAGGATAGCTTAGATAACATCAATTAATCTGATTGTAGTGACATGATTAGATTGATAGGTTGTTCGAAGTATCATGTATTGTAAATACACTCTTGATGGTTAATTCCTTGCTATCTATATAAGTTGTAGTTTTATTGTCATAACCTGTTGTAACTTGAGGTTTAAATTGGCCCGGATTTTGGGGCGTTACATTCTGTTACTGGCAATTAAGGTAAACTATCATTGCTTGTTTGAGTGCTAAAACCGACTCAGGGGGAATCATTATTGTTGTTACTTCTCGGATTGAAAAACGATATTGACGTTGCTACGAATTTTAGATCTAATCAGTCTGTTTGCCTCATAATTGAGAGTTTTATCCCTTTCTTCTTGGAACAAAGGTTGTAATTGTTTCTGGTTGTATCCAATAACATGTAATGATGCATAGATAATAAGTTACATTATTGTATGATGATGATAATCTGTTTATCCCTTCCAAATCGTTTACAACCCGACCTGCAACTTTTATTAAACCAACTCTAAACCCAAATCGCTTACAACAGAGATCGTAGCTCCACGATCTGTCGAAGTTTAAACCTAAATCGAAGCTTACAACAGATCATCAAATTGGACTGTACCCTGTTGGAACAAAGAAGTTTTTTGGGCTGTTGTTGGATTCCTCAATCAGACCTCCAGATTGAATCAAATCAGGTTCTTCAGGATGATGATGATGATGGTTGTCCAAACTCAAGAAAATCGCCGGAATGGTTGGGAGTTGGTCGGAGTGGTAGGAATTGGTCGGAGTGGTAGAACGATTCATTGTGTATATATATGTATATGTATTTGTGTATATATATGTATATGTATATGTGTATATATATATAATACTATAAATAAATAATTTTATTTTAATTTAACAGAAGAGGACAAAAAAGTGTAAAAAGACCAAAATACCCTTGACTTAACTGAGTTTTTTAACGGAGTTAGTGAGCAGGGACCACTTTCAAAGCGAAACCCATAACGTCAGGGACGATTTTTAGACTTATTGAAGTTTGGGGACCATTTTCGTATTTTGTGGTAAACCTCAGGGACGAAAATTGTAGTTTACTCAATAACTTATAAAAAACTGCGGTTAAAAAATGGAAATGATTTAGTTAGACAAAATAGAAGTGCAAGGACGGCATAAGTAGGGGGGGGCTCGCTGACGTCACAAACGTTGTGTGTGTCAGTTGCTAATTGGATGAACTTATTGCTGTCTCTGTAGCTCTTTTTCTTTCTCATCTTAAATATTCCCTGCCTCTTACAATAAATTAAATAGGGTTCTATTATTTACACCCTACCTTGCCTGTAAATTACATAGGAATCCGTAATTTTGACTATCTTTTTACTAGGAGGGAAATTGACGTAAATAGCCATATGGAAAACAAATCTTCAACTTTTAACCCTCAAAGTTTTTTTTTTACAAAAATAGCTGGAATCCCGCAAGCCTGACACCGCAAGGCTTGCGGTGTCAGCTTTTTCTGACAAAACGAAAAAAAAATAATATTTCTGACAAAACGCAAGGCTTGCGGTGGCTTGCGGTGGGCTTGCGGTGGCTTGCGGTGGGCTTGCGGTGGCTTGCGGTTTTAAAAAAAAATATATTTTTTTTGCGTGTGTCAGAAAAAGCTGACACCGCAAGCTTGCGGTGTCAGACTTGCGGGATTCCGGCTATTTTTGTAAAAAAAAAACTTGAGAGGTCAAAAATTGAAGATGGGTTTTTCATATGGCTATTTACGTCAATTTCCCGATTAATAACACCTATAACTTTTAGGCAATCATTTCTTTCTTTTGTTATTTTTTTTTGTTATTTTTGTATTTTGTATTTTTTTTGTTTTAATTTGTATTCAATGTTAATTTATACTCTCTCTGTCTTAAAATAAATGTTCACAATGAAAAAATGCACATAGTTTTAGGAGTGTGCAATTATTACACTTTTTAATTAACCAAAGTACAATTTTACCCTTAGTTATAGAAAGAGAAAATTTATCCATCACATAATTAAGGGTAAAATGGAAAAGTGAAAATTTACTTTTGAAAGTGGACACTTATTTTGGGACAAACAAAAATAGTAATGTAGACACTTATTTTGAAACGGAGGGAGTATGAATTATATATAACAAAAAGTTGCTTATATACTAATCGTGTATAAAACATGAGATCTAAAAAAACTGCAATGCATTTTATTTATGTATATTATAATATTTGTATATTTATAAAACTAGAAGTGTATCCACGTACGAATTTAATATTTTATTTTATTTTTTGTGTTTGTCAATTTTATAATACGGTTTTGTATAGTTTTGAGAAAACGATAATGTTTTTTATAAATTTGTTTGGTTTAATTTATGTCAGTTTAATAATGATGTGAATTATTTTATGTTTAATAATATACTATTTTTTATAAAAAAAAAGACAAGTATTTTATTAAAATTCATATTTATCCTAATTATATGTTATAAATAAGATGTTTTCCTATAATGGTACTCATTCATTATTAATTGCAATCTTGAATTTTAAATAACATACATCAATAAACAGTATTTGATGCATACAAACTTATTTTTAAGAGTTTTTTCCAAATATTTTATAATATAGTATAAATTACTTATTTATCCATAATTGAAATTTTAAAATTGTTTTGATGCAATACAATATTTATTGTTTAACATCAAGGAAATTCCACATAGCCAATTTTTAGTTAATTTTTATTAAATTAAGAGTGAATTACATCAGTGGTCCCTGTGGTTTATCCAAATTTTGGATTTAGTCCCTAAAGTACACTATCTACAGTGATGGTTCCTAACTTTTTAATTTACTTTCACTCATGGTCCTTTTACTCTAACGGCGTTAGTTAACAGCAATATATTTCCATCAAGTTATTTAAAGAAAGGGTAAAGCAGTCTTTTAATAAAAGAAAATACATGCCCTAATTTATAGCAAATAACCGTGATATGCCCTAACTTTAGTTTTATACTATTTATTGAATTTGTTGTTTCCAGGGAGCTTTATCAATTTACTGTTTCCAGATTACTTCAATCAAAAAGAATCTTTTGATATTCCAGATTGCTTTTATCAAATTGGTTTTGGTCTCCATGTTTGCTTTTTTGTTTTTACTTTGTACATAATTGATAATACAACCTATTATCCATTGTATACAACACTTGATGCACTATGTCCACCATAACTTCAATCAATCATCCAAGAATATCCAAAAATCAATATCCAAGAAATGTATCAACAACATCTTCAATTCGGTTTTCTATTCCATATGTATGAACCAAAATGCTTTATATGAAAGATGTGGGTTGACAACTGTTACCTTCCATGTCCTTGATAATTCAATGGCTTCATCTACCCTACCTGCTTTGCATAGGATATTAACCATGAATACGTTAGTTGTTTCCTCCGGCGGGGTGGCGGCGGCTTTGATGAATCTTGTAATGAAGACATAAGGTGTAGGGATTGTTAGATTCTATTCTAGTCGACCCAGAATCCTCTTCTCCATCACCAAAAAATGGCGATGTTCGTAAGCTCGACCGGAGATTTGCACGAAATCGTTGATTTATTTCTTTGTATTTTGGAGCAATAAGCATTGCACTCATTCCGACACACTGTAATTCTCTCCTGGTCACAGTTTCGGACGCCAAGAATTTGTTGTGAACTTCAATCAGCTAATCGATCAGAATCTCATCTTGTCGTTGATATCCGATTGTGAATGCATATAGTTATGAACCTTGCTTTCATTCTGCATCAAACCCACATCAAAAAACTCAATAAAACTGCATATATACATACATATATTTGTATCTATATACTCAATAAAACTTTATATACCTTTACGATCAGTTTATGGAATTTGTATATGTCTTCGACGTATTCAACTGCTGCAAGTTCTTTATTGATATATGAAGCATCGATATCGATGATATTTGTTGGTTTTGGTTTGTAGTTAAGGCCACAGGGCAGCCTTGCTTCGGGCAGTCAATGTCGAAGTGAGTGACGATTGAGGTTTCATGTTTCGTGAAGAAGATGATGATTCGAGTTTCTTTAATTCTTCGGTGGAATTAGGAGTTAGGACTGATTTTGATTATGGATGCATTCTGTGGGACCGGTTGTGGCTTTGGTTTGACTGAAACTTTCTTCTTGGGCACAACCACTTTGTTGTTATCGATATTCGTTGTCACTGGTTTTTGTAAAAGATAATCAAAAAGATTGATTTCAATTGCAGTTTCTATAATCAGCAGAGGGGTCAAAGAGATTAAAGAACAGGAGGAAGAAGCCAAAGGAATCGGTCTTTGCGGTCTAAGGGTGCAGTTGTTTGTTGCAAAGTTGTGATCTTGAAGATCACGTTGAATTGCTTTAAAATAGGAAAGGGGTTTTATGAATTAAAAGACTAATTTGGCCTTACTTTAAATAACTTGATGGATAAATTTTACTGTTACCTAACGTGGTTAGAGAAGAGGGACCTTGAATGAAAGCTAATTAAAAAGTTAGGGAACACCACCATAGATAGTGTACTTTAGGGACCAAATCCAAAATTTCGATAAACCATAGGGACCACCAGTGTAATTCACTCTTACATTAATTATCTTGTAAATAGTTCCTATAAAATCATAAAATTTTAAGCGGCTCACAAAATATTAAATATTTGTTGCAATCAAGTAGAATCAAATAAATAATTAATGGACATAAAAAGAAATAAAATGCATAAATTTGTTAGAGATTGCTTGACATAAAACATAAAATCATGCAAGATGGCATTTTATTTATTTTGACATAAATAACTAAAACAAAAAAAAAATTTAGCACACGAAACCAAGTTGTATCATATTAGGCCATCCGTAGCGGGCGGGGATGGGCTCGGGAAGGGCTTCGGGGTCGAGCGGGGATGGGCTACGGGGCTCGCGGGGTTGGCGGGGCGGGGATGGGTTCGGGGTTGGGATCCCGGATCATCCCGAGGGTTTTAAAAAAAAAATTAATTAAATTTTAAAAAAAATAACCGTTGAACGGCTCTTTCTAAAAAAAATAATTATTTTTCTCAATTTAATCTCACTATATATTTAACCATCAACCTCTTATTTCTCACACCTCTCAACCTCTTATTTTTCACACTCTCAAATTCTCTCAATCTCACACCTCTCAAACTCTCTCAAATTCTCTCAACCTCTTATTTTTCACACCTCTCTCATCATGAATCTAAACAGAACACCTACATCCCGTCGTAACCGACCGAATACACCACAATCGCAAGAAGATCGAGTATTTCATAGCCCCGCATGATCACCTTACGGGAAACGCTTTGAGGGCTACTTTAGCGAGAAAAGAGCAACTCCAAAAATTTCATAATTGGTAGTGTTTTGTATTTTGTAATTTTTATTTTTAATGAATGATATGAATTTTAATTTTTATTATTTATCTTATTTTTATTTATTAAAAAATATATAAATATTTTTATTTTGTTAAATAATTAAATGTATAAATAAAAGAATTAAAATAAATGAGGTGGCAAAAGGGTTTGAGGGAATGAGGTACGGGTGTTTAGGGATCGTGAGGGATGGAGTGAGGGATGAGAGAAAAGCTGATGTGGCGCTGAGGTGGAGGGGAATCTTTGAAAGATAGGCCTTATGGGGTACTGATGGCCTTACATCTATACGAAAAATTATGCATACAATATTTACAAATAAATATAATTATATTAAAGCTAAAATATAAAAAAATGTTAATAGTATAATTGATGTTAAAAAAATAGTTTTGGAATAAATAAATATTAATTAATTAATTATTGTTAAAAATATTAATCAAATAACATATAATTAAATTAAATTAAAAAGTAACTAATTACAAATAATTAAGTAATGATTAGACAGTGGAGTTGGGGGTGGAGTGGGGTGTATTTAAGAAAAATGGGATGCCAATAAGAAAACCCATTCAATATTCTCATTTTATTTTTAGAGAAATTAATTAAAACGCTCAAGATACTATCCCCCAAAAACCCCACCCAATACCCTTAGCCAAAGTACATCTCCTCACTTCTACAAACTCCAAGCCAATCCCTGTGATTGCATTTTTCGATACAGGATCCTCAGTTTCAATATTGAATCCTGACATCCTACCGCAGAGTTACTGGTTACTATACCACCAGCTATTCGTTGCCGCCAGTGGACAAACGTTTGTCATTGATAAGATCAGTATTCCTATATTTATCAGACTTTTTTCCTAAATGTGTTGTCAAACACAGATTGTTAGGATCAAGTTCCTATGGAAATGATCTTCTCATTGGATTTGACATCCTCCACAAGTTACCAGGCCTAAGGTATGCAGAACAAGGTCTCCGTTATAAGAGCTTTCTGAATCCATGGAGTCTAGTTCCAAATCTTTATAAGGCATCACCCCCACCATGGAAGATATGAAACGAAAGATATTTCCTTCTTCCTGTGCTTCAAATCACCCGGAATTCCTAACCAAAAAACAGACCGAAGCAATAAAAACAACAGAGCAACTTGCTGATGTGATGCCGCCTTTAAAGATTCCTACAGAAACTGACAAAAGGATACTTCAGACTGATGCAAGTGATGAGTACTGGGGATTAGTACTACTGGTAGAAGACAAAAGCGGTGCCAGAACAATATGTGGCTACAAAAGTGGCACGTTCACAGAATCTGAGCAACACTACCACTACACGTTCAAAAAGGTCCTTGCTGCTAAAAGAGGAATTGAAAGATTCCAATTCCATCTTATCGGACACGATTTCCAAATCGAAATGGACATGTCGTCTTTCCCACGCATGCTCCAATCCAAAAGAAAGATGCTCCCAGAAGCACAGCTTTTGAGGTGGACTGATTGGTTCTTACAGTGGAAGTTTATAGTGAAACACATCAAAGGGTCAGAAAATAGTTTCGCATTTCTTCTGTCGAAACCAAAGAACTATAAATGCAGTGATCCTAGCATCCAACAACATACGGTAATTCCCTTAGTTTTCACTATGGATAAAGCCAATCCTAGTTCCTCCACTCCCCAAGATGCCACTCAGCATTGTCCCGCAGAGATAACAGAGATCATTGCTGACCTAACCCTGGCTCAAAGGTCAGTACTGAATTGGAAAGTGTTCTATAACGTCCTCTTTGCCAAACACGGTATGCCATCTGGTAATGGAAGGTGGCTTGGAAGGTGTTAACCTGGGTGGTTCCTCCTATTTGGATCTGGGCTTTGAGGGCAGTATGCAAGGATGGATCGTTTAATGGCATGTTGAAATTAGGATAGAAGGTAACGAATATGGTTCCTGCATTTAAGGTAGTTTGGATGGTGCCGATGCAAGCATGTTGGTATTCAACAAATCGAGTGTCTACCAAAGCGATGCGAGAAAAGGCTAGGAGACCCTTTCTTCCATGGAAGGTAAGGGCTAGGCGGATTGCTCCAAAATGGATATGCGTATATCCTTGAGCAAGGCAGTGCCTCGAGAGATCTGTCAGGATAGCAATCGGTATAAGGTGTTCGGATGATGAAGCTGGGAGTTGGTGTGAATCAAACTTTGAGGTTTGAACATATTCTTTAACTTGGTGGGTAGAAGTAGATCCCATTAAATTTTTGACTTTTCTGGTAAAGGAAGAAGAAAGTTTAGAAAAAACACTATATGGATCAACTATAGGTAGACTAGATATGGGAATTTTAGAATCATCGGGAACGTAAGAGATCTCGTATAACTGGTCTATTTTGGATGCGGATGACTGTCTGAAACTGGAGGATGATCTGGGTAGGGCTAGATCTGGATTCATGACTGGGTATGGTATTGTTTCCAAGAAACTTCAACATGTGCTATATCTTGCGTACAAGGTTTGACTGCGACTCACTCAACGTCGACTTATACTTGGGCAAGAAACAAAACTCGAAGAATTTCTTTTACACAAATACCAGGTCACTCAGTTTATCTGTAACAATGGTTTTCTGATGTGAGAGATCCGTATAAAACGGCAGACACAGAGCATACTAATTCGATTCCGTCAAGATAAAAGAGAGGTTAGGATCTGATACCAAGGGGGGATTCCTATGAAAGGAGTAGCGGAACGGGCTGGATCATGGGACGGTAGGTAGGATTCAGAGAGGTGTGGATTATACTATAGTGGTGATTGGTGGTGACTGGCGGCAGACTGGTGGTTGACCATCTAGGACTGGTGGTTTACCATTATACTACTATGAACTAGGGAGGAAATATAAATAACAAAGAGAGAAACTAGAAAGAATTATAGAAAGATGAGTTTATTTCTTTCAAGGGATGATTTACAAGTGATGGGAAGCCTTCCTTTTATAGGCAAGGAAAAGGCTTACTTACATAAGCATGACATAAGCCATGCATCACAACTAATAATGCAAAGTGAGGTAAGCACTTACATCACTTGAAAGTGACAAGTTACTTCCTTTATACAAACATTTATTTAAAAGGAAATACTGAAAAGTAAATACGGAAAGTAAATACTGGATAGGAAATAATAATTATTAAGACAACGCTTAAATAATTATAAAGACGATGGCGGGGCTGATTCTTGGATCTTGGGATACTATCACCAGCGTGAGTCTAGGTGAGACGGGTCGTCTTCATATGGATCGTAGTCATTATCATCTCCAAGATAATAGTAGCTATATGGGTCATCATCCAGATCGAAATCATCATCAGAGGAGTCAATATTTTTTGCAAGATGAGTACGGAACCATTGACAGAGTGTCTCTTCCCATAAGACTATATCAGGGTGTGCTTCTGGCCGTTTTTCTTTTCCTTCTATGACTGTAACGGGGACAGACTCAAGGATAACACGATTTGCGTTTATCAGTGCATATCGTAATTCCAGTAACTGTTGAGCATGGCGTAATTCAAACGTTCTATTGGAGGGGTTGATATCATGCCATGTATGAATAAACGACGTAGGGAAGTGGTAAATCATGGATTGTTCACCACCAACAGCTGCGGAAGGCAAGAAAGAACAGGGCCTTTTGAAGAAGATCACCACATAAGTTTTTTGGCTTATGTGTAATTTTTGGACCCATTGATGTGCTGGGAGGAACCACTAGAAGAGGGTAAACAGGTGTTTAGACTCTTTGGGAACATGCTCAAACTGGCACTGAAACAGGTAAGTGAACAGTTTACAAGCATTGAAGGTGATGGCAATAGTGTGGGTTTCAAAGAGATACCAGAAGAAGCATAGTGCTTCTTTGGGTAGTCTGAACAGATCATGGATGTGGAAGATGTTAAGAAAGGGGTAATCTGGGTGGATCCTGTGGTTTTTTAGAAAGGGACCATGTTTGGCAAGGAGGATGTTATAGAACACTTTCCAATTCAGTACTGACCTTTGAGCCAGGGTTAGGTCATCAATGATCTCTGTTATCTATGCGGGACAATGCTGAGTGGAATCTTGGGGAGTGGAGGAACTAGGAAAAAAGTCTGATAAATATAGGAATACTGATCTTATCAATGACAAACGTGTGTCCACTGGCGGCAACGAATAGCTGGTGGTATGGTAACAATAACTCTGGGGTAGGATGTCAGGATTCAATATTGAAACTGAGGATCCTGTATCGAAAAATGCAATCACAGGGATTGACTTGGAGTTTGTAGAAGTGAGGAGATGTACTTTGGCTAAGGGTATTGGGTGGGGTTTTGGGGGGATAGTATCTTGGTGTGATAAGGAAGTGGGATGTGTGGTTGACCAGCCTGGAAGACTTCGAGTGGTTTTACCATGAACACCTCTATATCCGGGTGTTCTGAGATGGACTCATCGTCTGAGAAGTCTGAATAGGCAATGAAGCACAGGGTTTTGTCAGTAATCTCATCTTCGAGAGAGTAGAGGGATTCGAGATCTGAAATGTCCATTGGCTCTACTAGGTTAAGAGCTTGGATTAATGAATGAGACTTTCTTCTGTATTTGCAGTCTCGTGCAAAGTGTCCCTTTTTGTTACAGATGTAACATCTGTCTGAGCTTCTTCCCCTGTGTGACTTCTTTAAAAATTTCCATCTTTTATCCCAGTCTTCTTGTGAGAATTCTTGAAATTCTTAAACTGAGGCTTTTTCTCTTTGTGAGAGCACTCACATGAAGAGTCGGTCTTGCACTTTATTTGTAGGTACTTGTCATTACAGGCAGGACCGAGGGTTCTACTTGTTTTTTCAAATTCCGTGAAGAATTTTTGATGGTCGCAGAGTTTGGCCAATGCATTGAGTATCAACTGGTAGAGTTCTCCGAGTGTGGCATTGGCTAATGACACGTTCTTCTGCTCCAGAAATCTGAACGATTCATTTGCAAGCGACTCTGGGAAAGAAATGAGGAAGACCTATTTAAGGTTGACATCGTCGATACCATGAAGACAGTAAAACCGTTTTGACATACGATCATAATGTTCTTCAAGATCTGACTTTAAAAATGAACAACACTTCATTTTTAAGAATTCTTCCCTTGCATGGACAACGTGCTCGACCGGATTCCCTATGAATTCTGCATAGATCATGTTTATGAATTCTTCGGGATAGGAAACTTGTTGGAGTTGGAGTTGTCTGTATTCTCCAAGACTTGTGTACCAATCTCTAAGACGGCCCTGGGCTCTAGTGATAAATCTTTTGATGACTGTGGCAACGTCATAGTATTGGAGCTCTGCTGAGCACCAAGTCAACATTTCAACACTTCTTTCCCTCCATTTGGATGGAGGAATATCGTCAAAGGTGAATTGTTGCTTTGTGTCGGCTTTCGGAGTCTTATTTTGCTGTCTGGGTTGTCTTGTTTCTGAAGCAGCATCACCCATCGTGAAAGTATCAGTATACTCTTGTTCGACTGTGGGTTCAGGTTCTGCCATGAACAAGTGCTCAAAGGCATCTGTTGGCGGGTCAGAATCTTCATCCGTGGGGGATGAGATAATTGGTTCCACAAATGTAGGGTCAGCGGGTTCTTCTTTGTGGGCTAGGGAGTGTAAAAAGGTTGAGATGGGGTTTGTTTCACAAATGGTTAGAATTGCCGTGGGTGTCGAAGAGGCGATCATTGAGTCATCATCTTGGAACTCTCTTGTTCGGCTGGATGAAGCACGATATTGGATGGGTGGGGTTCTTTGCGATGGCTTAGGGCGTATCTTCTCTTGTTCGAAAGACCATAAGGCCAGGGAAGGAGAGGCCTGTTTCAGAGGGAAGGAAGGTAGTGGTTGTGGAGCAAAAGATGTCCCTAAAAAGGGAGTAGGGGCCAATCGCCAGGGTTCATCAGATTGGGTTGATGCCCGTTTTTGCCTGTGCTGATTCTCAAGGTCATTGAGTTGATATTGCAAAGATTTCATCTCAGCTTGTTTCTGGCTAAAAACATGTTGCTCGCTGGGCAAGGGTTTATGTCGAACCATCTGGAGAAGTTCAAAATGGAGGGCTTCCATTTTTTCTTTGATCTCATCTATGATGCTGGTGAGAGACCTTACCTTTGTGGTAAGAGTTTCTTGAGTCTTAGTGATCTGTGTTTGTTGAGCAAGGATGGCTGTGAGGGCTTTGTTTTGTGCAACAACATTTTCACTCTACCAGTTGAGTGTGATTTCAGCAGGACTAATAGCAGTGGGAACACCCGTGGAGCTAATAGTCGTAGGATTCTTGATTTTCCAATCATGTTTGGTACGCTGAACCGTATTTTCGAAGGAGCTTAACGGCGGGAACTCGGCTTCGTAGTTAGAGGACGAGCTGGCTGGAGCAATAACACAACATTCACCTAATGATCGGTCGAATGATTGGTTCAAAGGCGGCTGGCAGCCTGATGTGTTTGTTAACTTCTTTCGGGTGGGCAAATCGTTATACAGAACGTAGTAATCAAATTTGCCTGAAGGTTCGCCAAGGATTCCGACAACGGGATCACCTTTATCGTATCGGTCTTTTAGTCTCTTTTGTGAATTTTTCGTCTTTCGAGGAAAATCTTCATCAAAATCAACTTTGTATGCTTCGTCTAAGCAATCTTGGCAGTTGCATACATCATAACAACAGTGCTGGCTTTCTTTGGCTGGCTGAACCATGTGGACCGTGGGAAAAACGTCTGCTACGCTTTATTTTTCTTTGGAAGAAAAATTGACTTCGACGAGTCCATTTTCGTGTCTGATGAAGTCTGGAGCTGTAGTTGTTTGAACGGGAGCCTGATGGATTCTTTCGTAGTTGGTTACCCATTTTTCTGGAAGGAGTTTCAGTAACTCCTCTATCGTTAGTTGTTTGGGAACGTAAGTGCATGTTGGGGTTGCACTGGAGTTCACGTCGATGAGCAAAGCATCTTCACTATGCTCTTGGCCAGGGACCATTATGTCTAGAGCATGGTTTTGAACACGGTATGTCATCTGGTAATGGAAGGTGGCTTGGAAGGTGTTAACCTGGGTGGTTCCTCCTATTTGGATCTGGGCTTTGAGGGCAGTATGCAAGGATGGATCGTTTAATGGCATGTTGAAATTAGGATAGAAGGTAACGAATATGGTTCCTGCATTTAAGGTAGTTTGGATGGTGCCGATGCAAGCATGTTGGTATTCAACAAATCGAGTGTCTACCAAAGCGATGCGAGAAAAGGCTAGGAGACCCTTTCTTCCATGGAAGGTAAGGGCTAGGCGGATTGCTCCAAAATGGATATGCGTATATCCTTGAGCAAGGCAGTGCCTCGGGAGATCTGTCGGGATAGCAAACGGTATAAGGTGTTCGGATGATGAAGCTGGGAGTTGGTGTGAATCAAACTTTGAGGTTTGAACATATTCTTTAACTTGGTGGGTAGAAGTAGATCCCATTAATTTTTTGACTTTTCTGGTAAAGGAAGAAGAAAGTTTAGAAAAAAACACTATATGGATCAACTATAGGTAGACTAGATATGGGAATTTTAGAATCATCGGGAACGTAAGAGATCTCGTATAACTGGTCTATTTTGGATGCAGATGACTGTCTGAAACTGGAGGATGATCTAGGTAGGGCTAGATCTGGATTTATGACTGGGTATGGTATTGTTTCCAGAAACTTCAACAAGTGCTATATCTTGCGTACAAGGTTTGACTGCGACTCACTCAACGTCGACTTATACTTGGGCAAGAAACAAAACTCGGAGAATTTCTTTTACACAAATACCAGGTCACTCAGTTTATCTGTAAGAATGGTTTTCTGATGTGAGAGATCCGTATAAAACGGCAGACACAGAGCATACTAATCCGATTCCAAAAATAGAATGAGAATACTCAAAAAATCTGTAAAGAGGTCCATGATCACGGACAAATATTTATAGAGAGAGAGAATAGGCAATCCAATAAATGTTTCTGATTGTAAATAATTAAATCTAATATTCTATTTCCTACATTGCAATCCAATTTGAGAGAGAGAGAGCGAGAGAGAGAGAGAGAGAGAGAGAGAGAGAGAGAGAGAGAGAGAGAGAAGACAATCCGTGAATTGACAAATTAATTATTTGGTCCGTGAGAATGTAATTGGTTCACGGACAAAAATCCAGTTTTTTAAAGGAGTCCGTGATCATGGGGTATTTCACGGATTTTTTTGGGTATTTTGGTTAAATTAGAGAGAGTTTGGGCATTTTAGTAACTCAAAGTAAAACTTAGGGCATTTTAACTAATTTCCCTTATTTTTATTTAATTTTCAAAAATGAAAAGAAAATATCCTTATTTTAGTTTTCAAAAATAGATAAGTCTTTTAAAACCTTTTACTATTACAAAAAGCTTTTTAAAAGGTTTTTTGTATGAAAATAACAAGCTTTTTGATAAAAGAGTTGGTATATATCAACGGGTTATTAAAGTATCTTTTTGGTAAAATGGATTGATGAAAAAGCTTTTGAAAAGCTTTTTGCATTGGAGGAGGTTTTTAAACTAGGTTTTTGCTAAAGAAATTTGTGGAAATCCTACGTGACAACAAAAAGTCATTGAATGACTTATGTATTCTGGATGCTCTTAGAATTAAGTTTAATCCATGCTTTTGTCCTTGTTTTGTTTTGTTTTTAGTCTATTAACAAGGTTCGTTAATCGGCCATTAAAGAAAAATATTACATTTTTCATCCCAAAATAAATACACACAATGAAAAAGACGCATACTTTTAATAATACATGCTTATATCGCTTTTTAATTAACGGCACGACAACTTTACCCATAAATATGTGGAGTGGAAATTTCAACATCTCATAATAAGGCTAAAATGAAAAATAGGAATTTGCTTTTGAAAATTGGCTTTTATTATTGAGACAAACTAAAATAATAATGTAGATTTTAATTTTGAGATGGAAAAAGTATTATATTTCGTACATCCATCCCACCCTTTTCTTCTCAAATCGTGGACCTCATCGGCTACCATGGGTTCATATGTGCTATGGGGTGAACATGGTACGGTACCATGTTTTTTTCCATATACCATGTACCAACCAATTACAATTGGTACATAAAATCTTATACCATGTACCAACCAATTATACTTGGTACCAACTAAATTGGTACCAACTCTTTTCGGTTGGTACATGTTGGTACGGTTTTGTACCAACATCTCAAAAATCGAATTATGAATTAATCAGATTGACATCTTTACCAACTTGATCTAGATGCACTAAACACGCCGAGCATTAATAGCATGTTGATATGCGTTGTACCATTTATCATTACCTATACAAACATTCAAACAATCTTCATATAAGACAAACAATCACTAATAGTCTAATACAAACGACAATTAAGGAGCGAGAATGGACTATGAAGAGTGGAGGTGTAGGCGAGTTGTCAAAGTTGTTAAGGATAAGTGAATGAATTCAATCAAATTCTATATATCAATTTGTATTACAATTTAACAAAATGTAAAACAAGATAATTTAAAGTTTTATAAATCAAAATATGTTGTATCATTGATTAAACTTTAATTAATAAATAAGTCGGTACGGTACGGTATTACCGTGGTACACGACTTCTAATATCACGTACCAACCAAGTTTAAATAGTTGATACGGTATATCAACCAATTAGGTTGGTACCAACTAAATTGGTACCAATTAAATTGGTACCAATTAAATTGGTACGGTTGGTACGGGAATTGATTGGTTTGTTTCGGTACAAAATTGACACTCTATGTGCTCATCCATTCTTCGACCTTTTTCCATCTCTAAACTCCTCCCTATGTTTGGATTTTTGTAATAGTCAAACAACAATTTCGAAGCCCCTTTTCTCTTTGCATACATACCAATTGGGCACCCCCTCCCCCTCCCCCTCTCTCTCTCTCTCTCTCTCTCTCTCTCTCTATATATATATATATATATATATATATATATATATATATATATATATATATATATATGAGATCATGTGAGAAGTGTATTTTTTTTGTGAAAAATGTGAGAAGTACTTTTAAATCGTTAGATCACTTTTAATCAAATACCCTCTCATTAATTGCGGCTTAAAAGAAATTGATCCGGTGCATCTTGTGCATCTTATCTCGGTGCATCTCATTTTGATGTTCGTTCATTTATCATCAAACGGTTGATAACCATTTCTCACCGAAACTCAATCATATATATGTATATATATCACACACACACACTCTCTGTCTCTATCTCTCTCACACACATACTAGATCTAGGTGTTTTTGAATCGTTCAACAAATTAAAACCGAAATGAATAGGTGACTTCCTTTCAACACACCACACAATTAAATAAACCTCAAATAACTTCATTAATACAACAATCAAAGGAAAAAAACAATTTCTTTATGTGTTCTACTAATGTGTTTGTTTTTCACCTTAATACAACAAAACGAGATCCACAATGGTGGTTCTACACCGAGCGTATCTTATATATATATATATATATATATATATATATATATATATATATACACACTCACATACAACCACGATATTTATGACACATACAAAGATGGAGATGACCGATGAGTGTGTATATGGAAGAGGACGTGTTGTAAAGTTTGGGGCAAAAACCCAAATTCAAAAGTATAACGACAAAAGTTACAAGTTTTTAACACACCAAGGGATGAAAATTGTAGTGTTTACTCTAATGTTTATTAAAAATATCTCAACATGGGTTGTAGCGTACTGGTTAAGGTCCTGGAAATGTGGTGGAATATCTCATCTGTCCAGGGTTCGAATCCAAGCGTACACAACAATTGTAACCACTGAGGTTTAATCAGGGTTGATGTCTTACAGTCATAAATTGTCGAGGGATTAGTCTAGACATAGCTTAGGACACCCTTCCAAAAAAAACATATCTAAAAAAGTAAACTACAAATTTGGTCCATGTAGTTTTTCATTTATTGAACTTTTTTCTTATTGTAGTGTTGAGAAATACAAGATTTCTATTGTGCTTTTTAAAAAACATGCAATTTTAGTTTCTTCCTCTAACAACTTAAGTGAGGGGTATTTTAGAATTTTTGTTATTTCCTCTCATTTTTCATTAATAAATAAACCAATATGTAAACTGTAGGGGCCAAAAATGTATACACACACATAAACACATAAACAAATATGATGTAGACAACAACGGTGGTGGCCCCCTTCTACGTTGGCCACACTTATTTGGCAACCTACTATTCTCTGTTAATAACTTCTCTCTCTATGATCACTACCCCACTACCCACCCCCTCCGTTAACACATCATTTACGCCATGACTCCGGTCATACCCGTGACGTAGTTTTTTTACTCCACGAGATATGTCTCAGGAACTCAAGGTATCTCACTCTATTGTGTTCATATAACCTAATCCCGCGAACCTTCTTTCTTAGTCTTGACCACCACCTACGACATGTATCACCGTCATTTGCCTCTGGCATATTTCATACATATATGTGTGTTTGTGAGTGTGTGTCACATTTTACACAACTACCCAAATTTATATTCTTGGTCTCAACCGCAACTTACGGATTACCTCACCTTCTTTTGTCTTTAACGCTCCTTTACCCTCTGTAACGACCCAACCCAAACATACACATATAATACTCATTACATACCAAATAGATACAACCAAAAGATACATAGTATATCACATAAGGTCCAAAAGTCTTAAAACTGTACATTACATAATGCGGTACACACTTTTCGCTAACCATTTACATTACAATTCATAAAAACTATCCATACAAAACGATCTTAGAAATATTCATAGATATGCAGACTCTGTAGTCATATTACACCTTATCCTTGCCCTTGCCTTTAAAAGTTCCTTGACCTGTAATACATATTTTAGAAAACAAAATGAGGGTTAGACCAAATGGTCTAGTGAGAAAATTCCTGTCAGTTTAGTAACTCATTCGAAAACCAATCCGGAACTATGTCCGAAAAACCCCTAATCCGGAAAACTTCCCAGAAACAAATACCCGGAATCCGAAATCCGGAAACATGGTCTGGACAATCTATCCGGAAAACGTATCCGGAAAACATTATCCGGAAAACGTATCCGGGAAACATGAAATCCGATAAAATTAATACATCCGGAAAACTAATTAATCTGGACGTATCAACTCAGACCTAGAATCGATCGAACATAAATAAGAATCAAAATCAATCAATTCTAAACCGATAGAAATTGTCTACTACTATATACGAACACAATTTGAAAAGAGTTATACCTCCAATTCGAATCTACACGACCTCTTTTCCTTGACCTAAATCGACTGACTTCTTCTTCTGCTATCTCTCTTTCTGTCTCGATTCTTTCCACAGATAAATCAGGAAACCGACTTCTTACAAACAAAGGAGGCTGACTCCTTATATACGAAATCAAAATTGTGAATAAGGGTTCGACTTATTCTAAACTGACAGTAACACCTTAAAGTTGCAAAACTAACCCAAACTTACCCTAAACTAATAAAAATAAGAATAAATAAATAAATAACTTATCCGGATCATTACACCCTCACCTACATACTAGTTGTTTGGATTTGATGATACGTCTGCTCGAGGTTAAAAGAGGAGGAGGTTAAAGTTGAGGGCTAAGTAGGAACCTTCAATGTATTGGTAAAGAGGGTGAATATATAAATATTACACCCTAAAAAACCATTCATTCTCTTGGTGAAAACATGTTAGGGTTTCCGAAATGGGGAGGTTTTGACAGGACATGTGGCGTAATCTTAGTATAGAAGAATATAACGGATTATTAACTAGAAAATAGAAAATAAGAAGAAATCTGAAAAAGACAAAAATGCCCTTCACTTAACGGAATTTTTAACGGTCCTTAAAGGTATGAACTAAATTTAGAAACTTTTGTATACCATGATGGCCTTTCTTGTATTTTCATAACTGAAGGGACTAAACGTGATGTAACAGTCAAACCATATAGACGAAATTTGCAGTTTACTTAAAAAAGAATGAAGTTATTTGGATTTATATGATATTGATTGAGGGTTAAATCGTGTGTGTCAGATTCTCCCACGTGGGACTCTACATAAATGACGTCAGTGTCCCATGTGCGGGAGACAGCCGCTTGTTGCGTCCTAGACTCACTCCACCCTATTTTTTCATTTTTAAAATCCTTTTTTTTTCAAGGATAATATATTTTAAACAAAAACATATCATTTTTTTTCACAAATCCAATATAATTTTAATATTTACATTTTACCCCTTATACTTATTTAATAAATTTATATTATACCTTTTACCTTTTTTATTTTTATTTCACACCTTAATTATATTAACACATAAAATCGTATATTAGCTAAAATACATTAAAAAAATACGTTTTAATTTCAACAAATTACACTATTATAATCGTCTCTTCGATACGTTCGAAATGAGCTCAATATTGAATATTTTTTATTTAATTATTTTATTATATATCATATATACTACATGAAAATATTTTTTATATTTATAATTCATACTCTTATAGTTAATTATTTAATTTATGTTACATTTCTTACCGTTCTAACTCATTAAGTTAAAATTTATACAAAACTTTACTGTAATAGCTTTTAGAAGAGTTTTTTTTTGGTTTCATAAAAATGTTATATTGTTTTATAAGTAAAATACTTGTAAAATATTTTCTCTCGAAAAATGTTAAAATTAGTCAGATTTCGGGTTAGTGTTGTTGGGTTCGGATATTATGAGGGTCCTGCACTTTGTATACCATGCTTTTGTCGGCCATCATCTCACAAACCAAAAACAAATTATATATCATATATACTACATAAAAATATCTTAGAACGAAATCTTAATACTTTTTAGCATGAAAATAAAATTGTTATATATACAAAATAATATTTGAATATTATGTACAATTGCTATATCTTCATCAAGAATCAGCGAGGCATAGCTCCTACTTCCCACGACAACCCCCCCCCCCTCCCCCCCCCAAATCCATATCTTAATCAAATCCCGAGTTTATTTCATCCATACATCACACAAATACAAGATGTATTGGCAATGGAAATTGTGGATTTCGAGCCATATCTGCCTGTCTGGGTGGTCATGAAGACCAATGAGACGATATCCGCAGAGAGTTAATTGCTGAACTAACTGAGTATCAACCGTATTACTCTTATGTGTTTGGCAGCGACGAGTGGCCAAGAATTTACGAAGCGTTGAATTTTTTCCAGAAGGACGTCTTTGCACCACCTATGAATTGGATCGTTATGCCTGAAATGGGAATTCTAGCTGCTTCAAAGTTCAATGTCATATTACATGTTCTCAATATGGCAGATAATGTGACATACTTACCATTCAGGACACAACCGCCGTCACCATCCCAACACGTGTCAATTGTAATAGTGCATGTTAATGGTAATCATTACATAAAAGTGGTATTAAACGGAGAATACCCAATGCCCACACTCACACAACATTGGACACGTTGTCGATTTCCAGATGCAAGTACATGGATCGACCCATACAGACGTAGATTAGATATGTATAAAGAATATATAGAGCATACTCGTACTCGTGAATATATTGATTTAAATGAGTAATCAAAGTTGGAATTTGTTGGAATAAAAAGTATTTTTAACGTATTTTAGTTAATATTGAGCTCATTTCGAAATAATATAATTAAATAAAAAAAATAAGAAGGTATCGACGAATAACAATATAAAAAAATAACGTAAACGTATGACGCATAATAATATAATTAAATAAAAAAATTCAATATTAGGCTCATTTCGAAATTATCGACGAGACGATTATAATGACGTAATTTGTTTTAATTAAAAAGTATTTTTAACGTATTTTAGTTAATATACGATTATATGTGTTAATATAATAAAAGTGTAAAATGAAAAATAAAAAATAAAAGGTATAAAGTAAATTAATTAAGTAAGTATAGGGGGGTAAAATGTAAGTTTTAAATAAAAAAATAAAAAAATAAGTGTGTGAGGGAGGGGGTATACAAATGGTGGCAGGGAGGTAGGGATAAAATTTCCCATTTTAAATTAGAGCATCTCCAATATCTTCTCCAAAATTTCTTTAAAATTGAAAACTAAGAGCATCCACAATGCATAAACTATTACAAGACTTTTTACTTTTGGCACCTCAGTTTTTCACTAACATTTTTTAACAAAAACCTATTGTTACAAATCTTCTCCAATGCAAAAAGGTTTTTCAAAAGCTTTTTCATCAATTTCATTATATTCTACCCCAATTATGTAAAATGTTTATAAATATCCCTAATTTAATTTGACATTTTAAAATTTACTTGACATTGATAGATAAATATAATGACAAGGACAAAAAAATCAATTCGTTAAAAAAATGAAAGACGTTGAATGGATTATATTTTTTTTATTTTTTTTGGTATTTGATATTGGTGTCATTTCGTCTTGAAGAAAATTTTAATAATGTATTTTGTTATAAAATATATTTGGTTTTATTATAGATATTTAATGAATTAAATTAATTAATCTAAAGATATTAAGGTTTAAAATGAAATTATATTGAAAGTGTGGATAAAATGAAAAATTAAGGGGTGTAAAATGAAAATGTTGAAAAGCTATTATGTAAGGCCATCAGTACCCCATCCCTCCTATCTGTGAAAGATTCCCTGCCACGTCAGCGCCACATCAGCTTTTCTTCCATCCCTCACCCCATCCCTCACGATCCCTAAACATCCGTACCCCATTCCCTCAAACCCCTTTGCCACCTCATTTATTTTAATTCTTTTATTTATACATTTAATTATTTAACAAAATAAAAATATTTATATATATTTTTAATAAATAAAAATAAGATAAATAATAAAAATTAAAATTCATATAATTCATTAAAAAATTAAAAATTACAAAATAAATTTAAAAATCTACTCGTCGTCATTCCAATCATGATATTTTTTAATTTGCTCTTTTCTCTTTAGCGTAGCCATCAAAGCGCGGCCCGAAAGGTGATCATGCGGGGTTATGTAAAACTGGAAGTCTGCATCAAATCGTTTTGCTCGTTCGATTTCTCGTTCGTGTTCCAACCTTTGAAGTTCGACATCGAGTTTTTTCATTTTGTATTCAATTGCACCATCAAACTTGTCGTTGAACGTCGTCAACAACTGAGTAACACTTTCGTCCGTATTCGTCCCGGACGTATGACTCGTTGATGTTTTTTTTGCCTTGTTTCTCCCGATGGGTCGTTGAATTGGCTCGTCATCGTCATCATCGGAAGTTTGGGTACGTTTTGAACCCCGCGATGAAGTTGTCGTCATCGTTGGAACGGCTGTTGAGGGTTAAATATATAGTGGGAAATAAGAGGTTGAAGGTTAAATATATAGTGGGATTAAATTTAGAAATTTTTTTTTTAAGAAATAGCCGTTCAACGGTTGTTTTTTTAAAAAATTTAATTAAATTTTTTTTTTATAAAACCCTCGGGATGGCTCGGGAACCCAACCCCGCTCACCATCCCGCCCCGCTAGCCCATCCCGAGCCGTAGCGCCACCCCGCAGCCACCTCAGCCATCCCGAGCCCCTTCCCCGCTGGGGTACGGAAGGCCTAAGAGCTTTTAAAACTATAACCCTTTCTTCAAAAAGCTTTTATAAAGTCATTCTTCCCAATGCAATTAAGTCTTTACAAAGACTTTTTGTAAATAGTAAAAAGCTTTTATAGCTTATGCATTGGAGATGCTCTAAATTGTCGTTTGGTTCACAGAAACTGATGGAATCTGGTGGAATGAAATGTTAGATTCCTTTAACCAGATTCCAATTCAGTGTTTGGTTCACTCTTTTGTATAAATGGAATCTTTAAAATTCCATTGAATTCCATGAAGTAGCAATTTTTCATTCCATCACTTAACCAAGGTATTCTGAAGGAATGGAATTGAACATTTTATTATTTCCAAAATTACCCTTGCCCTAATTTAGCTTTTATCACCCGTCATCTTCACAAGTCACTAGACAAACATCTCTCTCGTTTTCTCTCCATCGTCGCAAAGCTCCTTCCTCGACTGATCTGGTAAGATTTCGATTTATCTTTCTTGCTTCGATTCTTGCTTGGATTCGATTTCTGGTTGTCTTTCTGCTGATTTCGAATTATGTTTCTGCTTGGTTTCGATTTATCTTCCTCGTGACTGATGTTGATTTTTGCTTGGTTTTGATTTATCTTCCTGCTGTTTCGATTTATCATTATGCTTGCTTTCGATTTTTGCTTTGGTTCGATTTGATTTCTCTTGTCGTCTGCTTGCTTTCGATTCTGACAGATTTCATTTTGTCTGTGGATTTACAATCTGTTTGCAATATGTTTTTGTGATTTTACAATCTGTTTTTGCAATCTGTGATTTTACAATTTGTTTGCTACTGATTTTGTGAATTTACAATCTGTTTGCAATCTGTTTCATGTGTGATTTATGTCTATGTTGCTACTGATTTTGTGAATTTACAATCTGTTTGCTACTGCTTTCTGTTACATCTGGTTCTGTGAATTAACAAAAGGGTATTTTGGTCATTTACCCAAATTTCATTCCAATTTCAAAGCTACATTCTGTGAACCAAACAGACAGATTTCAATTCCTTTAACAGATTCCATTCCAATTCTGTCAACCAAACAGCTGGTCAAACCTGACAACATTCCATTCAAATTCATTCAAAGTCAAATTCCTTTGACAGATTCCATTCCATCCAAAAACATTCTACGAACCAAACGCCCTCTAAAAGTCAAAAACTCCAAAAAAATACATTCATCTCCAACAGATTCTCTATTTTGAAGAAAAAACATTGATTATAATATTAAAATATTTCATTCATCTATTAAAATATTATTTTTCTCTCTAAATATTTTTTTTCAAAGATTTCTATTGGTCCTCCCATGTAGTAATCATTTTTTGGGTTATCTCCATATTTAGAGAAACACTCATTCTCTCTCATATTTTCTCCATTTTGGAGATAGTTTTGGGGAAACTGTTAGAGCAAAAATACAACTCAAAATCATCATATCCTTCAAAATGGGGAAGGTGTTGGAGATGCTCTTAATGGATAGTAGATTTTTTATATTATTTAAAAAAGTTTTTATAAGGGAATCTTTAGAGCATCTCCAATGTTAAAATAGAAAAAAGTGGAATTTTAACATTTTTGTTGCTCCAACAGCTATGTTATCCTATATGTTAAAATGGAGAAAATATATGGTTTTCTCCCAAAAGTAATCATTATCCCCAAAAGGCAAACTTTTCTTCTTTCAACTTTTCATATATTGAACATTTTAATAATATAATTAAGTAAATTGAATATTTTAATAAGATAATTAATACTAGAGTTGCTAAAATAGCATAGCTGTTGGAGTTGGATGCAATTTTTTGTAGAGATTTTAAATCTTTTTACTCTATTTTAAAAAAACTTTAGCATAGTTGTTGGAGATCTCTTAATGTATAGTTCTTGTAAGAACCAAGAGTAGAGATGGTTTCAAGGGTGGATGCAGAGTGTAAAAGGAGGGGGGGGGGAAAGAGGACCCCAATGAAAAAAAATCAAAAAACCAATTTTTATAGGTTAAAAATATTTTGTTTTGTAATTTCTAACATAGTTCCTCTCACTAATTTTTCATATGGGATTTCATCAACCAAAAAAACTTAAAAGATTCTCAACATCAACAAAAAAACTAAAAAAGTACCTCAAAAACGTTAAAAAAACTTCGAAATCCCATGAAATCAACCAGTAAAACTTTAAAAATCACTCGAAAATGCGGAATTAAGCTAAAAATATATCACACAACCTCGTCGGCCTTTAATATATCTTAAAGGTGCCTCCACGAGAAAAAAATCTTGGATCCGTCACTGGATGATTTATATAAAAAAATCATTTTTGTAATTTTTATATGAGTCTTATTTTTAACTTAGAGTTGGTGTGAAAAAACAATTTTTATATTCTTCTTAACTTTATAATTATTGATTTCTTTTATTTATATATATACATATATAATTATCAATGTTGCAAAAATATACGAGATTCATAATTTCTTTTATAAAAGCTATCAATATATACATTTATTTATGCTCTTAATTTAATGACTTGGAATGAACGTATCAATAAAATGTATAAAATTACTCCATCCATCCTAAAATAAGTGTCTACAATAGTATTTTTGTTTGTTCCAAAGTAAGGGCATCCACAATGGTCAAGCTTTATGAAATACTTCAAAAAAATATAAAAATATAAAAATATAAAAAATATGTTGGACCCACAATTTATACTTTCTCTCTCTCTCTCTTGCCTATCACATTCATTATTTCAAAGACTTGAGAAACCTCAGGTCTTTGATGAGTAAAATCATTTTCAAGCTTTGTCTCCAATGATCAAGTTATCTCCAAGTTTTTCATCAAGTCTTCTTCAAATATCATTGGATTCTAATTGTTTATTTTCAAAAGTAAATCTTTATTTTCCCATTTTATCTTTAATTATGTGGTGTAGAAAATTTATTTTTCTATAATTAAGAGCAAAATTGTATTTTGGTTCATTAAAATTTAAAAAACTATATGCCTTTTTTATTGTTGACATTTATTTTAGGACGGAGACAGTACATTTTTATAAGAATTTTCTACAAAAATAGTTTCTATGATTTTCTTAACCTTTTGCTTATAAAAAACTATTTTTTGTTCATTAGAGTTTTTAAAACTAAGAGCTTCTCCAACAACTTTGCTAAAATAGAAAAACTTGAGTTTTTGTTTGTTAAACCTCTCCAACAGCTTTGCTATCTTGTTTGCTATAATAGAAAAAACTTAAATTTTTTTCCAAGTTTAGAGAAATCTCTAAAACTTGATGATAGGAGAAAGAAATAATTATTTTATTCAATCTCACCAATGACATTAAACGTTTATCATTTTATATTAAGTTTTTTCTAAAGTGCATTGGAAAGGTAATAAATAGTATTATATTAATATAAATTGTGTTAAAATCTCTAAAATATAAAATCTGTTAGAGATGAATGTAATTCTTTTTATCCATTTTAACTTTTGATTTTCTATTTAGAAAAAATTATAACAAAGCTATTGAAGATGCTATAATATACCCGTGTTACTCGAACAAAATTTGCTAAAAGAGTTGATGATAATAGCCCAAATCATAAAATTACAACTACCAAGACAAGATCAATTCGTAAATACAAAACACGAGGCTTGGCTTTGTTTCACAGAAAAAGGACTAAGGAAATTGAGTTTTCGTAGTGGTGATGCTGACGTTAGAGCATCTCCAACAGCTTCCCCAAAATTTGGAAAATGGAGAAAATGAGGATTTTAGGCTAATATTGTGCTCCAACAGCTTCCCCAAAATGGAGAAAGTTGGAGAGAAAAGATTTTTTTTCTCCAAATACGGAGATCACTCCAAAAATGATTACCAAGTGAGATGACCAATAGGAAGCTTTGAAAATAAATATGTAAAGAGAGAAATAATATTTTACTAGATAAATAGAATATTTTAATATTTTAATTAATGTTGGATACTTCAAAATGGGAAAGCTGTTGGAGATGAATGTATATTTTTTTAAGAATTTTGGCTTTTGGTTCCCTATTTTAGAGAAATTATGAAGAAGCTGTTGAAGATACTCTTAGTTGACCCGGTTAACAAATCGTTAAAAACAAAGAACTATATAGACAAAAATATAATTTACTCTAAATAGATTGAAAGTGAATGGTCTTTTCAAAAAATACATGATAAAGATTCTTTTTAATAAAAATCCATACCCTTGAATTACAAGAATAAAGCTACACCTTACATTGAATTGTCTTTTCAATATGTTTTTTCTTTCTTAAAAAGGGTTTTATATTTCAATTTTTACATCAGAATTAATTAATGCCAATCCCATAAATACAAGCAACAATTCAAGTAATCAAGAGATGATAGTAACAAGAAAAATAATAGAGAAATATGTATTTTATTTAAATTGAAGAGAACTACCTAAAAAGAGAATAATTATCTCTCTAAAACACACACTCACACCATCATGCTACATTGTAAATGATAATTCTTACCCTAATTACTAATACAAGTCCCCTTTATACTCTCTTGTTACACACTTAAGCCTAAACCCATTTATCCTTCACCCAAGCCCATATTACATATATAAATCATTTACAAAACTATAATATAATTAGGACGTTTTGTGTCCTAACAATTAAGAAAACATTTGGTCGGTTTAGACGTTAACAACCATCTATAAAAATAAAATTTTACGAAACTTGTAAGAGCATCTCCAACAGATCCTCAAATTTTTTTCTAAAACAGGGACTCAAATGTCAAAATCTATAAAAAAAATTACATTTAACTCCAACAGATTCTCTATTTTAAAGATTTTAACATCCATTATATTATTAAAATAATCTAAAAATTTATCCTCCCAATACAATTTTTGAAAAGATTTTTTATAAAGTAATATTAACTCAACCCTATTGGTGGGAATGAATAAAAAGTTAATTTCTCTCTCCATATATCAAGTTTTAGAGAATTCTCTAAACTTGAAGCTTTTGTTAGTTTTCTTTATTTTAAAGAACCATAGTCTAATTTAGAGAAGCTGTTGGAAATGCTCTAAGTGACTAAGTACGATAAAATCGAATTTAGAAGACATCACAAGTGTTTTAATATGGTGTTACTATGCATACCCCCTGCCACATTTCATACGCCCCTGCCAAATTTGTCGGCCACCCTGCCAAATTTGTCGGTCACCCTCTCCTCTCACAAACCCAATTCAAATTACATATTTACAGTTTATACCCCTGAAGTTATATAATTAATTTACTTTATACATTTTACATTTCTAATTTTCATTTTATACCTTTATTATATTAACACATAAAATCGTATATTAGCTAAAATACGTTAAAAAAATACGTTTTAATTTTAACAAATTACACCACGTTCGAAATGAGCCCAAGATTGAATATTTTCTGATTTAATTATTTTATTATATATCATATATACTACATAAATATTTAGAACGAAATCTTAATATTTTTTAGCATGAAAATAAAATTGTTATATTGTTTTATAAGTAAAATATTTATCTTTTAAGTATTTTCTCTCTAAAAATGTTAGAGTGTACAATTATTATATATACAAAAAAATCAGTTTTTATCTTAAGTGTTTTGAATATTGTGTACAATTGTTATATATACAAAAAAATCAGTTTTTAAAATAACTCTTTATATATATATATATATATATATATATATATATATATATATATATATATATCGAATGATAAATAATTTGATTTGAAATAAAGAAAAGTTATTGATTTCTCACCATGTACGTCCGCACAAGATGATGATATTCAATGTGACGACGAAGTACAGATGTTTAGAGAAAATTTTAATAAATAATCAATTTCTGGTCGTAAAACCTTGCTAAAAAGGTTAAAAAATATAATAATGCCATCAAAACCGCTGTTTGATGAACCCTCGGCTCATAGAACCACTCGTGGACGTCCTTCTCAAAAGAATCAAGCTCTACAAAAAAAGATTCATGAAGACTCTCGTAGACGCAGTTGTTCTAACGCGCCGACATTTATCAACCCTGAAGGTTTTGCTCATCAAGAATCAGCGAGACATAGCTCCTACTTCCCACGACAACCCACCCCCAAATCCATATCTTAATCAAGAATCAGCGAGGCATAGCTCCTACTTCCCACGACAACCCCCCCATCCATATCTTAATCAAATCCCGAGTTTATTTCTTCCATACATCACACAAATACAAGATGTATTGGGCGATTGAAATTGTGGATTTCGAGCCATATCTACTTGTCTGGGTGGTCATGAAGACCAATGGGACGATATCCGCAGAGAGTTAATTGCTGAACTAACTGAGTATCAACCGTATTACTCTTTTGTGATTGGCAGCGACGAGTGTCAAAGTATTAACGAAGCGTTGAATTTTTTTCCAGAAGGACGTCTTTGCACCACCTATGCATTGGATCGTTATGCCTGAAATGAGAATTCTAGCTGCTTCAAGGTTCAATGTCATACTACATGTTCTCAATATGGCATGTAATGTGACATACTTACCATTCAGGACACCACCGCCGTCACCATCCCAACATGTGTCAATTGCAATAGTGCATGTTAATGGTAATCATTACATAAAAGTGGTATTAAACGGAGAATACCCAATGCCCACACTCACAACCCATTGGGCACGTTGTCGATTTCAAGTTGCAAGTACATGGATCGACCCATGCAGACGTAAATTAGATATGTATAAAGAATATATAGAACGTACTCGTACTCGTGAATATATTGATTTAAATGAGTAATCAAAGTTGGAATTTGTTGGAATAATTTTTTTTTACGTATTTTAGTTAATATCGAGCTCATTTCGAAATAATATAATTAAATAAAAAAATAAGAAGCTATCGACGAATAACAATATAAAAAAATAACGTAAACGTATGACATATTATAATATAATTAAATCAAAAAAATTCAATATTGGGCTCATTTCGAAGGTATCGACGAGACGATTATAATGGTGTAACTTGTTAAAATTAAAAAGTATTTTTTAACGTATTTTAGTTAATATACGGGTATATGTGTTAATATAATGAAAGTATAAAATGATAAATATAAAACTATAAGGTATAAAGTAAATTAAATAAATAAGTCTAAGGGGGTAAAATGTAAATTTAAATAAAAAAAATAAAAAAATAAAGTGTGTGAGGGAGGGGGTATACAAAAAGTGGCAGGGGGTAAGGATAGAATTTCCCTTTTAATATCCTAATAGTCTACTTTCCTGGTTTATATTAGTAGGGATTGGATTAACTGAAAAGTTGATGTTAACGAGAAAAATATGAGAAGTGGTTATCAACCGTTGGATAAGAAATAAATGCATATTAGAATGAGATGAACCGAGATAAGATGCATTGGATCAATTCCGTTTTGAAGCCACAATTTGTGGGAGGAAATTTGATTAAAAATGATCAACAGTTCAGATCTACTTCTCACTATTCTATGTTAACCTCAACTTTTTACACGATCTTTAGCTATATTAGTCGGACCAAACATTTGTTTTCGTTTATTTAACCTGATGACCTGTTGATATAGCCTAAGTAAATGCCAACTAATACTCCATGTCATATTTAAAATTAAAATAAATAAATCTAAAAAGATGATATGGCTTCAATAATAATGACATGTCAAATATTTTTTTATAGGGAAATTAATTAAAATTTGAAAATGGATGGGACGGGACGGGACTGAACTGAAGGAGATAATTTTAATCTAAGTTACGTTGGAAATACATCGATCATTTTGTGCATACTCTGTAACTGCAAATACTTCAGCTCCAAACACACATGAATCATCATTCGCCAAATACCCATTTTCACAATTCTTAAATGAGTCCAGTGATACCGACTTGTCAAAACCCCATTTAATACTCTTCTCGTGAAACCTTCTCCTATTGCCATTCACGATATCTATAAACACATTCAAATAATAATAATTTAAAACGATTTAATGAATTAGTTAATATATGATTATTATGTTAATGCGATAGGAGTGTAAAAAAAATAGAAAAAAATAAGAGATGTACCATAAATTAAATAATTAACTATAAGGGTATGAATTTTAAATATAATTTTTTTTATGTAGTGTATAATTGTATATGATATGTATTAAATATATATAAATCCAAAAAAATTCAAGATTGGGCTCATTTCGAACGTATCGAAAAGACGATTATAATGGTGTAATTTGTTAAAATTAAAACGTATTTTTTAACGTATTTTAGTTAATAAACGATTATATGTGTTAAATGTAAAATTAAAATAATGAAAGTAAAAGGTATAAAGTAAATTTAGTAAATAAGTATAGGGGTTGAAAGTGTAACATTTCATTTGAAATTCGTAAAATTGGACGAAAGCGGGGGTGAACAGTGTCAAACGCGGGTCAAATTTTCAAAAATGGTCCTTGGAATTTTTCAAAAATGGTCCCTTGCAATTGAAAAGTCACAAAAATAATCCCATCGCGGGATTCCATTTTTCAAAAATGGTCCCTACAAGTTTAAAAAAGTGTCAGAAATGGTCCCTGACCCGCGATCGCGGGCTCCCATCGCGAAAAAAAGGTATTTTTGCAAAGTGGGAGAGATTTAGGGCATTTTGGTAACACTTGGTTTGACTTAGGGTATTTTAATTAATTTCCCTTTTTTATATTTGAGAATTAAAATTCTAGAATCAAAACTAATAGATAGTAAAAAAATATCATTTATTTCTTACGTAATTCAAATTAGATGAAAAAATAACAAACTCAATGTTCATATTATTAAAATGTTTTTTTTAACATTCATGTTCTCCAAGAAGATTATCATTAATATTCATCACTTGAAGAACATAAAAAACATATTTAAAATAGGGAAATTAATTAAAATACCCTAAGTTTGACCCTTTTTTATCAAAATACCCTAAATCTCTACCGGTTTATCAAAATGCCCTAAATTTCCGCGATGGGCCCCACGATCGCGGGCCCAGCCCACGTGTCACCCATGTTTGGGCAAAATGTCCCGCGAAGCCCCCCAACTATGGCCGCGATGACAAGTTTGGTCCCTGCCTGCGGTGACAATTTTGGCCTATCGCGGGGCCATCGCAGGGAACCACCGCGGGCCAGGCCGAAACTTTTTGACACGTGGGTGTGGGCCCGCGATCGCGGGGCCCACCGCGGAAAATTAGGGTATTTTGATAAACTCTCCGAGATTTAGGGTATTTTGGTAAGAAATGGTCAAACTTAGGGTATTTTAATTAATTTTCCTTTAAAATACTCAATCAAACCCAGATGTAAAACCCTTAATCAAATCCAAATTAAAAAACAAAAATAAAAACCTAAATCAAACAGATTTAAAAATCTAATCAAACCCAAAATTAAAAACCTAATAAACCCAATATTTTAAAAACCTAAAGATAAAACCTAACCCGGATCGTGTCCTCCTTCAATGGCCCCCCCTTTTGCCCCGCCCTAACCGACGCTGCTTCGCCGAAGAAGAAAACGAACCCACGCTGGGTCTGGTACTTTTGTCGATCAGCTTATTCTTCTTCTACGTTCGATCTGCTTCTTCTTTTTCTCTTCTCGATCTGGTTCTTCTGTTAGGATATGAAACAGGTACTAATCTTGGGTTTATGTCGATTTGCTTCTGGTTCTGTCTAATCAGTAGGTTTAGTTTTGAATTTAGGATATGAAACTGGTTTGTTCGATTAGATCTATGTGTTCATATTTCGGATTTGGTGTTTTTTTTTTCACATCAATGTTACAGCAACAGCATACGACAAACCGGATTTGTTTTTTTATAATCAAATGTTCTTAGTGTTCATAATAGTTCTTGGTGTCCATGATAATCTTCATTGTTCCTGATTTTTATACACATCCATTAGGGTGTGTTTGGTACGGTGGACATGATGGAACAAGACAGAATAGTACACACTTGTCCCATGTTTGGTATAAACTTACGTGGAACAAAGTTGGACAAATATAGAACACGTCTGTTCTCTCCTAACCCCCTGGAACTAAGTGGAACAAGACCTTTTGTACAATTATACCCTTTTACCTAATGTTCTGTTTCACGCCTCTTCTCCAGACCACCATCATACAGATTTCTATATCGCCTCCCTCATAGATTCATGCTTTTGTTCTGAAATCGAAGATCATATCTCTTGTGCTAATCGATTTCTCCTACAAATTGTTAATCGTCTCTCTCATCGATTGCTAGCTGCCTCATTCATCCTGAATCGAAGATCATCTCCCTCATCGATTCACGCTTCTGTGGAGAAACCGAAGATCACCTCACTTATGCTAATCGATTTCTCCTATTTCTAAATCGTCTCCCTCATGTTCATCGATTCTAAATCGTCTTTGTGCTAATCGATTTCTAAATCGATTTTTCCTACAGATTTGGCCAAAGCAAACGATTTATCCTAATCGATTTCTCATACAGATTTGGCCAAAGCGAACGATTTCTCCTAGTTGATTTCTCCTAATCGAGTTCTCTTAATCTGCTTCTCCTGTGATTTCATAAATATCTTATTTTTGGCTTAGATTTCATCAGCAGGTATTTTGACCAAATGCCTTAGATTTCATTAGCAGCCTATGGTTTCACCAACAGTCGTTGGCCTCTTATTTGGTCTATGGATTCAACAACAGCAGCCTATGGATCAAATTGGATTGTTAAATGGTTCTGAAAGTTTTCAAGTTCGGCCTATTGTTTTTGGTTCAATGTTTGGTGGATTTCAACAACAAATTTGGTTGTGGTTTCGTTTTTGATTATTCAACAGCAACTTTCCATGATGAATAGAGTTCTCAGGACTCAAGATTGGGTTTGGTTTCATCAGGTCTGCAATGCTTGGTTTTGGCCTGTGTTGGGTTCCACTCCTTGATTATGGTTTGGCTAACCTATGAGTTGAGTTTTTTTTTGCTAAGTGATAACTTCGTTATCCTACGGGTTTTTACCCTCTGAATCATATGTTTACGGCTTTTCTTGAAGTAAGAATTGGCACTTTGGAGTTTGGACTAATATTTCGTGCAAGTGTTGTGCAAACATACACGGTGTCAAGTGGAAGAAAACATGCTTATTTATACTCTATTTTGACATGTCGGGTGAAGGAAACGTCGAACCAAGTGAACAAGCGAAGAAAACGATAATTTTTCATCCATGCTAAAGTGACATGCGAAAGTGACACGTGTCACTTTCGCTTGCACTATCGCGCGAAATGTACCGCAAGGATTTGGAGTCCAGCGAAAGTGACACCATGTCACTCACGCGCGTCACTTTAGCCGTCGGGGGCTGATGCTATAAAAAGCTGCATAAAGTTAAATTTTAGGGTTATCTCGGAATTATTGGAGGCTAGGCTTCTAGGGGAGCTGTTAGAACCGTTTTTGAGAGACAAAGAAGACCTTGCATTGATTTTGAAGGTGGAGACTTATTTTTGAGCTACAAATTGGTAGTGTGTATCAAATCTTGAGGGAGTTTCTTCATTTCCATTGTATTTGTTGAGAAACAATGTTCTTGGGTGTTGTCATCTTCTTCTCTTTAATGTTATTTGCTACTAGTAACATGAACTAAACATTTTGAGGTTGGGGGAAAGATGGATTTTAGATTTTTACCGTTATATATATGATTATTGCATTTATTTAGTCATTACACTTGTTGGTTGAAGTTTGTCTTGCTTGTTCTTCTTGTTTGTGAGATTGACCTTCTTACTCATCTTTTTGTTGTATTTCCTTTTGAGAAATTCGTTTTATAACTTGATAAAATCTAGATAAACCTAGGGTGAGATATTGGATAGAAATATACCAAGTAAACCCTAGTTTTGTGTAAGTGATTCTTATGCTTAATGAGTTAATTGTATATGTTTATTGGTTGAGAGACTTTAATATACATTACATGATGCATTCTTGCTATTACTTGAGAGAGAATAGTATGCATTTGGGGAATTGCTAAATTTAACCTTGTGTATTGATTTATGAATGTGTGTTATTTATTTGTTGGTGGAATCTAAATGAAATCTAACCCCTAGCATTTTCTCATCATCTTGGTAACTTGTTTGTGGTATATGAATCGTTGTTGACTTGCTCTTCCTTGTTAATTTCATTTCTTGAGATAATTAGTTAATTAATCAAAACTCAAATCAAATTTTATCAACCGTCCATTTAGAGGTATGCTAGCCTTTGTGATACTTAAACTCGTAGTTCCTTGGATCGATACTCACACTTGGTACGTATTACTTGATTGACACCGTACACTTGCGATAGATTCGAAGGGTTGCATAAACCTTCTATCACTAAGTTGTGATAATAATATGATCTTATATATTAATAATATAATAAATCAAAGATCAGTGATCTCCAAACTCATCAACTATGTATGTTCCATTTTATGCTTAGCTTGCCTTCAACATTCCTTTAAAAAAATATACTTGCTCCCCTTATAGCATCTTCAATGAAAGTTCTTATAAGAACCTCATTTTTGTATTTTTTGATGCCACCTAATTTTCAACTCATCAAAATAAGAACTCATATAAAAGCCCACAATGATAGTTTTTACAAGAATCTCTGTTTATGGGTCTTATGTAATATTTATATAAGTTAAATATATTTTATATATATGTATAATATTTATTAATGATTATAAAGTAAAAAAAAAAAAACTAGTAATGTCACTTCACACCGTAATCAAGATAAGAACCAAATCTTTTAACAAATATTATTGTTTGAACTATTTTACATACATAATCGATTTTGTGAAGGATTGGATAATAGAAAGTCAAATAAAGATAACGGCGCCGTTGAATAAAAGAAAGGCAAGGGGCGCTGCACCCCAAGAGGAAACCATCGCCGCTGTCTGCGCCACGACAAGACAAAAGGCCGCAAGTCAAACTACAAAAGTCGTAGGACCGCCGTCCTCGTCATGTGGCGGGTCCCATGCCATATGCTCTTGACACGTACCCATTTATGACTAGATAAGTTTCCTTGTCAGCTACTCCATAAAAAACTCGTTTTACTAGAAAAAGACCTACATGCAACCACTAATTACCATTTAGTCCTTCAACTTTCGTTCCTTTTCTTTTTTGGAATGAAGGACCTTATCTATTCTCATTTGACGATTATAGTACTTGTTTTTTTTCTTTCACATTCTTCTTTTTATACCATGTAGTTTATAGAAGTACAATCCTCACAAAAACATAAGCGCTGCTCTTTGCGGGTAAGGCTGTAAACGAACTGAATGTTCCATGTTCAGTTAATTGTTCGTGAACTGGTTGATAGGAAGTTTGTTGACTTAAAAAATGAACGAGCATGAACATATTTTTTGTTCGTTTAGCTAAATAAATGAACATGTACAAAAGTCTCATTCGTTCGTTTATGTTCGTAAACGGTCGTTCATTTATGTTCTTTTACGTTCGTTTATGTTTGTTTATATATAAATATATTTATATTATGATATAATATATAAAATCGTTAATTAAATAATTTCTACAATTCATTTTTTTATCCCTCCAAAATTCATTTGTTATGTTATTTTTAGGAACAAAATGATGATTAATGGTGGTTGTTTTCGTTCGCTTATGTTCATTTTTGTTCATTCGTTTACGTTATTTTAACATCTTAATGAACGGACACGAACAAACACATTTCTTAATGAACGATCATGGCCGCAAAAATTATTTTTCGTTTACCGTTCATGTTTGTTCATTTGTTCGATTAAATTAAATAAAAGAACACGAACATGTCTTTGTTCGTTTACAACCCTATTTTCGGGTAGAGGTGAAGTCCGCATAAACATAAATCTTACCTCAAATCTAAATTTCAAGTGGATGACTAGAATACATGCTCGGCAAGTTGCGATAATGCTTTTGTACTTCGTACCCCTTTCGTATACCCAACTTCTGAGTGACATATACTTGGTTCATTTGATTTTGTTTGACCGAGTGAACGACAAAAATATAAATTAGTGACTAGTTCGTTATAGTTTTTTAAAGTAGTGATGTATGAAATTATCAACAATATAATACCTTTTTGTATTCATATATATATATATATATATATATATATATATAGGGGTGGTATTTTTTGCAAACCAGTGTATTTGTACAAACTCGTACAAACCATACCTAGCTTCATGATTTTGTAAATTTGGCTTCATGAATATTTTTATATATATTTTGGCTTCATGAATATATAATTTGGCTTCATGAATATATCATTTGGCATTTTTAACTAATTTTTTTACAAAAATAAGGGTATTTTAGGGCTCCACCGAAAAAAATTAGTTAAAAATGCCAAATGATATATTCATGAAGCCAAATTATATATTCATGAAGCCAATATATATATATATATATATATATATATATTCATGAAGCCAAATTTACAAAATCATAAAGCTAGGTATGGTTTGTACGAGTTTGTACAAATACACTGGTTTGCAAAAGATACTCATCCTATATATATATATATATATATATGTATATAGAGGTGGTTTCATTTGCAAACCACTGTTAATTTGCAAACTATAAAACCCATCTAACCACCATAGATTAGAATTTTTAATGGCTTAGATTAGATTAGTCTAAAAATGGTAATAATGAAATTAAAATAAATAAATTAATACACCATAACACAAAAGAAGGGTAGATGGGTAATTGTCTATCTAACTTAATGATGGAAACCAAATTAAAAATAAACAAGATACTGATCGTGTGCGGCTATTCAGGAAAATTAACTATTTCATCTTGTTTGTGTAGGATTGATTTCATTGATTTTAGTTAGCAACAGTGAATTTGTTTTTTTAGTTAGCAGCAGTGAAACTGTTTTTTTTAGTCAGCAGCAGTGAAACATCGTGCAGGTTTCACGAACGTAAACGATGATGACGAACATGGTGATGAACCCATATGATGAACAGTTTCACCGAACCTGCACGAACGTAAACGATGATGACGAACATGGTGATGAACCCATATGATGAACAGTTTCACGAACGTAAACGATGAACAAAACCTGCAAACATGGTGATGAACCTATTTGATGAACAACTTCAGCCTTCACGAACATAGACGATGAACCTTCATGAACCCAGACGATGAACGAAGATGAAACAAGATAAAAACGAGATGAAAACGGAGATGAACGAAGATGAAAACGAGATGAAAATGTTAGTCTCATTAGCCGAAATACCATCAAACATGTTACACTTCATTCTTCCGATTGTTTAATATTTGAACTCCGATGAATGAAGATGAAAACGTAGATGAGCAAAGATGAAAACGAAGATGAAACAAGATAAAAACGGAGATGAACGAAGATGAAAACGAGATGAAAACGTTAGTCTCATTAGCCGAAATACCATCAAACATGTTACACTTCATTCTTCCGATTAGTTAATATTTGAACCTCCGATGAACGATGATGAAAACGTAGATGAACAAAGATGAAAACGGAGATGAAAACGTTAGTCTCATTAACTGAAATACCATCGAACATAATAATATAATAATATTTGAACCTCCAATGAAATGAAACCACATAATTCAATAACTGTAAGCATATTACAAAAACAAAAACAGACAAAAACATATAAAAAATGAAAGTTAAACACACCTGCAGAAAATTCATCAATCGGAAATATAGTACGTAAAATTCTCAATTAAATATAACTCACAAATAAATCTCTCTCCAACCATTATAAAAAACTGATATTTTGTTCATTAAAAAATTTGTTTTACCTTTTTTCTTAATATATGTTTTACCATATTTAAAGGGATAATGAATTAATGATTTAAATATCTCCTAAAATAACTAATATTAATAGCTACCATATATACTACGGTTTTAATCAAATGACCATTACACCCCTATAAATTAGAAAAACAAAAAAAGAGAAGAAATTCATTGATTGGTCGATATTGGTTTGCAAAGTTTTCGTTATAAGAGAGGTTTTCAAATGATCCCTCCCCATATATATATATATATAGTTATAATGACTAAAAATGCCATGTAAATGGATGGATTTTGACAACAAATTGTTCGTATTGTGTAACATCTCAAATTCAGGACTATTTTGTAACGGATATTACAAGTGTGGGACCATTTCAGTAATATTTCACGGTCTAATGCGTAATAGTTAGAAACATGAGGACTTGATTAGCATTAAGGTAAATACGTTTAGGTTTATGGAAAATTATATATACCATGAGGGTAGGAAGAGATGTTAAAAAAGGATTGCAAGTATAGCAAAAACAATATGTACTTATTCCTGTGCGATAAGAAAGCCAGTTTTTTGTGGTACCTGTGTATCTGTATGTGTCTGAGTTAGTCTGTGAAACTCTACTAACTTCACTTGTCCTTTTGGCACTTTTGACTTTAGGAGAATGCCTTTTGGACTTTGCAATGCACCTGCTACTTTCCAAAGATGCATGATGTCCATATTCTCTGACATGCTTGAAAAATCCATTGAAATATTTATGGATGATTTTTCTGTTTATGGTTCATCTTTTGATCATTGTTTGGAAAATTTAAAACAAAGTCTTAAAAGGTGTGAAGAAATTGACTTGGTTCTTAACTGGGAAAAATATAATTTCATGGTTACAGAAGGAATTGTCCTTGGTCATTTAATTTCAAAAAGAGAAGTGGTGGTAGACAAAGCTAAACTTGAAGTTATTGAAAAACTACCTGAACCAACCACTGTTAAAGGAATCAAAAGCTTTCTTGGTCATGCTGGTTTTTATAGACGTTTCATAAAAGATTTTTCAAAAATTTCAAAACCTTTATGTCTATTATTACAGCTGGACCAAAAATTTGATTTTAATAAAGATTGCAGAAATGCATTCCTCACTTTAAAGAAAGCTTTGGTGACTGCTCCAGTGATTGTTGCTCCTGAATGGGATAAACCTTTTGAAATCATGTGTGATGCAAGTGATTGGGCTGTTGGTACAGTTTTGGGTCAAAGAAAAGGAAAGATTTTTCATTCCATCTACTATGCAAGCAAAACCCTAAATGAAGCTCAAATTAATTACACAACAACTGAGAAAGAATTATTAGCAGTGGTTTTTGCATTTGAAAATTTTAGATCATATTTGATGGGAGCAAAAGTCATTGTTCACACTGATCATGCTGCCATCAAATACCTCATTTCAAAGAAAGATGCAAAACCAAGGCTAATAAGATGGGTTTTGTTATTGCAAGAGTTTGACCTGAAAATTGTTGATAGGAAAGGAGTGGAGAACCAAGTGGCTGACCACCTATCTAGGTTAGAGAAGTTAGTTTAAAGCAGGGAAGGAGGAGACATCATAGAAACCTTCCCTGATGAAAAGATTCTTATGGTATAATCATAACTGCCATGGTTTGCTGACATAGCTAATTATTTAGCTTGTGGCATCAAACCTTCTGATTATACTCACCATATGCTGAAAAAATTTCTCCATGATTGTAAATTTTACATATGGGATGATCCTTTTCTGTTTAAACTTGGTGCAGATCAAATACTGAGAAGGTGTATCCCAGAAACAGAAGTGGTAGCAATTCTGCAGCATTGCCACTAATCAGCTTATGGAGGACATTTTGGAGGCCAAAGAATAACAACAAAAGTTCTTCAATCTGGTTTTTATTGGCCTACTCTCTTCAAAGATGCCCATAACTTTGCACAAAGGTGTAATGAATGCCAGAGAAGTGGTTCCATTTCTCAAAGAAATGAAATGCCTTTGAATGGGATCTTGGAGGTTGAATTGTTTGATGTTTGGGGAATTGATTTTATAGGTGTGATATGCATTATTTATTTAATGCATATAGTGTCGTTTTCTTATCTTTTTAGTTAGAATATTTATTTATCCCAACATTTGAGTCATTTTTGTTTACTTATTTTTATCTTTTGTTTCATGGAGCTAAGTTTGTGATTTACCTGTCTTTTACTGATTTAGGAAGGATAAATGTGAATTTAGTTATAGTGCAGCCCCTGCCCAATGCTACAACATTGAAGACTGGAAGAATGGAATGAAGAATTAATTTCTAGAAGACTTTTGTGGCTGACTTTTGGTCCCATCATCCATCCATGTTCTAGAAGACCTGAATTCAATGCTTGATCTATTTTGTAAACTCTTAGATAGCTTGTGTTAGTATCCATAGAAGGCATGGGTTGTAATAGTGTTAGTACCTTTTGAATAGTGTAAGTTAGGCTAGTTACCTTCTCTCCTCTTAGTATAAATAGGAGAGGTTGGTTTTCATTTTCAGTAGACAATTTTGTAACTAGTTCTCACAGCTGGTTTGCAGGTCTCACCTTTAATTTATGCATTTCTACTTTATGTTCTTCATCTTGTTCTTCATGTTCTTATTATTAGCTATGAGTTGCTGCAGCATTGGTACAGCATTGCTGCACTAACTTATAGTCTTTTAATACTTACATTTTACTTTCTTGTCATTTACATTTCTGTCTTTCATTTCTGTAATTTATATTACCTGTCATTTATATTTAAGCATGAGTAGCTAGGTTTAAATAGCTTGGGTGTGAGATAAAAGGGTGAGATTTTAAATATAACGAAAAGTAGACATCGTTTCTCAATAATGATGTTTACCATTTCATGTTAAGTTTTATAAAATATCCAGTTACTTCCAGATGGTTGATCACTTTGAAAGTGTTAAAGTGCCATGGTGTCAGGAATGAACCATTGATATGCACGTCAATCCAAATGACAAAGGAAGTATGCTCGGAAGAGATATTGATAAAGGAATTTATCGTCTCTGTCTTTTCTGGGTTGATTTTGCCCGATAAGTTGATCATCTGCGTGGATGGTAACGGTGTAGAGTGGGTGCCAGGAATGGACCGCTTAGAACACATCAACTTAACTGATATGGGAATCAGCTCGGAAGAGTGATTTTAACAAAGGAATTTGTTTATCAGTATACTTGGAAGGCTTCACCTTGCTATTGATAGTTCTGACAACAATGCCAGGAATGGATTGAGTGGCTGCTAGATCAGTAGTGAATTGTTGAAAACCCGAGAGGGCATCCTGAAAAGTAGATGGTGAACTTAAGTGTTAAGAGACAAATGTTGTGGCAATGCTACAACATTGGTCTGCTGGAAGTTATGTTTAAATCTCACCCCAACATCTTACACCCTTGCTATCCTTTATTAATTGTTATATAATCTGTGATAAATCCAAACACCAACAAAAATATTATCTTCGAATTGATCCTCGGAAATCATTTCTTTTATTAGACTTTTATTACGCTTTTACTCCAATCTCTGTGGGAACGATATCTAGTATTTTACCACTTTATTACTTGAAAAGACGATATTAGATCTCGATGTATACTTGCGTTGAGGTTTAATTAGCATACGTCTATCGGTGTATTCAAAGCACTGTCAGGGTCCATTCCCACCATCAAACAATTGCTAATACATTCTTGTTGCTGTTGATTATGTATCCAAATGGGTTGAAGCAATGGCATGTGTTTCAAATGATGCAAAAACTGTTGTTAAGTTTTTACAAAAACAAATTTTTACAAGGTTTGGTACCCCCGTGCACTAATCAGTGATGAGGGTACCCATTTTATAAAAAAATTGTTGAGTAAAGTTCTTGAAAAATACAATGTGAAACACAGAGTTGCCACTGCTTATCACCCACAAACAAATGGTTTAGCTGAACTCTCGAATAGGGAAATAAAAGATATTTTGGAAAAGGTTGTCAAGCCAAATAGAAAAGACTGGGCTTTCAAGTTAGATGATGCTTTATGGGCAAACTTGACTGCTTTCAAAACACCTCTAGGTATGTCCCCATACAAGTTAGTCTTTGGAAAGGCTTGTCACCTCCCTTTAGAGTTAGAACACAAAGCATACTGGGCTATAAAAGAATTGAACATGAACTTAGATGAAGCTGGTAGCAAAAGAAAGTTACAACTCTGTGAACTAGAGGAGCATAGGAACATGTCCTATGAGAATGCCAAGCTCTATAAAGAGAAAACCAAAAAATGGCATGACAATAGAATCAGGCACAAAGAGTTGAAAGCCGGTCAGAAATGACTTTTGTTCAATTCCAGGCTGAAATTGTTTCTTGGAAAACTAAAGTCTAGATGGTCAGGCCCATTTGTAATCCACAAAGTTTACCCATATGGGGCCGTAGACTTAGTTAACCCGGAAGACAACACTGTGTTCAAGGTAAATGGTCAGAGAATAAAGCTATACCATGATGCTGCAGCATCTCCACAGTATTATCCTGTGGAGGCGATCTCTTTGTGCTAGAAAGTTTCAGACTAGAGATGGGAACTATCTCAAAGTTCCAAAACTTTTGTAAATACTATTTTAATATTTTAGGATATGATTCTGTATTAGTTGCATTTGATGTGTTCGTTAGTGTGCAGATGACGTGAAAGAAAGAAAGCCACAAAGAAAAGCTCAAATGTAATTTTTGGGAAAGGTCTGGAATAGCAATTGTCATATGGGAATTACCAGGGGTATAATGAGAACTTCAGTACAATTTTAAAAAGAGAAGGCATCATAGCTATTTTTTATAGCTTGAACTCCAAAGTACACACTGATGTTTCTAAAAGGTACAACCTTAACCTTTACCCATTGAACAAAACCCCTTTACCCAATTTTACAGTTGTAAGTTTGTAGATAACCACTCCTAATTTCTGATAAGTACAACATCTCTCTTACCATCCTTTCAACTTCTACTTTTTCCCCCTCTCTCTACACCGTATCTCACTCCCACTCTCTTCTCTCTACTTCTGCTATCAAAAACCATCACCAAGAACAATCAAAATCCTCCTGAAATCCCTTCTTCTCGATCGATTTCAATGGCAAGAGTCAAACGGGTTGGGCCAAGAAACCCTAATGGCGACGAGAATAGCCCTGTTCGAAGAAGCGGACGAAACCAAGCCGTGGTTCGGCCTCCGTCCACCACCAATCGACCACCGAAAACTGTTGTGCTCGAGGATGAATCCGCCACACCAATGACATGTGCAGAAATGTTGCTAAAGAAAAAGCATGCAGTCGTGGGTAGACCATCTAAAGCCGCAACCAACACCGATGAGCCTGCTGGAGTTGCGACCGCCATCGCCGAACCATCTAAAGCCACAAAGCCGACTGAGGAACTTGCTGGAACCAAAACCCTCATTGATGAGCCTGCTGAAATCGCAAAAACCACCACCATCGAGCCTGCTGAAGTCGCAACTACCACCACATAACAACCTTCAAGCACCATGGCTTTGGTGCTTCACTCTGCTCCTAAAGAGGTACTCTCTAAACCACCTACTCCCAAAACCAACCCTGTCAATACATTGGAAGATGGCCAAATCACTTCCTGTTCGGAAGATGATTCTGGCAGACCCATTGTGACCACCATGGTAAACACCCAAATCTTTTCAAAAAAGGGACCAATAGACTCATTTTTCGGTGTAACCCCTGAAAATATCACCACCGACCCTAATGTTGAGACTGAGAAAATAGACACAGGGGAGGGGGTGATTCAAAAAGAAAACACAGGGGAGGGGGTAACTCTAAAAGAAAGGCAGGGGAAGGGATGAATGAGAATGAAAAAACGAGGGAAGAAATGGACCATGTGGAAACTGTGACAATCGATACAGGGGTGGGAATGACTCAAACAGGGGGTGAGCTAGTTAAGAATGAAGAACGTAGGGGAGAAAAACTACCTGACCTAAATGAGAGTTTGTTCTACTCGGATGATGAGCTTTTGATTGAGGCCCTTAGACCAAAGAAAAGAAAGGCTCTAGGAAAAACACATGCCACCAAAACCACAACACAGCCTAGCAAAAGGACTAGGAGAAACATGGAAGAAGGTGAGCCTTCTAGGACTAAAATAGGGGAAACCAACTGCCATGCTGCAACATCTATACAGCATGGGCAGTCTGTCAAGAAGAAAAAGAGTAAGAAGGGTAAAGGGAAAGAGGATGAGCGAGATGGTTTTGTACCTAGACCACAGAAACCACACCACGGTTTCAGTTCCAAAGCCGCATTTAAAGTCTGGTCTAAATTCCAAACCAAAGTAGGTTTACCCGACAAGGGTTTTGTCGAACAAAGCCTTAGAGAATACCAGTTTATTAGCCAAGTCATAGATTCCCAAGGACTTGAGAAACTTTGCCAAGTCTACACCCATTACAACCTAAGCCTCATCAGGGAGTTTTACTGTGAACTATATGTGAACTCGTCTCCAAAACTCCATGTTAGAGGTGTTCCAATCAACATGACATCCAAAAGAATCAACCGATACCTCAACCGGTCACCTACAATGAAGACCGAGTATTCCAAGTTGTTGCATCATGCTACTCACGATGATTTGGCTGAAGTTGTGGCTGTCTTGGGCAAGCCAAGATCTGATTGGGAGTCCCATGCCAGCTTGATGCTAAGAACCTTTCAAGCTCGAAATTTGACTGCTAATTCGAATGTTTGGATTAATCTGGTACGAAATTCTATCTTTCCTACTACTCACGACAGCTCCATTTCGGTGGAAAGGATGCTGTTGCTGTATCTTTTGTTGACAGGAAAGACGATAAATCTGGGACGAATCATCTTGGGGAGTATGCGGGAGAGTGCTACCAGGGTGCGGGGAAAGTTTTATTTTCCTGGTATGCTCACTCAGATGTTGATAGAGGATGGTGTACCCCAATATACGGATGATTTGATCGTCAAGGAGCAGCGGGAAAAGTGGGAAATTGATATGAAAACGGTTGTCCGCTTGACAAACAGGAAGGAGAAGGGGATGGAATCGACTGACATGATGAATGTGATCCAAGATCTGCTAAATCAGAATGGGGATATGATGGAACCGATGAACAAACAGAAAGAAGAGTTCATGGCAAAATACGAGGATTTGAGGAAAGAGTTGGTAGCGGCTGTGGAAGCGAAGAAAAAGAAAGCTGAGGAGGGGTATGTTGTGGAGAAGGAAGTGATGAGGTTGAAACATAGGCTGGAAGAGAAGAAAGCCAAGATAGCCAAACTGAAAGCGAAAAAGGCCGAGCTGGTGGAAGCAAACGCGACCTTAAGGGCAGAAGCTGCTGCCCAGATTGGTGTTGCAGCGTCCAGAAAGGAAGGACCCCACAAAACCACTGCTTTTGGGATCAGGCAGCCTACTCACGTTTGAGTAGGACAGGTTAAATCATGCCCTTATGCTCCATTTTATGTTTAGTTTTAGTTAACTTAGTCTGGGATCTGTTTTTATATTTGTTTTAGGTTTATTTTGCATGCGTTAAATATATGATTGGTACGTGGATAATTGTAGGCATAACCCGAATAATTCTGAAAAGTCCAAGTCTCAATTCTATGGGCGATTTATGCTAGAACTAGACTTACAATTGCTTGGGACACAATTTGGTCCACATTCATCCTAAATCACAAAAATGATCTATGATTTTATTCCTTTTTCACATTTTTAGCCACTGTGTTCTTTTGCTATACACTTCTTTTCCCTTACAATGAGGACATTGCAAATTCTTTAGTTTGGGGTGGGGGGTGCCTAAAAATGGCAAAAGGAATTGGCAAGAGCAAAGCTCATAAAAATCAAAATCATAAATTGCCAAGTGGTCTAAAAACACCAAAAATACCCCATAGGGGCAGGTGTATGCATTCAACAAAGAAAAGAGCCAAAAAGTGCCAAATTTGAAAAAATTTCAATGTTGAAACATGGGGTGTGAAAAGGCTAAGGTGAGAAAAGATATGCCAAAAGAGAGAAACCCAATTCACCTAAAGGCTTTAGTAAATTGTGATGATGGATGTGTGACCATAACAAAGAGAATGTGATGCTAGCTTATGGTTCAAAATTGCACTTAGATTTTGTTTTCTTTGGTTACTTTGGATTTATGAAAGGTTATGCTTTGCACATTTGACATTATCCACTTCATGAGATTGCACTTAACGCTCATATCTTGCAAAATTCTAACAAATTGAGTCTTTTCTTTTGTCTTTTTATTGCTTGGGGACAAACAAAGTTCTTAGTTTGGGGTGGTGATAAGTGCTCAATTTTGAGTATTTACGCACTTCCTTTTTAGTCTTTTTATAGAATTTTGCGCTTTAAAATCCCAACTTGAGTCATCTTTTTACTTCTTTTCTCTTTTATTAGATTGGAGCTAAGGTTTGTGGTTTACTTGTACTATTTAGGATGAAAGGCTAATGTTTGGTTCAATTGGCAAATCCTTTTTTATAACAGGCAGTGCTGCAGCATGGCTGGAGCAGGAATCTGATGTTTTGCAAGAGAGAATTGGCGGATGATTAAAGAGGAGTGGAAATGGCTTTTCTTTTGTTTAAATGGTTTTTTCATTGATATCAGCTGATTGAACACTCTAGTTATAACTCAAGTCTTTTGTGTACTTTCTAGTTACCTTTTTGCATAACTTAGTTATTGTAACTTAATGAGATTAGTTAATTGTTACACTTTTGGTCCCTCTATTGGTACTATAAATAGAGGGCTTAGGCTCATTTAATTGTACCCCACTTGGACTGATCTTTAGTCAGTGCCAATTCTCTCCTTTAATTCCAATCATCTTCAGAAACATTCTTGTTCTTGTTCTTAGTGTTCTCAGTGTTCTTCATTTCTTCTTAAGATCTCCTTCTACCCAGATGAATGCTTGCAGCACCTCAGTAGCATTAAGCTGACTGTTTTAAATCGCTTTCTTTAATTCCGTTGTCATCTTTAATATTGTCATTTATTTCAAGTCTTTAATTTCCAGCACTTCATGTCAGTACTTTACATTATTCTATTTACTTTCCGCCTTACATTCTTGTCATTTACTTAGTTGCAATTTATTTTCTTGTCATTGTAGTTATAGCCATTTACATTTTCAAGTCATTTACTTACCAAGCATTATGTTTACATTCCAAGTCTTTTACATTTGCTTTCTTTCATTTATTGTCATGAGTAGCTAAGCATACAAGCTTGGGTGTGAGGCAAAGGGTGATATGTTAACCAAAGGAAAGTAGGCATTTTTGTGGCAAAAATGATGTTTATTATTCCAACCCAAGTTCTATCAAGATAATACAATCCTTTGACGAATTGATCACTTTGATAGTGTTAAAGTGTCATGGACCTAGAGATAGGCCATTGAATAGCACATCAATTTGGATGACATAAGGGGTAATATCGAGAGAGTTACTTGCAACGAGAGTTGTTACTTTTGTTTTCTAAAATGATTCATTCTTGATAAGTCATCTTTTTCTCAATGGGTTAAAAATGGAGTAGACTTAGAGATAAGCTACTTAGGATTACACAAACTTGGGAGGTACGGGGGTTATATCGAGAGAGTAACTTTTAACAAAGAGAATTTGTTTCGCCGTATACTTTAAGAACTCCATTCCATCATTCCTTTACCTTTGGTTCTGCTCAGAGATGAGATTGCTGACTGTTACTGGAGTCATAGGATGGTGAGAGTCCGAGAGGAATGTGTCTCAAAGTAGATAATAAAACTAGTTTTTGTCACTGTTATGCTGCAATATCGTTGCAGCATTAGTCTGCTGGAATTTGGTTTAACGTATCATCACAAGTCTTACACCCTTGCTTCTCTTTTAATCTTGTTAATTAGAATCTGTGATAATCAATCAACCAACCAATCAAAGATATTTTCTTCCAAATCGTCATCTGAAATAATTTCTTTCATCATACCTGAATAGCAATTTTAACTCCAATCTCTGTGGGACGATAATCGGTATTTTACCACTTTATTACTTGATAGACGACATAGTTCACGCAAGTATACTTGCTTATGGGTTCTATTAACACACGTCTGTAGGTGTATTCCACGCACTGACTCATCACCCTGTATAGCTCATTAAGCCGTTACCGAACAACCCCTTAGTGGATGTTAAATAAATCGACTCTGATTTAAGTTTTAGCTTTCACATGGTGAAAAAAATTAACCACATATATTTGGTATTTCATGGTGGGTGACATACTAGGAAGTGCAATTTTTTTTCCATATCGTTTCCTTTCCCATTATGTTTTCTTTAATCATTACTAATTATTTGCTTCCTAATTAATTTAGGATTATCATTTAGTTTCATTTTTTTCTTCAGAATTTCCTTTTAATTGTAATATGAACACTTTCTTAGTTGGGTTAGGAATTTAGGATTAGTGTAAGTTTAATTTAATTTCCACATTATCTGCAAGTTAGTTTAGTCCATAGATAAGGTGTATTTCCACATTGTCGGTGTTTGTAGATGGCTATGTTTGGTTGATGGTGGTGCGTCTAAAAAGAAATATATGTTTTAAAAATTGTTACAAAAGAGAAGTTGGTAAAGTCTTCCTTTTCCCCTCCGACTTTGTATACCCCTCACCCTCACATACTTTAGTTTTTAATTTTTTTAATTTAAAGTTACATTTATTTATTTAATTTACTTTATATCTTTTAGTTTTTTATTTTTTATTTTACATTTTCATTATATTAACACAGATAATCATATACTAACTAAAAAAAGTTCAAAAAATACTTTTTAATTTTAACAAGTTACACCATTATATTCGTCTCGTCGATACCTTCGAAATGAGTCTAACATTGAATATTTTTTGATTTTTTGATTTAATTATATAATTATATATCATATATACTACATAAAACGTAGTTTTTAACATATATATACTATATACAAGCATGAAACGACACTTAATGTTGAAATTTAAGTCGTATGACTTTTGATGCTATACGTACATGTCTCACAACTACTAACCTTTCACGTCCCCAATTATACAAAGCATCGAGTTACATTTTATACCCTTTAGAAATTAGTTATTTAATTTACTTTTAATTCCTTACTTTTTTATTTCTTATTTTACACTCTTATCATATTAACATAAATAATTGTATATGAACAAGAATGCATTAAAAAATATTTTTTTTACAAATTACACCATTGTAATCGTGGCCTTTTGGATTTAATTCTATTATTAAATATCATGAACATGTACGAATTAATTTCTTTTATATCCCTTACATTATTCATTTTCAAGAATGACGTATCGAGAGTTTTTTTTAAAATTTGTACATTTTACGCTCTTATCTATATTTATCTATTATATACCTTTAAAACTATTCCATTTACGGTTACACTTTATACCATTATAATTAGTTATTTAATTTACTTTATATCCATACTCTTTTCATTTTACATTCTTATCATATCAACATACATAAACTAAAGTATATTTACTATAATGGTCGGTTTCGGGTTAATGTCGGTCGGATTCAGGTTATTCATTTTTCGGGTTTTAGATTGCTTCGGGTCGGAATGATCAGTTTCGGTTTAATGTCGGTCGGATTCGGGTATTATTATAATACGGAAAGTATTTATAAATTCAATCGATTTTGAGGATGAATTCAATCAAACGAGAGACTGATGAAACCGAAAATAAGTTTAAAATTTTAAAAAACATTTTGACCGACTATAATTTATTTCGGGTTTTCAGACGGGTCGGGTGTCCAAAGATGAAATGAAACAAAAAAAACAAATTTTTTAAAATATATGTTTATCGAACGAATATTGTTTCAATTTTTTGACCAATTAACCATATTGACTTTCAAATCAATAACGTATCGAAGAGACGATTATAATGGTGTAATTTGTTAAAATTAAAACGTATTTTTATGTAGTATATATGATATATAATAAAATAATTAATTCAAAAAATATTCAATATTGGATTCACTTCGAACGTATGGAAGAGACAATTATAATGGTGTAATTTGTTAAAATTAAAACGTATTTTTAACGTATTTTAGTTAATATACCATTTTATGTTAATATGATAAATGTGTAAAATGAAAATTAGAAAAGTATAAGTTATAAAGTAACTAATTAAATAATTTTAAGGATATAAAATGTAAATGTTTAATTGGTTTTTTGTTTGGGGGTGCTAATTACACCCAAAATTACTAAATGCACCCAAAAAGTAGGGGTGTTGATTGTATTTAATTCCGAACCAATCATTATTTGATTTAAATATATAATATAAAAATATATATTATTTATTTGTTTTATATAATAATTATTTATTTGTTTGTTTTATATAATATATATATTATTTATTTGTTTTATATAATATATATATATTATTTATTTATTTGTTTTATATAATATATATATATTATTTATTTATTTGTTTTATATAATATATATATATATATATTATTATTCTTTTTGTTTATATATAGGAGTGTCAATTTTATACCGAGACAAACCAATCAATTTCCATACCAATCGTACCAATTTCGTAACGAAATGCATACCACATGTACCAAAAAGATAATTTTTGAAGTTAAAAGATCAGTTTCGTAATTTTTGACATACCTTAGACACCAAAACTGTAATTTACTCTTTACTCTAATATCAATAAAAATGTGGTACAAATAGTAGGGAACGAGTATCCTTCTGCTAGTTTGACAAATTCTGGCTACAACACTGCTTTGAAATAGTTATTCGAGGATCCTCATTCTATTCGATAGGGTTGTAATGAGCCAAATATTGAATTTTTTTGATTTATATATTTTAATATATATCATTTACACTACATAAAAAATATTTTTTATATTTAAAATATATAAAAAAAAAATTCAATATTTGGCTCATTTCGAATTATTTTATTTATTCGTGTTACAATTATTCGTGTGCTGCTGCATGGGCTACCCTGTATACAGATCGAATACAGAAGTACACTCGTCTTTTACGTGTTAATTGTATTACAGATAATGTTATTTTAGAATAAGTAAAAATGTAATAAACATTATGTTATGCTTTATTTATATGTAAAATCTCAATGTTTATTTTTTATTTTTCTAATTATTTTAGTTTATGTATGTTGATATGATAAGGATGTAACATAAAAATGAAAGAAGAAGAGATAAAGTAAATTAAATAACTAATTATAATGGTATAAAATGTAATTTAAAAATAAAAAATAATTTTATTTTTAATTATCATGTTGAACGTTGGAGGTTTTAAAACTTTTAAACTTGTACACGATGTATTAAGATTTGTATTTCTTAAATATTCAAGAATAAACGTAAATACAATTATTTTTAAAGAAGTATATTAGATAAATATAGATAAGAACGTAATTTTTAATATATATATATATAACAAAATAATATATATATATATATATATATATATTTAAATAAAAAGAATAACAATATATATACATAATATTTCTAATATATATATATATAACAAAATAATAATAATATATATATATATATATATATATAACAAAATAATATATATATATATATATTTAAATAAAAAGAATAACAATATATATACATATAAAACAAATAAATAATATATATCAAATAATATATATATATATTATTATTATATTATATATATATATTTAAATCAAAAATGTTATATTATATATATATATATATATTTAAATCAAAAATGATTGGGCACGGAATAAAAGGGTGTCAACTCACTTTTTTGGATGCATTTAACAAATCAATGGGTGCATTTAGCTACTTTTTTGTTTAGGAGAGCAATAAGGTGGCGATAAAGGTGACAGGGGTATACATTAGCAACGGCCTATGAATATTGTGCAGGTGTCAGAAGCGGCTGCTTTCTACTGCTGACGCTTTATTAGGTGGACCAAATCACCTACCTCTTTCCTATCTACTCACTCATGTTTATTTTAGGGGAAATTAATTGAAATAAACTTTTTTTTAATGTGGTTTAATTTTTTAGTCAAATTCTCTTCAAATTTACTAAAATAGATCGGTAAAAAATTGATCCGTAAATGTTGACTTAGTTAAAAAAACGGATCTGATATTTTTTTTTATATTGCGTACCTGAGTCTGCAATTATGGATTTGGGGTATGCAATTGCAGACCTGAGTCAAATAAATCTTTAAAAGAAAATTCGATCAGATTCGATTTTTTTTGGGTGTTTTTGAGTTGGGTCTGCAATTGCGGACATATAAATTGTGGACTTGGTGTTATTTTACTAAAGTGGGAGAAAATGAAGCTAAGTAAAAAGATATAAAAATGTGTGATGCGGTTTGAACAACGGTTCGATGTTTCAAAACCACAAACCGCATTGCAAAGTGTGGTTTGACACAAATGCAAACACCAAAAAGTCTAAACCACATGTTGCGGTGCGGTAGTGGTGCAGTGTGGGCGATTTTTACGGTTTGACGGCTTAGATGAACACCCTACTTGTAGCGATAAGAGTGTTTTGATGCAATTGCATCACTACTGAGGCAACATTGTGACCACTTTTGGAGACCTACACATTTTTTTGTTATCAAATACCTTCCTGCCGCTTCTTTGTGACAACCTGTCGCCCCCACCTAACACCATCCCCCTTGTCGCCCCGTTTCACCACACGACTCCACAAGCAAAAATACCAAATTTTGTACTTTTTTAATCGTTAATTCTGAACTCTCTCTCTCTACTCACACAAACACACACACACACACACACACATACATACACACATAGAATCGCACATTGAAAGATTTACATTAGTAAAAATTGACATAGTCTTAAACTTGTAATTGAACAGAAGTTGGAGACTCCAGGGTTGTTTACCAAATGTTTACAGGGTAAACATCGTTGGATAAGAGTATCGGTCATTAAAATGGATTACTTGTAAGTGTCTCTTACCAGGTAAGCACTAACATCGTAATAGTCTTCTCCCTCACTTATCAGGTAAAACTCTCAAGTGTTTGTCATGTCTTTACGGGGTAAGATTTTTGGTCTTTGTCATGCTCACCTAGTAAGGTAAGTGACCCGATAACCGCTTGGTAAACGGTCGTTAGCTAACAATTTTTAAGGTCAATTGATTAATCCAAAGTTCAATTTGTTTTTTCTAAGGCATCTATACAAATTAGTATCGATGTTTGTTTTTATGTTTAAATGGGTTTCATTGTAGTTTAGCTCTTGGAAATATGGAGAAGGATTTGTACAAAACCTTGAAGAAGATAGACAACGGTGATGGTGGTGAGGGAGGATTTTGCGTATGTAATGGGATTGGGATGGGGTTTTTTTATGGTAAAACTGGTGTTTCACCCAAAAAAGTGTGGTGGGGTGTCTCGCTGAAAAACCGAGAGGCCAATTTGTCTGTCAGGCAGGAGGAGGGCCGAAGAGGGTGTTTACCATCAATCCATCATAGGAGGGGTGGTGGTTTGTTTTATACACACACACACATATATAGTGTTATAAAATGCTTGCTTTGATCGATACCCATTAATAGAATACCTCTCGTTTAACCCAAGAAATTAACTGCCGTTAGTGAGAAGGACCAAAATCAAACATTTTTATATAGTTTTTTTCAACAAAATTATTGTAAGAATCCAAAGCAATAAACTGAATAAACCATAGGGACCAAAAGATGCAATTTGTTCTAAAAATAAAATGGCGATTTTCCTAGAATGTGACGTAAAGCGGAACAAGGGGAAAGTTTCGAAAGTGGCGTGTATGGTGGGATTTGGACGGGGTGTGGGTGGTAGGCCCCCTCTCTACACCACACCGCAGCCTCCTCTTCTTTGTCCACTCCTAATCCGACACGTCACCTCTCTAATTCATACCCCATCCCACCTTCATCCATTCTTTTATTTTTATTTTACATTTTTTATATATAAAATAATAATATTTGTATAATTAGGACCAGAGGTGTTAACGAGCCGAGTCGAGTCGAGTCGAGTAGTAAGTTATTTGAGCCGAGCTCGAAAAAACAATACCAGGATCGAGCTCGATTCGAGCTCAATTAACTTTTCAAAGTTGGGCTCGAGCTCGAATATTTTTTCAATGTTCGAGCTCGAGCTTGATGCTCGTTTATGAGCTCGAATTAGAAATCGATTAACTCGTTTATGTAGTCTAGATCGGTAATTTTTATATTTTAATTATATAATTTGTAAACATATAAATATGTGTGGCTCGAAAAAGTGTATGCTCGAATGGCTCGACTCGACTCGTAAAGGTTAATCGAGCTTTCAAACGAGTCGAGTCGAACATAGGTGTTATAGAGCTTGACTCGTTAACTTAAGCGAGTTTTATTTTGTGTTCTAGATCAACTCGAACTCGACAATCGTTAGGCTCGTTAAAAGCTCGACTCGTTAACACCCATATTAGGACAACGCTGTGATTTCTAAATAGGTGATACTAGTCGACATGTTTTCTTATAGGATATAATCAAGATTTGGTGACTAAGCCAAAAATATATAAATATAAAAGTAGGATGTGATCATTTATTGGTACCTTATAAAGAGGCACGTGATTTCATTATAAATCATGGATTTTATTCGTATTCTAAATCGGGAAATTAATTAAAATGCCAAAAGTTTGACCAACACTTATCAAAATGCCACAAAAATTTCGCGGTTTACCAAAATGTCCTAATGGCATGCGATGGAGCCCGCGATCGCGGGATAGGGCTGACGTGGCACGACCTTTGGCCAAAAGTGCCCCACGGAGCCCCTCAACTTTGGCCGCGGTGCACATTTGGCCCCTGCCCGCGATGGACCAAAATTTTACAGTTTTGGCCCCTGAAAATTTACACTTTTGGTCCCTGAATCTTGCATGCTTTTACTGTTTTTTTTCCACAATTATTGTACTTTGAAGACCGATTTGTGGTTCAAATTCACTGACATGTTTGAGATTTCATCCATAAATATCAGTAATATGCAATTCACAATTCACACTTGTTCTTGCTTGCTTTCTTTCTTGATTTCTCTCTTGCTTTCTTTCTTTGAATTGCTTTCTCTCTTGATTTCTCTTTTCTCATTTCATCCACAAATGGCATCGTCATCAAACCCTAAGTCTACTCCTGAAAAAATGCCACCTCAAATCGAGGTCGCCATAGCAAAAAAGGAAAAGGAGATAGATGAACTAACAGAAGAGTGGAAAAAAATGATGGACAAGAAGGCAGTCCATTTGAGAAAGATCGAAGAGGAAGACAGGGAGATCAAAAGGATGAAAGGGGATATAAAAGCTCGGGAGGCTCGTGTTCGTCGAGAACAAGAAGCAATTCACCATATTCTACAAGACTTCGCAATTATTCAAGCGAAGGTAAACGAGAAGCAAACTTGGATTGATGAAACTAAATCAATTTTTAAGTAGGTGGTGGTTGTTTTAGTTGTTTTGTATTTTTTTACTGTGTTGTTTTGTATTTTTTTACCGTGTTGTTGTTTGTATTTTTTTGTTGTTTTTTTACATCATGTAAGGTCAAGTCAGAGGTTACCTCAACTCATTTGCTAAAGTGTGTCCGGGTTGTGGTACACAATGACCATACATGGTTGCAAAAGTAGAAGCCGTTGAAGAAGGGTCAGAAAGATTGAAGATGAAGAGCATGTTGGATGGAATACAAACTGCTGTGTTATCAATGTTCATTTAAAAGCATATGTATGTGTGTATATATAATATGAATATATATAACATTTACAAACTAACTGTGTTATCAATTTTCATTTAAAAGCATATGTATGTGTGTATATATAATATGAATATATATATCATTTACAAACTAGCTGTGTTATCAATGTTCATTTAAAAGCATATGTATGTGTGTATATATAATATAAATATATATATATCATTTACAAACTAGCTGTGTTATCAATGTTCATTTAGAAGCATATGTATGTGTGTATATGTATAATATGAATATATATCATTTACAAACTAGCTGTGTTATCAATGTTCATTTAAAAGCATATGTTTGTGTGTATATATAATATGAATATATATATCATTTACAAACTAGCTGTGTTATCAATGTTCATTTAGAAGCATATGTATGTGTGTATATATATATATATATATATATATATATATATATATATATAGGGAAAGGTTCAATAGAGAAGTGCAAATATTTAGAGAAATAGAGAAGTAAAAAAACACGGGACCGTTCATATATGAACGTTCATATATGAACGTTCATATATGAACGTTCATATATAAACGTTCATATATGAACGTTCATATAACAGTCATATATAAACGTTCATATATGACTGTTTATATATGAACGTTCATATATGAACGGTCCCGTGTTTTTTACTTCTCTATTTCTCTAAATATTTGCACTTCTCTATTGAACCTAAGGCTATATATATATATATATATATATATATCTTTTACAAATCAGCGTTTAGATCAACAGTATCATATGTGTTTGTTCCATATGGTTCAAGCTGTGACGGGCCCGGGGTGTGACTGACTGAATGTCTCCTTGACACGGTTGAAGGGGCGGGATTTGGACACTCTCCACGAGTGTGTCCTACGTATTGGCACCGAGTACATCTTCGTTGTATCGAACTTTCACCACGTGATGGACGTCGGTCGTTCTTTCTCGGTCTCCCGGCTCTGTTCTTATCCATTAAAGGTGGATAGCAAGGCGGAAGCGGGTCGGGTGGATACACCCATGCTGCAGGGGGTCCAGCTGGGTTTATTACCTCCACGTATGTTTTCCGGTAATATTCGGACGTGAAGAAAGGTACAGCCAAGTCGCTGCAATCTGTACGACCCATATATCTTGCTGCAGCGATGGCATGGCCGCACGGTAACCCAGATTTATCCCATTCGCGACACGAACAAAGGTGGTCTTCCATATTCACAATCGCGTCAAGATAGTCATCATGCACCTCGTACTTCCCATACCCGATTGCTCTTACCGGCCATGTCGCCGCACGACGCGCCCTGTACTGAACGATCTTCTCCGCCGTTGGTGTGAGTGCATTTTGCATCTCAGCTCCTTTTAGGCGTCGAATTTGGTACCACTCTTGTTGAAAGGCCCGGAAGTAGTCCATAAGATTAACAATCGGACATCTACGTGCAAAACGGGAGAGTGCATTCACAGACTCTGCACTATTCGAGGTCAGAATGTCATACCGTTGTCCAGGAAAATGGGCCGCGGACCACCTCTCCGGTCCAGCTTCGTCAAAAACTTTGGCTGCTTCGTTGGCACTATATCGTAGCATATTTATGTACTTGTTAAACTCCCGATCCGTATATGCTCTGCATGCCGCCCAATAGACATCCTTGTTGGTCGTAATACGTTTGTCCTTGGATTTGGCGTTCATCTCCAAATGTCGACAGCATATGGCGTGAGGGGCGTTTGGGTAGATGGCAGAGATTGCGACGCTTATGGAAGGAGCCCTGTCAGACATAAACACCAACCCTTGCGGGTCTCCGATAGCTTGTCTCAACATGGACATAAACCAAGTCCACTCGTCCCCGGTTTCGGACTTGCCTACGCCGAAAGCTACTGGAACGATGGAGTTATCCCCGTCCATGGCAACCGCCAGGAACATCATACCCAAGTAACGGCCCTTTAAATGGGCTGCGTCTATTATCAGGACACGACGTAGATTTGCCACAAATGTGCGGATCTGCAAAAACATAGGTGGTTTTCCTTTGTAAATGTTATAGTTTATAATGTGTAAACATATGACGTGTTAAAATACGTACCGCGGGTCCAAGGGCCACGAAGCACTTCTCAAACCGTCGACGTGAATCGGTCCGTAGCTGCGTGACAGTACCAGGGTTCTGCAGCTGCAAATTATATAAATATGCCGGGAGTCGTTCATACGACTCCTCGAACGTGCCTCTCACCATAAACAGTGCATGGCATCGCGCACGCCAAGCTTGGTGGTAATCAATCGTGACGCCGAACTGCTGGTGAACATCGTGGACGATGTCCTTTGGACGCAATGACCTACTAACATCAAGAAATTTGTTTTTCAGTATCACACCCAAAGTCTTTTTGCTGGCTTGTTTGTGGTGGGGATTCAGTTGCGTCCTCGTACAAGTGTGTACGTCGTGCAACTTTCTAATCATGAACGCCCCTTCTTTGCCACCCGTGTCAATCGCGTACATCCTCCAGTCACAGTTTTTTCTGGCACATTCAACTATGTATCTAGTTTTGTCAGATTTCGACGTGCGCCTTTCGAAACCCTCTTCCAAGAACTTAAGTCCGACCTGACTTGCCAAGAGATCCTTCGACTCGAATATCTGACCTACATGTAACATTTCACTGCGAATATAAGGTGTAGGTTCATAGGTTTGTGTCTGTGTATGGGAGTCTGGAAGAATAGGGGGCATATCAAAAAAGTCATTTATCTGACTACATGATTTTCTACTAGGGGTATATTCTTCGTGATCATCACTATCGGTGTCTGATCTGTCTATTTCAGAATTACCCGTTCTGAAAACGTGGGTTTCGTCATCAGCAACTCCAGCAGTACGCCCTTCGTGTGGTTGTGGTGGTTGTTGTTGTTGTTGCGTCTCTGGAATACAGTCGTTAAGACCATATGAATGATCTAAATGAACCGTTGGGGCGTCGGACGCCTGAAATTGAGAATCAGACTGCTCTATTTGGAGGTCTTCGTCGTCAGCGTCGTCGTCACCGTCTTCGTCGTTTTCGTCGGGATACACAAAAAGTAATGGGGGCCTTTCTGAATCGACTGCAAAGTGCAGAAAAGTAGAGATATCCCCATCGTTGGATAAATCCACAAATGACCTATCGCCATTTTTAAACACTAACTTGCAAACAGCAGAAGGGTTGATTCCACATTTTTGCATGACGTATGCAAGAAATTTCTGATAAGTATAGTTTACTCGCACTTTTACACCATGCTTAGATTTATAAGCAAAATTCCACTCATTCTTATCTTGCTCCCAATCACCATCAAAACAGAAATATAGCTTAGCTTTTGCAACAGATGAACTCATTTTTTCAGTAGTATCTCAAACACAAAATATTGCAGAAAGAAATCAAGAAAGAAGTATGAAATCGGTGTGTGGATTATGGATTGCATTTTACATCTATTTATCAATGAAACAACCAACATTGATGACAACCAATCTCTCATTTCATCCACAAACTGGTATTCCAAAAACACTGATTTAACATTGATGAAAACATGCAAATGAATTTCAACCACAAATCGGTCTTCAAAGTACAATAATTGTGGAAAAAAACAGTAAAAGCATGCAAGATTCAGGGACCAAAAGTGTAAATTTTCAATGGCCAAAACTGTAAAATTTTGGTCCATCGCGGGATGCGATCGCGGGCAGGGGCCAAATGTGCACCGCGGCCAAAGTTGATGTAATACCCCGGGTAAATCCGTTAGTTAAAAATCTAATTCCGTTAAGTTTATTTAACTTTAAAGTTTCTATTTAGGGAAAGTTTGGATAAGTTTATAAGTTAAGGGTGTTTGGGTCATTGTTGAATAGTTTAAGGGCTAAAAGGTAAATAGGGTTAGATATTATCTCTTTAGACTTCAGATATTTTCATTATTCAGATTTCAAGTGTGTTGTAACAACCCGGTTTCCCAAACATACAACAAATAACATACATTGCATAACTTCATTACATTCATAAGAAAAGATACATCACAAACCAAGTACGGTCTCATTAGTCTTGACATTACAAAATATATCTAACCTTCCTAATCAACATCCATCAAAAGCTTCCTACACTTCATCCTCTCCTGCCGATTCTTAACCTGGAAAACATATTTTTGAAAACAAAATGAGGGTTAGACCAAACGGGTCTAGTGAGTTAATCCCGGTCCTTTCCAAAATCATTATAAAACCTTTTATGTAAATCCTTTGTATCAAGATAGTTTAGATAAACCTTTGGTAATCCTTTCGTAAAATATAAACATACCACACGTATTTAAATACCAATTCAGACTCGTGCATCGTGTACATCTCATTCACCTTATTCCTCCACAAATGGCCATATTAGTTGGTAGCAAGCCAACTAATAAATCAACAACCGGTCCGCACACCGGAACCCGGCTACCTGTCGGTCCGCACACCGGAACCCGACTACTCACCGGTCCGCACACCGGAACCCGGCTACACACCGGTCCGCACACCGGAACCCGGCAACAAGTGCACTCGTGTAGTGCAAAGCTTATATAAATACAATATATATATCTCATTACATCATATTGTCATTTATATACACATAATCATATTCCTACCACATAATCATCTCATATATATATTTATACACATATATATATGTATTCCAGTTCAAAACGTTTTAAAGCAAAACTCACCTGAATGCTTACAATATGCTTCCAAACCTTTCTCCAAGCTATTCGATCCTTTATCCAAAATTCTCAGAATCTGAAACCATTTACATACAAATATTTCCTTACTAACTGATCACATAAAACATACTAGAAGACCAAGGACTCTAGATAACTCAAATCCTCGAAAGTGACCAAAACAGCTAAAGTATCCGGACAACCCAAACAACCCGGACAACACCACCTTTTCCGGACAACATGACTTTTCCGGACAACCTCAGTAATCCGGACATCAAGACTAATCCGGACAACACGATTTATCCGGACAACACAAGGAATCCGGATGCCATCCGGACTCTAAATCATCCGGAAACCATCAATCAAATCGTCCGTACACTATCAACAACTTACCCAGACACCACCAAAGAAGCTACCCGAACACATTCAACTTATCCGGACACCTCTGTCGGTTTACCCCATTTTTGCCCAGAAATCGACATAATCAACCCCAGATGTGTCTGTGATGTTTCTACTCCGATAGGAACCATTAACTAGTAATTACCAACACAAAATACACAGGGAACATACCTTAAATCATTTCCAAGCAATCCAATTGAAGCCTTAACCCTAGCTTTCTTCTTTTCTCTTCTTTTGCCTCACAAACACACACTCACACACTCTAATGTTTCTGGACAGTTGTTGTAAATGAAAATATCTGGATATAGCTTAAGGGATAATATCTATCCATACTTACCATATAGACCTTGAACTTCTCAATAATAACCCAAACACCCTTAACTTATAAACTACTCTAAACTTTCCCTAAATAGAAACTTTAAAGTTAAATAAACTTAACGGAATTAGATTTTTAACTAACGGATTTACCCGGGGTATTACATTATCTCCCCCTTAAAAGAATTCCGTCCCGGAATTCGGTTAAGCAAAAAGGTAACGAATACTTAGTTTCTACTACTACCTCGAACTCAATCAAAACCATAGGAGATAACTAAATAGGCACCCCACACCCTTCTATATCTCTAACACAGATAAGCAACAAAAGCACGGAAATACAGATTATCAGTTTGCACCGAAGTCATATAGCACTTTAGCACGTATAGAGTTTATAGGAATATACCTGTCTTCATATCTATCCATACGTCGAGTCCGATCTGCCACTCTGTTGATTTTTATAGAGTTAATATACAAATAAGCACATACCCCATATAATAAGGTATTCCAGTCCAAACATGCACCTGTAAGATCACAATTACACTGGCCAGGTGTAATCTAAAATTACCTTACATGATGTTCCTTCTACCTTTTATACTTAGCATCCCAAGGTTCTAATATATCAAGGACATCCTACTTCACATGCAGTTTAAGTCTAGGTACGGGTACAAATACCTAAATCCCTTAAACTAGGGCTCTGATACCATTTGTAACAACCCGGTTTCCCAAACATACAACAAATAACATACATTGCATAACTTCATTACATTCATAAGAAAAGATACATCACAAACCAAGTACGGTCTCATTAGTCTTGACATTACAAAATATATCTAAGCTTCCTAATCAACATCCATCAAAAGCTTCCTACACTTCATCCTCTCCTGCCGATTCTTAACCTGGAAAACATATTTTTGAAAACAAAATGAGGGTTAGACCAAACGGGTCTAGTGAGTTAATCCCGGTCCTTTCCAAAATCATTATAAAACCTTTTATGTAAATCCTTTGTATCAAGATAGTTTAGATAAACCTTTGGTAATCCTTTCGTAAAATATAAACATACCACACGTATTTAAATACCAATTCAGACTCGTGCATCGTGTACATCTCATTCACCTTATTCCTCCACAAATGGCCATATTAGTTGGTAGCAAGCCAACTAATAAATCAACAACCGGTCCGCACACCGGAACCCGGCTACCTGTCGGTCCGCACACCGGAACCCGACTACTCACCGGTCCGCACACCGGAACCCGGCTACACACCGGTCCGCACACCGGAACCCGACAACAAGTGCACTCGTGTAGTGCAAAGCTTATATAAATACAATATATATCTCATTACATCATATTGTCATTTATATACACATAATCATATTCCTACCACATAATCATCTCATATATATATTTATACACATATATATGTATTCCAGTTCAAAACGTTTTAAAGCAAAACTCACCTGAATGCTTACAATATGCTTCCAAACCTTTCTCCAAGCTATCCGATCCTTTATCCAAAATTCTCAGAATCTGAAACCATTTACATACAAATATTTCCTTACTAACTGATCACATAAAACATACTAGAAGACCAAGGACTCTAGATAACTCAAATCCTCGAAAGTGACCAAAACAGCTAAAGTATCCGGACAACCCAAACAACCCGGACAGCACCACCTTTTCCGGACAACCTCAGTAATCCGGACATCAAGACTAATCTGGACAACACGATTTATCCGGACAACACAAGGAATCCGGATGCCATCCGGACTCTAAATCATCCGGAAACCATCAATCAAATCGTCCGGACACTATCAACAACTTACCCGGACACCACCAAAGAAGCTACCCGGACACATTCAACTTATCCGGACACCTCTGTCGGTTTACCCCATTTTTGCCCAGAAATCGACAGAATCAACCCCAGATGTGTCTGTGATGTTTCTACTCCGATAGGAACCATTAACTAGTAATTACCAACACAAAATACACAGGGAACATACCTTAAATCATTTCCAAGCAATCCAATTGAAGCCTTAACCCTAGCTTTCTTCTTTTCTCTTCTTTTGCCTCACAAACACACACTCACACACTCTAATGTTTCTGGACAGTTGTTGTAAATGAAAATATCTGGATATAGCTTAAGGGATAATATCTATCCATACTTACCATATAGACCTTGAACTTCTCAATAATAACCCAAACACCCTTAACTTATAAACTACTCTAAACTTTCCCTAAATAGAAACTTTAAAGTTAAATAAACTTAACGGAATTAGATTTTTAACTAACGGATTTACCCGGGGTATTACATTATCTCCCCCTTAAAAGAATTCCGTCCCGGAATTCGGTTAAGCAAAAAGGTAACGAATACTTAGTTTCCACTACTACCTCGAACTCAATCAAAACCATAGGAGATAACTAAATAGGCACCCCACACCCTTCTATATCTCTAACACAGATAAGCAACAAAAGCACGGAAATACAGATTATCAGTTTGCACCGAAGTCATATAGCACTTTAGCACGTATAGAGTTTATAGGAATATACCTGTCTTCATATCTATCCATACGTCGAGTCCGATCTGCCACTCTGTTGATTTTTATAGAGTTAATATACAAATAAGCACATACCCCATATAATAAGGTATTCCAGTCCAAACATGCACCTGTAAGATCACAATTACACTGGCCAGGTGTAATCTGAAATTACCTTACATGATGTTCCTTCTACCTTTTATACTTAGCATCCCAAGGTTCTAATATATCAAGGACATCCTACTTCACATGCAGTTTAAGTCTAGGTACGGGTACAAATACCTAAATCCCTTAAACTAGGGCTCTGATACCATTTGTAACAACCCGGTTTCCCAAACATACAACAAATAACATACATTGCATAACTTCATTACATTCATAAGAAAAGATACATCACAAACCAAGTACGGTCTCATTAGTCTTGACATTACAAAATATATCTAAGCTTCCTAATCAACATCCATCAAAAGCTTCCTACACTTCATCCTCTCCTGCCGATTCTTAAACTGGAAAACATATTTTTGAAAACAAAATGAGGGTTAGACCAAACGGGTCTAGTGAGTTAATCCCGGTCCTTTCCAAAATCATTATAAAACCTTTTATGTAAATCCTTTGTATCAAGATAGTTTAGATAAACCTTTGGTAATCCTTTCGTAAAATATAAACATACCACACGTATTTAAATACCAATTCAGACTCGTGCATCGTGTACATCTCATTCACCTTATTCCTCCACAAATGGCCATATTAGTTGGTAGCAAGCCAACTAATAAATCAACAACCGGTCAGCACACCGGAACCCGACTACCTGTCGGTCCGCACACCGGAACCCGACTACTCACCGGTCCGCACACCGGAACCCGGCTACACACCGGTCCGCACACCGGAACCCGGCAACAAGTGCACTCGTGTAGTGCAAAGCTTATATAAATACAATATATATCTCATTACATCATATTGTCATTTATATACACATAATCATATTCCTACCACATAATCATCTCATATATATATTTATACACATATATATGTATTCCAGTTCAAAACGTTTTAAAGCAAAACTCACCTGAATGCTTACAATATGCTTCCAAACCTTTCTCCAAGCTATCCGATCCTTTATCCAAAATTCTCAGAATTTGAAACCATTTACATACTAATATTTCCTTACTAACTGATCACATAAAACATACTAGAAGACCAAGGACTCTAGATAACTCAAATCCTCGAAAGTGACCAAAACAGCTAAAGTATCCGGACAACCTAAACAACCCGGACAACACCACCTTTTCCGGACAACATGACTTTTCCGGACAACCTCAGTAATCCGGACATCAAGACTAATCCGGACAACACGATTTATCCGGACAACACAAGGAATCCGGATGCCATCCGGACTCTAAATCATCCGGAAACCATCAATCAAATCGTCCGGACACTATCAACAACTTACCCGGACACCACCAAAGAAGCTACCCGGACACATTCAACTTATCCGGACACCTCTGTCGGTTTACCCCATTTTTGCCCAGAAGTCGACAAAATCAACCCCAGATGTGTCTATGATGTTTCTACTCCGATAGGAACCATTAACTAGTAATTACCAACACAAAATACACAGGGAACATACCTTAAATCATTTCCAAGCAATCCAATTGAAGCCTTAACCCTAGCTTTCTTCTTTTCTCTTCTTTTGCCTCACAAACACACACTCACACACTCTAATGTTTCTGGACAGTTGTTGTAAATGAAAATATCTGGATATAGCTTAAGGGATAATATCTATCCATACTTACCATATTGACCTTGAACTTCTCAATAATAACCCAAACACCCTTAACTTATAAACTACTCTAAACTTTCCCTAAATAGAAACTTTAAAGTTAAATAAACTTAACGGAATTAGATTTTTAACTAACGGATTTACCCGGGGTATTACATTATCTCCCCCTTAAAAGAATTCCGTCCCGGAATTCGGTTAAGCAAAAAGGTAACGAATACTTAGTTTCCACTACTACCTCGAACTCAATCAAAACCATAGGAGATAACTAAATAGGCACCCCACACCCTTCTATATCTCTAACACAGATAAGCAACAAAAGCACGGAAATACAGATTATCAGTTTGCACCGAAGTCATATAGCACTTTAGCACGTATAGAGTTTATAGGAATATACCTGTCTTCATATCTATCCATACGTCGAGTCTGATCTGCCACTCTGTTGATTTTTATAGAGTTAATATACAAATAAGCACATACCCCATATAATAAGGTATTCCAGTCCAAACATGCACCTGTAAGATCACAATTACACTGGCCAGGTGTAATCTGAAATTACCTTACATGATGTTCCTTCTACCTTTTATACTTAGCATCCCAAGGTTCTAATATATCAAGGACATCCTACTTCACATGCAGTTTAAGTCTAGGTACGGGTACAAATACCTAAATCCCTTAAACTAGGGCTCTGATACCATTTGTAACAACCCGGTTTCCCAAACATACAACAAATAACATACATTGCATAACTTCATTACATTCATAAGAAAAGATACATCACAAACCAAGCACGGTCTCATTAGTCTTGACATTACAAAATATATCTAAGCTTCCTAATCAACATCCATCAAAAGCTTCCTACACTTCATCCTCTCCTGCCGATTCTTAACCTGGAAAACATATTTTTGAAAACAAAATGAGGGTTAGACCAAACGGGTCTAGTGAGTTAATCCCGGTCCTTTCCAAAATCATTATAAAACCTTTTATGTAAATCCTTTGTATCAAGATAGTTTAGATAAACCTTTGGTAATCCTTTCGTAAAATATAAACATACCACACGTATTTAAATACCAATTCAGACTCGTGCATCGTGTACATCTCATTCACCTTATTCCTCCACAAATGGCCATATTAGTTGGTAGCAAGCCAACTAATAAATCAACAACCGGTCCGCACACCGGAACCCGGCTACCTGTCGGTCCGCACACCGGAACCCGACTACTCACCGGTCCGCACACCGGAACCCGGCTACACACCGGTCCGCACACCGGAACCCGGCAACAAGTGCACTCGTGTAGTGCAAAGCTTATATAAATACAATATATATCTCATTACATCATATTGTCATTTATATACACATAATCATATTCCTACCACATAATCATCTCATATATATATTTATACACATATATATGTATTCCAGTTCAAAACGTTTTAAAGCAAAACTCACCTGAATGCTTACAATATGCTTCCAAACCTTTCTCCAAGCTATCCGATCCTTTATCCAAAACTCTCAGAATCTGAAACCATTTACATACAAATATTTCCTTACTAACTGATCACATAAAACATACTAGAAGACCAAGGACTCTAGATAACTCAAATCCTCGAAAGTGACCAAAACAGCTAAAGTATCCGGACAACCCAAACAACCCGGACAACACCACCTTTTCCGGACAACATGACTTTTCCGGACAACCTCAGTAATCCGGACATCAAGACTAATCTGGACAACACGATTTATCCGGACAACACAAGGAATCCAGATGCTATCCGGACTCTAAATCATCCGGAAACCATCAATCAAATCGTCCTGACACTATCAACAACTTACCCGGACACCACCAAAGAAGCTACCCGGACACATTCAACTTATCCGGACACCTCTGTCGGTTTACCCCATTTTTGCCCAGAAATCGACAGAATCAACCCCAGATGTGTCTGTGATGTTTCTACTCCGATAGGAACCATTAACTAGTAATTACCAACACAAAATACACAGGGAACATACCTTAAATCATTTCCAAGCAATCCAATTGAAGCCTTAACCCTAGCTTTCTTCTTTTCTCTTCTTTTGCCTCACAAACACACACTCACACACTCTAATGTTTCTGGACAGTTGTTGTAAATGAAAATATCTGGATATAGCTTAAGGGATAATATCTATCCATACTTACCATATAGACCTTGAACTTCTCAATAATAACCCAAACACCCTTAACTTATAAACTACTCTAAACTTTCCCTAAATAGAAACTTTAAAGTTAAATAAACTTAACGGAATTAGATTTTTAACTAACGGATTTACCCGGGGTATTACATTATCTCCCCCTTAAAAGAATTCCGTCCCGGAATTCGGTTAAGCAAAAAGGTAACGAATACTTAGTTTCCACTACTACCTCGAACTCAATCAAAACCATAGGAGATAACTAAATAGGCACCCCACACCCTTCTATATCTCTAACACAGATAAGCAACAAAAGCACGGAAATACAGATTATCAGTTTGCACCGAAGTCATATATCACTTTAGCACGTATAGAGTTTATAGGAATATACCTGTCTTCATATCTATCCATACGTCGAGTCCGATCTGCCACTCTGTTGATTTTTATAGAGTTAATATACAAATAAGCACATACCCCATATAATAAGGTATTCCAGTCCAAACATGCACCTGTAAGATCACAATTACACTGGCCAGGTGTAATCTGAAATTACCTTACATGATGTTCCTTCTACCTTTTATACTTAGCATCCCAAGGTTCTAATATATCAAGGACATCCTACTTCACATGCAGTTTAAGTCTAGGTACGGGTACAAATACCTAGATCCCTTAAACTAGGGCTCTGATACCCTTTGTAACAACCCGGTTTCCCAAACATACAACAAATAACATACATTGCATAACTTCATTACATTCATAAGAAAAGATACATCACAAACCAAGTACGGCCTCATTAGTCTTGACATTACAAAATATATCTAAGCTTCCTAATCAACATCCATCAAAAGCTTCCTACACTTCATCCTCTCCTGCCGATTCTTAAACTGGAAAACATATTTTTGAAAACAAAATGAGGGTTAGACCAAACGGGTCTAGTGAGTTAATCCCGGTCCTTTCCAAAATCATTATAAAACCTTTTATGTAAATCCTTTGTATCAAGATAGTTTAGATAAACCTTTGGTAATCCTTTCGTAAAATATAAACATACCACACGTATTTAAATACCAATTCAGACTCGTGCATCGTGTACATCTCATTCACCTTATTCCTCCACAAATGGCCATATTAGTTGGTAGCAAGCCAACTAATAAATCAACAACCGGTCCGCACACCGGAACCCGACTACCTGTCGGTCCGCACACCGGAACCCGACTACTCACCGGTCCGCACACCGGAACCCGGCTACACACCGGTCCGCACACCGGAACCCGGCAACAAGTGCACTCGTGTAGTGCAAAGCTTATATAAATACAATATATATCTCATTACATCATATTGTCATTTATATACACATAATCATATTCCTACCACATAATCATCTCATATATATATTTATACACATATATATGTATTCCAGTTCAAAACGTTTTAAAGCAAAACTCACCTGAATGCTTACAATATGCTTCCAAACCTTTCTCCAAGCTATCCGATCCTTTATCCAAAATTCTCAGAATTTGAAACCATTTACATACAAATATTTCCTTACTAACTGATCACATAAAACATACTAGAAGACCAAGGACTCTAGATAACTCAAATCCTCGAAAGTGACCAAAACAGCTAAAGTATCCGGACAACCCAAACAACCCGGACAACACCACCTTTTACGGACAACATGACTTTTCCGGACAACCTCAGTAATCCGGACATCAAGACTAATCCGGACAACACGATTTATCCGGACAACACAAGGAATCCGGATGCCATCCGGACTCTAAATCATCCGGAAACCATCAATCAAATCGTCCGGACACTATCAACAACTTACCCGGACACCACCAAAGAAGCTACCCGAACACATTCAACTTATCCGGGCACCTCTGTCGGTTTACCCCATTTTTGCCCAGAAATCGACAGAATCAACCCTAGATGTGTTTGTGATGTTTCTACTCCGATAGGAACCATTAACTAGTAATTACCAACACAAAATACACAGGGAACATACCTTAAATCATTTCCAAGCAATCCAATTGAAGCCTTAACCCTAGCTTTCTTCTTTTCTCTTCTTTTGCCTCACAAACACACACTCACACACTCTAATGTTTCTGGACAGTTGTTGTAAATGAAAATATCTGGATATAGCTTAAGGGATAATATCTATCCATACTTACCATATAGACCTTGAACTTCTCAATAATAACCCAAACACCCTTAACTTATAAACTACTCTAAACTTTCCCTAAATAGAAACTTTAAAGTTAAATAAACTTAACGAAATTAGATTTTTAACTAACGGATTTACCCGGGGTATTACATGTGTGTTTGTGTGTGTTTTGAGAGAATAGAGAGAAAAAGGAAGAAAGCTAGGTTAAGGCATCATTTGGTGAGTTTGGAAGAGATTACAGGTATGTTTCCTTTGCAATTTATGTTTGTAATGGTTGGTAAATGGTTTCTGTCGGATTAGAATCAATAGAATCGAACTGGTATGAATTTCTGTCGATTTCTGGGTAAAATAGGAAGAACCGACAGAGGTGTCCGGACACAATATGAATGTGTCCGGATAGTTCTGTTGGGGGTGTCCGGGTGGTTATGTCGATGGTGTCCGGATAACGTTTTAAGGTGTCCGGACGAGTGTTTGTCCGGGTAAGTCTCTCTTTTCTTATGTTTTCCGGATGAGGTAAGATGCCGGGTGGTGTCCGGGTTACTTTGGTATCCGGATGTTGTCCGGATAGTTGTGGTGTCCGGAAACGTCAGATTGTCCGGATTAGTCATGCTGTCCGGAAAGTTGTGTTGTCCGGATAGTTCTGTTTTGTCCGGATACTTTAGCTGTTTTGGTTACTTTTGAGGATTTGAGTTATCTAGAGTCCTTGGTTTTCTAGTATGTTTTATGTGATCAGTTGGTAAGGGGATATTTGTATTTAATCTATTTGCAGACTCTGTGGATTGGGATTGATAGACTGAATCTTTGGAAAAGGCTTGGAAGAGTTGTAATAAGCATTCAGGCGAGTTTTGCTTTAAAACGTTTTTGAACTGGGATACATATATATGTGTATATATATATGAGACGATTATGTGGTAGGAATATGATTATGTGTATATAAATGACAATATGATATATTGAGATATATATTGTATTTACATGAGAATTGCACCACACGAGGATATGTTAGCCGATCTATTAGTCGGCGGAGCTGTATGGAAATGCAGCGGAGCTGTATGGAATTACAGTGGAGCTGTAGGTAATTGCAGCGTGGCTGTGTGTGATCGCAGCGGAGTTGACTGTATTTGGGTACAGTGACAATGATTAGTTGGCTTGCTACCAACTAATTTGGCCATGGAAACGAGAAGGAGGGGAATTACACGGTTCACAAATCTTGGTGTGGTATTTATATAATTATGGTATATGGGTGTTTTGACGAAAGGTTTATATAAACTATTTTGATACAAAGTATTATGTGAAATGGTCTTATAATGATTTTGAAATGACAAGGATTATCTCACTGGACCATTAGGTCTAACCCTCATTTTCCTTTCAAAAAAATGTATTCCAGGTCAAGGATCTTTGGTTAACAAAGGGAAGAATAAAGCATAGGAGGCGATTGCTAGCTGATGAAGATTAGGATATGTTTACATTTCTGTATTGTATAGTTTTGAGACTTTGAGACCGAATGTGAATTATTATGTATTTTGTTATGAAAGTAACAACGTTGTGTATGAAATGTTAATTGTTATATATTATGTATGTTATGGGATAGACGGGTCGTTACAAATGGTATCAGAGCCCTAGTTTAAGGGATTTAGGTATTTGGATTTATACCTAGACTTAAACTGTATGTGAAGTAGGATGTCCTTATTATTTTAGAACCTTGGGATGTTAAATATAAAAAGGTAGAAGGAACATCATGTAAGGTATTTTCAAATTACACCTGGCCAGTGTAATCATGAACTTACAAGTACATGTTGAACCAGAATATCTTGTTATATTGGGTATGTGCTTACGTGTATATTAACCTTGTTGAATCAACAGAGTGGCAAGTCGAACTCGACGTATGGATATAGATGAAGACAGGTATATTTCTATAAACTTTATACGTGCTAAAGTGTTATCGGACTTCGGTGCAAACCGATTCTTTTGTGTTTTCAATTTTATTATTTGTGTTAGAAAAATATTTGATAATTGTGTTAGAGATATAGAAGGGTGTGTTTAATTATTGTTGTTCTAATTTGTTAGTGTGTGGAGTGTGATGGCTTGAGTGTAAAGAATAATAGCAATATGTAGAACGTGATGAATTGTGTGTGGAAGGTAACGATAGTGCGTGAAGTCTTGACCTAGTCATGAAGGCGACAGTTTAGTATGTTGTGTAGATTATACTTAATGTGATTGTTGACGCTATCAAGAAAGGTATTGTTTAAATGTGTGGGGTAATGTGGATAAGATGGTGGCAGTTTATAATTAGTGAATGTGCGAGGTGTAGTAGTAATGAATTTCGTGAGATTAAGTGGTGGATTTGTGATGATATGGGGTGAGTATAAGTGGAAACCTCTGCTCGGGATTTTGTTTATAAGTTGTTTAGATGTGCCAAAAGTATGTGTGGAGAGGCATGGATGTCGAGGTGGTGTGTAGTAGTATTATTCAAGAATAAGAGAATGGAGTGGCAGTAGATGGTTAGCTAAAGAATAGAGTATTACCGTTTGAGAAATGGAAAATGTGAAGTTATTTTGAGCATTGAGTGTGATTTCGGATTGACTCGATTAAGTTTCTGATATGAGGTATGGTGAAGTTGTTAGTAAAGTATAGTAATTGTTGAAATTGGGTGCGTGCAATTGGTTTGGAGGTGAAAGAAAGCTAGCTCATAGGATCCGTTAAGAGTGAGTACCTCCTAGTGAGCTATCCTTGGGAAAACGTGTTTTATGTTGAGAAGAGAGTGGGAGAAAGTAGACGAATGTAATGATCAGAGTGAAGGACCGTTGGATAGGACGTGATAAGTAGTTACCCTCGTTTATTGCTTAACCGAATTCCGGGATGGAATTCTTTTAAGGGGGAGATAATGTAATACCCCGGGTAAATCCGTTAGTTAAAAATCTAATTCCGTTAAGTTTATTTAACTTTAAAGTTTCTATTTAGGGAAAGTTTGGATAAGTTTATAAGTTAAGGGTGTTTGGGTCATTGTTGAATAGTTTAAGGGCTAAAAGGTAAATAGGGTTAGATATTATCTCTTTAGACTTCAAATATTTTCATAATTCAGATTTCAAGTGTGTGTTTGTGTGTGTTTTGAGAGAATAGAGAGAAAAAGGAAGAAAGCTAGGTTAAGGCATCATTTGGTGAGTTTGGAAGAGATTACAGGTATGTTTCCTTTGCAATTTATGTTTGTAATGGTTGGTAAATGGTTTCTGTCGGATTAGAATCAATAGAATCGAACTGGTATGACTTTCTGTCGATTTCTGGGTAAAATGGGAAGAACCGACAGAGGTGTCCGGACACAGTATGAATGTGTCCGGATAGTTCTGTTGGGGGTGTCCGGGTGGTTATGTCGATGGTGTCCGAATGTTGTCCGGGTGGTGTCCGGGTGGTGTCCGGGTTACTTTGGTATTCGGATGTTGTCCGGATAGTTGTGGTGTCCGAAAACGTCAGATTGTCCGGATTAGTCATGCTGTCCGGAAAGTTGTGTTGTCCGGATACTTTAGCTGTTTTGGTCACTTTTGAGGATTTGAGTTATCTAGAGTCCTTGGTTTTCTAGTATGTTTTATGTGATCAGTTGGTAAGGGGATATTTGTATTTAATCTATTTGCAGGCTCTGTGGATTGGGATTGATAGACTGAATCTTTGGAAAAGGCTTGGAAGAGTTGTAATAAGCATTCAGGTGAGTTTTGCTTTAAAACGTTTTTGAACTGGGATACATATATATATATATGTATATATATATATGAGACGATTATGTGGTAGGAATATGATTATGTGTATATAAATGACAATATGATATATTGAGATATATATTGTATTTACATGAGAATTGCACCACACGAGGATATGTTAGCCGATCTATTAGTCGGCGGAGCTGTATGGAATTACAGTGGAGCTGTAGGTAATTGCAGCGGGGCTGTGTGTGATCGCAGCGGAGTTGACTGTATTTGGGTACAGTGACGATGATTAGTTGGCTTGCTACCAACTAATTTGGCCATAGAAACGAGAAGGAGGGGAATTACACGGTGCACAAATCTTGGTGTGGTATTTATATAATTATGGTATATGGGTGTTTTGACGAAAGGTTTATATAAACTATTTTGATACAAAGTATTATGTGAAATGGTCTTATAATGATTTTGAAATGACAGGGATTATCTCACTGGACCATTAGGTCTAACCCTCATTTTCCTTTCAAAAAAATGTATTCCAGGTCAAGGATCTTTGGTTAACAAAGAGAAGAATAAAGCATAGGAGGCGATTGCTAGCTGATGAAGATTAGGATATGTTTACATTTCTGTATTGTATAGTTTTGAGACTTTGAGACCGAATGTGAATTATTATGTATTTTGTTATGAAAGTAACGACGTTGTGTATGAAATGTTAATTGTTATATATTATGTATGTTATGGGATAGACGGGTCGTTACAGTTGAGGGGCTCCGCGGGGCACTTTTGGCCAAAGGTCGTGCCACGTCAGCCCTATCCCGCGATCGCGGGCTCCATCGCGGGCCATTAGGGCATTTTGGTAAACCGCGAAATTTTTGTGGCATTTTGGTAAGTTGATGTTTGACTTTTGACATTTTAATTAATTTCCCTAAATCAAACAAAAGGTAAATTGAATTAATTTTTTTTATATATTTTCAAGAGCAAGTAGGTAGTTATCAGAGAATCTCCAACTGTTATGCTAAAGTTTTTTTTAAAATAGAATGAAAAATTTAAAATCTTTAAAAAAATTTCATCCAACTCCAACAGTTATGTTATTTTAGCAACTCTAGTATTAAGAGCATCTTCAACATGTTTGCTATAATTTTTCTAAAATAGAGAATCAAAAGTTAAAATCTCTAAAAAGTTGCATTCATCTCCAATAGCTTTGCTATTTTAGAGATTTTAACAAAAATTATATTATATAATATTCTCTAATTTATATTCCCAATACAGTTTAAAAGAAAAACTTAATATAAAAATGATAAAAAAATTATGTTATTCGTGAGTTGAATACAATAATTATATCTCTCTCCTATTTAGAGAATTATAGAGAATTCTCTATATTTAGAAATTTCTCCATTAATCTCTATTTTAGCAAACAAGATAGCAATGCTGTTGGAGAAAAATAGCAAACAAAACCCTTTTTTCTATTTTAGCAATGTTGTTGGAGATGCTCTAATTATCTTATTAAAATATTCAATTTATTTAATTATATTAATAAAATATTCAATATTTGAGAGAAGAAAATTTTCCTTTTTGGAGGTAATGATTAGTTTTGGAGGGAAACCATCTATTAAAATTTTGCTATCTTATTTGCTATAATAGAAAACACTTATTTTCCAACTTTAGAGCATCTCTAATGGGTTTACTATAATTTTTCTAAACTAGAGAATCAAAAGTTAAAATCTCTAAATAGAGTTATATTCATCTCCAATAGATTCTCTATTTTAGAGATTTTAACACAAGTTATATTAATATAATATTTTCTAATTTATCTTCCCAATGCACTTAAAAAAACTTAATATAAACTAATAAAAGATTAATTTATTGGTAAGATTGAATAAAATAATAATTCTCTCTTATATTTAGAGAATTATAAAGAGTTTTCTATATTTAGAGATTTTTTCATGAATCTCTATAGCAAACAAGATAGCAATGCTGTTGAAGAGGAATAACAAACATAAACTTATTTTTACTATTTTAGCAATGCTGTTGAAGATACTCTTAGAGAATTCTCTAAAACTTGATGATAGGAGAGAGAAATGATTATTTTATTCAATCCCACCAATGAGATTGAACTTTTATCATTTTATATTAAATTTTTTTTAAAAAGTGTATTGAGAAGATAAATTAAAGAATATTATATTAATAAAACTTATGCTAAAATATCTAAAATAGAAAACCTGTTGTAGATGAATGTAATTCTTTTTGGAGATTTTAACTTTTGGTTCTCTATTATAGAAAAATTATAGAAAATCTGTTGGAAACGCTCTTAGAGATTTCTCTAAATTTAGAATTTTTTACAATCCCTCTCCTCTTTTCTCTATTTTAGCATAGAGGATAGCATAGCTGTTGGGGCAACAAAAATGCTAAAATCTCACGTTTTTCTATTTTAGCATAGCTGTTGGAGATGCTCTTACAACACAAAGTGTTACATATTGTAACACCCCAAAAATTGGAAAAAACTGAATTTTGGGCTTGCGGACGTCCGCATGGGCGCAAGGTCGGAAGTCCGCGGGTCGTCCGTGGAAGCAACAGAAGAATTGTGGGGTTCGGATCAGCTCAAGGCCGGACGTCCGCGTGGTGGTCAAGCCGGACGTCCGCAATAGGCCTGATCAGATATTTGGTTTCTTTTAAGACCTTTCCCTCCCTCTCTCCTCACTTCATTTTCACAACCCTAAATCAGTTTCCTCTCTCTCTAAACCAATTTTTTCTCAAGAAAACCCTAAAATCCTTCATCTTCTTCTTCATCTTCTCCACTCAAACTAAACCCATTTCCACCATTGTTGAAGATATGGAAACTTGAAGCTTTGTGGGAGACTAGGAGCTTTGCTTTGAGGATTCAAGTGATGAAGGTAATCTCTCTCTATACCAAAAGCTAGATTGTTGTTGTTTTCACCTTCTCTTCCGTTTTGGGGTATTATTGGGTGATTTTGGTTATGTTTGGTTAAGGTAATCTTCTTCTTCTTCATCCATGGAAATTAGGGTTTTAGTATAAGTTGGGATTTTGATGTAAAATGCTTGGAGAATGATTCTACATGTTTGGATCTGAGTATTTATGGTTGGAAACGTTTGGATCTAGGTTTTTGGAAAATTTGACTTGAAGATGCAAGTTTCTTCAAAGGAGCTTACGTTTGGGGAAAATCTAGATTTAGCCTAAATCTAGCAAGGTAAGTTCAAGTTGCTTTGTGAAAATTTGTACATGCCAAAAATGTTATTTTTCCAAGTACTTATGTGTTTTACATGAAAATTTATCAATGGTTGAGTTATTTAGTGGGTTTTAACTTTTGAAGTATTTAATGTTTTAAATATTGTAAAACACCTACATTTGGAATTTTTGGGAAATTTGATGGATAAATCATAAATGAAAATGTGTCGAGGATTTATTTTATAAATGGAGTCTACTTGATATGAGAATGCATTTTTGTGTATATTTTGGAAACATGCATTTAGTACGTTATGAGACGATTTGAAAACATAACGGTGTGAGTCCCTTTGGAAAAGAGGGTTGTCCCAACCCAAGGTTTTGCTTCGGGTTTTTCATGGATTCGAAATATTTATTTGCAAAGGTGTGTGTTACTACGTTTAATTTCGTTTTATGACTTTTCACGATTGATCCTTTGAGTTAGCCGAGCTTATGTCTCGGTAATAGATTTTGTTGAGTCCTAGGGACATTTGTCCAGTTTTGATAGCCTAAAGTTGAGTTTTGGTTGTGATTTATGTTTATTGAAGAATTACATGTTTTGAATGCGTTTGTTCATTCGTTTGGGGTCGTGTACTGTTTTAGACCTTATTAGCTATGGATCCATAGGCACTTGAGTTTTACGTTCAATGATGAGACACTAGTTTCTCTTATTGTAGCACGTAATAGGCATCGGGTTCCATGGTAAGTAAGATGTGGGCCTACATGGTCGAGCATCGTCCCATGGGCAGTAAGGTGTAATTCCAGATGTGCTTGGCACGAGATAGGCATCGGGTTCCATGGTAAGTAAGGTGTGGGCCTATATGGTAGGGCAGCGGGCAGTAAGGTGTAATCCCAAATGTGCTTGTTTTGTGAACTTTGAATGACCCAATGTATAGACCTGGAGTGGTTGAAGTTGGGGGCTCCTTTGTCTCCACGGACAATAGATCTGGAGTGATTGAGCTCGTTATTTTGTGAGAATAGTCCACGTGTTTGTTTTGTTTCATGGTTATGTGACCCACTTTTGTGTTCCGTCACGTGCGATGTAAACGGGCCTCCCCTGTCATCGAAAGGTGGCTTTGGGTATTTGTTTCTATCCATGTTTTCGGTGACGTGTTATATTTATATGGATTGTTTTCCATGGTATGTAAGTTGTGGGTTATATCTCATCCGTGTTTGGGATGTTTTGAATTATAGCGATTATTTCATGATTTCAATTATTTTAGAAATCAAATACTATTTCAATTTTCAAGTGGGTTTTGGAATGAGTCCGTTTTGGAGAATAATTTTATACTAAAGCTTCCATCACGGGATTTGTGTATGTTGGAAAAATGGGTGATTTGCATCTAAAGTAAATTCTTTTGAACTCATGACTTAAATTGCATCTCTCTCTCGTTTTATGAATTATATGGTCATGATAAAAATCTTGAACTCGCTAGGCGTTAGCCTAACCCTTTTTATTTGTCGGCATGTGCAACAGGTTCAGGTTGGGAATAGCTTAGCTACACTGTGGAGTGATGAGTGCTAGTAGGGTGCACGAGAAGTGATTTGTTTAAGTGAAGTCTTCCACATTTATTTGGGAGTAGCAAATTGTAATTGTGTTAAGTAACACCCGACTGTATGTGGTCACATAGTATGATTTTGAGTTGTTAATTATGAGAGTCGTTACATTTTATCTTGAGGTTATTCCATGAATGGTTAGTAGAAGGAATCTTCTTCCTTAAGTGGTTATTTCATCGAAATTTTTATTTAGTTGCTCTTCCCATTTTGAGGGTGTTACAAGTTGGTATCAGAGCATAAGTTTGAGAGAATTAGGTGTTGATTTTGGATACCTAGACTCAAACTAGCGTTCTTTTAAGTAAATGAGAGTTAAATTTCACCATTAAGCTAGGATGATTTGAGGTCGATGGAGTCGTTAGAAACGAGAATCGCGTCAAGAGTAGCAAGGATAATCATGTACGGTACGTTCATAATTACACCTGGCCAGTGTTATGGTGAACCTACTAGTTACATGTGCATACTTGAACTACTTTAATGTGATGACCGTTGGGGTAGTGAAGAAGTTTCTAAGCGAGTGGCCGTTGGAATAGATGGACGATTTTAGCATTAGTCACTCGGAGTGACGATAAGCATGATAATTGTATTAAGTGGACCATTTTGGGTCGAAGTTGATAGTTGAATTAGAACCATAGGCTTATTGAATCGACCATAATTCGAGGATGAATTGTAAGATGAATCGATGTAATTCCCAACTTTGCCTTAAGATGTTTGAGCATCCGGATGACGGTAGTGTGACCGGAGAGATTTGGAGGAGTATGGTTTGAGACGTTGAGTGCCGACTAAATTAATGCACATAATTTATTTTTAAAATAAATTGTATCAGTTACTACTTGTGTTTCAATTCCTCATGTGAATTGTGTCACAAAATCTCAGAAAACGTTAACACACACAATATTTAAATCGTGGTTTTGAACATGCATGAAATCGTTTTATTTCGAGAGTTGCAAACTCCGCCGGAACTTGTTTTATTTTGTTGATTGTCCAACGTTACTTTCGGATACAGTGATATCCATATTTTAATGTTGTTTAAGGTGTTGGACAAGTAACTACGACTTATGACTTTAAAATTGGATCTCCTCCACATATGTTAAGGTTTGGACGGCAAGTTATCTTCTATTATGTCTATGTCGAGCTTTATTGGAAGTTTATACAATGCATGATTTATTGAAAAGTGCTGTTTATAGTGTATTACAACAAAAAGAGAATTTTTGGAATTTTGACATTTTAGTCATAATTTTGCTTATTGCAATTCGATTTCTGGAAAATAAAGGATTTGGTGCCATTTTGTTGATTTGAGGCCATTGAGTCCCATTGAGTTTCATGGAGTTTTGATCTTACGACGTTTTGTGTCGCGTGAGTGCAATTTCATAATGTGCATACTCCATTTATTATGTGGGAATTTACGAGTTATGTTGGGCATTTTGTCCCACTTGAGTTTTGTTGAGAAATATTATTTTATGCCATAAGACGACCAAATGGGATGAGTTTTGGAACTTTGGTGTCGCATAATTTCTCTTTCAAAGATTTGTATTAGCACATTTTGTTACAACTTGTTCAGTATATGGATTGATTTATACGTGACGTAAGTAATGCATGAAAAACCACTTGGGTTGTGGTGTACTGGTAAAACCCTTGGGGGATGTAGTGGAAGCTCATATACCCAGGGTTCAAATCCATGAACTACCAAAACCTTTGTGGCCATGGAGGTTCACCTGCGATGACTCCAGGCCATTCGTGGTCGCTCGGGGATTAGTCAGTGCGCGTAAGCTGGCCCGGAAACCCACGGTTATAAAAAAAAAGTAATCCATGAAAGAACATCTTGATAGTATTTCATAACAATTTGCTTATGGCGCTTTCGGTTAATTGATTGTTTTATTATCATTTCATGCAAATGCATTATATTGACCTAGGGGTATGCATAGCTTGGTAACCATTACTTCTCGACACTTTGATAAATGGATCGTGAATGAAAATGTTTTATTAATTCATTGCATAAATGAAGGTCATTTGGTCAAAGTATGTTTTAGTGTTGTGGGGATCATGCATGGTTTATGATACGGTACATTTTGAAAACACGAATGTGTGAGTCGTTGACATTTGGTCAATTTTGGTTTGATGAACATTTTGGAAAATTGTAAACCTTTTTTGTTTTAGAGAAAAGGTGTATTTTGAGTGTTTAATAAGTAAATTTTAAGCATCGACCATTTGACGTCTTGTATTACAAGTGAAAAGACTTTTTAGTGTAAATTCTCCGTGATGGGGATTTTGGAAAAATCATTTGTCTCAACCTAGAGTGCGTGAAATTATTTAAATTTGTGGAATATTAATGCACACCGTTTGTACGATTCGAAATTGGAAGTCGATCTAAAACCCTTTTTGGTGTCCACCATTTACAAGCACCTATTATTCTCCTAAGTTTTGAGAAAACGCACTAATGTGTGAGAGTCTTGTCAAAGAGGTTTTACTCATATGTCATTATATGACCAAATGAGAAAATTTTGAATTTGATTTAAAGAATTTCATCTTGAAATTTCGTATGAACCATCTGATGCATGTTATTTCATTTCAAGAAAAACCACTAGGAAAGTGTTACAAGTTTGCATGCATACTCCAATTTGAGATTTCTTCTTGGCGTTTAGTCAATATCTTCGAATGATGAAAACGTATCGATTTTTTTGTCTTTGAACTTGGAACTAACGCAAATCATTTTATGTTTTAACCAAAGTATATTTATGGATCGTTTCACCGTTTTTGTGAAATAAACTGGTATGTGTGCGAACCCTGTTGGTGAATTTGGTTCCATGTCATTTTATGGTTAAAAAGGATATTTTTGGGAGTCAGATGACGTTTAAACTTCTTTTGAAATACGTACAAACTTTTTGTTGCACACTATTTAAAGTAGGAAAATTACTTTACGTGCATGACATAAATAAATCCATGTTGGGACCGTAGCGGTTCATTTCATAAAATTGTTGAGCATGCTTTTACGCTCTGTTAATAACTTGAATTGTGGTGAAATAGTTTTCAAGATGACTTTCATATATGGGACGAGTATGTCCATTTTTGCACAACTACCGAGTAGACAGTAGTAGCTTTTTATGTGTACGATTAATTTGATATGAAAACTTTTGTGTTGAAAATTTCTATAAAAGTTTTGATTGGCATATTTGTTTAGTAATTCACTTGAAAACCTTGAACTCATTAGAACCTTGGAAAGGTTAAGTAACCCCGGTTAAAAGTAAGTGTGTGTAGAACTTCGTCAGTGGAAGGCTGGGTATTTTAACGCGAGATGGTACCGTAGGCCAAGCAGTACTGTTTGTAGAGGCGGCGTACTTTGTAACTGGAAGGTTAGACTCGTGGTATTTCCTTTTAATATTGGTGGTAATCGTCTTGTTGGCAACTTTGTTTTGGGTCTCAATTTTCGTATAAAGGACGCGTAGGACCCTATAGACACCATATTGATAACCTTGGTTTTGTAAGAATGCTCGACGAATGAAGCTTGTGTGTTGAGTTCTGTCGTGGTTCAAAGCTTGGTGGTATAGCTAGGGGTCAACTTTTTGGGTTGAGGCCAAGCGCCGTTAGTGTATTCGGAGGATTGTAGTCCGATTTTAAAGGAATAATGGTAATGGTTGTAAGTGATCTTAAGATATTCAATTGTGATAAGTAGATTTAGTGGGATAACCTTCCTTGTGTGGTAAAATAATCTGTCGGTTGGATAGTTAATATTTGGACAGATTCTTGGAGTTGTATAATCGATGGGTCAGTGATGACCGTCGGGGTTGGAGTTTAATGGAATTCGTTAGGAGTAAATGCTAGTTCCGTAGCAAGAACATTTGTGATTCAGAGGTTTTGGTGATTTCGGTAGTGATTAAACTTTGGGCATGGTTTGGAGAGAAAATTTAAGAACACGTGGATGTGGAATGATTGGGAGTTCGAATCTGCCATTAGAGAAGTATGGAACATCTAAGGTTGGGAGAAAACCGAAGTCGTTTGATTAGGAGTTACTCCATTGGATGGAGCGTTCACCCGAACATAAGTATAATGTGCCTGAGAGGACATTGTTGGTAAGGGTTGCTTGAGGTTTGTCATGGCAGTCTGCGTGGGGGAATTTAAATTCCAGTTGAAAGCTAATGGAACAGGAAAGGTGTTGAGTTAGATAGCCTTTGGTTGTAAGGATCTAGATTTCGAGGACGAAATCATTCTAAGGTTGGGAGGATTGTAACACCCCAAAAATTGGAAAAAAACTGAATTTTGGGCTTGCGGACGTTCGCGAAGGGCGGAAGTCCGCGGGTCGTCCGCGGAAGCAACAGAAGAATTGTGGGGTTCGGATCAGCTCAAGGCCGGACGTCCGCACGGTGGTCAAGCCGGACGTCCGCGATACGCCTGATGAGATATTTGGTTTCTTTTAAGACCTTTCCCTCCCTCTCTCCTCACTTCATTTTCGCAACCCTAAATCAGTTTCCTCTCTCTCTCTAAACCGATTTTCTCTCAAGAAAACCCTAAAATCCTTCATCTTCTTCTTCATCATCTTCTTCATCTTCTTCTTCATCTTCTCCACTCAAACTAAACCCATTTCCACCATTGTTGAAGATATGGAAGCTTGAAGCTTAGTGGGAGACTAGGAGCTTTGCTTTGAGGATTCAAGTGATGAAGGTAATCTCTCTCTCTACCAAAAGCTAGCTTGTTGTTGTTTTCACTATCTCTTCCGTTTTGGGGTATTATCGGATGATTTTGGTTATGTTTGGTTAATGTAATCTTCTTCTTCTTCATCCATGGAAATTAGGGTTTTAGTATAAGTTGGGATTTTGATGTAAAATGCTTGGGGAATGATTCTACATGTTTGGATCTGAGTATTTATGGTTGGAAACGTTTGGATCTAGGTTTTTGGAAGATTTGACTTGAAGATGCAAGTTTCTTCAAAGGAGCTTACGTTTGGGGAAAATATAGATTTAGCCTAAATATTGCAAGGTGAGTTCAAGTTGCTTTGTAAAAACTTTGTACATGCCAAAAATGTTATTTTTCCAAGTACTTATGTGTTTTATATGAAACATTATCAATGGTTGAGTTATTTAGTGGGTTTTAACTTTTGAAGTATTTAATGTTGTAAATATTGTAAAACACCTACATTTGGAATTTTTGGGAAATTTGATAGATAAATCATAAATGAAAATGTGTCGATGATTTATTTTATAAATGGAGTCTACTTGATATGAGAATGCATTTTTGTGTATATTTTGGAAACATGCATTTAGTACGTTATGGGACGATTTGAAAACGTAACGGTGTGAGTCCCTTTGGAAAAGAGGGTTGTCCCAACCCAAGGTTTTGCTTCGGGTTTTTCATGGATTCGAAATATTTATTTGCAAAGGTGTGTGTTACTATGTTTAATTTCGTTTTATGACTTTTCACGATTGATCCTTTGAGTTAGCCGAGCTTATGTCTCGGTAATGGATTTTGTTGAGTCTTGGGGACATTTGTCCAGTTTTGATAGCCTAAAGTTGAGTTTTGGTTGTAATTTATGTTTATTGAAGAATTACATGTTTTGAATGCGTTTGTTCATTCGTTTGGGGTCGTGTACTGTTTTAGACCTTATTCTCTATGGATCCATAGACACTTGAGTTTTACGTTCAATGATGAGAGGCTGGTTTCTCTTATTGTAGCACGGAATAGGCATCGGGTTCCATGGTAAGTAAGATGTGGGCCTACATGGTCGGGCATCGTCCCATGGGCAGTAAGGTGTAATTCCAGATGTGCTTGGCACGGGATAGGCATCGGGTTCCATGGTAAGTAAGGTATGGGCCTATTTGGTCGGGCATCGTCCCATGGGCAGTGTTTGGGTAAAAAATCACACCTCACGACCAATGCTAGAAAACTCGGATAGCATTTCCATAAGACCACTCTTGTATTAAGATAAGGTCTTACAAGACGTTTACAGACGTATGCTCGGTCGTACGTAATTGTGTTGGTCGAATGTTCCGTACGACGATGTATGAGACGTAAGATGGTCGTACGACTATACTAACCGTTAACAGTCAAACATCCGTTTCTTTTGTTCATTAATGCAGGTTTAACAGCATTCATGGTGCAAACGATCAGTAACGATCCGCTCATCAATGGCATTCAAGGCCCGACAGCAGTTACGAAGTGCGCCATAAAGGCACCATTAATGGCCAACGGAAGCTATAAAAGAGCCTGTGTTGCAACCGAAAAAGGCATCTGATTTTCAATCTGCTCCAGCTATTTCCCAAGCAATTCTACACCAGAAACACAGTAATCCGCAAGGCACTTGAACGAATATCGCTAAAGCACCTTCGCACGACAACAGTTCGAACCGCACGACGACAGCTTGTTTCGCACGATTTACGCACGACACACGTCACTTGCACACGACTAAGTCTATTTTTTACATTTATTTGTAATCAGGTGTACACAAAACACCTGTTACAAAAGGACTTTCGCCCCTATTTGGCGAACATAGTGCACCGTCAACTCTCACAAGTCGACCGCTGTTTTTTCCCTCGTTTTGGGGTTTTCCGCGTCACCAAATCTCTTGTCTCATTTACTTTTTCCTGTGATTGTGTTGCTTGGCCTTGAGATACGTTTCTTTAGTTGTTAAAAGTCCACATCAACCTTAAGTTGTGCTTTTGTGCGATTTTTGGCATTAACAATTTGGCGCCATCCGTGGGACCCCATCTAGAGAAAATCTCAAGCCAGCACATATATCGCTCTAACATCCTTGCAAAGTTTTTGTTGTTTTCAAGTAAATGGAAAATTATCAAGATCCCATGATTCAAATGCAGTCAAAATTGAATGCGACTCGGAGTCAGATCCAAGCCCTGCATGAACAGAATCAAAAAGCGGCCGCGGAGATTGCTTCTCTGAGGAATCCGACAATGGGCAATTCCTCTGGTCCTCAGAATAGGACAATGGGCAATTTTTTCGGGCCTCAAAATGGTCCCTGACCTATGGGTATACCTATCATCAGGCCCCAATTTCAGGCAGGTTTAGGTCCATTCGTCAACAATCCAGGTCTAGGACCATATGCCAACAATTCAGGACCAGGGCCATTCGCCAATAACCCAGGAGCGGGTCCATTCGTCAACAACCCAGGTCCGAGGCCATTTGTCAACAATCCTCATCAAGGACAATATCCCCCTCAGTACTTGAGACCGCCATCTTTGTATAATGGAACCACGCCATTCTTTGTCCCTCTCAACGGGGACGCCAATGGTTCTTCTTATGGAAACGGTATGGCGACAGCTACAAATTCAGATGTCAACCCTCAATCGGGTTTAAATTCTGATCCTAATGACCCCGTCGCCCAGCGACTCAGGTTATTGGAAGATCAGAACGAAAAGATGCTGTCGCTACTCTCCAAGCTGCCAGGTGCCGCCGTCCCTGTCGACGTCGAACCCCGCACGGGGTTTCAAGCGTCGCCTTTCGTTGACACGATAGCAACCGTCGACGTCCCAAAGAAATATAATATTCCTGCTTTTACTCCAAAATAATCAGGAATAACTGACCCGACAGAGCATATTGCCCAATACAAGCAATTGATGTGGACAATATCAATTCCACAGCAATACCAGGAGGTGTGCATGTGCAAGAGCTTCGGGGCAACTCTTATAGGTCCTGCTCTCCAGTGGTTGATCAACCTCAAGCCCAAGTCCATCAGCAACTTCGCAGAATTGGTCAACCAATTCTCGCAACAATTCGCCAGTAGTCGCAAGATGGATAAGCAGACCAGCGACCTGTACTATGTCGTACAAAAATCCGGTGAGTCCATCTGCAGTTATTTCAATCACTTTAACACTGAAATGATCAGCATTCGAAACTGTGACGTCAAGACTGCCATCGAAGCGTATAAGCGCGGTCTCGACGACAATACTACCGGATTGTACGTCGACCTTACAAAATATCCGCCTGAGAACTTCGAAGACGTACGAGCTAGGACTCTAGCTTACATGAGTGTCGAAGACGACCTAGTCTTCCGCCGTAAGCACTCCACTGATAAGAAGGCGCTCAGGATCAAGAAACCAGATTTCAAATCCAAGCCGAGCGTCAAGTCAGAACCGTCGCGCCAGATATCGAACGTTCGGCTTGACAAGAAGAAAAGCAATCCTACGCCTCGATTTCCCCAATATCCTAAGATTTCTTCTTATGGGTTCAAGGGAACGATGAAAGAGCTAGTCGATACTCTTAGAAACGTTTAGTCGTCTGTCTGATGGCCCAAGAAAAGCGACAAAGATGATGACAAGAAGGACAAGACCAAGTGGTGCGATTTCCATAGCGACCACGACCACACGATGGGTAACTGCTTTGCTTTGCAGAAGGAGTAAGCCTGGATCGTCCCCAATGGTCATCTACAAGGTTTGATCAATAAGGAATCTACGTCAGTCAACAATATAAGACCAGCATCCCCTGTCCATGGAAAAGTCGTCAATAGTGTGGCGGGTGGATCAGACGTCTATGGTCTAACTTACTCGGCAGCCAAGCGGCACGCCAGTCAATCGTCGGGAGAATATCCCATTCCCAGGTCGTCCCGACCCAAGCAAGAACTAGAGCTGGAGGCGATGCCAATAACGTTCGATCAAGACGACCTCCAGGAGAGTTGGCAAAAACATCACGATGGCTTGATCATCCAGCTCACTATTGGCAACTGCTCGACCAAGAGAGTACTGGTCGATGGGGGCAGTTCGGCCAACATCATTTTCCTAAGCACTGTCAAAGCTATGGGAATCGACAAGTCAGAAATCACCCGTCGGTCGACGACCCTGATAGGATTCAATGGCGATTCTACTACCACTCTGGGGGAGATCATCCTCCCGGTGTATACAAAAGGGGTCAACAAGCAAACAAGATTTAACGTTATTGATTGTTCATCAGCATACAACTTATTCTTGGTCGACCCTGGATCCACGACATGAAAGCGGTCCCTTCGACCTATCATCAGACGATCAAGTTCCCAACGCCATGGGGAGTGCAAGAGATCAAAAGCGAGCAGAAGACCGTCCGTGATTGCTACAAAGCAACATTAAAACCTCAAAGGTGAAACCAACATTGTGGCGACTGTATACGATTTAATCCGATCTATCCTGACGCCAGAAAAGGAAAATCCAGGGTATCGTCTTACAATCACCACAAAGGGGGCAGAACACTGTACCCCATACGACCCTACAGTTTCTTAGCGACCAATCGGGGGCATAGATATAACTCACGACTCGGGGGCAATCAGCCCCCACAACGAAACGATAAACGTCACCAGGTACGTAACGCCCGTCAACGGCACTGATAAGTGCTCAATTTTGAGTACTTAAACACTTATTTCTTTTCTCTTTTAGGTAGGATTTTACACTATTACATCCCAATTTGAGTCTTTTATTTCATTATTTTATAATTTCTTGATTTGGAGCTTAGGATGTTGATTTACTTGTTTTCATGGGGTGTTTAGGTTAATTCTAATTTCTTTTGGAAAAAAACTCTTTGATGAACAGGTCATGCTGCAGCAGCTCTGCAGCATCGGACAACCGATCTTTTGATGATGGAAGAATTGGAAGTTGATTAAATGGGAGTGGAAGTGGCATTTCTTTTATCCACCAGTTAAAGCCAGTATTCAGCTGATTAAAACTCTTAGTTGTATTGTAATGACTTTATGTACTTTTCTAGTTTAGTTTGGGTAACTTGTAGTTCATTTCCAACAACTTTAGTTTCTTATTTACACCTTTAGCCCATCCCTATTTGCTATAAATAGGAAGCCTTGGGTGCCTTTATTATCATTCCTTTTTGTAACCCACTTCCCACTTTTGGGTTGATCTTAATCAACACCAATTCTCTCTAAATTTCCAGTAACTTTTCAGTTCATCATTGTTCTTCATTTAATGTTCTTAACATCTTCAAATCTTCATACACCCGTATGAATGCTTGGAGCATCGTCTGCAGCACTGGGCAAAAAGTTTTACTTTGCTTTCTTTAATTCCTTCTTGCATATTTAATCTTGTTATTTACTTTACGTCTCTATTTTTCTGCACTTAGTATAAGCATTTTACATTCTTGTACTTACATTTCATCCTTTAATCTTGTCATTTACTTACTTGTACTTTTATTTTCTTGTCATTAGTTTTAGTCTTTTACCTTTCAAGTACCATTTACATTCTAGCATCATGTTTACTTTCCAAGTCTCTTGCATTTTATTTACTCTATTTATTGTCATGAGTAGCTAAGCATATTAGCTTGGGTGTGAGGCAAAGGGTGTTATGTTGACCAAAAGTGTAATACCCCGGGTAAGACCGTTAGTTGAATTCCTTATTCCGTTAATGTTACTTACTCTATAATTGGTGTTTAGGGTAATTATGAGTAAATCTATAAGCTTAGGGATGTTTGGGTTATATTTGAGAAGTTCAAGGTTCATTTGGTAGTTGTGGTTTGATATTACCTCTTAAGCATCATATGTTATTCTGATAACCTAAATTTAGAAAGTGTACGTGTGAGTGTGTGTTCTGTGTGAAAGAAAGCAAGAAGAAGAAAACGTACGGATAAGGCTTCAATCGATTGGGTTAGAGGCGATTTTAAGGTAAGTTTCTTTACAATATGTATTGGTAATCACGAATAGAAAAGATCTATCGGTTTAGAATTTCTAATTTCGCGTCTTGATTAGATTTCAATCGATTTTTGGGTAAGTGGAAACCGACTGTGTTCTTGAAGACTCCCGGTGGAGTCCCGGTATAGTCGACTCCCGGTATAGTCGACTCCCGGTATTGTCGAATCCCGATAACATGAACTCCCGATACCATGTGTAGTCCCGGTACCCTGTGTTGTCCCGGTAGAGGGTTAAGTGCAGTGTGTAATGGGACAGTTGAGGATAGGAACTTGTTAGGCTTTATGTAATTGGCTAGTAAAGCGATATATGTATTTTAAATTGTTTCAGATACTGTGGAGTAGAAGTGAAAGATATAATCTTTTTGAAAGAAGCTTGCGAGCGTTTTTGATAAGCGAAACAGGTGAGTTTTACTTTAAAAAAGTTTTTAACTGGATTACATATATGTATGGTTTGGGAATGTGATAAATGGGTAATTACGTGTTTATAGGTGTGATGTATGTGAATTATAATATATTGAGGTATTATATTTACATGAGTATTATAATGTGTTATAATACGTTGGCCGGGCTTAGGACCGGTGTGTTTGGCTATATAATCCGTATAGCGTTGTTTGGCTGTAGATGTTGTACAACGTTGTAAATTTATTAGTTGGCTTGCAACCAACTAATATGGCCAGGAGGAATGAGAAGGGAAGGTACATGATGTGTGAGTCCAAATGGATATATTTGATTGTGCTGTGTGATTTATATAAATAAAGTTTATATAAATGATTTCAAACTAACCGGGATTTTTCTCACTTAGACCCTTAGGTCTAACCCTCATTTTGTTTTAAAAATATGTATTCCAGGTTGTGGATCGGGTAAGAGCAGGTTATTAACCCTATTTTAGCCCATTTTAGTAGGTTTTTAGTCAGTTTTATTTGCCCAAAGTCAGTAATTGAGTCATTTTTATTAGCTTTTTAGCATTTTCTGTGTTTAGGTGTCAAGCATGATTTAATGGTATAATCTCTGTCTTTTGGATCTTATTGGGCCTGTTTTGATTTCAGATTTTTGCTGGGCACTCCTACAGCAATGCTATAGGAATTGAAACGCTGAAGGAACGCTGAAGGAGTGCTGAAGGAGTTAGCAGCTGGGCCTTTTTGAAGAAACTTTGGGCCGAAGCCTTTTTCTTAATGACACAGCTGGAGTTGACTTTTGGAGGAGACAAGAAGTACACAAGGACATCAGTCTTAATCAACTTTTGATTGCTTTGTCTCCACTCAACTCCCCTATATAAAGAATGGCTTGTTAACTCTTAAAACATAACTTATCACTTGTGATTTGCTTGAATTAATTAGTTTCTCATATTTTGCTCTCAAACACTTATTATTAGTTGCTGAATATTATCTTTCGGTCAAGAATTTCAGTTATATTTCATCTCTCGGTATCAAGTATTAATCTAAGTGGTTCGAAGTTAAGTTCTTGTGTTTTACTTTCTCGCAAGTCTCCAAGTTCTCGATATTTTCTTAGTTACTTACTTAAAATCTCAAGGTTCGTGATTTTTAGTTTGGAGTCCTTCCCTCTAAAAACCGTAACCTTTGGTTGTTTAAGCTAGTGTTTCAAAGTTTTAACGGTTTCAAAGCAACAAGTAGTTTTGTGACGTAACTTGCACGACAAGTTTCCATAACTTGGCGAATAAGTTACCTTGGTAGTTTAGTAATTTCGTTTCCTTGCATTCTTAGTTCTTATTATTGTTTTTATTTTCTTGTTGTTGAAATTCCTGTATTTAATTTCTGTCTTTCCATTTTTGTCATTTACATTTCTTGCAATTTAATTTCTGTCTTTCCATTTCTGTCATTTACATTTCTTGCAATTTAATTTCTGTCTTTCCATTTCTGTCATTTACATTTCTTGCAATTTCCTTTCAGTACTTTCCATTCATGTCATTTACATTTCTTACACCTTTCGAAAGAAGAAATCAAGCCATGAAGGGCTAATCGCCTGAGCTTGGGGTGTAAAGCAAAGTTTAGATGTAAAATATGTGTGAAAGTAAAGAGGTGTATTGAATATAACATTGTATCTAACTATTTATTTCAGGTGATTGATCTTACATTGAAGATTGCATTTAATTAATTGACAACTAATTTTATGTATGAAAATGCATTAACATTCAGTGTTAAGTTTAAGGTTAATTAACTGAAATAATAAAAGAAGACTATAAAGAGTTTTAGTGCCTGACAAGTACTATACTTTTACGGTGTAGGATGGTAACACTGTGTTGTGCTAGGATTCACAAAGTCTAACTTAAATGATATTGTATCGATAGCACGTTGACCAGTGTGTACTCTTGGGAGGCCGTTTGAACCGATAGTTGGTGCTGTGGTAGTCCTATAGCACTTGTGCTGGAGGACTGGCTAGATGTTATAATACCTTTTTACTCAATCACTTGTTTTCATCTTTATAGAGCTTTGCACCCTATGCTTCTTCTCTAGAATTGATTTTTAGCTGATAACTCAAACCAACCAATCAAACAATCTATTTTCGAAATCGCCATCTGAAATTAGTTTTTAAAGACTGGACTTTTGAACATCTTTCACAAGTTTTCCTTGTGGATCGATATCTGGTACTTTTTACCATTATTACTTGTTACGAGACGATAGTAGTTCAAGGTGTATACTTGCACTGAGTTCTATTTTAAGTGAATCTCTAAGGTTGCATAAATCTTACAACAATTATAATATATTGAGGTATTATATTTACATGAGTATTATAATGTGTTATAATACGTTGGCCGGGCTTAGGACCGGTGTGTTTGGCTATAGAATCCGTATAGCGTTGTTTGGCTGTAGATGTTGTACACCGTTGTAAATTTATTAGTTGGCTTGCAACCAACTAATATGGCCAGGAGGAATGAGAAGGGAAGGTACATGATGTGTGAGTCCAAATGGATATATTTGATCGTGCTGTGTGATTTATATAAATAAAGTTTATATAAATGATTTCAAACTAACCGGGATTTTTCTCACTTAGACCCTTAGGCCTAACCCTCATTTTGTTTTAAAAATATGTATTCCAGGTTGTGGATCAGGTAAGAGCAAGTAACTAGAGGAATCGAGGGATGGCTTTTGTGAAGGAATATATGATGAAGATTTTGGCATGTTTAGCAGTTGTATTATAATAATTAAATGTTATGTATGTATTTAGTATAAAGTTTGTAGTAGAATGGCTTCTTCTGATTGTAAAAGACTACGGGACCGTACTTGTAATATGATGTTTCGTTTGTTATATCAATGTTATGTTACATTATGTGATCTGTTGTGTATATGGGAATTGGGTTGTTACAAATGGTATCAGAGCCTTAGTTTAAGGGATTTAGGTATTTGTATCTGTACCTAGACTTAAACTGCATATGTGAAGTAGGATGTCCCTATTATTGTAGAACCTTGGGATATTAAGTATAAAAGGTAGAAGGAACATCATGTAAGGTAATTTCGTATTACACCTGGCCAGTGTAATTGTGATCTTACAGGTACATGTTGGAACTGGAATACCTTGTTATATGGGGTATATGCTTAGGTGTATATTAAACTTGTTTGAATGTACAGAATGGCAAGTGGTACTAGACAAACGAATCGAGGAGGAGGAAGAAATCCGAATAATACGAATCTGCCAATAGGAACAAGGGAAAGGGGAGGCAGAACTGGAGGCAGAACCGGGGGCAGAACTGGAAGTCGAACAGGGGGCAGAGTTCATCCACGAGGTACATAGTTTGTTATCAGGGATGACTTGATGGCAGAAATGGGAAGACTGCAAACTAGTATACAAGCAATGTTTGACCAAAGTCGTCACAATGAAGCTGAAACACCGGATCCCGGGCCAAAAGATGAAATGCCAATTACACCAACTGTTATACCAGTAACAAGGAGGTGCGACGACAAAATGTTTTTAAGTTGTAGACCTCCGACCTACTCAGGAGACAGGGATCCCGTGAAAGCAATGAGACGGATGAAGGAAATAGAATCTATTTTCAAGACAAGCAAGTGTGCAGATGAAGATAGGGTATTGTACGGGGCAGCAATGTTAAAAGGGGATGCTTTGTATTGGTGGGAATCTTTTATTCATTCTAAAGGATCTGATGTTTACTCTACCCTCTCTTGGGAAGAATTTGTGATAGCCTACAAGAAATAATTTTGTCCCCAAGCAGCCGTCAAACAACTGGAAGGGGAATTTATGAACTTGCAACAAGGAAACTTATCCGTTCGAGACTACACCGCTAGCTTTCTGGAAAAGTCTCGGTTCGCAGAATACTACGTTGCTACGGAGACGATGAAGATGGAAAGGTTTATCTTTGGGCTGAATTCAGAAGTCAGAAGGCTAGTGACTGCAAAGGGACCCGATACCTTCTCAACTGCAGTTGATGCCGCGGAGAATGTTGAACGAGATATTAGAAGGGATGCTGGCGATAAAAGTATCGGGAAGAGAAAGTGGGAAGGACCACAACACGATCCGAAGAAGTCCCGATTTCAGAGGTATGATAACCGTCTGCCGTTTCGACCAGCGGAAAGACCATGTCAGAAGTGCAACCGTGTCCACCAAGGAAATTGCCAAGGCGATTTACGAGCATGTTATAATTGTGGGAAGACCGGCACATCAGTAAAGATTGTAAGGTAACGCGATTATGTTTCTTATGCAATTCTCCGGATCACTTTCAGTCGGACTGTCCGCGGGGGAGGATACAGCAAGGTGGGTCATTGGGCAGGCCAGCGATTATTAAACCAGTAATACCAAGACTGGAACCGCCAGTAACCAGGGGTCGTGCATTTCAAATGACCGAGAAAGAAGCGGAGGAAACTCTGGATGTGGTCACAGGTACATTTTTAATAAACTCTACACGTGCTAAGGTGTTATTTGACTCCGGTGCAAACCGATCGTTTGTGTCTCCTGCATTTGCTGCTTGCCTGTGTTTGAAACCTAAAATGCTAGAACATGCTCTATTAGTAGTTACGGCAAATGATAATCAAGTGTCAGTTAAAGAAGTATTTGATGGCTGTGTGATAAATATAGAGGGGTGTAGAGTACCGATACATTTGTTTCCTATAACTTTGATAGGGTTTGACGTCGTAGTGGGAATGGACTGGTTAGCCGAGAATCAGGCTAACATAGAGTGTGATAAGAAGTTAATAAATATTGTTTTACCTGAGAGGGGACCGGTAGTGATTTATGGTGATCGTAGGAATCATCGGTCTTGTCTTGTATCTATGATAAAAGCCCGTAAGTGTGTTAATAAAGGGTGCCCGAGTTACTTAGCTTATGTTATAGATATTAAGCCAGAAAAGAACAAGTTGGAAAAGATTCCTATCGTTAGTGAATTTCCAGAAGTTTTTCCCGAAGACTTGAATAGTCTCCCTCCAGTTAGACAAGTAGAGTTCGGTATAGACTTAATTCCTGGAGCCACTCCTGGAGCCCGTGCACCGTATCGTTTGGCACCTCCAGAGATGAAAGAGATGATGGCACAACTACAAGACCTATCCGATAAAGGCTTCATCAGACCTAGTTCTTCGCCGTGGGGAGCACCAGTGTTATTTGTGAAAAAGAAGGATGGTTCGATGAGGATGTGCATCGAATACCGGGAACTGAATAAGCGCACGATAAAGAACAAGTATCCGTTACGCCGAATTGATGACCTCTTCGATTAGTTAGTTGGAGCTTGCTATTTCTCCAAGATTGATCTAAGATCCGGTTATCACCAGTTGAAAGTTAAAGAAGAAGACGTTCTAAAGACTGCTTTTCAAACAAGGTATGGACATCACGAATTTTTAGTGATGCCGTTCGGACTGACGAACGCTCCAGCTGCCTTTATGGATTTAATGAATCAGGTATGTAAGCCGTATCTCGATAAATTTGTTATTGTATTTATTGATGATATACTTATTTACTCCCGATCCAAAGAAGAACATGTGCAACATCTTCGTTTGATTCTGGAGCTATTAAAGAAGGAGAAGTTGTATGCTAAATTCTCGAAATGTGAATTTTGGTTACTAGAAGTTCAGTTTCTGGGGCATATAGTTTCCGAAGAAGGTATTCAAGTTGATCCAATGAAAGTGGAGGCGATTAAAAAGTGGGAACCTCCGAGGACGCCAATCGAAATACGTAGTTTTCTGGGTTTAGCCGGCTACTACCGGAAGTTTATAAAAGACTTCTGTCGTATCGCAACGCCTTTGACTAAGCTGACCCGGAAGAACCTGAAGTTTGAATGGAAAGCAGAACAAGACGAGGCATTCCGGATATTGAAAGAGAAACTGTGCAGCGCGCCGATTCTATCACTACCTGAAGGTTCGGAAGACTTTGTTGTTTATAGTGATGCGTCAAAACTGGGATTGGGATGTGTACTTATGCAGCGTGGAAAGGTTATTGCTTATGCTTCTCGTCAATTAAAGGATCATGAAAGACAGTATCCTACGCACGACATGGAGCTTGCAGCAGTCGTCTTCGCATTAAAGATTTGGAGACATTATCTGTATGGTTCCAAATGTCAGATTTATACCGATCATAAGAGTCTCCAACATATTTTTGACCAGAAGGAACTAAATATGTGACAAAGAAGATGGCTAGAATTGCTGAATGATTACGACTGTGAAATCCTTTATCATCCGGGAAAGGCAAATGTGGTAGCTGATGCATTGAGTCGTCAAGAAAGGGGTGGAACAATAAAAGTTATTTCGCTACGAACTGAACTCCTACCTAACATATTTGACGAATTGCAGAAGTGTCAAGTGGAGGCTTATCAGGATGAACATCTGAAATCAGAACGGTTAGCGGGGATGTCAGCATTACTAGTAAAAGATGATCGTGGGTTATTGTGTCTGGGAAACAGAGTGTGGGTATCTTGTTTGGGTGGGTTACGTGATCGTGTTTTACAAGAAGCTCATCAATCCCATTTCTCTATTCACCCAGGTACAAACAAGATGTATAAAGACCTAAAGCAATTCTATTGGTGGTCGGGGATAAAAAGAGGGATTGCTCAGTATGTGGAAAGATGTGATACTTGTAAGAAAGTAAAGATCGAACACCAAAAGCCGTTTGGTCAACTACAACGGCTAGAAATACCTATGTGGAAGTGGGAGCAGATTACCACAGATTTCATCACGAAGCTACCAAGGACTCCGAAGGGATTTGATTCTATTTGGGTGATCGTCGACAGATTGACAAAGTCTGCACACTTTCTACCGATAAAGGAAACCGATTCGATGGAGCGATTAGCTAAGTTGTACATTGACGAAATAGTAGCTCGACATGGAGTTCCAATCTCGATTATTTCTGATCGTGATAGTCGTTTTACTTCAAGATTCTGGAGAAGTTTTCAAAGGGAAATGGGGACACAGATAAAGTTAAGTACGGCGTATCATCCCCAAACAGATGGGCAGAGTGAACGAACGATTCAGACCTTAGAAGATATGCTCCGGGTTTGCATTGTTGATTTTGGGGGATCATGGGATAAGCACTTACCGTTGATCGAGTTTGCATATAACAACAGTTATCATTCCAGCATACAAGCGACACCGTTCGAAGTACTGTATGGTAGGAAATGCCGAACGCCTTTATCTTGGAACGAAGTGGGAGAGAAACAGTTAGCGGGACCGGAAATAGTTCAGTTAATCGCCGATAAGGTTACTCAGATTCGTGAACGATTGAAAGTGGCTCAAGACAGACAGAAAAGCTACGCTGACCGACGCCGAAAGCCATTGGAATTTCAAGTTGGGGATTACGTAATGTTAAAGGTTTCGCCGTGGAAAGGAGTCATCCGATTTGGACGACAAGGTAAACTTAGCCCAAGGTATATCGGACCGTTTGCAATTACAGAAAGGATCGGTGAAGTAGCTTACCGATTAGATCTTCCGCCGGAGTTGAGCAGGATTCATAACGCATTTCACGTATCAAACTTCCGAAAGTGTTTGGTTACTCAAGATCAGGCAGTCTCCCTACCAGAGATACAAGTCGATAAAAGACTGAATTATGTGGAAGAGCCGAAAGCTATAGTTGATCATAAAGTTAAAGTGCTGCGGAATAAGGAGATCAGGCAAGTGAAAGTTCAGTGGAGGCATCATAGAGGTCAAGATGCTACGTGGGAATCGGAGATGGAAATGAGATCCAAATACCCTCATCTTTTTACTTAACTGAATTCCGGGACGAAATTCTTTTAAGGGGGAGATGATGTAATACCCCGGGTAAGACCGTTAGTTAAATTCCTTATTCCGTTAATGTTACTTACTCTATAATTGGTGTTTAGCGTCAAGTCAGAACCGTCGCGCCAGATATCGAACGTCCGGCTTGACAAGAAGAAAAGCAATCCTACGCCTCGATTTCCCCAATATCCTAAGATTTCTTCTTATGGGTTCAAGGGAACGATGAAAGAGCTAGTCGATACTCTTAGAAACGTTTAGTCGTCTGTCTGATGGCCCAAGAAAAGCGACAAAGATGATGACAAGAAGGACAAGACCAAGTGGTGCGATTTCCATAGCGACCACGACCACACGACGGGTAACTGCTTTGCTTTGCAGAAGAAGTTAGCCTGGATCGTCCCCAATGGTCATCTACAAGGTTTGATCAATAAGGAATCTACGTCAGTCAACAATATAAGACCAGCATCCCCTGGCCATGGAAAATTCGTCAATAGTGTGACGGGTGGATCAGACGTCTATGGTCTAACTTACTCGGCAGCCAAGCGGCACGGCAGTCAATCGTCGGGAGAATATCCCATTCCCAGGTCGTCCCGACCCAAGCAAGAACTAGAGCTGGAGGCGATGCCAATAACGTTCGATCAAGACGACCTCCAGGAGAGTTGGCAAAAACATCACGATGGCTTGATCATCCAGCTCACTATTGGCAACTGCTCGACCAAGAGAGTACTGGTCGATGGGGGCAGTTCGGCCAACATCATTTTCCTAAGCACTGTCAAAGCTATGGGAATCGACAAGTCAGAAATCACCCGTCGGTCGACGACCCTGATAGGATTCAATGGCGATTCTACTACCACTCTGGGGGAGATAATCCTCCCGGTGTATACAAAAGGGGTCAACAAGCAAACAAGATTTAACGTTATTGATTGTTCATCAGCATACAACTTATTCTTGGTCGACCCTGGATCCACGACATGAAAGCGGTCCCTTCGACCTATCATCAGACGATCAAGTTCCCAACGCCATGGGGAGTGCAAGAGATCAAAAGCGAGCAGAAGACCGTCCGTGATTGCTACAAAGCAACATTAAAACCTCAAAGGTGAAACCAACATTGTGGCGACTGTATACGATTTAATCCGATCTATCCTGACGCCAGAAAAGGCAAATCCAGGGTATCGTCTTACAATCACCACAAAGAGGGCAGAACACTGTACCCCATACGACCCTACAGTTTCTTAGCAACCAATCGGGGGCATAGATATAGCTCACGACTCGGGGGCAATCAACCCCCACAACGAAACGATAAACGTCACCAGGTACGTAACGCCCGTCAACGGCACTGATAAGTGCTCAATTTTGAGCACTTAAACACTTATTTCTTTTCTCTTTTAGGTAGGATTTTACACTATTACATCCCAATTTGAGTCTTTTATTTCATTATTTTATAATTTCTTGATTTGGAGCTTAGGATGTTGATTTACTTGTTTTCATGGGGTGTTTAGGCTAATTCTAATTTCTTTTGGAAAAAAACTCTTTGATGAACAGGTCATGCTGCATCAGCTCTGCAGCATCGGACAACCGATCTTTTGATGATGGAAGAATTGGAAGTTGATTAAAAGGGAGTGGAAGTGGCATTTCTTTTGTCCACCAGTTAAAGCCAGTATTCAGCTGATTAAAACTCTTAGTTGTATTGTAATGGCTTTATGTACTTTTCTAGTTTAGTTTGGGTAACTTGTAGTTCATTTCCAACAACTTTAGTTGCTTATTTACACCTTTAGCCCCTCCCTATTTGCTATAAATAGGAGGCCTTGGGTGCCTTTATTATCATTCCTTTTGTACCCCACTTCCCACTTTTGGGTTGATCTTAATCAACATCAATTCTCTCTAAATTTCCAGTAACTTTTCAGTTCATCATTGTTCTTCATTTAATGTTCTTAACATCTTCAAATCTTTATACACCCGTATGAATGCTTGGAGCATCGTCTGCAGCACTGGGCAGGAAGTTTTACTTTGCTTTCTTTTTTAATTCCTTCTTGCATATTTAATCTTGTTATTTACTTTACGTCTCTATTTTTCTGCACTTAGTATAAGCATTTTACATTCTTGTACTTACATTTCATCCTTTAATCTTGTCATTTACTTACTTGTACTTTTATTTTCTTGTCATTAGTTTTAGTCTTTTACCTTTCAAGTACCATTTACATTCTAGCATCATGTTTACTTTCCAAGTCTCTTGCATTTTATTTACTCTATTTATTGTCATGAGTAGCTAAGCATATTAGCTTGGGTGTGAGGCAAAGGGTGTTATGTTGACCAAAAGTGTAATACCCCAGGTAAGACCGTTAGTTGAATTCCTTATTCCGTTAATGTTACTTACTCTATAATTGGTGTTTAGGGTAATTATGAGTAAATCTATAAGCTTAGGGATGTTTGGGTTATATTTGAGAAGTTCAAGGTTCATTTGGTAGTTGTGGTTTGATATTACCTCTTAAGCATCATATGTTATTCTGATAACCTAAATTTAGAAAGTGTACGTGTGAGTGTGTGTTCTGTGCGAAAGAAAGCAAGAAGAAGAAAACGTACGGATAAGGCTTCAATCGATTGGGTTAGAGGCGATTTTGAGGTAAGTTTCTTTACAGTATGTATTGGTAATCACGAATAGAAAAGATCTATCGGTTTAGAATTTCTAATTTCGCGTCTTGATTAGATTTCAATCGATTTTTGGGTAAGTGGAAACCGACTGTGTTCTTGAAGACTCCCGGTGGAGTCCCGGTACTGTCGACTCCCGGTGGAGTCCCGGTATAGTCGACTCCCGGTATTGTCGACTCCCGATAACATGAACTCCCGGGATCCTGTGTAGTCCCGGTACCCTGTGTAGTCCCGGTAGTGGGTTAAGTGTAGTGTGTAATGGGACAGTTGAGGATAGGAACTTGTTAGGCTTTATGTAATTGGCTAGTAAAGCGATATATGTATTTTAAATTGTTTCAGATACTGTGGAGTAGAAGTGAAAGATATAATCTTTTTGAAAGAAGCTTGCGAGCGTTTTTGATAAGCGAAACAGGTGAGTTTTACTTTAAAAACGTTTTTAACTGGATTACATATATGTATGGTTTGGGAATGTGATAAATGGGTAATTACGTGTTTATAGGTGTGATGTATGTGAATTATAATATATTGAGGTATTATATTTACATGAGTATTATAATGTGTTATAATACGTTGGCCGGGCTTAGGACCGGTGTGTTTGGCTATAGAATCCGTATAGCGTTGTTTGGCTGTAGATGTTGTACAGCGTTGTAAATTTATTAGTTGGCTTGCAACCAACTAATATGGCCAGGAGGAATGAGAAGGGAAGGTACATGATGTGTGAGTCCAAATGGATATATTTGATTGTGTTGTGTGATGTATATAAATAAAGTTTATATAAATGATTTCAAACTAACCGGGATTTTTCTCACTTAGACCCTTAGGTCTAACCCTCATTTTGTTTTAAAAATATGTATTCCATGTTGTGGATCGGGTAAGAGCAAGTAACTAGAGGAATCGAGGGATGGCTTTTGTGAAGGAATATATGATGAAAATTTTGGCATGTTTAGCAGTTGTATTATAATAATTAAATGTTATGTATGTATTTAGTATAAAGTTTGTTGTAGAATGGCTTCTTCTGATTGTAAAAGACTACGGGACCGTACTTGTAATATGATGTTTCGTTTGTTATATCAATGTTATGTTACATTATGTGATCTGTTGTGTATATGGGAATTGGGTTGTTACAAAAAGAAAGTAGGCATTTTGTGGCAAAAATAATGTTTTATTATTCCAACCCAAGTTTCTTCAAGATAATACAATCCTTTGACAAATTGATCACTTTGATAGTGTTAAAGTGTCATGGACCTAGAGATAGGCCATTGAATAGCACGTCAATTTGGATGACATAAGGGGTAATATCGAGAGAGTTACTTGCAACGAGAGTTGTTACTTTTGTTTTCTAAAATGATTCATTCTTGATAAGTTATCTTTTTCTCAAAGGGTTAAAATGGAGTAGACTTAGAGATAAGCTACTTAGGATTACACAAACTTGGGAGGTATGTGTGTTATATCGAGAGAGTAACTTTTAACAAAGAGAATTTGTTTCGCCATATATTTTAAGAACTCCATTCCATCATTCCTGTACCTTAGGTTCTGCTCAGAGATGAGATTGCTTACTGCTACTGGAACCATGAGATGGTGAGAGTCCGAGAGGAACGTGTCTTAAAATAGATAATAAAAGTAGTTTTTGTCACTGTGATGCTGCAGCATTAGCCTACTGGAAGTTGGTTTAACATAACATCACAAGTCTGACACCCTTGCTTCTCTTTTATTACTGCTTGTTATAATATGTGATACTCATCAACCAACCAATCAAAGATATTTTCTTCCAAATCATCTTCCGAAATCATTTCTTTCATCATACTTTTATAGCAATTTTAACTCCAATCTCTGTGGGATAATACTTGTTATCTTTACCATTTTATTACTTGAAGGACGACATAGTTCTATATAAGTATACTTGCTTATTGATTCTATTAGCACACGTCTGTAAGTGTATTCAAAGCACGCACTCATCAAGTTTTTGGCGCCGTTGCCGGGGATTGGTAAGCTGAAAATCTATAAAAGTATTTTCAAAGATTTGATTTTTCTAACACCGTTAGGGAATTTCCAAGATTTTCTGAAAGTGGTGTATGCCAAGAATATCACGTGGGGAACTTTTCGAGTTAGATCCGAATATTGAGAGAACTTTTCATCAAAGAAGAAGAATTCAAAGAACATCAAACTCTCTCAATATGGACGGACCCCCACCCGGTTTTGAAAATAGACCACCAAATCCACCACTTTTAGAAAATCCCGTTCGACCGCCATTGAAAAATCCTGTGAGACCACCTTTAGAAAATCCAAATCGGGCTCCGCCATTCTTTGTAAATAATCATCAAAATCCACCACTTTTTGGTAATCCACTGTTTCAACCATTCCAGCATAATCCACCTTTTCAACAAAATCCACCACATAACAATGAGGAAGGAGATGATAATGGATCTATTGGTAATGAAGAACCACTTAACATCATTGACCTTGCAAACTCGAAAAATGGAAGAATTATGGACTACGCAATCCCAAATTTTGAGCAATTAAATTCCGGGATTGTCAGGATACAATTAGATACTTTGCATTTTGAACCAAAACCCATCATGTTTCATATGTTGCAAGCCAATGGTCAATTTGCCGGATTACCATCGGAGGATCCCCATTCCCATTTAAAATCTTTTATAGAGATCACCGATGTTTTTCTAATCCCTGGAGTATCTCCCGAAGCCTTAAGGCTCACTTTATTTCCATTTTCTATAAGGGATAAGGCAAGAATATGGTTCAATTCATTAGCACCAGGTTCAGTACCATCTTGGGGTGATATGGCTGAGAAGTTTTTGCGAAAATATTTTCCACCTACCCGGAACGCTAAGTCCAAAAACGAAATTTGCATGTTTAAACAAATGGACGATGAAGCAATTTACGATGCATGGGAAAGGTTTAAAGAATTATTAAGGAAATGCCCTCACCATGGCATTCCCTACTGTATTTAACTCGAGACGTTTTATAATGGACTTGATTCCAATACAAAACAAATGCTCGACGCGACTTCAGGAGGGGCCTTTACCTTTAACACCTACAATACCGGGTATGAAATTCTTGAAAAGATTTCAGCAAACAATAGACAATGGGATGATCCAAGAGCTCCAGTTTCAACTCAAAAGAAGACTGTCAGGTTGCATGAGATTGATGCATACACAGCATTGACAGCTCAGCTTGCTTCCATGACTAATATGCTTAAAAACATCACTTCAGGTCAAGGAGCACAGCCAGCTGTCGCTAAAACACATTCACATGTTCTTTCTGTGCAATGTGTATGTTGTGGTGAGGAACATTCTTATGAACATTGTCCTCATAATTCTGAATCTGTAAACTATGTTTAAAATAGACCTAGTCCTCACTCCAACACATACAATGACAGTTGGAAGCAGCACCCAAACTTCCCTTGGACTAGTCCATGTTTAAATCCACCTGCACAAAAACCACAAGGGAATTCTAACTTTCAAAATCAAGCAAGCAGCTCCCAAAACCATTACAAGGGAAATTTTCAAAACAACTATCATCAGAATAATCGTAATCAAGGCTTTCAAAACACTCAACCACCCTTTCAAAACCAAAATCATGCACCTCCACATGACGATTCAAACCTTTCTTTGGAAGCAATCATGAAAGGGTTTATGACCCAAACTCAGTCTTCAATCAGGAATCTTGAAACTCAAGTCAGTCAGCTAGCTTTAAATCAAAGTACTAGGGCCTCAGGAACTTTACCTAGTAACACTGAAATCCCAAAGGCCCCAGGAAAAGAACATGTGAAAGCTGTAACTCTTAGAAGTGGAAAAGAATTACCTGAAGTTGTGGAAAAGGAAATTGGCCCTTTAACCAAGTCTGATTTTGAAAAGTTATCCAAAGCCAATCCTACTCCAGAAATTCAGGTTATTCCAACACCACCAATTCTAAAAGGAGACAAAGATCCTAAGATTACAAGTTCAAATCCGACCAATGTGAACAAAAGCATATTGGAACCATCTGGCTCAAAACTTTCAAACAATGCTGTTATCAAACCAGTTCCCCCTTACATCCCTTATCCCCAAAGGATGAGAAATGAGAAGGAACAATTGCAATTTAAAAAGTTTTTGGATGTTTTCAAACAATTGCACATCAACATACCTCTTGTTGAAGCAATCGAGCAAATGCCCAATTATGCCAAGTTCCTTAAGGACATTTTGAGTAAGAAAAAGAAGCTAACTGAGTATGAGACTGTTGCCCTCACTGAAGGTTGCAGTGCTCTATTTTCCAACAAATTACCCTCTAAGCAAAAAGATCTAGGAAGTTTTACCATTCCTTGTTCCATAGGTGGGAAAGAAGTTGGACAAGCTTTGTGTGATTTAGGTGCCAGTGTCAATCTTATGCCCTTATCAATCTTCAAAAGCTTAGGTATAGGAGAGGCCAGACCTACCACAGTCACACTCATCTTAGCAGACAAGACCATTGCCTATCCAAAGGGTAAGATTGAAGATGTGTTAGTCCAGGTTGACAAATTCATCTTTCCGGCTGATTTTATCATTTTAGACTTTGAGGCTGATAAGGATATTCCCATTCTTTTGGGAAGATCTTTCTTAGCCACGGGTAGAATGTTGATAGATGTCCAGAAAGGAGAGTTGACCATGAGGCTTCAAGACCAAAAAGTCACATTTAATGTTTTCAATTCTTTAAAGTACCTTGATGATATGGAAGATTGTTCAAGCCTAGGTACCATTGAGTCATTGTGTCATGAGGAAGAAGTCAACCAGACCTATAGGATAGAAAAAGAGGATGAAGAAGAAATTAAGGAATATGATGATGATGATGAAATTTCCATAGAAGAGGAGACTGTCCTTTTGGTTGCTGCAACATTTGAGCTGCTGGAAAATAGTGAGCAAAAACCAGCCGTACCTTCCTTAGTCTCACCACCTGACCTGGAGTTGAAGAAACTCCCATCTCACCTGAAATATGCCTTTCTAGGAAAAGAAGACAAATTACCTGTTATCATATCAGCTACCCTAGAATTGCATCAGGAAAATAAGTTAGTGGATATGTTGAAGTTGCACACCAAGGCCATAGGATGGACCATTGCTGACCTTAGGGGGATTAGTCCTTCCATTTGTCAACATAAGATCATCTTAAAAGAAAAGAACTTCAAGTCCATAGAACCTCAAAGAAGGTTGAACCCTGTCATGAAAGAGGTAGTGAAAAAGGAAATTTTGAAATGGTTAGATGCAAGAATTATTTTCCCAATAGCCAGTAGTTCTTGGGTTAGTCCATTCCAATGTGTGCCTAAGAAGGGAGGGATCACTGTCATTTCCAATGACAAGAATGAACTCATCCCTACTAGAATAGTCTCCGGATGGAGAATTTGCATGGACTACCGTAGACTAAACAATGCTACTCAAAAAGACCATTTTCCTTTACCTTTTGTTGATCAAATGTTGGACAGGTTGGCTGGAAAAGAGTTTTACTGCTTCTTGGATGGATACTCAGGTTACAATCAGATAGCCATAGCACCAGAAGACCAAGAGAAGACTACGTTCACTTGTCCTTTTGGCACTTTTGCCTTTAGGAGAATGACTTTTGGACTTTGCAATGCACCTGCCACGTTCCAAAGATGCATGATGTCCATATTCTCTGACATGCTTGAAAAATCCATTGAAATATTTATGGATGATTTTTCTGTTTATGGTTCATCTTTTGATCATTGTTTGGAAAATCTAAAACAAAGTCTTAAAAGGTGTGAAGAAACTGACTTGGTTCTTAACTGGGAAAAATATCATTTCATGGTTACAGAAGGAATTGTCCTTGGTCATTTAATTTCAAAAAGAGGAGTTAAGGTAGACAAAGCTAAACTTGAAGTTATTGAAAAACTACCTGAACCAACCACTGTTAAGGGAATCAGAAGCTTTCTTGGTCATGTTGGTTTTTATAGACGTTTCATAAAAGATTTTTCAAAGATTTCAAAACCTTTATGTCTATTATTACAGCAAGACCAAAAATTTGATTTTAATAAGGATTGTAGAAATGCATTCCTTATTTTAAAGAAAGCTTTGGTGACTGCTCCAGTGATTGTTGCTCCTGAATGGGACAAACCCTTTGAAATCATGTGTGATGCTAGTGATTGGGCTGTTGGTGCAGTTTTGGGTCAAAGAAAAGGAAAGATTTTTCATTCCATCTACTATGCAAGCAAAACCCTAAATGAAGCTCAAATTAATTACACAACAACTGAAAAAGAGTTATTAGCAGTGGTTTTTGCATTTGAAAATTTTAGATCATATTTAATGGGAGCCAAAGTCATTGTTCACACTGACCATGCTGCCATCAAATATCTCATTTCAAAGAAAGATGCAAAACCAAGGCTAATAAGATGGGTTTTGTTATTGCAAGAGTTTGACCTGGAAATTGTTGATAGGAAAGGTGTGGAAAACCAAGTGGCTGATCATTTGTCTAGGTTAGAAAAGCTAGTTGAAAGCAGGGAAGGAGGTGATATCATAGAAACCTTCCCTGATGAAAAGATTCTTATGGTACAATCACAATTACCATGGTTTGCTGACATAGCTAATTATTTAGCCTGTGGCATCAAACCTTCTGATTATACTCATCATATGCTAAAGAAATTTCTCCATGATTGTAAATTTTACATATGGGATGATCCTTTTCTTTTTAAACTTGGTACTTATCAAGTATTGAGAAGATGCATTCCTGAATCTGAAGTGGCAACAATCCTGCAGCATTGCCATCAGTCAGCTTATGGAGGACATTTCGTAGGCCAAAGAACAGCAACTAAAGTTCTTCAATCTGGTTTTTATTGGCCTACTCTCTTCAAAGATGCCCACAACTTTGCTCAAAGGTGTAATGAATGTCAGAGAAGTGGTTCCATTTCTCAAAGAAATGAAATGCCTTTGAATGGTATCTTGGAAGTTGAGTTGTTTGATGTGTGGGGTATTGATTTTATGGGTCCATTCCCATCATCAAACAATTGCCAATACATTCTTGTTGCTGTTGATTATGTGTCAAAATGGGTAGAAGCAATGGCATGTGTTTCAAATGATGCAAAAACTGTTGTTAAGTTTTTACAAAAACAAATTTTTACAAGGTTTGGTACCCCCCGAGCACTAATTAGTGATGAGGGTACCCATTTTATAAATAATTTGTTGAGTAAAGTTCTTGAAAAATATAATGTGAAACACAAGGTTGCCACTGCTTATCACCCACAAACAAATGGTTTAGCTGAACTCTCAAACAGGGAAATTAAAGGGATTTTAGAAAAGGTTGTCAAGCCAAATAGAAAAGACTGGGCTTTCAAGTTAGATGATGCTTTATGGGCATACATGACTGCTTTCAAAACACCTATAGGTATGTCCCCATACAAGTTAATCTTTGGAAAAGCTTGTCACCTCCCTTTAGAGTTAGAACACAAAGCATATTGGGCTATAAAGGAGTTGAACATGAACTTAGATGAAGCTGGTAACAAGAGGAAGTTACAACTCTGTGAACTAGAGGAACATAGGAACATGTCCTATGAGAATGCCAAGCTTTATAAAGAGAAAACCAAAAAATGGCATGACAATAGAATCTGGCACAAAGAGTTGAAAGTTGGTCAGAAATGTCTTTTGTTCAATTCTAGGTTGAAATTGTTTCCTGGTAAACTTAAGTCTAGATGGTCAGGTCCATTTGTCATACACAAGGTCTATCCATACGGGGCTGTGGACTTAGTCAATCCAGAAGACAATAGTGTGTTCAAGGTAAATGGCCAGAGAGTGAAGTTATACCATGATGCTGCAACATCTCCACAGCATTACCCTGTGGAGGTTATCTCTTTGTGCTAAAAAGCTTCAATCATAGATGGGAACTATCTCAAAGTTCCAAAAGCCTTTGTAAATATCTTTTTAATGCTTAATGTTATGTTTCCTAGGATAGATATGTTTAATATGTTTGTTAGTTTGCAGCTGAAGAAGAGAAAACAGGACAACTAGGTGATGTTGAGCCAATGTTGCAGCATCCAAACCCTAGAATTCTCAAAAGCCAAAATTAGTAGTATTTAATGAGGGAAATCTGGAAGAATAAATTCAGAGGGTATTTAAGGAGTGTACAAAGCAAGTATCAGTATTTGAATTTTCAAAAATAATACCACCCTATACCTTTTGGGCAATGATGAAAGATCTTTTGAGATGTACACTCCAAGATGCTTCTTTGTACTAACCTTAAACCTTACCCAGTGGATTTTTACATTACCCTCATCTTACAGCTGTAAAACACCCACACTCACCTTATTTTATCAGATAAGGACAACTCTTAGCTAACCCATATTTTCAACTCCTTTCTTGTTTCCCTCTCTCCCAACCGTCATCTCTCTTCTCTCTCACTCTCTCTGCTCTTATTCCTGAAACTCACCAAGAACCACCATCAAACACCCAAAAACCTTCCTTTCTCTCTGTCGATTCCATGGCACGAGGGAAAAGGACTATGCCAAGAAACCCTAGTGTTGAGGAGAATCGCCCTGTACGCCGAAGTGGCCGAAACCAGACGGTGGTCCGGCCTCCGGCCACCACCAATCAACCACCGGAGACCGTCATTTTGGAGGATGACTCCACTCCACCACTGACCCGTGAAGAAATCTTGAAAATGAAGAAGAATGCGGACATGGGTGCGTCCTCTGGAACCACCGAAGCCATCCAAGCAACATCACCTTCACGTTCCATGGCCATTGTTCTCTATTCTGATCCTACAAAGGTATTCTCTAAACCCTCATATACCCAGAAATCAAAACCACCCACACCCAAAAGAAAAGTCTCTGAGAAACCAAAAATGCTACCCACTTTTGTAGCCAAAATCATTCAAAGTTTGGAGGAGGGCTTAATCACATCTTGTTCAGAAGATGAACAAGATGATCCTATTGTCACCAAACAAGCTGAACCCATTATCTCCACCAAAATAAACACCAATATTTTTTCCAGAAATGAACCATTCGACTCCTTCTTTTGTATGGAAACTGAGCAAACCACCACCAACACCACTATTGAGACCGAAACTGCAAAAACGGGGGAGAGGGTGGTTGAAACTGAAACAAAAAAGATACAGTGGGGGGAGTGGTTCAAACTGAAAATGCAGGGGAGGGTGTGATTCAAGCTGAGGAAATGACCATGGAAGAAGGGGTGGATAGGACTCTAAATGCAGAGAATGTTGGGGTTGAGATACTCGATCTTAATGAAAGGCTTTATTACTCTTCGGATGAACTCATTGTGCAAACCCTTCAACCTAAGAAAAGAAAAGCCTTAGGAAAGGCCCATGCTAAGAAAACCATAACCAAACAGCCTCCTAGAAAGAAGACTAGAAGAACCTTGGAAGAGGGTGAACCATCTGGCACAAAACATATAGAGGTTAACTGTGATGCTACAGCACCCTTGCAACATCAGTAGTCTGAGAGAAAAAAGAGTAAGAAGGCTAAACAACCTGAGGAGTTTGTGGACAGACCTAAGGCTCCCCATAAGGGATTTAGTTCCAAAGCAGCAGCTAAGGTCTGGCCTAAGCATAGCAACAGAGTGGGCTTACCCGATAAGGGTTTTGATGAACAAAGCTTGAAGGAATTTCATTTTATTAGGGATGTGGTTGATACTCAAGGATTAGAGAAAATGGCTGAAGTGTACTCCTCTTACAACCTGACCATGATGCGAGAATTCTATTGTGAGGTTTCTGTTACCTTATCTCCTAAGATCCAAATAAGGGGTGTGACTATTAAGTTAAAGGCCAAAACCTTCAATGACTTCCTTAGCCTTTTTCCTCCTAAGAAAACAGAATATGGCAAGTTGATGAAGAAGGGGAAGCCTTCTGATTTGGCAGAAGCAGCTGCCATTTTAGGTAAGCCAAAATCCGAATGGGACATCCATGCAAACTTCATGTTAAGCACCTTTAAAGCCCTCAACCTCACGTCCACATCCAATGTGTGGATTAACTTTGTGAGGCACTCCATATCCCCCACCACACACGACAACACGATATTAGTGGATCAGATGTTTTTGCTATACTGTTTACTTACAGGAAGAAGCATCGACTTCGGGAGGATAATGGTGCACAACATTAGGGAATGTGCCACACGCACGCGGGGCAAACTATACTTCCCTGGAATGCTCACAGTATAAAGATGATCTGATAGTGCGAGAACAGAGGGAAAAATGGGAAATTGACATGAAGGCAGTGAACCGACTTTGTAACCGAAGGGAGAAGGGAGTAGAGGCTAATGACCTGATGGGTTTGGTACAGGATCTGCTGTCACAAATTAGCCGTTTGATGGAGGATTTAAGCAAGCAGAAAGAGGATTTCAAGGTAAAGTTTGAGGCTTTAAGGGAAGAAATGCTCAAGGCTGTGGAAAGCAAGAAGAAACAAGCTGATGAGAGCTTGTCTGTGGTGGGAGAAGTGAGGAGGATGGAGTTCAAAGTGCAGGTGAAGAAGGATAAGATTGCGAAGATGAGGGAGCAGATTGATAAGCTGATCGATGAGAATGCGCTTCTGCGAGCACATGCTGCTATGAGGACTGGTACTGCAGCATCCACTTCTGCAGCATCCAGTGATGCTGTTGGAAGGAGTTAACTTCATCCCTTAAATGGGACAGGTTGAAATCACACTCTTTAGCTCCATTTTCATTTCATTTTCTTATATTTGAGTCTGGGATTAGTTTTGCTGTTTTAAAAGTTGATTTTTATGCATTTGGGATCATGGTTTGATAAGTGTTTGCATAGCCCAAATAATTTTCAAAATCCACATATCATTTTAAAGATTGATTCATGCTAGAACTAACCACAATTGTGCTTGGGACACAATTTGGTCCACATTCAACATAAATCACAGAAATGATCCATGCTTTTGCTCACTTTTAGCCACTAAAAGCATATAAACACATCCATTCTCCACATCAATGAGGACATTGTTAATACCTTAGTTTGGGGTAGGGGTGCCTAAAAATGGCAGCAAAAGCATTGTTTAAATTCCATGAAAATGTGGTTTAAAGAACACCAAAAATACCCCATAGGGGTAGGTGTATGTTCCAACCAAAAGAGCACAAAAAGTGCCAAAATTTCAAAATTTTTGCAAGTGTTGGAACATGTTGTGAGAAAAGGCAAGGTGAGAAAAGAATATGCCAAAAAGAGAGAAACCCTTTCCTTTCAAAAGTTTTGGTAATCTGTGATACGAATGGTGAGATCATAACAAAAAGACTATATGGTTAGCTTATAGTTCATAATCATAAATAGAATGAGGTGTTGGTCATTTTAGAATTATGAAAGGTATGCTATGCATGTACGAATGTTTCAAAGACCATGATGTGCGCTTAATGCCATCCATTTGCAGACTTTTCAAAAATTTGAGTCATTTCTTTTGTCTTTTTATTGCTTGGGGACAAGCAAATTTCTTAGTTTGGGGTGGTGATAAGTGCTCAATTTTGAGTACTTAAGCACTTATTTCTTTTCTCTTTTAGGTAGGATTTTACACTATTACATCCCAATTTGAGTCTTTTATTTCATTATTTTATAATTTCTTGATTTGGAGCTTAGGATGTTGATTTACTTGTTTTAATGGGGTGTTTAGGTTAATTCTAATTTCTTTTGGAAAAAAACTCTTTGATGAACAGGTCATGCTGCAGCAGCTCTGCAGCATCGGACAGCCGATCTTTTGATGATGGAAGAATTGGAAGTTGATTAAATGGGAGTGGAAGTGGCATTTCTTTTGTCCAGCAGTTTAAGCCAATATTCAGCTGATTAAAACTCTTAGTTGTATTGTAATGACTTTATGTACTTTTCTAGTTTAGTTTGGGTAACTTGTAGTTCATTTCCAACAACTTTAATTGCTTATTTACACATTTAGCCCCTCCCTATTTGCTATAAATAGGAGGCCTTGGGTGCCTTTATTATCATTCCTTTTTGTAACCCACTTCCCACTTTTGGGTTGATCTTAATCAACACCAATTCTCTCTAAATTTCCAGTAACTTTTCAGTTCATCATTGTTCTTCATTTAATGTTCTTAACATCTTCAAATCTTCATACACCCGTATGAATGCTTGGAGCATCGTCTGCAGCACTGGGCAGAAAGTTTTACTTTGCTTTCTTTAATTCCTTCTTGCATATTTAATCTTGTTATTTACTTTACGTCTCTATTTTTCTGCACTTAGTATAAGCATTTTACATTCTTGTACTTACATTTCATCCTTTAATCTTGTCATTTACTTACTTGTACTTTTATTTTCTTGTCATTAGTTATAGTCTTTTACCTTTCAAGTACCATTTACATTCTAGCATCATGTTTACTTTCCATGTCTCTTGCATTTTATTTACTCTATTTATTGTCATGAGTAGCTAAGCATATTAGCTTGGGTGTGAGGCAAAGGGTGTTATGTTGACCAAAAGAAAGTAGGCAATTTGTGGCAAAAATGATGTTTTATTATTCCAACCCAAGTTTCTTCAAGATAATACAATCCTTTGACAAATTGATCACTTTGATAGTGTTAAAGTGTCATGGACCTAAAGATAGGCCATTGAATAACACGTCAATTTGGATAACATAAGGGGTAATATCGAGAGAGTTACTTGTAACGAGAGTTGTTACTTTTGTTTTCTAAAATTCATTCTTGATAAGTTATCTTTTTCTCAAAGGATTAAAATGGAGTAGACTTAGAGATAAGCTACTTAGGATTACACAAACTTGGGAGGTATGGAGGTTATATCGAGAGAGTAACTTTTAACAAAGAGAATTTGTTTTGCCATATACTTTGAGAACTCCATTTCCATCGTTCCATTATCTTGGGTTCTGCTCAGAGATGAGATTGCTCTTGCTACTGGGACCATGGGATGGTGAGAGTCCGAGAGGAACGTGTCTCAAAGTAGATAATAAAACTACTTTTTGTCACTGCTATGCTGCAGCATCACTGCAGCATCATGCTGTAGCATTGTTGTAGCATTGTCCTGCTGGAATTCGGTTTATCATAACATCACAAGTCTTACACCCTTGCTTCTCTTTTAATCCTGTTAATTAGAATCTGTGTTAATCATCAACCAACCAACCAAAATATTTTCTTCCAAATCGTCATCTGAAATCATTTCTTTCATAATACTTTAATAGCAATTTTAACTCCAATCTCTGTTAGACGATACTTGGTACCTTTACCATTTTATTACTTGAAAAGACGACATTAGATCTCATGGTATACTTGCTTTGAGGTTTAATTAACACACGTCTATAGGTGTATTCCCCGCACTCATCAGGCAACCAGGTACGATATCTTCTAAAGTTTTATTTACGTCCTTAAACTCCACAACCCTTCATAGGGTAAAGGATGGACATCCTGCCCCTAGGGCACAAATTTTTTCCTGATACTCTTTTCGAATCATTTCTCTGATCGGGTAGAAGCAGACGCCTACTCCCAGGTTCGGGACTGAAAGGTCATCTCTTCTACCCAGACTAACATTCTATGCAGATTCGGAATCCCTTTCGATATCACGCACAACAACGATCCTTAAATGGTCGTACGTCCGACGATCGCAGTATCGAACCTACGATTGCAACCCCACATAGCTGGATTATAATGTCTTATATTTCCTGATTTACTTCGACGAACGATTACTGACTTAAGCATCGGAGGGTCGTTGGTCAAACCAACGACCACCCCTGTATCTCATATTGCAGGTTAACAGAATCGCAAAAACATCAAGTCTTACGATCCATATCGTGAGAAGACAGAATCATGACCTATAATTCAGTACTCATACGATGGGATCTGAATCTTGCAATTCAGTACATGGACCTTACGATCACAGTCACGAATACAAAGTCTTATGACTTACAATCCGTAATTTGGGACGTATGTTCGGCTCGGTCGCCCGATTACTTCCAAAGTCATTCTTTAAAACAGAGTCTACACGAATTAAAAGCATAAGTCTTATGACAATCAAGACACAGGTTTTATGGTTTGATATTATGAAAAACCAAAGTCTCCAAGACTTAAATAAAAGTCTTACGATCTTCATTGTGAGGAGCGAAATCCTTAAGACTTGCAGGACATGAATCTTATGATTCGTCATACGGGTCTTACGACCATCGCAGGTGTCCTTTAAACTAAGTGTTGGATACACAAACCTCATTTCGTACATAGAATATTTCTTCGACCTTAGATGCCCGATTACTTTGCAACTATAAACGTCGAAGTCTTACATTTTTACATACGACTCATACATTCGTTCAATTTTGTTATCTTTTGTGTTATTTTGTTCGATTACGACAAAGTAAAGTATACAAAAAAAATCATAACAAAAGTACCACTTGTATTCACATTATCGATTACAAGTAGAATGGCACAAACGATTGTAGTCGCCCCCTACATCGAATCAAAACAAAATTAAGGCAGAGGGGAGTCCTCCGCGACCTCCTCGTCGCCAGTTAAGACCGCTGCGTCCGTCGGATCCTCTTCTTCCAGTGTGTCTTCTTGGTCGAGTTCATCCTCGTCCCTGACTTGCTCTAAGAAGATCCTGACCTCTTCCTCGGCTCCGGCCATAGGGTTTAACCCCCGCAAATGGCGACGCATAATCGCCGCTCGCACCCTCAGACGGGTCAAAGCCTCAAACGATTGGAGTCGCTCCTCCAAGGACGCGATCTCCCCCTCTCTCGCCTCGACGAGCGATTTAAGGTCCCCGACCTGTTTTTCGCTCTTGGCCAGGGAAGCCTTAGTCGCTCATAATTCCGCCTCCGCCGCAGAGGACTTCTCCAAGGCTTCCCGCAGATGGCGCTGAAGGTCTTCCTTTTCCTTCGACGATTCTATGTACAAGCCCTGCGCTTCACAGAATTTGTTGTAAAAGACCTCCGCCTTCTCCATTGCCATCTTCTCCTGCTCCCGTGATACACGAGTTTCCTCCTGCGCGTTGCGCATCTTTTCTAAGGCAGCGGGCGTAACCTTACAGATTTTTTTCATATGGCATACAAGAAGAGAGACGTTTGGAACGCCTGCAGCGCACGAACAGACATGAACGTCAGAAAAAATAAAATAAAATGCTAGAGCAAAATAGATCGTACGTACCCTAAAGGTCAGCCTCGCGACGTGCGATCCCATGTTGTCAATCGTAACCCCTTCCAGCCGCTTCTGAAAGCAAGGAAGGAGGAACTTCTCCAGGTCAGGGAAGAGCTTGTCACTATCCATCTCCTCCCTGGCCATGAAATCCGACAGCAAGGTGAAATTCACTGACATAACGCCAGAGGACTCTTCTGCCTCTTTTTCCTTCCCTTTGTCGGTTGACGAAGGAGAATGAGCGACCTCCCCTAACAAAGGATTGGCCACGCTCACCGGTGTCGCATCAACCGAGACCGATGACGTCTTCGCCTTCTCGGCGGTGGCGACCCCAGACGAGTCGTCGCCCCTCGACGACGGTCCCTTCCGGACGGTCGTTCGTTGTTTCTTTGTCCCCGACGGCAGGAATAGGTCAATCTTTCGTCTCAGTTTTTTGGCCTGATGGGCCAAAAGGAGCTGGGACTCCTTTTTCGATAAACCATGGGTAGGCATATCACCTGACCCGCCTGCGAAAAATACAAAAGTCGAGAGTAAGAGGAAATAATGAAAATCAAGCGACAAAAAGGAAAAAACAAAATACGATTTATTACCTGTCGCTTCGTCTTCCTCTTCTCTTTTCTCCGACTCCTCCTCACCGGGGACCTCCATCCCCCCCAAAGACGACGACCTCGTCGCCCCTAGAAACCCGTTGAAAGGACCTCTCCTCTAGAGAATAGTCCCGAAACTTGTCAATCTTCGCCGCAGATTCGAGAAGATCAACGTCAGGGAACGTGATGGCTGAAACAAAAGCCAGACACGTTAGCTAAAACGCACGATTTAAATGAAAAACAAGCGATCTTAAGAAATCTTATTGTCGGTATTCCACCCAGAAATCAACCACGACGCGACTTCGTCTAGAAACTCTAGGGAATCTGTCTTCCCGAAGACATATCGGGCCTTCCAACCGCGATCGTTCATCTGGGTATTCAGCACCAGAACTTGATTCCCCCATGTATCGAGAAAACAGGCTGTATTGATGGTACTTGTCCGCCTTCACCGTATGAGACACCAGAAGCTCGAGCACAGTGACCGGCGTCGTCCAGTCACTAGTGATCTTATCGATCACACTGACGATTCACCAGAATTGGGGCATCATTTGCGCCAGAGACAAGCCAAACTCAACTAAAAACTCCCTCGCCAGAGGAATAAGCAGTCATTTTAAACCCACCTTAAAGGGGTATTCATACAAAACGAAATGTCCACTCGGACAATCCGCCGGTCGGAGTTGGCCCGGTGAGCAGATTTCTACGACACCAGGAATACCAGACAAAGTCCTAAAGGCCTCCAAACTCTCCTGGTTATCGATGGTACTCGCCAGTTCTATCGACATTTTCTTCTAAAAACTTGAAGAACACCGAACTTCTCTGTCGAAGTTTATAACACTCAAATCGTGCGCAACAGCGACAAGAAAATATCTATGAAATCTTTCCTAAAAACACGAGTGAGCATAAAGAGGAAACGATTCTCAGAATCATGTTATTTATGGCGAAGATCATGTCAGGTCGACCAGCTCGATGGTCGACACCTGTCAAACGCCTTTTCGCATGCATCATGCCGATGGGCGCCACCTGTCCTCTAAACGTATTTTCACTACTGACACGACGTCATGACTACCTCATTTCCTCCAATCCAGAGCAAACCAAGACGATTGGAATTCGACAAGACCCTCTCCCCGAGCGACACGTATTGAAATACCTTCGTCGGATTTAAAATTCGAATTTCACGCCGAAAATTCGAATTTTGGGGGCAAACTGTTTGGGTAAAAAATCACACCTCACGACCAACGCTAGTATGCTCGGTTGTACGTAATTGTGCTGGTCTTGTATTAAGAGAAGGTCTTACAAGACGTTTACAGACGTATGCTCGGTTGTACGTAATTGTGCTGGTCGAATGTTCCGTACGACGACGTATGAGACTTAAGACGGTCGTATGACTATACTAACCGTTAACAGTCAAACATCCGTTTCTTTTGTTCATTAATGCATGTTTAACAACATTCATGGTGCAAACGGTCAGTAACGATCCGTTCATCAATGGCATTCAAGGCCCGACAACAGTTACGAAGTGCGCCATAAAGGCACCATTAATGGCCAACGGAAGCTATAAAAGAGCCTGTGTTGCAACCGAAAAAGGCATCTGATTTTCAATCTGCTCTAGCTATTTCCCAAGCATTTCTACACCAGAAACACAGTAATTCGCAAGGCACTTGAACGAATATCGCTAAAGCACCTTCGCACGACAGCAGTTCGAACCGCACGACGACGGCTTGTTTCGCACGATTTACGCACGACACACGTCACTTGCACATGACTAAGTCTATTTTTTACATTTATTTGTAATCAGTTGTACACAAAACACTTGTTACAAAAGGACTTTGGCCCCTATTTGGCGAACATAGTGCACCGTCGACTCTCACAAGTCGACCGTGGTTTTTTCCCTCGTTTTGGGGTTTTCCGCGTCACCAAATCTCTTGTCTCATTTACTTTTTCCTGCGATTGTGTTTCTTGGCCTTGAGATACGTTTCTTTAGTTGTTAAAAGTCCACATCAACCTTAAGTTGTGCTTTTGTGCGATTTTTGGCATTAACAGGCAGTAAGGTGTAATCCCAAATGTGCTTGTTTTGTGGACTTTGAGTGACCCAATGTATAGACCTGGAGTGGTTGAAGTTGGGGGCTCCCTAGTCTCTACGGGGAATAGATCTGGAGTGATTGAGCTCGTTATTTTGTGAGAATAGTCCACGTGTTTGTTTTATCTCATAGTTATGTGACCCACTTTTGTGTTTCGTCACATGCGATGTAAACGGGCCTCCCCCGTCACCGAAAGGTGTTGCTTTGGGTATTTATTTCTATCTATGTTTTCGGTGACGTGTTATATTTATATGGATTGTTTTCCATGGTATGTAAGTTGTGGGTTATATCTCATCCGTGTTTGGGATGTTTTGAATTATAGCGATTATTTCATGATTTCAATTATTTTAGAAATCAAATACTATTTCACTTTTCAAGTGGGTTTTGGAATGAGTCCGTTTTGAGAATCATTTTATACTAAAGCTTCCAGCACGGGATTTGTGTATGTTGGAAAAATGGGTGATTTGCATCTAAAGTAAATTCTTTTGAACTCATGACTTAAATTGCATCTCTCTCTCGTTTTATGAATTATATGGTCATGATTAAACTCTTGAACTCACTAGGCGTTAGCCTAACCCATTTTATTTGTCGGCATGTGTAACAGGTTCAGGTTGGGAATAGCTTAGCTACACTGTGAAGTGATGAGTGCTAGTAAGTGATTTGTTTAATGAAGTCTTCCGCATTTATTTGGGAGTAGCAAATTGTAATTGTGTTAAGTAACACCCGACTGTATGTGGTCACATAATATGATTTTGAGTTGTTAATTATGAGAGTCGTTAGATTTTATCTTGAGGTTATTCCATGAATGGTTAAAGAAAGGAATCTTCTTCCTTAAGTGGTTATTTCATATAGGGGATACTTTACCCGGTCAAATATTGGTGTACTCTTAATTGATCATGTATTTAAGTTGGTGATTTTTAACGTCATTAATCCTTTTTTGTGTCGTTATGATTTTAATTGATACCGATTAAGTGATAAACGAATTATTTTAGGAGGTGTAGAGTGAACACTCATATATGTTACCTCTAACACCTTCAGTCGCCGTAAGGCGGGGACCAAGGGGGTTGCGTCCCCTTACGGGGTCCAAGAGGCAAGCCCCTGGCGGTGGTCGGGGACGATTAGAATGAATTTCAGAAGGTTGGAAACCTTCTTGAAGTAGTTCCCTAACTTAATGAAAATTTGCCTAAGGGGTTGTTCAGTTCGCTTTCCATTAAGATCTGTGGGGATAAAGTTGTAAGTATAAATAAAGTTGTATGTATGATATAATATAAATTGTTGTTCGGTTGTTATGCTGAATAACTAGTTTGAATGTTAAAAATGACCATTTTACCCTCTAATGTTTGTTTTTTGTTTCATTAAACTCACACTTTTGTATCATTATCTTCTGTTAACAAATAAACAAGAAAGTAATTTTGAAATCCTTTGTTCTTGTGCTAAATATCATAAAATGGGGGCACAAAATAGAAATGGCGTAAGATGTAAGGTAAAAATGAATAGTTTCTTATTTCTGAGTGGGTACACAGTACAATCAGACTAGTACACTTAGGGAAATTGAAAGAAGATAGTAAAACTATCTATTGCAAGGAATAAAATAAACTGGGAATTCATAGCAGAGAAGAAGAAGCATCAGAGAAGGGTAGATTGAATTTCAGAGAGGAGAATGTCCAAAACTTTCTTGCCTTATCCAAACTGACGAGTCCACTTAAATATTTCATTCCATAGAATATTTTCTGTTAGGGATCCGTTCCCTCTTGCTTTTCCTTGTCCCCTCACGATAATTTTGATCCACCTCATTTAATTCAGTTCTTCCAGGTGTCCCACCATAATTTTCCTGAACTGGCATAACATTACCTCCTCCATTGAATATAACCTTGTCCTCAAGGTTTAGGGATGGAAAAGTATGTTGTAATGGTAACTAGTCCTCCCACGAAGTTTCTTCCGGTGGCAGTCCATCCCACTGAATTAGAACATGAGGAATACGTTGACCATTGCACAATAGAAAACGGTGTTGCAGAATGGCTTTAGGCTGCAGAAGCGGTCCATGCTCTATGGTGATCAACGGTAACGGAAGATATGTATCTTGGTGCAAACCATGACACCTTTTCAGACGGGATACATGAAAGACGGGATGTATTTTGGCAGCATGAGGTAACTGTAACTTGTACGCGACCAGTCCAATTAGTTCAATTACCGGAAAAGGGCCAAAATATCGCAAGCCTAATTTCTGGTTTTGCCGTAAGGCAACCGAGTGTTGACGATAAGGTTTTAACTTGACCAGAACCATGTCCCCTTAATGAACTGACGATAATACCCGGTAAGGCCCAAGAATCCCCTTAGTTGTTTGATGGACGTTGGGTACGGCCAGTCCAAAATAGCCTTAGCCATGGTTTTATCCATCTCAACCCTATTGTCGGATACGATATGACCCACATAATCAACTTGAGTTAACCCAAAACAACATTTCGACAACTTTGCAAACAAACAGTGAGTATGCAATAACTCAAGAACCTCAGTCAAGTGAATGAGATGAGAAGACCAAGAAGGGCTGTAGATGAGGATATCATCAAAGAAAACCAGCACAGACTTACGTAATTGGTTCTTAAAAACATGGTTCATCAAGCTTTGAAATGATGTCAGGCGTTGGTGAGACCGAAGGGCGTAACCAACCATTTATATAACCCTTGATAAGTGCGAAAGGCTGTTTTATGACGATCGGCAGGTGTTACCAAAATCTGATGATAACCAGATCGAAGGTCCAATTTGGAAAAATAGATAGCACCAAACAATTCATCCAGTAGCTCATCAACAGTAGGGATTGGAAAGTTGTCTTTAATGGTTATCGCGTTTAAAACTCGGTAATCGGTACAAAACCGCCACGACCCATCTTTTTTGCGCACAAGAAATACTGGGGATGAAAAAGGGCTGGTACTCGGCTGTATAATTCCTTGTGACAACATCTCTTTAACCATATTCTCTATTTGGGTCTTTTGGCTATGGGGATAACGATACGGTCTAACTTTGATTGGGTTACTGCCTTCCAACAATGGTATCGAAGGGTCTTGAATTATGGACGGTGGCAAGCTTGTAGGAGTATTAAACACATCTCCATATTGCATCAGCAAAGACTGAAGGTCTGGTGGTAAACCTGGAGGAAACACACACACCTCTTGTGTGTTGACCAAAGAGAGACACTCTAGAGCATATGATTCCACAATGGCTTGTGTGTTACTCATTCGACGAATATGGTTGAATTGAGCAGGTTCAGCTAGTTTAGGTGTGGTGCCATATAGTGTAACAAATTCATTGTCCAAATAAAATTTAAATGATAATGCGCTGAAGTCAGCAATGTGTGGTCCTAAGGTAGCCAACCAAGAAGGGCCCAAAACTAAGTCGGCTCTTGTGATGGGCAATAAGTACATACGTAAATGTAAATTGTGACCTTGTACCTGTACTTGAAGATCAACAATAAAACCCTCGGCTGTGAGGTTACTGCCATTACCCACCATAACCTGGAAATCTGGGGCAGGTTAAATTGGTAGTTTTAAGCAGTGTGCCACACGAGGTTGCAAAAAATTGTTGGAACTACCGCTATCAATCAAAATGTTTATCATCATACCTTTAATTGAGCCTTGAAAACGTGGAGTCCCCATCCCTTAAGAGCCTTTAAGAGCATTAAGCGATGGATGATGATCTGGTGGTGGAGGTTCAGCGATTTTGGGTGCTTCATTAGATGGTTCCAAACTATAGAGGCCTCGATCTCTTCATCTACCAGCAAAAGAAGATATTGTCGATTGGGCACTTATGATGAACGGTGAACTTTTCATCACAAGTGTAACATAACCCTTTCTCCCGGCGCAACTGAATTTATGCCGGAGAAATCCGTTTGACGGTTTGTGGCCTATCAGTTAACGTAAGTGGTTTATGCAGTGGGGTTGGAAGTAATGGAGGTATGTTTGGTTTTGGACTAGAATGTGAAGCAGACGTTGGTATCGTCTTAGTAGATGGGGAGAAAATGAGGGGGTGGTCTTAGGTGTAGCTGATGAAATATAAGATTTGGACAGGGGATGATATTTTTCGTCAAAGAGTTTTGCTAACGAGACTGCCTTAGAGAGGGAAAGTGGGTTTTGGGCTACAACGTCTCTAAGTACCTCATCTATGAGCCCACTAAGAAAGCAGTCCAACAACGCTTCAGGAGTTAGACCTTGAGTACGGTTAGCCAAATAGGTGAATTCGATATAGTAGTTGTTCATAGTAGTGGTCTGGTAAAATACCGAATATCGTCCCACAGAGATTGGAGTTAAAATTGCTATTAAAGTATGATGAAAGAAATAATTTCAGAGGATGATTTGGAAGAAAATATCTTTGATTGGTTGGTTGATTGATTATCACAGATTCTACTTAACAAGATTAAAAGAGAAGCAATGGTGTAAGACTTGTGATGATACGTTAAACCAAATTCCAGCAGACTAATGCTGCAACGATGTTGCAGCATAACAGTGACAAAAACTAGTTTTATTATCTACTTTGAGACACGTTCCTCTCGGACTCTCACCATCCTATGACTCCATTAGCAGTCAGCAATCTCATCTCTGAGCAGAACCAAAGGTAAAGGAATGATGGAATGGAGTTCTCAAAATACACGACGAAACAAATTCTCTTTGTTAAAAGTTACTCTCTCGATATAACCCCCGTACCTCCCAAGTTGGTGTAATCCTAAGTAGCTTATCTCTAAGTCTACTCCATTTTAACCCTTTGAAAAAGTGACAACTTATCAAGAATGAATCATTTTAGAAAACAAAAGTAACAACTCTCGTTGCAAGTAACTCTCTCGATATTACCCCTTATGTCATCCAAATTGACGTGCTATTCAATGGCCTATCTTTAGGTCCATGACACTTTAACACTATCAAAGTGATCAATTTGTCAAGGGATTGTCTTATCTTGATAGAACTTGGGTTGGAATAATAAAATGTCGTTTTTGCCACAAAAATGCCTACTTTCCTTTAGTTAACATATCACCCTTTGCCTCACACCCAAACTTTTATGCTTAGCTACTCATGACAATAAATAAGAGAAAGCAAATGTAAAAGACTTGGAAAGTAAACATGATGCTTTAAAAGTAAATGGCTTTGAAATGTAAATGGCTATAACTAAAATGACAAAAAATAAATTGCAAGTAAGTAAATGACAAGAATGTAAAGCGGAAAGTAAGTGCAATAATGTAAAGTACTGAAATGAAGTGCTGAAAATTAAAGACGTAAAGTAAATGACAAGATTAAAGATGAAAAACGGATTTAAAGAAAGCAATTTTAAAACACTCAGTTCAGTGCTGCAGAGATGTTGCAAGCATTCATCTAGGTAGAGAGGGATTTAAGAAGAAATGAAGAACAATAAAGACAAGATTATTCTGAAGATGATTGGAATTAAAGGGGAGAATTGGTACTGATTAAGAATCAGCCCAAGTGGTGTACATATTAAATGACCCTAAGCCCTCTATTTATAGTACAAATAGAGGGACCAAAAGTGTAACAAGTGACTAAATCCATTAAGTTACAATAACTAAGTTATGTCTAAGCAACTAGAAAATACACAAAAGACTTATAATACAACTAGAGTGTTCAAATTAGCTGATATAATGGAAAGACCATTGGACAAAAGAAAAGCCATTTCCACTCCACATTAATCATCTTCCAATTCCTCCTCTCAAAAACGTCAGATCCATGCTCCAGAGATGTTGCAGCATTGGCTGTGATAAAAAAGGATTTGCAATTTGAACCAAAAATTAGCCATTCATCTTAAATAGCACAAGTAAACCACAAACCTTAGCTCCAACCTAATAAAAGAGAAAAGAAGTAAAAATTGACTCAAATTGGGATTTAGAAATGCAAAATTCTATCTAAAGGACTAAAAAGGAAATGCTTAAGTACTTAAAATTAAGCACTTATCAAAGGGCTGAAAAATTGGTGGTTTGTCGTTGAATGAAACGGTGGTGGTTAATTGTAGGGCACCGACGTTTGCCTCCAATCGGTCCATACGTTCTACATATGTTTCTCGATGTTGATTGTATTCTACTTGCCTTTGCTTAATTAATTCAATAATCTTCTTCAGATATGTTTGGACGTCCTTCAAACGAGTTGCCTCTGCCATGACAGAAGGAGAGATGAAAGCACCAAATTGTAAGGTAAAAAAGAATAGTTTCTTATTTCTAAGTGGGTACACAGTACAATCAGACTAGTACACTTAGGGAAATTGAAAGAAGATAGTAAAACTATCTATTGCAAGGAATAAAATAAATAGGGAATTCATAGCAGAGAAGAAGAAGCATCAGAGAAGGGTAGAGAGAATTTCAGAGAGGAGAATGTCCAAAACTTTCTTGCCTCGACGAGTCCACTTAAATATTTCATTCCATAGAATATTTTTTGTTAGGGATCCATTCCCTCTTGCTTTTCCTTGTCCCCTCACGATAATTTTGATCCACCTCATTTAATTCAGTTTTGCCAGGTGTCCCACCATAATTTTCCTGAGCTGGCATAACATAAGCTTTATGGATTTGTCGTCCCCATCTTTTCACTGCATTTTTCTCATTGAAGGCAACCATTAGATCGATGCTAGGGAGGAAGCGATGATCTTTGGGGAGTGGACGACGGATGCTAGGGATGAGAGGATGTCTCGTAGGAAACATATAACAGGTAGGTTTGATGGAGATCAACTCGAAATTGATTGAAGAAGAAGACGGTGTGGCGGTGAATGTGGTGGCGGATGAGTAGGAGGAGAAAAACATCTTCCCTTTGGGGGATGTGGTTCTACTCTTGATGTTTGGAACCCCAAATCTCAGGTTTGCTGGGCAAAATGCGAGATGAATTTGTGAATGTGGAAAGAATAAATGGAATAATCGACGACGACCATGGTAAGGTAGATGATGAATCTGTGAAAGTGGAGAAAAAGAAGAAAGGGGAAGGTAAAAGAGGAATTATTGGATATATAATTAGCTGAATCTAAAGGACACTATTCTATGAGCTTAGAAAATAAGTTATTTTTTCACAGAATAAGTCACAATCGAACACTTAAATATGGCTTACTCAATAAGCCATATGATACGCGGTGCTTTATCAACGTGAAAACACATATTTTCACTCTTATTTTAGTTAAAATTCTTCATTTATATCCCAACTTTGAGTCCATTTTTTCTTATTTTCCATTTATTGAGTATTGGAGCTAAAAGTTATGATTTACGTGTTTTTACATCAATAAGTGGGTTAATGTGGATTTGTTGGGACTATTTGTGTTTTTACAGGAATGCTGCAACATTCACACAACAATCAGACCTGTGATATTGGCAAGTTCGGCTCAATCAATGGCAATGGATTTTTGACTAGAAGACAAAGCTTTGGGGCTTCTAGTGATTTTGAAGGAAACTCCAGATTATGTAGTTCAATTTAAATGTTGAGAATCTTTTGACTTTTTGGTTTTTGGTTATTACCCTTTGGTAAGATTCATTTTTATTAGTTTGTGGGTAAATGCTTTGTTCTATTCTCTTGTTAACTACCATTTTGCCATCTCCTAGTACTATATAAGGAGGGTTGAGGTAGCTTTAGGAGATCATCCATTATCCTTGTAGTAGAAAAATACTTGGATTCCCATCTCAAGAACTAACACTCATGTAGTTTAGTTCTTGTTGCTTTATATTACTTTTGGTTTAATATTTATGCAAGTATCATTTCGCTTATTTACTTATTGTCATTTAAATTCCGTTATTTAATTTTATGCACTTACTTCATGTCATTTATTTTATCTTGCAATTTACTTTCTGTTATGAGTAGCTAATCTTTAGTAGTTTGGGTGTGAGATTAAAAAGGTAAGATTTTAAACTAAAGGAAAGTAGCCAAGTTTTACAAAAACAACATTTTATTGTTTTCATTCAAGATTACCAGGCAAATATACTTTTTGACGAATTGATCACTCGAAGAGTGTGAAAGTGCTGTGGACCTAGAGATAAGCCACTCGAATGCACGTCAATTTAGATGATATAGAAAGTAGACTTGAGAGAGTTGCTAACAACAAGAATTGTTACCTATATTTATCCATTTTAAATTATTCTCGACGAGTTGGTCGCCAGTCAAAGGGTTAAAGTGTAGTAGATTCAGAGATGAACTACTTGGAACTGAGGTGGCCAAAAGTCGGGTTCGGGCCGGGCCGGGCCGGGTCGGGGGACAACCCGGTTCTGCACAGTAACCGTGCGAACCGGGTCAGGTGAGAACCGGGTCGGGTCGGGCCGGGTTTAAACCGAAATCCCCTGACCCGTTTACTTGTATGTAGAACCGGTTTCGGGAAAACCGGGCCGGGCCAGGCCAAGAACCGGGTCGGAGTAGGGCCGGGGATTTTTTTGTTTTTTAACTGCTTTCTTTGTATAATAATTAATTACTAAACTTTAACAAAGAAAAATTGGATTGGAATCATTGGATAAGTAAAATACACTTTAAAAATACGTTTTATTTATAATATATATCACTAAAATACACTTTTACGTTTTATAATATATATATATAATTTTAAGTTACAAACTTACAAGTTACAAGTTACAATACATAAATTCTAAACATTCGAAGGTCCCGCTCCCGAACTTCCACTCCCATCACCCGGATAGTAATTGAATGGATTATAATTGAATGGATTGTATGGAGCGTAGTATGGATTTTGATCTGCATTGTAGTCTTCAAGAGTATTGTACTGCATCAGTCGTGTAATAGCCGTCTGATCGTCAAGGCGGTCGGTGTCTACATCTTCGTCATCTACGACACTACTAACATCAGAACTATCGGTTACGGACGGCGTACTTAGTAGTTCATCCGTGTCGTTTTCGAATAAGTTTTCTTCCACGCCTTCTATATCATCCTCCAGGTTCGTTCGATTTTGAATGCGGTCTTCTCCATCCAAGTAATCCTTCAGACATACGCCGCACTCCACCGATTTTGGGGTTAATTTTGTCCGACGCTCTGATATGATCCTGCCACTAAGAGAAAAGGCCGACTCCGAAGCTACAGTACTAGCTTGGATTGTTAGTACATCAAGTGCAATAGTGGCCATAATTGGGAAACTTGATTGTTTACTTTTCCACCATTCTAATAAATCTAGGGATTCAACCTCTTGCATCTTTCCTCGAAGTGGCGCTTTAACGTGCTATTTGATTCGGGTTTTAGGAAATCTCCACACCGTTTGCATTGCGCCTTTTTTGTATCGTCGGGAAATTTTACCAAGTTGAAATTATCCCAAACCGGTGATTTTCGTGAATGATCGACAACAATGGTGTAATTTTGTTCGGCCATTTTTTTGATAGTAGAGACTAGAGTAAAGAGTAGAGAGTAGAGAGTAGAGAATTGTATGTGTTTTTTGCGAGAAACGAATATAACGAGAGCCGAGAAATGAGAATTGTAAGCGTTTTTTGCGTTTTGTAAGCAATTGTAAGGTGGTGATCACTCCATAACACCCCTAGTATTTATATGGGGTTTGGAGGGTGTTTTTTGAGGCAAAAAACGGTCAAAAGAGGCTTCCCAACGGTCATAAACGGTCACATAACGGCTATATTTTTTAAAAAAAAATCGGGTCGGGCCGAGGAAAATCCTATATACACGAACCGGTCCCGGCTCTCGGGCTTGAAACCGGTTCTTGACCGGGTCGGGCCAGAACCGGTTCTTGGCCGGTTTCGGTTCGGGTCAGCCCGTCGGGTCGGGTCGGGTCGATTTGGCCACCTCTACTTGGAACACACCAACTTGAATGATATGGGAATCGACCCGAGAGGGTGATTTTAACAAAGAGATTTGTTACTCCATACGTTTTAAGAACACCATTGTTGCCACCTCGTTAACCATTGGGCTGTTATAAGAGATTATGCATAACTCAGAAGACGAATGTTGATACAAAGGTTAAAATCCGAGAGGACGTTCTTAAAACAAATGGTCAAATTTGTATTTGTAAAACAATGATGTAGCATTGCCACAACATTGACTCTTGGAATTTGCATTTAAGTCTCACCAAACATCTTACACCCATTCTTCTCTCTTTATATTCTGCTAAGTTCAGTGTTAACCTCAAGATAACTCAAATAAAAACAATCATCTTCAAAATCGCCATCTGAAATCATCTCTTTCTATTACTTTTTAAACAATTTTTGCTCCAATCTCTGTGGGACGATATCTGGTATGTTACCATTTTATTACTTGAAAGACGATATTAGATCTCATTGTATACTTGCTTTGAGGTTTAATTATCCCACGTATGTAGGTGTATTCAAGGAACTATCAAGTTTTTGGCGTCGTTGTCGGAGATTGGCTCGCTAAAAGCTTTAAAAAGTCTTAAAAAGATTTGGTATTTCTAATCACCGTGTGAGTGTGGTGTATGCCAAGAATCCAACGAGGGGAATTTTTTGAACTAGATCCGGACATAGATAAAACCTTTCGTCATAGAAGGAGGATACAAAGAATTTCTAAAAACATGAACCCTCCTGAAATGGATGCACCACCGAGTTTTGAACAAAGACCGCCAAGACAACCAGTTGTGGAAGTAAGGCATCCAGGGAGTCCACCAAGACCACCAATCTTAGGAAACCTTAGAGTGCCGCAAAACTTTGTGAATCCACCTCAGGGAAATCAACCAAGGCCACCAATTTTAGAAAACCCTAGAAATCCACCAAATTTTGGAAACCCACCAAACTTTGGAAATCCGCCAATTCAAGTTTTTCCAGAACAACAAATGGGTAATCATAATGAACATGATGATGAGGAATCGCATGGTGATAATGAACGACTTAATATCATTGACCTTGCAAACTCTAAAGATGGGAGAATCATGGACTATGTCGTTCCTAATTTTGAGCAATTAAACTCAGGAATTGTAAAGCCAACCATGAACACTTTACATTTCGAACCAAAACCCATAATGTTTCATATGTTGCAAGCCAATGGTCAATTTGCCGGACTACCATCGAAGGATCCCCATTCTCATTTGAGATCTTTTATGGAGATCACCGATGTTTTCCTAATCCCTGGAGTATCTCGTGAAGCCCTAAGGCTTACTTTATTTCCATTTTCTCTAAGGGATAAGGCAAGAGTTTGGTTCAATTCATTAACCCCAGGTTCTGTGCCATCATGGGCTGACATGGCTGAATTTTTTTTGCGAAAATATTTTCCACCTACCCGGAATGCTAAGTCCAGAAATGAAATTTGCATGTTTAAACAAATGGACGATGAAGCAATTCCCGATGCATGGGAAATGTTTAAGGAATTACTAAGGAAATGCCCACACCATGGCATTCCCTACTGTATTCAACTCGAGACGTTTTACATTGGACTTGACTCCAACGCTAAACAAATGCTCGATGCGACATCGGGAGGGGCCTTTACTTCCAATACCTACAATACTGGGTATGAAATTCTTGAAAAGATTTCGACAAATAATGGACATTGGGCTGATCCAAGGGCACCAACTCAAAATAAGACTGTTGGAATGCATGATTTAGACGCATATACTGCATTGACAGCACTACTTGCTTCAATGACCAACATGCTTAAAAACATAACTACAGGTCAAGGAGCACAACAGACTGCCATTACACCCACTCTAGCTGTCCTCTCAGTACAATGTGTTTGTTGCAGTGGGGAACATTCGTATCAACATTGTCCTAATAACTTTGAATCAGTAAACTATGTTCATAATAGAAATGGGCCATATTCCAACAACTACAATGCCAGTTGGAAACAACATCCAAACTTCTCATGGAGCAGCCCATGTTTAAATCCACCTGAGCCCAAGCAACAAGGAAATTCAAATTTTCAAAACCACAAGAACAATCAGAATCATCAAAATCAGAATTTTCACAATAACAAACCACCTTTTCAAAACAAGTCCTCTTCACAAGCTGAGTCATCATCTTCCTTGGAAACAATGTTAAAAATATTTATGGCTCAAACTCAGGCTGCCATTGCACAAACCAACGCTTCAGTTACCCAAACTAATGCTTCAATAAGAAACCTTGAAACCCAGGTCAGTCAACTGGCACTTAACCAAAGTAACAGAGTAACAGACCACCAGGGACCTTGCCAAGTAACACAGAGGTGCCAAAGTCTCAAGGAAAGGAACATGTGAAAGTCGTGACTCAAAGAAGTGGGAAAGACTTAGAAGTAGAGAATAGACTAACGAAAAAGATTAATTCTGAAAACACTTCCAACGCTACAACACTGCCACTGTCATAGACAAATCACAACCTCTAGAGAACCCAGACCTTAAGGAAAAATCTGTAGAGAGTAAAGTCAATCCAAAAGCTACCTCAGTCAAAGAAGGTGTAACCAAAGGCCCAACAGACCCATCCAGCTCAACACAAACAAGGAAGGTCATAATTGAACCAGTTCCTCCTTATGTTCCCTATCCTCAAAGATTGAAGAATAATAAGGAAGAACTGCAATTCAAGAAATTTTTGGACGTGTTTAAAGATTGCATATCAACATACCCCTTGTTGAAGCAATTGAGCAAATGCCTAGTTATGCCAAATTCCTTAAAGACATCCTAAGCAAAAAGAATAAGTTGACTGAATACGAGGTTGTTGCCCTTACTGAAGGTTGTAGTGCCCTCCTGACCAACAAAATTCCTCCTAAGCTCAAAGAACAAAAGAGTTTCACCATTCCTTGTTCAATAAGAGGAAAAGAAGTAGGAAAGGCCTTGTGTGATCTGGGAGCTAGTGTCAACCTTATGCCTTTGTGTTGGCCAAAAACAGAGACTTGACAAACACTGTTTAAACCAACAAGAGAAGTTCAAAAGGAAGATCGACAAAGTGAAGGGCAAAGTGTTGGCTAAGCTAAAGGATGCTAATTCGAAAACACGTGCGGAGGTTGTTGAGTTGAAAGCCCATGTTGAGGAGATGGGGAAGAATAAAAAAATGGAGGCTGAAATGAAGGTTCTGGTCGAGGAAAATCAAATCTTGAAGAAAGTTGTTTCAGGTACCAATGTTGTAGCATTGGTTTCAGTATCCACCAGTTCGCACCTTACTCTATTGGAGTAGGACAGGTTTCATCATATTCCTTTAGCTCCTTTAGTACTTTTTTTTAGTTTTGAGTCTGGGATAATCTTTTACATTTTTAGGTTTCTTTTTAATTGCAATTCTTGATCATATTTGTTGATGGCATGCATATATAGCCTGAGTAATTCGTCAAGTTACATACTTTATTACCATGCCATGTGGTTCTTGCTAGAACTAGCTTTACATTTCTTGGGACGCATCTTGCACGCACATTTGTTCAATACAAATTAATATGGGTCTTTGTTTCTTTTCTCACCATTAGCCATTCACACCCAATTCATTTATACCATTTCTTACTTTCAATGAGGACATTGTCAAAATTAAAGTTTGGAGATTGGGGGGGGGGGGTACTTTCATGGCTAATATAGTCAAAACACATACACAAAACTCACCAACGTCCATCATGTGTTAAATCATTGTCACTTTTTGTGCTATTTCCGTTGATACTTGCACTTTGCCCCTATGGGACATTTTCGTGCCAATGATTTAACACATGATGAACGTTGGTGAGTTTTGTGTATGTGTTTTGACTATATTAGCCATGACAGTACCCCCCACCTCCAAACTTTAATTTTGACAATGTCCTCATTGGAAGTAAGAAAGGGTATAAATGAATTCGGTGCGAATGGCTAACGGTGAGAAAAGAAACAAAGACCCATATTAATTTGTATTGAACAAATGTGCGTGCAAGATGCGTCCCGAGAAATGTAAAGCTAGTTCTAGCAAGAACCACATGGCATGGGAATAAAGTATGTAACTTGACGAATTACTCGGGCTATATATGCATGTCATCAACAAATATGATCAAGTATTTCAATTAAAAAGAAACCTAAAATGTAAAAAGATTATCCCAAACTCAAAACTAAAAAAAAGTAATAAAGGAGCTAAAGGAATATGATGAAACCTGTCCTACTCCAACAGAGTAGGGTGCGAACTGGTGGATGCTGAAACCAATGTTGCAGCATTGGTGCCTGAAACAGCTTTCTTCAAGATTTGATTTTCCTCGACCAGAACCTTCATTTCAGCCTCCATTTTCTTTTGATTATTCCCCATATCCCCAACCTGGGCTTTCAACTCAGCAACCTCCGTACGTGTTTTCTTTGTCAATTTTTAACAGCCTAGGCATAGGAGAAGCCAGACCGACCACTGTCACACTCATTCTAGCTGACAAAACCATTGCCTATCCAAAAGGAAAAATTGAAGATGTCTTGGTCCAGGTTGACAAATTCATATTTCCAACAGACTTTATCATCTTAGATTTTGAGGATGATCAGGATATTCCTATTCTCTTAGGAAGACCCTTTTTAGCTACTGGAAGAACTTTGATAGATGTCCAAAAAGGGGAGTTGTCCATGAGACTTCAAGACCAAAAAGTCACATTTAATGTCTTCAATTCTTTAAAATACCCTGATGATATGGAAGATTGTTCTAGTTTAAATGTGATTGAGTCCATGTGCACCAATGATAGAGTTAGGAAGGCATGTAAGTTGGAGGAAAATGATGATAAGGAATATGATGATGATGATGATGAGAAAATTGTCCCTTTAGAGGTTGCCAAATTTGAAATTTTGGAAAATAATGAGCAAAAGAATTTCACACCATCTGTCATTACACCACCTGACCTGGAGTTGAAACAACTCCCGGCTCATTTAAAGTATGCTTTTCTAAGGGATAATAACAAATTGTCTGTCATCATTTCATCCACCTTAGAATTGCATCAAGAAAAGAAACTGATAGACATGTTGAAGTCACACACCAATGCCTTAGGATGGACCATTGCTGACCTTAGATAGATTAGATAGATTAGTCCATCTATTTGTCAACATAAAATCATTCTAGAAGATAAGCACTTCACATCTGTCGAACCACAAAGAAGGCTAAACCCTGTTATTAAAGAGGTAGTAAAAAAGGAAATTTTGAAATGGTTAGATGCAGGAATCATTTTCCCAATAGCCAGTAGTTCTAGGGTTAGTCCGGTCCAATGTGTCCCAAAGAAAGTAGGGTTTACTGTTGTTTTAAACGATAAAAATGAACTTATCCCGATAAGAGTAGTCTTCAGATGGAGAATTTGCATGGACTACCGTAGACTAAACAAAGCTACCCAAAAGGACCATTTTCCCTTACCTTTCATTGATCAAATGTTAGACAGGTTAGCTGGAAAAGAGTATTACTGCTTTTTGGATGGATACTCTGGATATAATCAAATAGCCATAACACCATAGGACCAGGAAAAGACCACTTTCACTTGTCCCTACGGTACCTTTGCTTTTAAAAGAATGCCATTTGGACTGTGCAATGCACCCGCAACTTTTCAAAGATGTATGATGACCATATTTTCTAACATGCTTCAAAAATCCATAGAAATATTTATAGATGATTTTTCTGTGTATGGTTCATCATTTGATAATTGCTTGGAAAATCTAAAAAAGAGTCTTGAAAGGTGTGAAGAATCTGATTGGTTCTTAACTGGGAAAATGTCATTTCATGGTCAAAGAAGGAATTGTTCTCGGACTTGTTGTTTCAAAAAGAGGAGTCAAGGTAGACAAAGCAAAAATTGAAATTGTTGAAAAAATACCCGAACCAACCACTGTTAAAGGAAAGAAACTTTCTTGGTCATGTTGGGTTTTACAGACGGTTTATCAAACACTTTTCAAAAATATCAAACCGTTATGTTTACTTTTGCAGCAAGACCAAAAATTTGATTTCAATGAAGAATGTAGAAATGGATTTCTTACTTTAAAGAAAGCTTTGACTACCGCACCAGTGATTGTCACTCCAGACTGGGAAAAACCTTTTGAAATCATGTGTGATACAAGTGATTGGGCTGTAGGAGCAGTACTAGGTCAAAGAAAAGAAAAGGTGTTTCATTCAATTTATTATCAAAAACTTGATAATGCCTTGAATACACCTACATACGTGGGATAATTAAACCTCAAAGCAAGTATACAATGGGATCTAATATCGTCTTTCAAGTAATAAAATGGTAAGATACCAGATATCGTCCCACAGAGATTGGAGCAAAAGTTGTTTAAAAGGTAATAGAAATAGATGATTTCAGATGGCGATTTTGAAGATGATTGTTTTGATTTGAGTTATCTTGAGGTTAACACTGAACTTAACAAAATATAAAGAGAGAAGAATGGGTGTAAGATGTTTGGTGAGACTTAAACGCAAATTCCAGTAGCCAATGCTGTGGCAATGCTACAACATTGTTTTACAGATACGAATTTTACCATTTGTTTTAAGAACGTCCTTTCGAATTTTAATCTTTGTATCAACATTCGTCTGCTGAGTTATGCATAATCTCTTATAACAGTCCCACAGTTAACGAGGTAGCAACAATGGTGTTTTTTAAAATGTATGGAGTAACAAATCTCTTTGTTAAAATCACCCTCTCGGGTCGATTCCCATATCATTCAAGTTGGTGTGTTCCAAGTAGTTCATCTCTGAATCTACTACACTTTAACCCTTTGATTAGCCGACCAACTTGTCGAGAATAATTTAAAATGGAAAAATATAGGTAACAACTCTCGTTGTTGGCAACTCTTTCAAGTCTACTTTCTATATCATCTAAATTGACGTGCATTCGAGTGGCTTATCTCTAAGTCCAAGACACTTTCACACTCTTCGAGTGATCAATTCGTCAAAAAGTATATTTGCTTGATAATCTTGAATGAAAACAATAAAATGTTGTTTTTGTAAAACTTGGCTACTTTCCTTTGGTTTAAAATCTCATTTTTTTAATCTCACACCCAAACTACTAAAGATTAGCTACTCATAACGGAAAGTAAATTGCAAGATAAAATAAATGACATGAAGTAAGTGCATAAAATTAAATAACGGAATTTAAATGACAATAAGTAAATAAGCGAAATGATACTTGCATAAATATTAAACCGAAAGTAATATAAAGCAACAAGAACTAAACTACAAGCGTGTTAGTTCTTGAGATGAGAATCAAAGTATTTTTCTACTACAAGGATAATGGATGATCTCCTAAAGCTACCTCAACCCTCCTTATATAGTACTTGGAGATGGCAAAATAGTAGTTAACAAGAGAATAGAACAAAGCATTTACCCACAAACTAATAAAAAGGAATCTTCCCAAAGGGTAATAACCAAAAACCAAAAAGTCAAAAGATTCCCAACATTTAAATTAAACTACATAATCAGGAGTTTCCTTCAAAATCACTAGAAGCCCCAAAGCTTTGTCTTCTAGTCAAAAATCCATTGCCATTGATTGAGCCGAACTTGTCAATATCACAGGTCCGATAGGTGTGTGAATGTTGCAGCATTTCTGTAAAAAGACAAATAGTCCCAACAAATCCACGTTAACCCACTTATTGATGTAAAAACACGTAAATCATAACTTTTAGCTCCAATACTCAATAAATGGAAAATAAGAAAAAAAAAGGACTCAAAGTTGGGATATAAATGAAGAATTTAAACTAAAATAAGAGTGAAAATATGTGTTTTCACGTTGATAAAGCAATGCGTATCACACCTCCAAGCTTAAAAGTTTGCTTGTCCTCAAGCAAGAAAAAGACTAGAAAGAAAATGACACAATCTGGAAAAAAAATTACAAGTTCTTGATAGCATTAAGTGCATGCATATAATGATCAAAGAATGCAACATATAGCCTATCATAATTCCCAAGTGACGTCATAATTTCATGAGTAGTGGTTTGGACCATAAGCTAGAATTAACATCTCTTTGTTATGCACAACACATTTTAATTAATATGGGTTGGGTAACTCGTTTTGGCATATTTTTCTCTCTCTTTGCCTTTTCTCTCATTTGTATCAATGATGAATTTTTTCAATTTATGGCACTTTTTATGCTCTTTCCGTTGACACATGCACTTTGCCCCTATGGGACATTTTCGTGCCAATGATTTAACACATGATGGACGTTGGTGACTTTTGTGTATGTGTTTTGACTATATTAGCCATGAAAGTACCCCCCCCCCCTCCAAACTTTTACTTTGACAATGTCCTCATTGAAAGTATGAAAAAGGTATAAATGAAATGGGTGCGAATGGCTAATGGTGAGAAAAGAAACAAAGACCCATATTAATTTGTATTGAATAAATGTGTGTGCAAGATGCATCCCAAGAAATGTAAAGCTAGTTCTAGGAAGAACCACATGGCATGGGAATAAAGTATGTAACCTGACGAATTACTCGGGCTATATATGCATGCCATCAACAAACATGATCAAGTATTGCAATTAAAAAGAAACCTAAACATGTAAAAAGATTATCCCAGACTCAAAACTAAAAAAAGTACTAAAGGAGCTAAAGGAATATGATGAAACATGTCCTATTTCAACGGAGTAGGGTGCGAACTGGTGGATGTTGAAACCAATGCTGCAACATTGGTGCCTGAAACAACTTTCTTCAAGATTTGATTTTCCACGACCAGAACCTTCATTTCAGCCTCCATTTTCTTTTGGTTCTTCCCCATCTCCTCAACCTGGGCTGCCAACTCAGCAACCTCCGCACGTGTTTTGGAATTAGCATCCTCCAACTTAGCCAACACTTTGCCCTTCACTTTGTCGATCTTCCTTTTGAACTTCTCTTGTTGGTTCAAAACAATGTTTGTCAAGTCACTGTTTTTAGCCAACACATCTTTCAGCAATCTCATCATATCCGTACCCGCTTGCACCTTTTCCTTGTTATCGCGCAATCTCAACACTGTCTTTGTATCAATCTTCCACCTATCGCCGCCTTCCTTAATCACAACATCCTCAACATATTGTGGTACTTCCCGTTCCAACAGAAATTGAGTAATCAAACCCGAAAAGTAAAGCTTTCTCGCCGCCCTTCCCGAACAGAACCGCATGCTTTTGATGATGACTTCCCCAAAATCAATGCTTTTTCCTGCAATTAAACAATACAACAGAAGCATCCTCTCCATAGCTATGGAGCTATCGTGAGTGGTGGGTGAGAGAGAATGTTTGACAAAGTAAATCCAAACATTCGCATCGGATTTAACGAATTGAGCCTTAAAGACTTGAAGCATAGGGTTCGAATGAGGTTCCCATCGAGTGCGGGGCTGTCCCAAAAGTTCGATCACCTGGTCTAAGTCTTCTTCGGTGGCTTCACTCAACAACCTTTCATAATCAGAGTTTGGGACATGGTGTAGGTTCAGAAAATTGTTGATTCTTCGGGCGAAACATGACATCTTTTTACCGCGTATCTGGATTTTGTCATTGGGAGTTACGGCTAGCTCGGCATAAAATTCCCTCATTCGAACCCTATGCTTCAAGTCTTTAAGTCTCAATACCTTAAAGCCGATGCGAATGTTTGGATTAACTTTGTCAAACATTCTCTCTCACCCACCACTCACGATAGCTCCATAGCTATGGAGAGGATGCTTCTGTTGTATTGTTTAATTGCAGGAAAAAACTTTGATTTTGGGGAAGTCATCATCAAAAGCATGCGGTTCTGTTCGGGAAGGGCGACGGGAAAGCTTTACTTTCCGGGTTTGATTACTCAACTTCTGTTGGAACGGGAAGTACCACAAAATGTTGAGGATGTTGTGATTAAGGAAGGCGGCGATAGGTGGAAGATTGATACAAAGACGGTGTCGAGATTACGCGATAACAAGGAAAAGGTGCAAGCGGGTACGGATATGATGAGATTGCTGAAAGATGTGTTGGCTAAAAACAGTGACGTGACAAACACTGTTTTGAACCAACAAGAGAAGTTCAAAAGGAAGATCGACAAAGTGAAGGGCAAAGTGTTGGCTACGCTGGAGGATGCTAATTCGAAAACACGTGGAGAGGTTGCTGAGTTGAAAGCCCAGGTTGAGGAGATGGGGAAGAACCAAAAGAAAATGGAGGCTAAAATGAGGGTTCTGGTCGAGGAAAATCAAATCTTGAAGAAAGTTGTTTCAGGGACCAATGCTGCAGCATTGGTTTCAACATCCACCGGTTCGTACCCTACTCTGTTGGAGTAGGACAGGTTTCATCATATTCCTTTAGCTCCTTTAGTACTTTTTTTAGTTTTGAGTCTGGGTTAATCTTTTTACATGTTTAGGTTTTTTTTAATTGCAATATTTGATCATATTTGTTGATGGCATGCATATATAGCCCGAGTAATTCGTCAAGTTACATACTTTATTCCCATGTCATGTGGTTCTTGCTAGAACTAGCTTTACATTTCTTGGGACGCATCTTGCACACACATTTGTTCAATACAAATTAATATGGGTCTTTGTTTCTTTTCTCATCATTAGCCATTCACACCCAATTCATTTATACCCTTTTCATACTTCCAATGAGGACATTGTCAAAATTAAAGTTTGGAGGTGGGGGGGGGGGGTACTTTCATGGCTAATATAGTAAAAAAAACATACACAAAAGTCACCAACGTCCATCATGTGTTAAATCATTCGCACGAAAATGTCCCATAGGGGCAAAGTGCAAGTATCAACGGAAAGAGCACAAAAAGTGGCATAAATTGAAAAAATTCATCATTGATACAAATGAGAGAAAAGGCAAAGAGAGAAAAAAATATGCCAAAACGAGTGACCCATCCCATATTAATTAAAATGTGTTGTACATAACAAAGAGATGTTAATACTAGCTTATGGTCCAAACCACACTACTCATAAATGATGACGTCACTTGGGAATTATGATAGGCTATATGTTGCATTCTTTGATCATTATATGCATGCACTTAATGCTATCAAGAACTTGCAAATTTTTTTTAGATTGAGTCATTTTCTTTCTAGTCATTTTCTTGCTTGAGGACAAGCAAACTTTTAAGTTTGGAGGTGTGATACGCGTTGCTTTATCAACGTGAAAACACATATTTTCACTCTTATTTTAGTTTAAATTCTTCATTTATATCCCAACTTTGAGTCCTTTTTTCTTATTTTCCATTTATTGAGTATTGGAGCTAAAAGTTATGATTTACATGTTTTTACATCAATAAGTGGGTTAATGTAGATTTGTTGGGACTATTTGTGTTTTTACAGGAATGCTGCAGCATTCACACCCCTATCGGACCTGTGATATTGGCAAGTTCGGCTCAATCAATGGCAATGGATTTTTAACTAGAAGACAAAGCTTTGGGGCTTCTAGTGAATCTTTTGACTTTTTGGTTTTTAGTTATTACCCTTTGGGAAGATTCCTTTTTATTAGTTTGTGGGTAAATGCTTTGTTCTATTCTCTTGTTAACTACCATTTTGCCATCTCCTAGTACTATATAAGGAGGGTTGAGGTAGCTTTAGGAGATCATCCATTATCCTTGTAGTAGAAAATACTTTGATTCTCATCTCAAGAACTAACACTCTTGTAGTTTAGTTCTTGTTACTTTATATTACTTTCGGTTTAATATTTATGCAAGTATCATTTCGCTTATTTACTTATTGTCATTTAAATTCCGTTATTTAATTTTATGCACTTACTTCATGTCATTTATTTTATCTTGCAATTTACTTTCCGTTATGAGTAGCTAATCTTTAGTAGTTTGGGTGTGAGATTAAAAAGGTGAGATTTTAAACCAAAAGAAAGTAGCCAAGTTTTACAAAAACAACATTTTATTGTTTTCATTCAAGATTATCAAGCAAATATACTTTTTGACGAATTGATCACTCGAAGAGTGTGAAAGTATCGTGGACTTTGAGATAAGCCACTCGAATGCACGTCAATTTGGATGATATAGAAAGTAGACTTGAGAGAGTTGCTACAACGAGAGTTGTTACCTATATTTTTCCATTTTAAATTATTCTCGACGAGTTGGTCGCTAGTCAAAGGGTTAAAGTGTAGTAGATTCAGAGATGAACTACTTGGAACACACCAACTTGAATGATATGGGAATCGACCCGAGAGGGTGATTTTAACAAAGAGATTTGTTACTCCATGTTAATGCCAAAAATCACACCAAAGGGACAACTTAAGGTCGATGTGGACTTTAACAACTAAAGAAAGGAATCGTTCGACAAAGGCATGCGACAAAGACAAAAATGTAAATGAGACAAAGGATTTGATGACGCAGGAAAAACCTCAACGAGGAAAAAACCTGCGGACGACAGTGGATGTCGTCGCTGCACTATGGTCGCTAATCAGGGGCGATGTCCTTGGTGTTCCGGTTGTCGATTGTACAGAGATTACAATACAAATGAAGGAAAGACCTCGAAATGTAAAGTACAAGTGTCTGAAATGTAAAAACAGTGTGCGTCGTGTGTGAAAACTATGTATAAACTGTTGGTCGAGAGTGAGAGTCTTGCGTCGAGAGCGATCTTCTATGAATGATCTCTGTGCTTCGAATGAATATTCTTCGAGTGTTTGCGTTTGCTTATGTTGTTCGCTGCTATTGTTCTTTCTCTCTCTCTCTGTATTATTCGATGTCGATCAGATGTCTTGAACTGATGATTGAGCCGGGATTTTATAGTCTTCGGATGACTTTAATCGAATCATTAAGATCATTGATGATTGTTGTAACAGTCTTCGTCTTTAATGTGAGTTTAGATGCTTATAACTGATTTCGTCGGTTATAGCCGTTGTCCATAAATGACTTTGACTCCTGCATTAATCACTGAACAAATATAACAGTTCGTATAACGCGTTAGTCAGTCGAGGTCGCACGGTTTTATGTGACACTCGTGCGGAACGGGCGACGTCGAGGTCGAGTGTCATGAGGAACTCTCGACTTACCTTTTTAGGAGGGACGACGGAGGTTCTTTGGGTCTTCGTCGGGACCTTATCTTAATACAAGATATAGCTTCATAACATGTGTCTTACCTTTTCTGGTCGTGGTCGAGACCTGTGAAATTTTGCCCAAACAGTTTGCCCCCAAAATTTAAAAGTAGGATGGCAAATTCGAATTTTAAATTTTGCTCGTAGGGTGTTCGGGGTTCTGTGTTGAAAAATACCTTGATTGTTTCGGAACCGAATTGGTTCGATTCTAACTGAACGAGATGTCGAAGAGAAAACCAGGTCGTGACGTCATACTGACGCACGATTGTGCTTACCAGCTGTCTTTGACAAGTGTCGATGATCCGTGTGGTCATACGAAAAGACGGGGATGCGTGGCGATCATCTAAGGACTCGACCTGACATGAACGATGGCATAAATAGGGGTTGTGACGAATACTTACCTTTTATGCTTTCGGAAAGAGATTCCCTTGATTCACTAGCTATTTCTTCGAATCCTTTCCTAATTTACGAGAGATTATAGTGATTCAAGGCTTAGAGTGCCTATATAAGGCATTACTTTCTCACCTTCATCTGCATTGCTCCTCTCTTTTTTCTGACAAATAATGTCGTCTGAACCAAAGAGTTCTATTACGAGTCAGGAAGACTTAAATACCTTTAGGTGTTTAGCGAAAATACCTGCAGAGATTGAACTGACATGTCCAGGGAGTACACGTCCTGAGAGTTGTCCTGAAGGATACTTTGTATTATACGAGTATCCTTTTAAAATAGGGTTTGAATGGCCGTTTTCGACCTTGTCCAAGTCTTTCATGCAGGATTTCAGTGTGTCGCCAGGTCAGTTGATGCCCCAACTTTGGCGAGTTTTTCTAGTTATTGAGCGAGTGTCTGCAAAGTGGGTGTCACCCATGACCATGAATGATTTCCTGTTGGCTTATCAAGTCAAAAGGGACAAGAACTGGCGTTATAGCCCTTATTCCAAGTACAAGGGCGATCGTACCTTGGTTTTGAAAACCGGGGTTAACGATCGTGGGTGGAAGTCTAGATACGTCTTCGTACGTATTGATTCACTTGATCTCCACAGCAATTGGATTCGTCCAGATTGGAATAAGACGGGTATGTACTTTTCTTTTGTTTTTAACGTATGCCATTGTTTGATTTATGCTTTCCATTTATTCTTCTTCTTTTGTCGCCTTCAGAGATCCAGTTCGATGACGTGAAGCCGAACGAAGATTCTCAAGCCAAGATCGACAGATTTATGAATCACAGCGTCGATGATCGATCTTTCGTCGTGCGTCAATCGGCGGTCGAGGACGAGGACGTGGTGGAAGACACGAGAGATTCTGAAGAAGAAGATGAGCAGGAAGAGGCGACCGGTAAGCGTACCGTAGTTTTTTATTTTCTCCGTTTATTTTGTCTGACGCTCTATGTATTTTGCTATTAGTGCCGACTGAGATGAAATCGGTATCCAGGAAGAGAGGGATACAGATTATGCTTGCCCTTCGAGGCGACAGAAAGAATGTCTCGACGGCTGGGTCGAGAATTCCAAAGAAAACCAAGAAGACAATCCTGAGGAAACTGTCTTCGAGGGCTGTTGACTCATCGAGAGTTGTCACGCCTAAGAAGGCGAAAGCGTCATCTCTCCTTCACGGTGCGATGGACGCGACACCGGCAAGTTCGGCGCCTCTGGCGACAGTGTCGAAACCGGTGTCTAAGGTATCGACCCCATCGTCTGTCGACAAGGGCGAGGGGTCTTCGGCCGAAGTTATGATGGTTAACTTTACGTTACCGTCCAACTTTATGGAGGATAGTGTCCTAGACGGGACGACGTTGTTTCCTCATTTGGGAAAATATTTGCTCCCATCTTTCAGGGAACGTTTTCAAAGGGCTCCGATCAGGGAAGCAGGATCCCAGGTTGCCGGTCTGGCGTTCTCGGTAAGTCTTTCTTTCAAGACTCGATTTATTATCGCTGTCGTCATTGGATATTTATTAACGAACTTTTTACAGACATTTCAGTCTTCTTTGGCATTATACGTTGAGATGTCGAGGGTCGAAGATCTGGTGGCGTCGGCTCTCGAAAGAGAGGATGCGGCGCTAGAAAGGGAGAAAGTTGCTTTGGACTAGGAGAAATCAGCTTTAGCACGTGCTGACGAGCTGGCCATTCAACTTTATGACGATTTACATGAACTGGAGGCCGTTAGTCGCACGGAGAGAGCAGACGATCCTCCTAAGCCTTAGGATATTTTTTGTCTTTTCCCTGCTTTTTGCCGACTGCTAATAGTCGAGTATTTTTTAATGTAAGTAACAAAAGTTATTCAAGGAATGAATTTTAAGTTTCTGTCGAATTTTGCGTCTCATATACTCAGTAGATAAATATGTCGTTTAACTATGAAGTATGTTACACCGGAAATCATGCGACTTTGGTATTCATCGCAACATAATAACTTAGAATGTTCGACATAACGCTCGTAAATCGTATAAATGAACATAAGCATATATGATCAAAGCATACATTCGGGTATGAAATTTTTCTAAGTCAAGAGACTTAGATCATGAGATCGTTAGACTTTGCGATCGTACGACTGAGTCGTGCGATGAATTTGAATCGTGTGTCCTTGTAGAAGGATGATCAAGTCATAGATCTGATCGTTCATGTCGTGCGACCTTGCGAAACTAGAGTCGTTTGATTTTTTTCGTGCGATTCTGTGGAATAAACAATGTCAGAGGTTGGTCGTTGGCTAACCAACGACCCTCCGATGCTTAAGTCAGTAATCGTCGTGAAAAAATCGTATGAAAGAAGAAAAAGAAATTAAGAAACGTACCTTCTTAGATTCTTCTTTAAATAAACGTACCTTCTTAGATTCTTCTTTAATTAACGGAGTATTTGCCCCCCGTCATTTATTATCCTATTCTTTCTAGGAGAGGATAGGTTTTAAATGACGGATCGACACAGAGATCTTGGGAAATGCCATCTAGGTGTGCATTGACTGTGTTTTCGCGCGACAGGGCCATATGGTCGTTTTACTAATGTAGACAAGGCATAAGTTTGTTTCTAAGGATAGAAGGACGAACCTGTCGTGCCGCATCTGCTAAGCGGTTTACTTTCGCGGTTTCAGAGTGGATTTATAGCAGTCACGATCGACTTTCGGCTCACTCTTGATTTCCTGGATTCCCCACGGCGTAGGGAACTTCAGGGTCTGATGATACGTCGAGGGAACGGCTTTCATCTCATGGATCCATGGTCGACCTAAGATGATGTTATAGGCCGACGCACAGTCGATGACACTGAACTTGGTCTGCTTGTTGATTCCTCCGGCATAGACGGGCAAGATGATATCTCCATAGGTGCTCGTCGCTTCTCCATTGAAACCGACCAAAGTCGTCGAACGTCGAGTGATTTCCGAACGATCGATTCCCATGGCCTTGATGGTGTTAAGGAAGATGACATTCGCTGAGCTGCCCCCATCGACCAAGACTCGTCGAGTTAAACAATTACCAACCGTGAGTTGAATGATCAACCCGTCGTGGTGCTTCTGGTACGAATCGTCGAGGTCGTCTTGGTCGAATACGATCTTCATAGCTTCCAACTCCAGATCTCCTTTAGGCCTTGATGAACGCGGGATAGGCCGATCGTCAGGCGCTTGACTGGCATGACGTTTGGCTGTGGAATACGTCAGACCACATACGTCGGAACCACCGGTGATACAATTGACGACTTTTGCATGCTCGGGGGTTGACGGTCGAACGTCGTTAGCTGGGGTAACGACATCGTCGATGATGTCTTTGAGATTGCCCTTCGGGACGTGATATGTCAGCTCCTTTTTTAGAGCTATGCAATCATCTGTCGCGTGACCATGGTCGACGTGAAAGTCGCACCACTTAGATTTATCTTTCTTAGCGTCGTCCTGATCGGACTTCTTTGGCCATCGAATAGTCGCATGGGTGGTCTTCAGAGCTTCGACCAAATCTTTAGCGGATCCTTTGAATCCGTAAGAGGATATCTTGGGGTATTGAGGAAATTTGGTCGCGGTTGTTTGGGCAAAAAATCACGTCGCTCGACCGCGACCAGAACAGGTAAGACGTATGTGTTAGTCCCAGATGGCTATAACAAGTATTGTAGAAGGGGGGTTGAATACAATACACAAAGTTTTCACAATTTTAACTCTATTATTGAAAAACTTTCAACAAGAATTACACATAGAAAACTTAAGACTGTTGCGGAAAAGAACAGATAAACTATTCTAACAATCTTGCACAAAGTATACTAACAACAACAACTAAGAACACTTAGAACAAAGCTATCAAGTTTTGGAGTTGTAAGGAAATTTCTTGCACTGAGAGAGATATCCAGAAAGCGTGATTTGCATGGAGGAGTCTTCTTCCTTTTATAGTGAAGGTAAGGTACTGAGCATTAAATGCTTAGTATGAATATCCTCCAGTTACTTGTAACATACCAAAGGACTTCTGAAAAGTACCAGTGGACTTCTAAAAAGCTGATAAGTCACCATCACCTTTTTCTTGAAACAAGGAATAGAAGCCATGCTGAAAGGACATCTTCTAAAAAGATAATAAGACAAAAGGTTACTTTTGCCTGTAAGCAGATTTTGTCCCGAAGTAAATGGTCTTCTTGATGAGTACTCCAAGACAATATCACCGAAGCAATTCCACCGATAATATTGTCAAGGTTTTAAGAACCATCTGTAAGGAGAACCATTTTCACAAAGATCCCACCGATTTAAGTATCTCATCGGTGGGATGATGTCCACCGATTCCTTAAGAACACTTCGGTGGAAGCTGTCCACCGATTTTTGATATCTTTATCGGTGGAGATGAATGTCCACCGATTTTTGATGTCTTCATCGGTGGAGAGGAGGTCCACCGAATTGTGAGGACAAGTTCGGTGGAACGAAGTTCACCGATTTTTGATGTCTTCATCGGTGGAGAGGAGGTCCACCGAATTGTGAGGACAAATTCGGTGGACAATGACTTGTTGTGTTTGTTGAGAAGAGTCTTCAAGCTTGGTTTCGGTTGATCTTCGACTTCACCGAACAATTGCTATTTTGTACAAGTCATTCAAAGAACCAAACTAAAATATTCTAAGTAGGATTTTAGGGAAAACATCGGTGAGTCAATTTCAAATCTTTGGTGACCCAACAATCTCCCCCTATTTGAATTTGAGCTCCTTTCTTAGAATATTTAGGAGTATGAAAGATTAAAATGCATTTTGACCCTTTTTACTCTTTTGGGTTCTTTTCACATAGACCATTCTTTTTGTTCTTTTTGATCCTTTTCTTTTGTATGAGTATGTATACTATGTACGGTATATATAAGTAAATGAAAGTAAAGTTATGTACCGAAAGTAAATTCAAATAGAAGGGTACTTGTATTAAGATAAGTTTTCTCGTACATTTATCAAAATGAGAAACAACCTTTTACAAGTACCTATTGAGAGTGAGAGCCTATTTCTCGGTGGTTTGTCTGCGCTTGATTTCTTCCAACACATTTCTGAAGAAAGGTTGAGCTTCGGAAATGTTTGGAAATAGGTTGGTGATGCTTTGAAGAAACAGGGTGTCGGCTATGGCAATTTGAGCAAATCTGAAGAAAGCACGACGACCGTAACCATCATTGAAGAACAGCCCGGGAATCGGTGAGAGGCTCAAAGTCGTAGTAGGATATGGCACCGAAGTAGGAAGGGAAAGATTTAAGTTGCTCACATTAGGAATCTTCTCTTCCGTTGCCATTTCTTTGAACACCTTGTCGGTAGGTTCTTGACTTTGGGAAGGCGGATTTCTTCTTTCATTGACTGAAGTTTGGCCCTTTCATCGGAGGAAAGGATGATGTTGTGTTTTCTTTTGATCTCCTTCATCCTTTCCATCAAACCTTCAATGCATTTGATAAAAGTGTCTTTCTTCGGGTTTGCACTTTTGACTAGATGCTTAGAGATCTCATATCATTCGGTGAGGCCGAGATTTTTGAGATGAGCATCTGTTAAACTTTTCAGCGAACCATCATCTCTGTTGATGATCAGCCTGATATCCTTCAGGTTGACTTTGGAAGTAGCAATTTTAACATTTGAGATTTGGGCTCTGCTACTTTGGTGGTGCATGGTCTTCTTATACCAACTTATTTCGTCATTCTTTTCTTCTTCAATGGCACTCAGTACCGATTTCTAGATTTCGATGGCATCGGTGGATTTTGCTTTAGCGGCTTCTTCTTCGGCAGTTTTCAGAGAGGGGGCTTTAGATTTATCTAAAGCAATTTGAGAAAGTTTAGCTTCCTCAAGTTCCTGAGGAGAAAGGCCGAGATCGGTGGTGGTTGCTTGGGATGGAGGTTTGAGTTTAAGAGTTTCAGCACCTTCAGGTCGGGCCCCATACTTAGCCAAATCCTTCTTCTTCTTTTCTTCAATTGTCAATTTTTCTGCCGAAATAACTTCCTTGCCTTTGATTTTGGGAGCTTTGCTAGATTGCTCCCCCTCAGTTGATGCATTTAGTTCCACTGCCGATGAAGACTGGATCGGTGAAGAGATTGATTCGGTGGAACCTGTATGTTTCGATGGTGAGAAGGTTTTCGGTGGTGAGGAGGTTTTCGGTGGAGGCTTGTTGCTGATAGATTTCTTGAGAGAGGGTAGTTTTGGTGGAGCAATGGTTTTCTCCCCCTCAGCAGCAGCCAGAACCTTAAAGCCCAACTGTGTAAATACACTGTCAAACTTTGAGTGAAGAAAGGCCAAGTTTGTAGTAGTGGCATCGGGGATCAGGGAGAAATCACCCAAGTCCATTTCCCATTGGGACTTCTCTTGCAAGTGGTCGGTGGTAGAAGCATTGGTTAAGGACTCCACTTTGGTAGACAAGGAAACAATTTCATTATGCATGGGTCGAAGTGCATTGGCAAGGGCAACAGCAAGTATCTGCGGTAACTGGGATTCAAGAACTGAGATTCTGGAGTTGGCCTGTGAAATCATGGAAATTGTAGATTGTAGAAATGCAGAGTGTCGCCCAATGCTTGTAGAAGAGTGACCACCGATTTCTGGGAAAGAGTATTGTAGGCGTAGGGGATCTATTTCCGTGGTGAGAGTGGGAAGGTAAGTTGATAACTCATCGGAATAGAGAATTCTTGGTTGTGGGGTAGGCGATCGGTGTGGAGTAGGCGATCGGTGTGGAGTAGGAGACTCAGTGGGATTTTCCTCGGTGGACGGGATGGTTCGGAGAGAACCAGTGTCCTCCAAAAGAAAATCAAAAAAATCACTTGGGGGGGGGGGGGATTTAATGGGGGGAACCCTGATTGGGTGGTGCAATTTCTTCAATCATAAACCGATTGGGTGAAAGGCCGTGAAGTGACAAATCAATTCCTTCGGGGGTGAGAGGCCCCGAAGTCATCTTTTTTACCCGAAGAGGTGGGTGAGGAGGCAAAAGATGGGAGCTCCATTTCTACAACTGTGGTCTTTTGAGACACCGCAGAGGAGTCGGCTGTGGGTTTAACAAAGTCCCGAGGATGGGATTGTTCAGTCAAAGGTACCCGAGATCTTTTTATAGAAGATTTCTGGGGGGATGACGAGTGCCTCCGCTTAGAAGGTTTGCGGACCGGGGAAGCCACCGATGGTTTTATCGGTGAAGTAGTCCTAAAATCGGTGGCGGAGGTGTCGGGGCCCTTGATTTTTTCTTTAGTGCGCCCCCCGACTTAACTCGGGATTTGGGAGAAGGGGCCACTACAGTTGGAGTGATCTCAGAAATTTCCGGGTGTTTAAATCCGGGAATTTCCGTATCACCCCAATGTAGATCGGGAGAGTGAGCGAGTGAAATCATACCTTGTCGTAGAGGGCGATCGGTGGCGAGAGGTCCGACATTTAAAGTTTTGAGACCAACGACCGGGGAAGACCAATCATAAGTGAATCGGGGCGATTGAGATTTTCGATCGGTCTCCAACTCCTTGTTAAGTTTGTGCTGAATAATCATCGAGATGAACCGCGGATAGGAAACATGGCATTTCTTGGGGATCACTTCGACGAGTTCAGTAAAGAAGTATTGAGCAAAGTCGACTTGTCTTTGAAAGATGAGAGCATGGGCGAGCTTTGTGATGTATGACGGGGATTGATCGTGCCCACTGGTTTTACGAGAGAGGCAGTGAATGATATGGGCAAAGAAGAAATTCCACACTCCTCCCATTTTGCTGCGAAGGAGAGTACCGGGACCTTTGGAGCTTTTGGATGAATCGTCAAGAACGTAACCAATCGTTTGAACAACATCTTCATGTATGGTGTCCATATATATTTCATCATATTGAGAAAAGGATTGGATCTTGAGAGCTTGGCGAACATCATCGACCCCAAAAGTAAGGTCGTGATCACCTTCGTCGTCAGTGAGAATGGAGGCATGTATAGCTTCGTTTGACGGGTCGTAAACACAAGTTAACCAAAACTTCCCAATGAGCATTTTGCTCATCCTTGGGTTGTGGGTAAAAGCATGGAGGAGAGGGGATCAAGAGAGAAACTTAGTTACCGTAGAGAACTCGGGATGAGATGGATCAGATTCGAAACGAGCAACGTGATTGCATAAGTTGAACTTGAGATCTTCAAATCGTGTGGGCACTGTAGTTCTTGAAGACGCCATCGTGAGTGATTGAGAGAAAAGAGATGGAGAGGTTTAGAGAGTTGCAGGTTTTGTGAAAAGAAAATGAAGGTGAGGGAGATGGGTATTTATAGAGTGGAAAGAGAGGTTTAGGGTTTTTAAAAAATCGAGGGAACGGTTAAAAAAAATAAAGTAATATGGAAAAGGTAATGATGAGGTTTTGGGATATGTGAAGGAATACGGCTTGGAATGGGAAACGTCACACATCATCCTGACACTAGGGTTTTAGCATAGAAAATCGCACTTGATAAGCATAAGGAAATCGGTAAGATTTCGGTGGGATCTGTACCGATCTGCCACCGATAAGAGAATTGGTGGAAGCAACGAGATTTGTGGTGTCGGTGAAAATGCTTTCGGTGAAGGATTGCTTCCCGATAATGTTGTTGAGAGCATACCACCGATATGAGAAAAAGTTCGGTGAAAGGAAGAGAATCGGTGGTGAGGATCAAAGGATGAACATACCACCGATACAAGAGAATCGGTGGTGAGGATCAATCGGTGGTTGTGTTTGACCAAGTTGTGAGTTATTTCGGTTGAGAAAGAGCTACCGACAGGATGAAGGATTTCGGTGTAGAAAGAAACAGAAGAAATTGTCCACCGATGTGAGATCGGTGGAGAATAAAACACTTATTTAGACTTGTAGGTTGCACATTCCAAGTTCACTTATCAGAAAGTTGAACCTGGTTTCATCAAGGGGTTTTGTGGGGGGGGGGGGGTTGAATACCACTTGTTAGTCCCAGATGGCTATAACAAGTATTGTAGAAGGGGGGGTTGAATACAATACACAAAATTTTCACAATTTTAATTCTATTATTGAAAAACTTTCAACAAGAATTACACATAGAAAACTTAAGACTATTGTGGAAAAGAACAGATAAACTATTCTAACAATCTTGCACAAAGTATACTAACAACAACAACTAAGAACACTTAGAACAAAGCTATCAAGTTTTGGAGCTGTATGGAAATTTCTTGCACTGAGAGAGATATCCAGAAAGCGTGATTTGCATGGAGGAGTCTTCTTCCTTTTATAGTGAAGGTAAGGTACTGAGCATTAAATGCTTAGTACGAATATCCTTCAGTTACTTGTAACATACCAAAGGACTTCTGAAAAGTACCAGTGGACTTCTAAAAAGCTGATAAGTCACCATCACCTTTTTCTTGAAACAAGGAATAGAAGCCATGCTGAAAGGACATCTTCTAAAAAGATAATAAGACAAAAGGTTACTTTTGCCTGTAAGCAGATTTTGTCCCGAAGTAAATGGTCTTCTTGATGAGTACTCCAAGACAATATCACCGAAGCAATTCCACCGATAATATTGTCAAGGTTTTAAGAACCATCTGTAAGGAGAACCATTTTCACAAAGATCCCACCGATTTAAGTATCTCATCGGTGGGATGATGTCCACCGATTCCTTAAGAACACTTCGGTGGAAGCTGTCCACCGATTTTTGATATCTTTATCGGTGGAGATGAATGTCCACCGATTTTTGATGTCTTCATCGGTGGATAGGAGGTCCACCGAATTGTGAGGACAAGTTCGGTGGAACGAAGTTCACCGATTTTTGATGTCTTCATCGGTGGAGAGGAGGTCCACCGAATTGTGAGGACAAATTCGGTGGACAATGACTTGTTGTGTTTGTTGAGAAGAGTCTTCAAGCTTGGTTTTGGTTGATCTTCGACTTCACCGAACAATTGCTATTTTGTACAAGTCATTCAAAGAACCAAACTAAAATATTCTAAGTAGGATTTTAGGGAAAACATCGGTGAGTCAATTTCAAATCTTTGGTGACCCAACAGTATGATTAAGGACTATATCTTGTATTAAGATAAGGTCTCGACAAAGACCTAGAACACCATCGTCGTCCCTCATAAAAGGTAAGTCGAGAGTTCCTCACGACGCTCGACCATAGCGTCGCCCGATCCGCACGACTATTATATAAGGACGTGCGACCTCGACCAAAGCTAACGTTCACCATGACCGTTTGTTAAGTGTTTAATGCAGGAGTAAAAGTCATTAAGGAGCAACGACTATAACCGACGCAATCATTAAACAGCCGGCGACCGTAACGGACGAAGATCATTACTCCGGCGACCGTTTCCAACCGTTAAGGCCATTAAAGGAGCATTCATGGATGAAGCTAAGGACACGAAGACTATAAATATCAAGCTCAATCAACATTTCAACACATCGAATATCCGGCGATTAACAACCGAAGCAATATTCAAGAACACCTGAAGTGAAGAACCATTATTCTAAATCTCGCTCTCGACGCACGACAACAGCTCTCGACCAGCAGTTCACACTTTGTTTCGTATACGACAAACACCTATTTTTACGTTCAAACACTTGTACTTTACATTTTGAAGCAGTTTCCTCCATTTGTATTGTAATCTCTGTATGGTCGACACTAGTATCCAAGGACATCGCCCCTGATTGGCGACCATAGTGCAGCGACGACACCCCCTGTCGTCCGCAGGTTTTTTCCTCGATTGAGGTTTTTCCTGCGTCATCAAATCCCTTGTTTCTTTATTTTATTTATCGTCGCACGTCTCGTCGAAAGATTCTTTCTTTAGTTGTTTAAGTCCACATCGACCTTAAGTTGTCCTTTTGGTGCGATTTTTGGCATTAACAGTTTGGCGCCATCCGTGGGACTACATCAAGAGAAAATCCTCGACGAACATGCATTCTACTAATAGTTTCTTGGAGTTTCTTCTATTTTCTGTTTCAGGAAAATGGCAGCCCCTGGAAATCCACAGCAAGCCGTCGCTCAGATGTATCAGGAGCTCGAGGTTGCCAGGAATAAACTCAATGCAATGGCAGAGCAGAATCGCAGAGCAGCTGAAGAGATCGCGCGACTAAGGAATCCTTTTGGACCCCAGAATGGTCCTAGATTATATATGACTATAATTTAACTTCATACTAACCGTATCGTCTAAGTCAGAGTTCACAGGGTCATCCGCAAGCAATGTTTCAAAAAACGAGGGGTTGATTTCTAAGCCAGAGTAAGACACATCCATCCATGGCCCGAACGGTGTCCCTCTATAGATGGTCTCAAGGGTATCCGCGCGATCACCTAATCCCCTAAAGAGCGCTCCTAATTCCTCGATGTAGGAAACTTTGCACCTTACCGTCAAGTCGATGTTAAAGAAATCCTTCTACATAGTCATTCACAGATGTTATAGTTAGTGTTATACATAGGGGTTGAAAGTGTAACATTCCAAATCAAAATCACAATTTCGAATTGAAATTTACACTTTCAACCCCTATACTTATTTACTAACTTTACTTTATACCTTTTACTTTCATAATTTAATTTTACATTTAACACATATAATCGTTTATCAACAAAAATACGTTAAAAAAATACGTTTTAATTTTAACAAGTTACACCATTATAATCGTCTCTTCGATACGTTCGAAATGAGTCCAATCTTGAATTTTTTTGATTTATATATTTTAATATATATCATATACAGTTATACACTACATTAAAATATTTTTAATATTTACAATTTATACCTTTATAGTTAATTATTTAATTTACGATACTCTTAGGTAGCGTTTGGTACGCATACTAGATGGGACGGGACGGAACTGGACGGGACTGAACTAGATGGGACGGGACGGGACTGAACTGAAGGAGATAATTTTAATCTAAGTTACGCTGGAAATACATCAATCATTTTGTGCATACTCTGTAACTGCAAATACTTCAGCTCCAAACACACATGAATCATCATTCGTCAAATACCCATTTTCACAATTCTTAAATGAGTCCAGTGATACCAACTTGTCAAAACCCCATTTCATATTATTCTCGTGAAACCTTCTCCTATTGCCATTCACGATATCTATAAACACATTCAAATAATAATAATTTAAAACGATTTAATGAATTAGTTAATATATGATTATTATGTTAATGCGATAGGAGTGTAAAACAAAATTGAAAAAAAAATAAGAGATGTACCATAAATTAAATAATTAATTATAAGGGTATGAATTTTAAATATAAAAAATATTTTTTTTATGTAGTGTATAACTGTATATGATATATATTAAAATATATAAATCCAAAAAAAATCAAGATTGGACTCATTTCGAACGTATCAAAGAGACAATTATAATGGTGTACTTTGTTAAAATTAAAACGTAATTTTTTAACGTATTTTAGTTAATAAACGATTATATGTGTTAAATGTAAAATTAAAATAATAAAAGTAAAAGGTATAAAGTAAATTTAGTAAATAAGTATAGGGGTTGAAAGTGTAACATTCCAAATCAAATTCATCAAATTGGACGAACGCGGGTGCTACAGTGTCTACGCGGGTCATATTTTCAAAAATGGTCCCTGGAATTTTTCAAAAATGGTCCCTTGAAATTGAAAAGTCACAAAAAGTATCCCATCGCGGGATGAGCCCGCGATCGCGGGATTCCATTTTTCAAAAATGGTCCCTGCAAGTTTAAAAAAGTGTCAGAAATGGTCCCTGGCCCGCGATCGCGAGCTCCCATCGCAGAAAAAAGGGGTATTTTTGCAAAGTGGGAGAGATTTGTGGTATTTTGGTAACACTTGGTTTGACTTAGGGTATTTTAATTTATTTCCCTTTTTTTAAATTCTTTTAATTTCTTTCTTTTTCTTTCGTTCCCTTGCCTCCCACATTTAGGAGGAAAGTTTTGGAAGAAAACTTATAATTATTTTTCTTCCGTTTCATTTTCTTTCTCTCCTAAAAAAGTTTCGAGAATACAAGTTTTTTTTACTTTCCACTCATTTCACTTCTTTTTTTCCCTATTAAAAAGAGTTTTGAGAACACAATGTTAAAAAAATTAAATTTTACTTTATTTAAAAAAATAATTATTCTTGTTTTACCTCACCGCACAATCAGTAGCGCGTGGGGAACAGAGCCGGCCTTCACGTTTTGTCATCGGCTTCAGACAGCAAGATAAATACGTATAATTAAAAATATTTATATAAAAAAACCGAAAAAACGATGCCGCCATGCCACGTAACCCACCCGCCTTTATGGGCGGCTGCCCCCCTCTCCGCTCCTCCCGTTGACCAGTTCTCACCTTTCAATCCCTATATAATCAACCATTCGTTCTCTTCTTTCTCCCTAAACTGCAAACCTTTTTTTCCCCATCTTCTACCGTTAAATTCTATTCCAATGGCTCCTAGAGATAGAACGCCGACTGCCGTTAAAGTTAACGGCAGCACCGGTGGTGTTGGTGTGCAAGTGAAAGAGGCGCATTTTAGAGGAGTGAGGAAGAGGCCGTGGGGGAGATACGCCGCCGAGATTCGTGATCCTGGAAAGAAAAGCCGTGTGTGGTTAGGGACTTTCGATACGGCGGAGGAGGCGGCTAGGGCGTACGACGCGGCGGCGCGTGAGTTTCGTGGTGCTAAGGCGAAAACGAATTTTCCTATTGTTGATGATTGTTTGTTGAAGGTGCAAAATAATAATGAGTTGTTTAAGAAAGTGAGTTATGTGAGTCAACAGAGTACGAGTCAGGGTAGTACCATTGAGTCACCGAGTCGGGAGGCGGAATCGGTGGTTCCGTCGTTAGATCTCAATCTCTCGTACGGCGTCACCGCTCCGGCGGCTGTGCAGTTTCCTTTCCACCAGAAGAATATGTACTGTTTTTCTCCTTCCACAGGTACCGTGACCGGATATTTCACTCCGCCGTCGAACCAGATGTTTTACTTTTCCGACGGAATCTTCCTGTCCGGAAAAGTTCAAGTTCACCACAACGGTGGCTACGATCCGCCCGCCGTGCTTTTCCGGCGATCTGTGAGCGATGACTCCAACTCTTCCTCTGTTGTTGATTTGAAGCCGTTGCCTGCAACCGCATCGCAACGTTTGACGATAGATCTGAACCTTCCGCCACCAGCTGAATCCTTCTGATTATGATATAAAATATCAAATCATGAATTGCAACAGTAAATCCTAAAACTACGAAGACTTTTTTCCTCCAAATCGAGTAGCAATCGAATACGAAGCTTAGCGTTATGTTCTCTTCCGTCGATGAAGGAACGTCGCCATTGTTGACTGTAAATACTACATGGGATCTCCAATTTTTTTTGCAACATTTAGAGAAATCTTCGGTGTAATTTCTCCTTCTGTTGTTCTGCAAAATATGCCTGAATTTGTAGTCGCATTTTGTAGAATTCTTCGCCGTTTATGTTTAAACGTGATTTGCTACAATTTTTCCGGTATCAAATATTGTAGATCGGCGTTATTACATATTATTTGCTTTGCATATTTCCGGCGAAACAGCCGGCGGAATAGTGCAGCTTACGTCGCTATCGACGGCGCACGAGTTTCAGGCTTGCATTTAATCCACACGAACGACAGTTGTATTTCAACATGAAAAACCCACGTCTAGTTTTTCCAAGAGCTTCAGAAAATTGATATTTTGTCCTCTAAATTACTCATTTTTTTTAAGGTTGTTACTATTCACACCCCCTTGTAAGATGTACTGTGTGTGGGGGTGTATTTAGAATTCCACTTTTTAAAATAGAGAGAAACTCCAAGTGTAGAGAATTATCTAAGATTTTACAAAAAAAATTTAAAAGATGTACTTGAATGATAAATATAAGTAATATTTTAATAATATAATAGATATTGAAATCTCAAAAATAGAGAATTTGTTGAAGCTAAATGTAATTTTTTTTAGAGATTTATATATTTAAGTCGTTATTTTAGAAAAATTACAGAGAATATTTTGAAAATCCACTAACAAAATTAGTAATTTGGTGAATTGATTTTAACTAAGGTTTTACTAAAATATAATTTCTAAGAATTCTTTGTAAATGATATTTTTTATATTAGTAACTTTTAAATTAATTGCCTATGTAAAAGAGAATATATTAATTTAAATGAGATTTAAAATATAATAATTAATAGGGTTTTTAATTAAAATACCCTAAGTTTGACATTGATTTACTAAAATACCTCATTTCTTAAAAGATTTACCAAAATACCTCATTTCTTAAAAAATTTACCAAAATACCCTAATTTTCCGCGAAAGGAGCCCGCGATCGCGGGCAGGAACCAATTGTAAAATTTTTTGTGCTTCATATTTACACTTTCAGTCCCTGGCCCGCGATGGGGACTGAAAGTGTAAATATGAAGCACAAAAAATTTCACAATTGGTCCCTGCCCGCGATCGCGGGGTCTCTTCGTGGAAAATTAGGGTATTTTGGAAAAAAATTCAAGAAATGGGGTATTTTGGTAAGTCAATGTCAAACTTAGGGTATTTTAATTAAATTCCTAATTAATATGTATTAAAATATAATTGTAGATTATTATATGTCCATCATACATGTCACACATAAATGCTACCAGTGAGTATGTAAACCTAAAGTTTTGTTTGACAGTTAAATAATTATTTTTGAAAAAATAATTAAATAATATGTGTAAAATGTAATTATGATAATTACAAGGTTCTATCTGTAAATATGAATAATTATTATTTGTTTAGATAAATATAATTATTCAGATAATTATTGAAGTTCATATAATTATTCGAATTCAAATAATTACAGATAAACAAAAATTCTATTTACTGTCTATATAAATAGGATGTCAGCTCAGTTGTTTTCAGTTGACTGATTCGATTATCTGGATATGAATTATACACTTACACATATTAGAATTAGAGTTCCTTTTGGGGTATTCGGTGGAATTCGCGTGTTCATGTGTGGATACCGTTAGAGGAAACCTGTGTTGGTTTCTTAGTGCCCCGATCGTTCAACCACAACAGATCCCAATAAGGTACAATTCTAAACACCCTATGGTGTAGTTTTATTTAATTGAATGCATCAATGGATCCGATTAGATTTTAATTGTTTAGAAAAGTTTTATATAACTTTGTAACCAAAATAATTTAATTTTCGCTGCATTTATCGGTTACAAATCGCTTCAAAACCCAACAATAATTAATTAATTTAGTAAATTAAAGTATAAAAAATTAATAATTTTTATTTTTCAGACTTAATTATGGATTTGGTTCCTGTGATTCATGTGGTTATTACAAAATTAGTCCCTTGAGTAAAAAAATGAAAATGCCTTCAAGGATAAGGGAGGAACTGGATGGCTGTTAGAGGGAGAGACCAATCTGTTACAAAACGACATACGACGAGTCTTAATCTGTAATAAATGATGTTTAGGGACTATTTTCGTACCACCCAACATACCATAGGAAACAAATATATAATTAACTCTTAATTATTTATAAAATATAAATTTGAGGATGACGAAAGAAAGGTTAGAGCATCCACAACAAGGATTTCATATGGATTGTAGATGTGACACGTATGATTTTTTTTTAGAAATTATGGTGGTTGTGAGTATGATTGCTAAATTAGAAATTGATTTTGGTAATTTGTAAATGTCAAATCAGTACTTTTTGCTGATATGACAGTGAATAGTATAAGAAATTGTAGAGAATAATTTCTAAATTAGAAACTGCTTTATGTCAAACCATGTTTTGTGATATTTTGTAATGTATGTGTTTTTTGAAAAAATGTATTAATAACTTTTTTTGTTAATAAATATTAAAAAATGCAAAATATAATTTATATTAAAATAATAAAATAAATTACATATTAAAAAAATACAAACTTAACACATAAAAATACATCAATGTTCGTTTAGAAGTTCTTAAAGTTGATGTCCGTACAATCTCCGTTGTGGTTCGCTCATTGTTGGGGGATCCATTTCCATCAACTTCATGATCATTTTCCGATTTTTCCATTTGTTCTTCAGTTTTTCTGTTTCCACAAATGATGTATGAAATTCTCTCATCACCTGAAATTTTTCTTTCTCAATATTTAGGCGTTTTAACATTGTCACTTGTTCGTTTTCGGTACAACTTGTTGAAAAGGGCTTTTTTACCTTTATCCTTCGAGGCTTTCTTTTCCAACGGGTGGGATTTAGATAAAAAGAAAATGACGATTAATGTAATATTTTTACTTTGTATTTTAATTTAATGTTTTATAAATTAAACATTTATTTATTTTATTTTAGTATAATTATTTAATTAATAAAATATTTTGTATTAAATTATAGTAAAGAACATTTAATTGTAGTTTTGTTGTTATTTGATTAAAATATAGATTTTTATGACTAGGTGTCACTTTAGAAAGTGGTTGAAATTTCATTGTTGTGAATGATAATTTCAAGATCATTGCAAAGCTGATGTGACACTGATTTCATTTAACGGATCCAACTCGTTCGTTCATAACACACGTGTAACGTAATGGCTAATATAACCCTATTTTGAACTTAATTGGTTGCTTTTTTAGGGTTATTCTAAACCCACCCCTGCAAGTTTGTATACCCTTCTCCTAACATCCCTTAATTTTTTGATTTTTGATTTTATAGTTACACTTTACACCCTTAAACTAATTTATTTAATTTACTTTATATATTTAGTTTTTTATTTATCATTTTACACTTTCATTATATTAACACATATAATCGTATATTAACTAAAATACGTTAAAAAATAATTTTTTAATTTTAACAAGTTACACCATTATAATCGTCTCGTCGATACATTCGAAATGAGCCCAATATTGAATGATTTTTTATTTAATTATATTATTATATGTCATACGTTTACGTTATTTTTTGATTTAATTATATTATTATTCGTCGATACCTTCTTATTTTTTGATTTAATTATATTATTTCGAAATAAGCCCAATATTAACTAAAATACGTTAAAAAAATACTCCCCCGTCCCAAAATAAGTGTCTACATTATTATTTTTGTTTGTCTCAAAATAAATGTCCACTTTCAAAAGTACATTTTCACTTTCTCATTCTACCCTTAATTATGTGATAGATAAATTTTCTCTCTCTATAACTAAGGGTAAAATTGTACTTTGGTTAATTAAAAAGTGTAATAATTGCACACTCCTTAAGCTGTGTGCATTTTTCATTGTGGACATTTATTTTGGGACGGAGGGAGTACTTTTTATTCCAACAAATTCCAACTCTGATTATTCTTTTAAATCAATATATCCACGAGTACAAGTACGCTCTATATATTCTTCATACAAATCTAATCTACGTTTGTAAATGAGCCCAATATTGAATAATTTTTTATTTAATTATTTAATCATATGTCATATATAGTATATAAAAATATTTTTTATATTTACAATTCATACCCTTAAAAATACATTTTGATCTTCAATCAAATAAATTTAAAATACATTTAAAAATTGTAATACCCCGGGTAAGTTCGTTAGTTAAACCCTCTTTCCGTTAAAATTAGTTAACTTTATAATAATGTGTTTAGGGTAAGTTTGGCTCAATTTATAAGTTAAGGGTATCATGGTCATTAGTGAAGAGTTTAAGGGCTGAAATAGTAAATATGGGTGGATATTATCTAAAAGATATTCAGATATTTTCATAATCAGTAAAATCAGTGTGTGTAAGTGTGTGTTTTGAGAGAAAAAGAAGAAGAATAAGAAAAGGAAGAGGGTTAAGGCTCCATTTGGTGTGTTTGGAAGTGATTTCAGGTATGTGCCTTTACAAATTATGTTGGTAATTGCTAATAAGTAGTTTCCATCGGAGTAGAATAGTCGAATTCGTATCTGGTAGTATTTTCTGTTGAATCTGGGTAAAAAGAGGGTAAACCGACAGAGGTTCCCGGACAAAATGAATGTGTCCGGGTAGTTTTGTTGGTAGTGTCCGGTAGTCTCGTTGGTAGTGTCCGGTAGTTTTGATTGCAGGTGTCCGGACAAGCAATTACCCGGTAAGTTCCTCTTTTCTATGTTTCCGGATGAAATAAGATACCGGATGGTATCCGGATTACCCTGGTGTCCGGATGTTGTCCGGATTGTTATGGTTGTCCGGAAAGGGCATGCTGTCCGGATTGTCCTAGCCGTCCGGAAAGTTCTGTTTGGATCCGGAAACTTGAGATGTTTTGGTTATTTTTGAGATTTTGATGCTTTTAAGTGTCCAGTAATACTGTGTTTTTGTTGGACTTTGGATGGAGTATGATTGAGGACTGAATAAAATGTGGACTCGACTTAAGTTCGGGTTTGGGGGAGATATTGGAGGAATTAAGTTTATCTAAGTTCCTAGCCTACTAAGTAAGCTTTATGTGTGTTCTTTTGGTAAAGAAATATATGTATTTGATTGTTACAGATTCTGTGAATTTGAAGTGAAAGCAGAGTCATTTTGATAAAAGCTTGGAGAACGTTTTGATAGACTAACAGGTGAGTTTTACTTCAAAATGTTTTCAAACTGGAATACATATATGTGTGTATTGAATGTGTGATTATGTGCTTATGTTTGAAATATAATATGTGGAGATGTATATTGAAACACCCTAAAAACAGGGTCAATTTAAACCTTAAAACTTACCACAAGTTATGATCACAAACTTTCAAACTTATATAACCTGAGGATCAAATGTAAGGTTTCTATATACAAACGTCATTACTTAAATAACTTATTAATCTAATCATGACATAACAATCAGATTAATCCAGTTATCTAAACAACCGTCCCAAAAGCATCAAAAATCTCTAGATCCTCCTGTATCTCTAAGTCTGAATCTTTCCAAAAGTTCTCGTCTCTCATTCCCGCTATTTCCCGGAGCTTGTACCTGGTAAGAAGATTCAACTTGAAACATTAGGCTTTCGCCTAGTGAGGATATTCAAATCAAAATAAAATTTAATAATTAAAACATGAACAGATAACTCAAACCTGTTCTCACCCATCTTACCGTACGACAACTCCTTTTCAAATCGGGGAATCTACCCCAATCCCAATTTCCTACGACTAACTCATTTAATCGCAACAACAATATAAGAGCTAACTCTGAATCGTTCCAGATTCATAATCAATAATCACACACAAGAAATTACAAGTCAAAACCTGCCTATTTCTTAATCAGGAAGTAGAGATTACAAATTACTTTATGCCTATCTCTAGTCTTCCTCTCATCACAGGGAAATCTCCGATCTTCCCAAATCGAAATGGGAATTATTAAGCAAGCTCTGCTTATTCCGCATTCCACCTCAGAATCAATGGCCCCCATGGGATTATAATATCGCGATACTCAAATCGAGACTCATGATTCAAGGTTCACCCAATTACTAAAATTACATCCCTTTGGTCTATGGCGAGTAATCGGTTCCCATCATACCGTACCCAAGTGCCCTCGGTGACCGGATGCCTATTTTAGTAAAAGCACATAATCACATAATATAATATATGTAATAATCGATACTACTATATGCGTCCAGCATACAGTATATCATTTCTCCGAACATATTCTATATATATATATAATATCAAGAATATTAATATCTCCTCATCTAAATCTCTTAATTATCTCCTCTTTAACTTAGCATGGAAGTTAATAACTCAATCAAGCTTCAAATCATAATTAGAGTTCATAACCACATAGTAATTTCATGTAGTAGATAATCAAACTTAGCATGCAAGTTTAATAAATAAATACTAGTTCATCAATTTCATATATAACTCATCTTGGAAACTTTAACATGGTAACCAACATAACACAACTTTTAATCGCCCTCTTGGCTTATCTCTAATTTAATCAAATCCACATAAGACATATTCATGCATACATATAAAGCATCTAATTCAAGATTAATTACTGAATTTTAAAGAGAGTTGAATAAACTCACCTGATGCGTTATTACTCCTTTTAATCCTTTTTAACACGTAAAGGGCTCATTTCTTCACTACCACAGCTTACTGTATTATTCAATTACACATACTGATATTAATTATCAAAACAGAACCCTCTATAACTGAAAATCCTTAATCTCTCAAAATCACATCTCAAGTCGCAATGAACTGAAATCGCAATCACCTATTGCGATTTCACTTCCAAATCGCAGTGAACTGGAGTCGCAGTCCTCTATTGCGATTCCAATTCCAAGTCGCAGTGAACTGTTGCGATTACAGTACCAAGTCGCAACTGCCCATTGCAATTTCACCCCAAGTCGCAACTAACTGTTGCGATTCCAAAGCCAAGTCGCAATGGTCTACTGCGACTCCAACTCCAAGTCGCAATTGCCCATTGCGACAATCATGAATGTCGCAACTCAAGGTTGCGACTTCGATGATATTCAACCAAGTCTCAGTCCACTAAGTTCGTTCTAAACCCAGATTTTTATACTTTTAATCTATGTTTGTTTATACCAATTTGCAGATATGTTTAATACACTTATCTTAACATATCCTAATACTCAAATTCCCATTATCATCAAAATTACCAAAACCTAACATAAAAATTCCCAAGAAAGCTTTTTAACTAAGAAGATGATGGATTAGAGAGTGATTACCTTTTATGAATCTTCCAGAATAAACACAATAATCAGTTGATTGAAAGGTATTGATCTTCTCCTTCTCTTTTCTCAATTTTTCTATCTCTCGGTTCTCTTTTCCTCTCAAAACCGAAAGACACACAAAAGCACACACACACACACACTTGCACAATTAGACTATATTGCCTCACATTAAGACACCTCATCCTTAAACTAATGAGTCATAAACCAAAATACCAAATGAACCCTCATCTTTAAGAAAATGACATTACAACCTTCAATCTTTAAATCCACTTTAATCAAGACTTATATAAAAGATACAATTTAACCCCTAGTTAAGATTGAAATTCCCAAAATAATACAACGAAAAATTCGGGATGTTACAATACTCCCCAACTTGAAAATGATTTCGTCCCCGAAATCAAAGTTAGGTAAACAAATGAGGATACCTATCCCTCATACTCTCCTCTGACTCTAAAGTTACATTAGTACCTCTATGATGTTTCCACTGTACTTTCAACATAGCTACCTCTTTACCACTACGTAACTTTCTAACCGATCTTTCTAAAATTGCCTCTGGTTCCTCTACACAGCGACTTTTTTCATCTATTCTCACATCTGTGATTGGAATCACATCTTCCTCTTCGGCCAAACACTTCCGAAGATAACATACATGAAAAGTATTATGAACTCCTTCCAACTCTGGTGGAAGATCTAACTTGTAAGCTTGTAACCCAATTCTCTCAACAATGGTGAAAGGTCCTAGAAAACGAGGACTCAACTTCCCACGTTTTCCAAACCTTATCACACCTTTCCATGGGGATACCTGAGCATCACACGCTCCCCAACTTGAAATTCCTTTGGTCTCCGCTTCGGGTCAGCATAACTTTTCTGTCTATCTTGGGCTGCTTTCATATGCTGCCGAATCTCTTTTACTTTATCCGCTGTTTGCTGTACTAACTCTGGACCAGCAAACTGTTTCTCCCCGGCTTCTAGCCAACACACCGGATTTCTACACTTACGACCATACAACGCTTCGAAGGGTGCTCTCCCGATGCTCGAATGATAACTATTGTTATACGCAAATTCTACTAACGGTAGATGCGTATCCCAGTTACCACCAAAATCTAAAACACAACACCTGAGCATATCCTCCAAAGTTTGAATAGTCCGCTCACTCTGTCCATCGGTCTGTGGATGAAAAGCAGTACTCAAATTAACTTTAATACCCAATTCTTCTTGCAATGATCGCCAAAATCTCGAGGTAAACCGACTATCACGATCTGACACTATCGACACCGGTATACCATGCCTTGACACCACTTCATCAATATACAACTTTGCCAATTTCTCAATTGGTGATGCCTCTTTCATTGCTAGAAAATGAGCACTCTTAGTTAATCTATCCACGATTACCCATATTGTGTCGTTACCTTTTTGCGTCTTTGGTAACTTCGTCACAAAGTCCATGGTAATCTTCTCCCACTTCCATTCCGGAATTTCCAAGGATTGGAAACTTCCGTACGGTTTCTGATGTTCAGCTTTCACCAACGAACATGTTGTATACATTTCTACCTTTCGAGCCACATCTACTTTCATTGCTGGCCACCAATAATGCAATTTCAAATCTCGATACATCTTCGTACTCCCAGGGTGAATGGAATACTTAGATTTATGAGAATCTTCGAGAATCAATTCTCGATTTCCTCCAATTTTAGGCACCCAAACTCTTCCTTGAAACAATTTAATCCCCCGACCATCTTCAGTCAACTGAAGATGTTGCTTACCCATTACTTCCTCTTTCAGATTTTCCTCTTGCAAAGCAATCACTTGTGCTTCTTTGATCTTTTCCATCAAACTTGACGTTACATCAATTCTATCATTTACCGATTTCAAACACCCACCATATTCTTTTCTACTTAAGGCATCAGCCACGACATTTGCTTTACCAGGGTGGTAATGCAATTCGCAATCGTAATCCTTAAGCAATTCTAACCATCTTCGCTGCCTCATGTTTAATTCCTTCTGATCAAAAACATGTTGCAAACTCTTGTGATCAGTAAAAAGAGTACACTTTGTTCCATACAAATAGTGTCGCCACAACTTCAGAGCGAACACTACTGCTGCTAACTCTAAATCATGGGTAGGATAATTCTTTTCATGTTCTTTAAGCTGTCTCGAGGCATAGGCAATCACTTTGCCCCTTTGCATTAGCACACATCCTAGACCCATCTTTGAAGCATCACTATACACAACAAAATATTCTGTCCCTTCTGGCAAGGCAAGTACAGGTGCTTCACACAGTTTTTGACGTAAAGTTCTGAAAGCTGTTTCCTGTTTCTCCGTCCAAACAAACTTCTCATTCTTTCTAGTTAACAACGTCAACGCAGATGCAATCTTAGAGAAATCTTTTATGAATCTTTTATAATAACCTGCTAATCCCAGAAAGCTTCTTATCTCAGATGCACTTCTAGGTGTCTCCCAATTCGTCATCGCTTCAATCTTTGAAGGATCTACTTTAACTCCTTCAGAAGTAATCACATGACCTAGGAACTGCACCTCCTTCAACCAAAATTCACACTTTGAAAACTTTGCGTATAACTTCTCTTTTCTTAAAACTTCTAAGACTTCACGAAGATGTTGCTCATGATCTTCTTCAGTCTTTGAATAAATAAGTATGTCGTCAATAAACACAATGACAAACTTATCTAAAAATGGTCGACACACTTTGTTCATCAAATCCATAAATATCGCAGGAGCATTTGTCAACCCAAATGGCATTACAAGGAACTCATAATGTCCATATCTTGTTCTAAACGCTGTTTTTGAAACGTCTTCATCTCTTACCCGCACTTGATGGTATCCAGATCTTAAATCTATCTTTGAAAAGTATCCCGCACCTTGGAGTTGATCAAATAGATCATCAATCCTCGGAAGCGGATACTTGTTCTTAATAGTTACCTTATTCAACTCTCGGTAATCAATACACATTCTCATGGTACCATCTTTCTTCTTAACAAATAAAACTGGAGCTCCCCACGGTGAAGAACTCGGTCTTACGAAACCCTTATCTAATAACTCCTGAAGCTGAGTCATCATCTCTTTCATCTCAGCAGGTGCTAAACGATAAGGTGCTCGTGCAATCGGTGCCGATCCAGGAATAATATCGATACGAAACTCCACCTGTCTTTCAACTGGCAAACCTGGAAGGTCATCCGGGAACACATCCGGAAACTCACACACCACGTTGAAGTCTTGAATATTTTTCTTTTCTAACTTTGTATCAATAACATAGGCTAGATAAGACCAACACCCTTTCGATAAACATTTCCGCGCCTTCATCACTGAAATCAACGGAATTTCTCCTTCCTGCTTTTCTCCGAACACGAATACACTATCTTTCTCGCCCATTGGAATTCGAATCAACTTCTTTGCGCACATAATTTCTGCCTGGTTGTTGCTCAACCAATCCATCCCTACTACAATATCAAAGCTCCCAATTTCCATTAACAACAAGTTAATCGGAAATTCTGTTCCCTCTATCATAATCTTACAATCGGCCAGGCTCTCCTTAACCAAAGTCTGAACTCCATTAGCTATTTCGACTACTAAGGCATCTCCTAGAGTAGTAACCGGCATAGCTAACTTATGTTGAAACAACTTGGATACAAAAGAATAATTTGCACCACTATCAAACAACACACGTGCAGGAATAGAGTTTATAAGAAATGTACCCGAGACCACGTCCTTTGACCCCTTCGCTTCATCAGAAGTCATTTGGAATGCACGACCGGTTGGTTTGGGAATATCCAGCTTTCTTCCCTGATCTCCTCCTCTTTTCAACTTCGGACAATCTTTTCGAAAATGACCCGGTTGCTGACATTCAAAACAAACCGACCCATGCACTGTACAACTCGACGCCATATGTCCCATCTTCCCACACTTGAAACATTGATTTCCGACTACACGACATTGGCCAAAATGTTTACTTTTGCATTTTGAACACCAACCCGGTTCTCTGCGAGAATCATTGCGAATGTTCTTTCCGAATAATCTTAATTTCGGAGAAGGTTCGGAACGACCCTCCCATTTTCTCTTTTCCCCAACCTGCGCTTTCTCCTCCTTATCTTTCACATACATTTCCTCTATCACCTTTGCTTCCTCAATCGTCTCCCTCAAGGTAGCAGATTTTGAACTACGAACTCTTGTCATCATATCTGCTGGTAGACCTTTCAAGTAATACTTAATCTTTTCTTTCTCTGTTGAAGCCACGTGCCCCCACAAGATTTAGCTTCTCCATAAAGACCTCGGTATATTTTCTCACCGACATATTACCCTTCTTAATATTCCGAAACTCTTCTTCAATTCGGTCCATCTCATGCTCGTTACAATATTCTTCTAAAATCTTTGCCTTAAACTGACTCCAAGTTACGGAATTCAAAGCTGCCTCAGTCACAGTTGATGATAACACATTCCACCACTGCAACGCTTTTCCACGCAACATTTGTGACCCAAATCTCACCTTAGATCTCTCATCTGAACATTCACAGGCACGAAAAGCCTGCTCGATTTCTCTTATCCAGTTCATACAAACCACTGGATTATCATCTCCCTTGAATTCTGGTGGTTTACAACTTAGGAACGTCTTGTAAGAACAGTTTCTGTCAACCCTTCTAACTGTCTCCACTCCTGGATTTACAGTCGGATTTATCACATTAGTATCGGTCACTGTTCTCCTTGGCTCCACATTTCGATCATTAATCAATTTCGTAAACATCTCTGCCTGTCTCCCCATTACAGTATTCATCATCTCTGCTTGCCTCTCCATTGAAGCATTCATCAGCCGAGTCACATTATCCATTATTCGCCCCTCCATACCTGAATCTGACGACGTTTGATCAACATTACTAGTACCTCCTGGATGTACTCGACTTCGCATTCCTCCCAAGGAAATAAAATCTGATGGCGTATCAGGAACTCCGCCCAATCCAGTTTGTCTCTCTCCAGCATCGTCTAACCAATTCCTATTCATCGAAGAATTTGGAGACCTCGGGGGCGTATTCACCATCGTTCTGATGGAGCATATAAGAATACTCATCAGTTAATGGTTTATACAACTAAACATACAATACATACTTTACCGCTAATCAGTCACTGTAACAATTTAGAAACAAGTATGCTTGTGTAATAATATATTCATAATAACAGTAGCTAATTGAAATTGCGAACATATCATACATGAGAATTCTCATTACCATTGTTACAGTATCAACTTCGCGTATTTCTGTCGACTCTAAGACTACCCATTCTTAGTACTTCTATCCAAAACTCACGGATCATAACTTAACTCGTCTCAGCTTAAGTCTAGGTATCTCAAATTCATACCTAGTTCGCTTAAACTAAAGCTCTGATACCATACTGAAACACCCTAAAACAGGGTCAATTTAAACCTTAAAATTTACCACAAGTTATGATCACAAACTTTCAAACTTATATAACCTGAGGATCAAATGTAAGGTTTCTATATACAAACGTCATTACTTAAATAACTTATTAATCTAATCATGACATAACAATCAGATTAATCCAGTTATCTAAACAACCGTCCCAAAAGCATCAAAAATCTCTAGAGCCTCCTGTATCTCTAAGTCTGAATCTTTCCAAAAGTTCTCGTCTCTCATTCCCGCTATTTCCCGGAGCTTGTACCTGGTAAGAAGATTCAACTTGAAACATTAGGCTTTCGCCTAGTGAGGATATTCAAATCAAAATAAAATTTAATAATTAAAACATGAACATATAACTCAAACCTGTTCTCACCCATCTTACCGTACGACAACTCCTTTTCAAATCGGGGAATCTACCCCAATCCCAATTTCCTACGACTAACTCATTTAATCGCAACAACAATATAAGAGCTAACTCTGAATCGTTCCAGATTCATAATCAATAATCACACACAAGAAATTACAAGTCAAAACCTGCCTATTTCTTAATCAGGAAGTAGAGATTACAAATTACTTTATGCCTATCTCTAGTCTTCCTCTCATCACAGGGAAATCTCCGATCTTCCCAAATCGAAATGGGAATTATTAAGCAAGCTCTGCTTATTCCGCATTCCACCTCAGAATCAATGGCCGCCATGGGATTATAATATCGCGATACTCAAATCGAGACTCATGATTCAAGGTTCACCCAATTACTAAAATTACATCCCTTTGGTCTATGGCGAGTAATCGGTTCCCATCATACCGTACCCAAGTGCCCTCGGTGATCGGATGCCTATTTTAGTAAAAGCACATAATCACATAATATAATATATGTAATAATCGATACTACTATATGCGTCCAGCATACAGTATATCATTTCTCCGGACATATTCTATATATATATATAATATCAAGAATATTAATATCTCCTCATCTAAATCTCTTAATTATCTCCTCTTTAACTTAGCATGGAAGTTAATAACTCAATCAAGCTTCAAATCATAATTAGAGTTCATAACCACATAGTAATTTCATGTAGTAGATAATCAAACTTAGCATGCAAGTTTAATAAATAAATACTAGTTCATCAATTTCATATATAACTCATCTTGGAAACTTTAACATGGTAACCAACATAACACAACTTTTAATCGCCCTCTTGGCTTATCTCTAATTTAATCAAATCCACATAAGACATATTCATGCATACATATAAAGCATCTAATTCAAGATTAATTACTGAATTTTAAAGAGAGTTGAATAAACTCACCTGATGCGTTATTACTCCTTTTAATCCTTTTTAACACGTAAAGGGCTCCTTTCTTCACTACCACAGCTTACTGTATTATTCAATTACACATACTGATATTAATTATCAAAACAGAACCCTCTATAACTGAAAATCCTTAATCTCTCAAAATCACATCTCAAGTCGCAATGAACTGAAATCGCAATCACCTATTGCGATTTCACTTCCAAATCGCAGTGAACTGGAGTCGTAGTCCTCTATTGCGATTCCAATTCCAAGTCGCAGTGAACTGTTGCGATTACAGTACCAAGTCGCAACTGCCCATTGCGATTTCACCCCAAGTCGCAACTAACTGTTGCGATTCCAAAGCCAAGTCGCAATGGTCTACTGCGACTCCAACTCCAAGTCGTAATTGCCCATTGCGACAATCATGAATGTCGCAACTCAAGGTTGCGACTTCGATGATATTCAACCAAGTCTCAGTCCACTAAGTTCGTTCTAAACCCAAATTTTTATACTTTTAATCTATGTTTGTTTATACCAATTTGCAGATATGTTTAATACACTTATCTTAACATATCCTAATACTCAAATTCCCATTATCATCAAAATTACCAAAACCCAACATAAAAATTCCCAAGAAAGCTTTTTAACAAAGAAGATGATGGATTAGAGAGTGATTACCTTTTATGAATCTTCCAGAATAAACACAATAATCAGTTGATTGAAAGGTATTGATCTTCTCCTTCTCTTTTCTCAAATTTTCTATCTCTCGGTTCTCTTTTCCTCTCAAAATCGAAAGACACACAAAAGCACACACACACACTTGCACAATTAGACTATATTGCCTCACATTAAGACACCTCATCCTTAAACTAATGAGTCATAAACCAAAATACCAAATGAACCCTCATCTTTAAGAAAATGACATTACAACCTTCAATCTTTAAATCCACTTTAATCAAGACTTATATAAAAGATACAATTTAACCCCTAGTTAAGATTGAAATTCCCAAAATAATACAACGAAAAATTCGGGATGTTACATATATTATTTTTACAGGAGTATTACACTATACGAGAGTGTGTTGGCCGGGCTTAGAACCGGTGGTGTTGGCTGTAATATTCGTACAGGGGTGTTGGCTGTAATTGTCGTACAACGGAGTTAATTTATTAGTTGGCTTGCAACCAACTAATATGGCCATGGGAATGAGACAGGAAAAGTACACGATGCGTGAGTTATGATTGGTATTTATCTTTTGTGATATATATATGGTATTTGTGCAAATGGTTTTAAAAATGACAGAGATTTTCTCACTTAGACCATTAGGTCTAACCCTCATTTTGTTTTAAAATATGTATTCCAGGTCATGGATCGGGTAAGGACAAATGAATAGAGTATTCGGTGGCTAGCTTTTGGGAAGACTTATATGTTGAAGACTATGATGTGTTTTGCGTTTATAACCTTGTTATTAGATATAATGTATTTAATTAGCGAAAAGTTGTAATGGAATACCTTATTTTGGATTGTAAAGACTAAGGGACCGTATTTGTTATATAATGTATCTTTGTTATGTAACGACGTTATGAAATATATGTTATTTGTTGTATGTTTGGGATCCGGGTTGTTACAGATGGTATCAGAGCCCTAGTTTAAGGGATTTAGGTATTCGTATCTGTACCTAGACTTAAACTGCATGTGAAGTAGGATGTCCCTGTTATTTTTAGAACCTTGGGATGTTAAATATAAAAAGGTAGAAGGAACATCATGTAAGGTAATTTCATATTACACCTGGCCAGTGTAATTGTGATCTTACAGATACATGTTTGAACTGGAATACCTTGTTATATGGGGTATGTGCTTATGTGTATATTAACCTTGTTTGAATTAACAGAATGGCAAGTGGTACTAGACAAACGAATCGAAGGGGAAGAGGGGATCATGATAGAACAAATCCAACAGTTGGGGTAAGAGGAAGAGGGGGAGAAAGAGGTAGAGGCAGAACAGGCGGCAGAGTTCAGCCGCGAGGTACTGAATTTGTAACAAGGGACGATCTAACAGCTGAAATGGGAAGGTTACAAGCAAATATTCAAGCCATGTTTAACCAGACTCGTAATACTGAAACGGAAAGACCAGATCCTAACCTGGAAGATGAGATGCCTATCATACCTACTGTCGTACTAGTAATGAAAAAGTGTGATTATAAAATGTTTCTCAGTTGCAAGCCTCCTACATACTCAGGAGATCGGGATCCAGTGAAAGCTATGAAGTGGCTGAAGGAAATAGAAGCTATCTTCAAGACTAGTAAATGCGCTGAAGAGGATATAGTACTTTATGGAACCGCAATGTTAAAAGGCGATGCTTTATACTGGTGGGAAGCTCATATTTCTTCGGGAGGGTCTGACATATATTCTACCTTCTCTTGGGAAGAATTTGTTATAGCTTTCAGAAAACAGCTTTGTCCTCAAGCCGCAGTTAAACAATTGGAAGGGGAGTTTGTGAACTTGCAGCAAGGGAATTTGTCAGTTCGAGACTACACCGCTCGTTTTCTGGAAAAGTACCGTTTCGCGGAATACTACGTTGCCACGGAGGCAATGAAGATTGAGAGGTTTATCTTTGGGTTGAATGCAGAAGTCAGAAGTTTTGTGATTGCTAAAGGACCAGAAACCTTCTCTGCCGCAGTAGACGCAGCGGAAACCGTGGAACAGGATAAAGGGAGAAGTACTAGTGATAAAGGTGCGGGAAAAAGAAAGTGGGAAGGATCCCCGTATGATCCGAAGAAGTCCAGGTTTCAGAGATTTGATAACCGTCCGCCTTTCCGACCAGCGGAAAGACCTTGTCAGAAATGCAACCGTATCCACCAAGGAAACTGTCAGGTTGATACTCGGGTTTGTTATAGGTGTGGGAAAACCGGACATGTTGCTAAAGATTGTCGGGTAACGCGGTTTTGTTTCTTATGTAATTCTCCTGATCACATCCAGTCTGATTGTCCGAGGGGAAGAATACAGCAAGGGGGTACGTCAGGGAAACCAGCGGGTGTTAGACCAGTAGTTCCAAGACTAGAACCACCAAGAACAAGGGGTCGTATGTTTCAGATGACAGCAAAAGAAGCGGAGGAAACTCCGGATGTGGTTACAGGTACATTGTTCATAAACTCTACACGTGCTAAAGTGTTATTTGACTCCGGTGCAAACCGATCGTTCGTATCTCCTGCATTTGCTGCTTATCTGCATTTAAAGCCTAAAGTGTTAGATCATGCTTTAATGGTAGATACTGCAAATGATAATCAAGTATCGGTTAAATAAGTTTTTGATAGTTGTGTGATAAATATAGAGGGGTGTGGAGTACCTATTCAACTATTTCCTATAGCTTTGATCGAGTTTGATGTAGTAGTGGGAATGGATTGGTTAGCCGAGAATCAAGCTAACATAGTTTTTGATAAGAAGTTAATAAATGTTGTATTACCTGAGAGGGAACCGGTAGTGATTTATGGTGATCGTAGAAATCATCAGTCTTGCCTTATATCTATGATAAAAGCCCGTAAGTGTGTTAATAAAGGTTGCCCGAGTTACTTAGCTTATGTGATAGATATTAACTCAGAAAAGAATAAGTTGGAAGATATTCCTATTGTTAGTGAATTCCCAAAAGTTTTCTCCGAAGACTTGAATAGTCTTCCGCCCGTTAGACAAGTAGAGTTCGGTATAGATCTGATTCCTGGAGCCGCTCCTGTAGCCCGTGCACCGTATCGTCTGGCACCTCCAGAGATGAAAGAAATGATGACACAACTGCAAGACCTATCTGATAAAGGCTTCATCAGACCCAGTTCTTTGCCGTGGGGTGCACCAGTTTTGTTTGTGAAAAAGAAGGATGGTTCGATGAGAATGTGTATCGACTACCGGGAACTGAATAAGCGCACGATCAAGAACAAGTATCCGCTTCCCAGAATTGATGACCTCTTCGATCAATTGGTTGGAGCTTGTTATTTCTCCAAGATTGATCTAAGATCTGGTTATCATCAGCTGATGGTTAAAGAAGAAGACGTTCTGAAAACTGCTTTTCGCACAAGGTACGGTCACTATGAATTCTTAGTGATGCCGTTTGGACTGACGAACGCTCCAGCTGCTTTTATGGATTTAATGAATCGGGTATGTAAGTCGTATCTCGATAGATTTGTTATTGTATTTATCGATGATATACTTATCTATTCCCGATCCAAAGAAGAGCACGCACAACATCTTCGTTTAATTCTGGAATTGTTGAAGAAGGAACAGTTGTATGCTAAATTTTCCAAATGTGAATTCTGGCTACGAGAAGTTCAGTTTCTGGGGCATGTAGTTTCTGAGAAAGGCATTCAAGTTGATCCGATGAAAGTGGAAGCGATTGAAAAGTGGGAACCGCCGAGAACGCCAACCGAAGTACGAAGTTTTCTGGGTATAGCCGGTTACTATCGAAAGTTCATAAAAGATTTTTCTCGTATCGCTACGCCTCTCACTAAGCTGACCCGGAAGAATCTAAAGTTCGAATGGAAAGCAGAACAGGATGAAGCATTCCGAATATTGAAAGAGAAACTCTGTAGCGCACCGATACTAGCATTACCTGAAGGTTTCGATGATTTTGTTGTTTACAGTGCTTCCAAACTGGGATTGGGTTGTGTACTAATGCAGTGTGGAAAGGTTATTGCTTATGCTTCTCGTCAGTTAAAAGATCACGAAAGACAGTATCCTACACACGACATGGAACTTGCAGCAGTTGTTTTCGCGTTGAAGATTTGGAGACATTATCTTTACGGCTCTAAATGTCAAATTTATACTGAGCATAAGAGTCTCCAACATCTTTTCGATCATAAGGAACTAAATATGAGACAAAGAAGATGGCTAGAACTGGTAAATGATTACGACTGTGAAATTCTTTATCATCCGGGAAAGGCGAATGTGGTAGCTGATGCACTAAGTCGTCAAGAAAGGAGTGGAACAATAAAAGCCATTGCACTAAGAGCTGAACTTCTACCTAACATCTTCGACGAATTGAAGAAGTGTCAAGTGGAAACTTTTTAGGAAGAACATTGGAAATCAGAACGGTTAGTGGGGATATCAGCATTGCTTGTAAAAGATGATCGGGGGTTATTGTGTCTGGAAAACATAATTTGGGTGCCTTGTTTGGGTGGTTTACGTGATCGGGTACTACAATAAGCTCATCAATCTCGTTTCTCTATTCATCCAGGTACGAATAAGATGTATAAAGACCTAAAACAATTCTATTGGTGGCCGGGAATAAAAAGAAGCATTGCTCAGCATGTGGATGGTTGTACTACTTGTAAGAAGGTAAAGATTGAACATCAAAAGCCGTTTGGTCAGTTGCAACGGTTAGAAATACCTATGTGGAAATGGGATCAGATTACTACGGATTTCATCACGAAGCTACCAAGGACTCCGAAGGGATTTGATGCCATTTGGGTAATTGTTGACAGATTGACAAAGTCAGCTCACTTCCTACCAATAAAAGAAACTTATTCGTTAGAACGACTAGCCAAGTTGTACATTGACGAAATAGTAACTCGACATGGAGTTCCAATCTCGATTATTTCTGATCGTGATAGTCGTTTTACTTCAAGGTTCTGGAGGAGTTTTCAAAAAGAAATGGGAACGCAGATAAAGTTAAGTACAACATATCATCCTCAAACCGACGGTTCGAGTGAGCGAACAATTCAGACTTTAGAAGATATGCTACGGGCCTGCATTGTTGACTTTGGGGGATCATGGGTTAAGCATTTACCGTTAATCGAATTTGCCTACAACAACAGTTATCATTCCAGCATACAAGCGGCACCGTTCGAAGTTCTGTATGGTAGAAAATGTCGAACTCCTTTGTGTTGGAACGAAGTGGGAGAGAAACAGTTAGCGGGGCCAGATATAGTTCAGTTAACCACGGATAAGATTACTCAAATTCGGGAACGTTTGAAAGTGGCTCAAGATAGACAGAAAAGCTACGTTGACCGACGTCGAAAGCCGTTAGAATTCCAAGTTGGAGATTTCGTAATGTTAAAAGTCTCGCCTTGGAAAGGAGTCATTCGATTTGGCAAGCAAGGTAAGCTCAGTCCGAGATACATCGGGCCATTTGCAATTACAGAAAGGATTGGTGAAGTAGCCTACAGGTTGAAGTAGCCTATTTTGAACTTAATTGGTTGCTTTTTTAGGGTTATTCTAAACCTACCCCCTGCAAGTTTGTATACCCCTCTCCTCACATCCCTTAATTTTTTGATTTTTGATTTTATAGTTACACTTTACACCCTTAAACTAATTTATTTAATTTACTTTATATATTTAGTTTTTTATTTATCATTTTACACTTTCATTATATTAACACATATAATCGTATATTAACTAAAATACGTTAAAAAAATAATTTTTTAATTTTAACAAGTTACACCATTATAATCGTCTCGTCGATACATTCGAAATGAACCCAATATTGAATGATTTTTTATTTAATTATATTATTATATGTCATACGTTTACGTTATTTTTTGATTTAATTATATTATTATTCGTCGATACCTTCTTATTTTTTGATTTAATTATATTATTTCGAAATAAGCCCAATATTAACTAAAATACGTTAAAAAAATACTCCCTCCGTCCCAAAATAAGTGTCTACATTACTATTTTTGTTTGTCTCAAAATAAATGTCCACTTTCAAAAATACATTTTCACTTTCCCATTCTACCCTTAATTATGTGATAGATAAATTTTCTCTCTCTATAACTAAGGGTAAAATTGTACTTTGGTTAATTAAAAAGTGTAATAATTGCACACTCCTTAAGCTGTGTGCATTTTTCATTGTGGACATTTATTTTGGGACGGAGGGAGTACTTTTTATTCCAACAAATTCCAACTCTGATTATTCATTTAAATCAATATATCCATGAGTACAAGTACGCTCTATATATTGTTCATACAAATCTAATCTACGTTTGTAAATGAGCCCAATATTGAATATTTTTTGATTTAATTATTTTATTATATGTTATATATAGTATATAAAAATATTTTTTATATTTACAATTCATACCCTTAAAAATACATTTAAAAATTGTAATACCCCGGGTAAGTTCGTTAGTTAAACCCTCTTTCCGTTAAAATTAGTTAACTTTATAATAATGTGTTTAGGGTAAGTTTGGCTCAATTTACAAGTTAAGGGTATCATGGTCATTAGTGAAGAGTTTAAGGGCTGAAATAGTAAATATGGGTGGATATTATCTAAAAGATATTCAGATATTTTCATAATCAGTAAAATCAGTGTGTGTAAGTGTGTGTTTTGAGAGAAAAAGAAGAAGAAGAAAAGGAAGAGGGTTAAGGCTCCATTTGGTGTGTTTGGAAGTGATTTCAGGTATGTGCCTTTACAAATTATGTTGGTAATTGCTAATAAGTAGTTTCCATTGGAGTAGAATAGTAGAATTCGTATCTGGTAGTATTTTCTGTTGAATCTGGGTAAAAAGAGGGTAAACCGACAGAGGTTCCCGGACAAAATGAATGTGTCCGGGTAGTTTTGTTGGTAGTGTCCGGTAGTCTCGTTGGTAGTGTCCGGTAGTTTTGATTGCAGGTGTCCGGACAAGCAATTACCCGGTAAGTTCCTCTTTTCTATGTTTCCGGATGAAATAAGATACCGGATGGTATCCGGATTACCCTGGTGTCCGGATGTTGTCCGGATTGTTATGGTTGTCCGGAAAGGGCATGCTGTCCGGTTTGTCCTAGTCGTCCGGAAAGTTCTGTTTGGATCCGGAAACTTGAGCTGTTTTGGTTATTTTTGAGATTTTGATGCTTTTAAGTGTCCAGTAATACTGTGTTTTTGTTGGACTTTGGATGGAGTATGATTGAGGACTGAATAAAATGTGGACTCGACTTAAGTTCGGGTTTGGGGGAGATATTGGAGGAATTAAGTTTATCTAAGTTCCTAGCCTACTAAGTAAGCTTTATGTGTGTTCTTTTGGTAAAGAAATATATGTATTTGATTGTTACAGATTCTGTGAATTTGAAGTGAAAGCAGATTGTTACATATATGTGTGTATTGAATGTGTGATTATGTGCTTATGTTTGAAATATAATATGTAGAGATGTATATTATATTTACATGAGTATTACACTATACGAGAGTGTGTTGGCCGGGCTTAGGACCGGTGGTGTTGGCTGTAATATTCGTACAACGGTGTTGGCTGTAATTGTCGTACAACGGAGTTAATTTATTAGTTGGCTTGCAACCAACTAATATGGCCATGGGAATGAGACAGGAAAAGTACACGATGCGTGAGTTATGATTGGTATTTATCTTTTGTGATATATATATGGTATTTGTGCAAATGGTTTTAAAAATGACAGAGATTTTCTCACTTAGACCATTAGGTCTAACCCTCATTTTGTTTTAAAATATGTTTTCCAGGTCATGGATCGGGTAAGGACAAGTGAATAGAGTATTCGGTGGCTAGCTTTTGGGAAGACTTATATGTTGAAGACTATGATGTGTTTTGCGTTTATAACCTTGTTATTAGATATAATATATTTAATTAGCGGAAAGTTGTAATGGAATACCTTATTTTGGATTGTAAAGACTAAGAGGATCGTATTTGTTATATAATGTATCTTTGTTATGTAACAACGTTATGAAATATATGTTATTTGTTGTATGTTTGGGATCCGGGTTGTTACAAAAATAAACTTCGAAATGCATTAAAAAATTAATTTGTAAATAAAAAATATAGTCAGTCCCGGGCCGGGCCTTGTGATAAAAATCGTAACTAGTTAAGAATCGTCGCACCATAACCGGTCCCGTATCGAGTCGGTCAGTCTCGGTTCCAAGTATGTCTCGGGTTAGGCTGGACCTATTTAGCCATTTCTAGGCCCTAAACGCTATAAACCATAGTGTTATGTGTAAGGCGTGCATAACCCAAATAGTCCAAAATCCGAACCCGAATTCCAACCGGAAATAATGTGTTTGTGCAAAATCCGAATATCCTGAAATCCGAAAATCGAAACGCGACTTTTTGTGGGATACTTAGGTTCGTGTTGGGTTTGATCTTTGACTACCCGACCTGTCTGAAAACCCGAAATAATATAAATATATTTTTTAAATATTATATAAACATAATTATTTATGTAATTATCTTTTGAAAATCGTAAATTATAGTCTATTGAAATGTTTTCTAATTTCTAAACTTACTATAGATTTCATCAATCTTTCACTTGATTGAATTCGTCCTCAAAATTGATTGAATTTATATTTGAAATAGTAAACTAATTAAACAAGTATAAGGGTGTAAAATGTAATTTTCAAATAAAAAAATAAAAATGTAATTAGTGTGTGAATGTGAATAGGTCGTAATAGAGAAGTAGGATGGGTATAGAAATTTGCAGGGATAGGGATGGCAACACCTCTTTTTTAACAACCAAAATAATTAAATTAAATATTGTCCATAAAAAAGAAAGGTTGAGAGTGATGGTATTAAAGAAAAAACACGTGCGACACATGGAAGAAAAGCGCGTGAGAGTGGACGTGTGGGGTCCAGAGAGAAGCGGTCGTATGTGTGAGGGGTGGTGCGTAGCGAATAAGAAAAGGACACGTGTATCTAAAATGAGAGGGTAAAGTAGGAAATAGCGTGAAGGAGGACCCTATCCGAGTATCCGACAGCTTCCCGTAAGGTTATCAACATACCAACAGCCCCACATGTTTATTAGAGAATTTTTTGACAATTTTATTTTTAATCTTTTTAATAATTTATAAATTAAATTTTTTAGAAGTTATATTCAATTTTAACATGTTTTTAAATTAGATATCTCAACATTTATAATATTATTTTAATATCAAATAAATTAATCATTTTGATATACTTTTAATCTTTAATATAAAATAATAAATATAAAAGTTTTTTTTGGAAACTAAAATCGAAATTTTTAACAAACCAAAAAACCCATAAATAAGGTTTACTCTTTAAATTATATATCACACAAAATACACACTTAATTTTTACATATAACTATTTCAAATATAAATGTACTAATTATTTATTGCATTTTGCAATGATGGAACTTCATTGCAAAATTTTAATACCATGATAAAGTATTAATGATTTTTTTTAATAAATATCATAAATAATTATGATTGTATTTAGTTTATATCAACAATGGGTAAACATTTAAGGATTATGAAGAAAAACTTGGAATTTATAAAAAGTTGTTTGTTAGATGATATGAACTAATAACATCTCCAACGGATTTTCTATAAATTTTTTAAAATAAAGAACCAAAATTTAAAATCTTTAAAAAAAAGTTATTGTTAATGCCAAAAATCAACCAAAGGATAACTTAAGGTTGATGTGGAACTTTTAACAACTAAAAAAGGGATCTCAAAACAAACAACACAATCGCGATAAAAGTAAATAAGACAGGAGAATTGGTGACGCGGAAAACCCAAACGAGGGAAAAACCGCGGTCGACTTGTGAGAGTCGACGGTGCACTATGATCGCCAAACAGGGGCGAAAGTCCTTTGGTAACAAGTGTTTTGTGTACAACAGATTACAATAAGAGTAAAAGTAAACTTAATCGTAAGACAAAGTTGTGCGTCGTGTGTAAATCATGCGAAATAAGCTGTTGTCGTGCGAATCGAACTGCTGTCGTGCGAAACTCGCGTTAGCGATGTGTGTTCGAATGCTTCTGATGTAAGAATGTTGAGAATGTAGAAATGTAGAGTTCAGATGTCAGATGTTGCAATGTTCAGCTTGATTTTTTTTTGTGTAACTGTCTGATGATTCTCTTTTCGGATGTGGAGCAGCCCTTTATATAGTTTTCGTCGGCAATTAATGTGTCTTGATGACTTGTTTTGTAACCGTTGTTGGGTCTTTAATGTCATTAAGAGCTCGTCCGTTATACCATGATTTCTCGTGGACCTGCATTAATGAATAAAAGAAACGGATGTTGGTTGTTAACGGTTAGTGTAACCGTACGACCGTCTTGAGTCTCGAACGTCGGTCGTATGGAACATACGACCATCATGGAAATGTACGACCGAATGTCCGTTTGTACATAACCTGTAAGACCTTATTTTAAAACAGGAATGGTCTTATATAAATGTCATATGAGTTATCTATCGTCAATCGTGAGGTGTAAATTTTTGCCCAAACAGTTTTCCCCCAAAATTTGAATTTAGGCGTGAAATTCGAATTTTAAATCCGGCTAGGTGATATGACACGTGACGCATGGGGAGAGAGTCTGGTCGAATCCCAACCGTCTTGGTTCGATTCGGACTAAGGAACACGAAGTTGTCGTGACGTCATGGCGACGCGTCAGATGCGTGGAGCCGTTGGAGGACAGGGGTCGTTCATCGACACGATGCATGCGAAAAGGTGGTGGACAGCTGTCGACCATCCACTGGATCGACCTGACATGACGTTGCTATAAATATCGCGATTCTGGAGATCACTTCCTTTTATGCTTTGCAATATTTTTTGAGAGAGATTTTCTGAGGGATTTAGTTGCCTTTTCGTACGTTTGCTATAAATTGAAGGAAGTTTGTTCAATCTTTTCATCGTTTTCACAATGTTGATAGAGCCTGCAAGCACCATTATTGGCCAAGAGGGTCTGTCGGCTTTCCGGTCGTTATTGGGCGTCCCGGAGGCTCTGCAGATATACTCGCCGGATCAGTTCCGACCGTCCGAGTGCTCAAATGGGCATTTCGTTTTATACGAGTACCCGTTCAAAGTGGGTTTCAAGTGGCCGTTCTCCCCGTTAGTTAGGGAGTTCCTGGGCAAGTTCCATCTTTCTCCGGCCCAAATGATGCCCCAGTTCTGGCGAATCGTCTGTGTGATCGATAGGATCACCGACGAGTGGACGAATCCGTTCACAGTGGAGGACCTTCTGGCCTCCCACATGGTTAAAGTGGATAACTACCACCGGTACAGCCTGTTCTCCAAGTACAGGGGAGCTCAGGTCCGGGTGCTGAACACCCAGGTGAACGACCGCGGGTGGAAGGCCCGGTACGTCTTTGGCAAGACGCAGTCGCTCGAGCTCCTGGAGGAGGACACGACATGGGTCTCTTTTGGGCAAAACACCAACAGTAAGTTTGTTCTTTTTCACTTGTCATACGTAATTTTGGAATCGTGCGTCTTAGCTAATCATGTGTTTCTATTTCAGCCATCACGTTCCCCGATGCTGGCGTCTCCAAGGAGACGCTGGCGAAGATCGAAAAATTCCTGATGTACAATCCGGATGATAGATCTTTCTCCTACCAGCGTAGTCTCAGGGACGAAGGTTTGGACGATGAGGTCCAGATACTTGGGGAGACGGAGACCTCTGCCGAAAAAGAGGCAGAGAGAGAAAAAGAGAAAGAGGAGACAGCAGGTAATAGTCTTACGTTTTACCTGATTTGTCGTACGTTTTGCTTGTACGTCTCCCTTCTTATCGTATTTCTTTTATTTTGCAGGTGGGTCAGGCGATTTGCCTACTCACGACGTGTCGAAGAAGGAGGCTCAACTCCTCTTGGCCCGTCAGGCCAAGGAGTTGAGACGCAAGGCTCCCCCACCCCCGTCGTCGGGGATAAAGAAGTCCAAGACGGTTCTCCGGAGGGAACCGTCTTCGAAGGGTGGTGATCCGTCTAGGGTCGCCACTTCTAAGAAAACAAAGACACCACCGAGAGTCATTGATGCGACTCCGGTGAGTATGGTCCCTCCTTTGGCTGGAGAGGTCGCCCCTTCTCCCTCGTCGGTCGACAAAGGGAAATGGAAGATGACGGAGGAATCCACCGGTATGATGACGGTGAATTTCACGCTGCCGTCTAATTTCATGTCCGGTGAGGACATGGATAGCGACAAGATCTTCCCTGACCTGGGAAAATTTCTCCTGCCGTTCTTTGAGGAACGACTACGGGAGGTCACGGTCGACGAGATGGGATCGCAAGTCGCAGGGTTGACTTTTAAGGTATTCATGACCCCTCTGTTTTATATGTTTCCGTTGTATATTTCTTAACGTTTGATTTCTGACGTTTGTGTGTATAATCGTGCGACTACAGGTGTTCCATACTTCTCTCTGTTTGTATGCCCATATGGAGAAGATTCGTAGGGTTACCCCCGTTTCCTTGGAGAAAATGCACAAGGCGCAAAAGGAGGCTCGCTTGGCAAGGGGACAGGAGAAGCTGGCGATGGAAAGGGCCGAGTGCCTTTCTGCGAAGCTCGACGAAGCCCAGTACTTCTACGAGGCATCGATGAGGGCGAAGGAAGACCTTCAGCGCCATCTGAGGGAGACCCTTGAGAAGTCCTCTGCGACTGAGGCGGTGTTAGGAGCGACAAAGGGCTCATTGGCCGAGAGCGAAAAACAGGTCAAGGACCTTAAGTCGCTCGTCGAGGCGAAAGAGGGTGAGATCTCGTCCTCACGAAAGAGGGGGAGATCGTCTGAGGGTCCGAGCGGCGATCATGCGTCGCCATTTGCGGGGGTTAAACCCTATGGCCGGAGCCGAAGAAGAGGTCGCCACTTACTTGAAGCAGGTCGGGGACGACGAAGACCTCGACCAAGAAGACAAGCTCGAAGAAAGGGACCCGTCGGACGCTGACGTCGTTGGCGATGAGGAGGTCGCTAAGGAGCAGGACCCTCCTCTACCTAGATTTTTTTTTACTTTTGTTTATTTCTTTCGATGTGGGGCGACTATAATCGGTCGTGCCCTTTACTTGTAACTTTTGGATATAAATACAAGTAAATTTTTGTTACACTATCGCGTTAATTTACTTCGTCGTAATAAACAAAACAAACGAAAGGTAACAAGATCTAAAGAACGAGCGTATACAGCAGTAAGACGGATGCAAAATTGTACGACATTGGTACACATAACTTTAGAAGTAATCGAACGACTGGGCCAAAAAATTTCTAAGTACGGGGTTCGAGTCATAAGACTTTGACTCCGAAACTCAGATTAAAAAAGCACCTGTTGTGATCGTAAGATCCATGAGACGAATCATAAGATTCTGTTTATGACGTATGGGTCATGACTAATCGGTCGTGACATATCATTCGTGACCTTGTAGTCTTAGAGACTTTGTTTCTCACGATATAAATCGTAAGACTGACATTCGTGCGATCATGCGAGCCTACAATGTAAGATCAGGGGTGGTCGTTGGTTTGACCAACAACCCTCCGATGCTTAAGTCAGTAATCGTTTGTCAAAATAAATCGAAAGCAAAATGTTAAAAGAAATACTTCTTCAAATGTACTGCGTTCCAGCTACGTGGGATGTCTTGGTCGTCGAGGGTTTGAAGCTTGTAAGCACCCTTCCCAACGACTTCAGATATTCGGTAAGGTCCTTCCCACTTAGTGGATAATTTACTTGCGTTTGGTTCTTTGGTGTTTTGGAATACTCGTCGTAAGACATAGTCACCTTCCTGAAAGATTTTGGCTTTGACATTTTTGTTGAAATGTCGTTCGACAATCTGTCGATGAGACGCCATATTGACCAAAGCAGACTCTCTTAGCTCTTTGAGAGCGTCGAGGTCGTAGCCTAAGTCCACCAAATTATAATCGATGGATGTATGTCGGATTGTCGGGAGCTGCGCTTCAATAGGTAAGACGGTTTCACAACCGTGAACCAATGAAAAATGGTGTCCGTCCTGCATGGAACGTTAGTCTGGATAAAAGAGATGATCTCTCTGCCCCGAATCTGGGAGTAGGCTGCTTCTATCCACTTAGTAAATAATGTGTAAGAACTAATAAAAAAAGCTTTCTGCCCTGAGGCAGGAGGTAATTTACTAACGATGTCCACTCCCCACCTCATGAAGGGCCACGGGACCAAAGACGTATGTAGAGGTTCAAAAGGTTGGCATATCGTACCTGAGTGTCATTGACGTGCGTCACAGCTTTAGACGTACCTGGTGGCATCTTGCCTTAATATCGGCCAATAAAGAATTGCTTCTGTCGAGAAATCCGACTTTCCCCAAGTCGTGAGTCATATTTATGCCCACAATCAGTAGCTTCGGAACTGGAATTCGTATGGAGTACACCATTTTGCCCACATGTGGGGACTTTAAGACGACACCAAGACCTGTCCCCTTGACGTTTGGAGGACCGTCGACATAGACTAGCCAAGTCGTGTCGTATGTAGTCGCCACAGTATGGGTTTCATTTTGTGCTTCTTTTTCCAGTTCAGGAGTGAAATCAGCGACGAAAAAAAATAGAACCTATGACTTAATTGACGTGCGAGGCTTGAAGTCAATATCGTGTAATTGCTAGATGTCTTTTTTCTGAGGCTTCAATGTCGCCTTGTAACAATCACGAGCGGTCTTTTGTTCACTTTTGATTTCTTGTACTCCCCATGGCGTCGGGAATTTGATTGTCTGGTGATAGGTCGAGGGGACTGCCTTCATGTCGTGTATCCACGGTCGACCAAGTATAACGTTGTAAGCTGACGAACAGTCGATAAAATTAAACTTTGTCTGCTTGTTGACCCCTTTAGTGTATACTGGAGAACGATCTCTCCCAACGTGTTTGTAGAATCGCCATTGAATCCTATCAGAGTCGTCGATCGATGGGTGATATCTGATTTATCAATGCCATAGATTTGATCGTGCCCTAGGAAGATGATGTTAGCTGAACTACCTCCGTCGACCAGTACTCTTTTGGTCGAGAAGTTGCCAATAGTAAGCTGGATAATCAGTCCATCGTGATGTCTCTGCCAGCTGTCCTGGAGGTCGTCCTGATCGAACGTTATTGGCATCGCCTCCAATTCCAACTCTTGCTTCAGTCAGGACGACCGAGAAATGGGATACTCTCCCGATGATTGACTGTCGTGCCGCTTGGCTGCCGAATATGTTAAACCACAGACGTCTGATCTACCCGTCACACAATTGACGACTTTTTCATGGACGGGGGATGTTGGTCTTACGTTGTCGACTGGCGCAGATTCTTTATCAATCAAACCTTGGAGATGGCCTCTGGGGACGATCCAGGCTAACTCCTTCTGTAAAGCAAGGCAGTTGTCTGTCGTATGACCATGATCGCTATGGAAGTCGCACCGTTAGGTCTTGTCTTTCTTGTCATCGTCGCTATCGCTTTTCTTGGGCCACCGGACGGATGACTGAATGTTTCTAAGAGCTTCGACCAAGTCTTTCGGCGTCCCCTTAAATCCGTAAGAGGAGATCTTAGGATATTGAGGGAATCTGGGTGTAGGATTACTCTTCTTCTTATCGAACTGAACATTCGATATCTGGCGTGCTGGCTCTGTCTTGACATTCGTCTTGGACTTGAAATCTGGTTTCTTGATCCCGAGCGATTTTTTGTCGGTAGAATGCTTACGACGAAAAGCCATATCGTCTTCGACTCTCATGTAAGCTAGAGTCCTATTTCCGGCGGGTACTTCGTAAGATCGACGTACAGTCCTGTAGTGTTGTCGTCTAGACCACGCTTATAGGCTTCGATGGCGGTCTTGACATCACAATTTCGGATGTTGATCATTTCTGCGTTGAAGCGGTTGAAATATCCGTGGATGGATTCTCCAGATTTTTGGACGACGTAATACAGGTCGCTGGTCTGCTTCTCCATCTTGCGACTACTGGCGAATTGTTGTGAAAACTGGTTGACCAACTCCGCGAAGTTGTTGATGGACTTGGGTTTGATATTGATCAACCACTGGAGTGCAACACCTGTAAGAGTCGCGCCAAAACTTTTGCACATGCACACCTCTTGATATTGATGTGGGATTGACGTTGTTCACATCAACTGTTTGTATTGGGCGATGTGCTCCGTGGGATCGGTTATTCCTGAGTACTTGGGCGTAAAAGCAGGAATGTTGTACTTTTTTGGAACGTCGACATTTGCTATCGTGTCGACGAAAGGCGACACTTGGAATCATGTGAGAGGTTCGACGTCGACGGGGACGGCGGCACCGGGTAACTTTGAGAGTAGTGACAACATCTTTTCGTTCTGATCCTCCAACAATCTCAGTCGTTGGGCGACGGGGTCGTTAGGATCGGGAATTACGCATGTCGGGGGAGTGACTCCTGAGTTTTGAGCTGTCATGCCGACTGTCGGGTGGGAGCCATTTCCGTGCGACGAATCGTTGGCTTCTCCGTTAAAGGGGAAGTTCATTGGGATCTGATGTGGTATGGCTCCATTGTACAGCGGTGGCGACCTCAAATGTTGCGGAGGAAATTGTCCAAATGGGGGATTGTTGACAAATGGTGGTCTTGCGAAATGTGCACATGTAGGTCGGGGACTGTTCTGAGGTCCAAAGGAATTGTCAATCGCTGGATTCCTCAGGGAAGCAATTTCAGCAGCTGCCTTCTGGTTCTGCTCGTTTAGGGCTTGAATCTGACTCCGAGTTGCATTCAATTCTGCATAAAGTTGAGCCATAGGATCTTGGTAATTTGCCATTTACTTGAAAACAACAAAAACTTCACAAGATCGTTAGAGCGATGTACGCTTGGCTTGAGATTTTCTCTAGATAGGGTCCCACGGATGGCGCCAAACTGTTAATGCCAAAAATCACCCAAATGATAACTTAAGGTTGATGTGGAACTTTTAACAACTAAAGAAAGGGATCTCGAGTCAAACAACACAATCGCGATAAAAGTAAATAAGACAGGAGAATTAGTGACGTGGAAAACCCAAACGAGAGAAAAAATCGCGGTCGACTTGTGAGAGTCGACGGTGCACTATGATCGTCAAAAAGGGGCGAAAGTCCTTTGGTAACAAGTGTTTTGTGTACAACAGATTACAATAAGAGTAAAAGTAAACTTAATTGTAAGACAAAGTTGTGCGTCGTGCGTAAATCGTACGAAATAAGCTGTTGTCGTGCGAATCGAACTGCTGTCATGCGAAACTCGCGTTAGCGATGTGTGTTCGAATGCTTCTGATGTAAGAATGTTGAGAATGTAGAAATGTAGAGTTCTAAACTAAAATAACTGTTGGAGTTGGAAATAATTCTTTTAAAGATTTTGATTTTTGATTTTTTTCTTTAAAGAAATATAACATAGTTGTTGAAGATATTCTAACCTTGCCACAATGAAACTTTTCTCAAAAATCAAGAATTTATAGTGATTTTCAAAGTTTTGGCGATCTAATTAAAAATTAAGTAAAAACTAGTTATAATTTTTGCCTTTAATCATATTAAATATAGGGAAATTAATTAAAATACCCCAAGTTTGACCATCTCTTACCGAAATACCATAAATCTCTCCCAGTTTACAAAAATACCCAAAAAATCCGCGATGAACCCCGCGATCGCGGGCCCAGGCCCACGTGGCAAACTGTTTCGGCCAAAAGCCCCGCGAAGCCCCCCAACTTTGCCCGCGTTGGCAAGTTTCGTCCCTGCCCGCGATCGCAGCCCGCGATGGGCCCACGATAGGCCAAAAAAAAATTTACATTTTTGGTCCCTGTTTTTTGTGTCTTTGTTCAGTAAAAAAAATACAAACTGTCCAAAAGAAATTTTAGCAAAACCGAGCTGCCTGAGCACGAGATTTTGGAGCTGCATTCGTGTCCGCAGGTCGCGCTCGCACACAAGTTCGACGATTTTAGCTTGCGAAATCGTCAATCGGCACCCCCCTGCGCGCGGGTAGGTGTTGGAGTAAAACCATGCAAGGAACTTGTCAACTCCTCTCACTTCTTTGCTTATAAACCAATGAAAGTTTATTCCTTCTACCTATGTGGGACACATTCCCACACCCAACTTGATTTTTACTAATTTCATGGTTTTTACTTAACTTTAAGTATCGATATCTCATTCACACATACTCCGTTTTCGACGCATTATATATCGTTTTGAAGCTCTCATATAGGAGAACATAAACCCACTAAGAGTTAATTATATATACCATATATATATATATATATATATATATATATATTTAAATGTGTCTAAAGTTCCCTAAAAACCATTAAATATAAGAACTTTAGACACATTTAAATATATGTGTATTTAATTAGCTTTCTTTATTCTAATTCATAGTAACCCCGTTCTAATTCATCAATCTATACTCTCTTTAATAAAGTGATAATGTGTGACTTGAAGGCAAACAAGGATTAAAATCTAACAAAATAAGCAATAAAAAACCATGGCAATAGATCTTACATGAGGATATTGAGTGGAAGACCTGATGACTTGAAATCTGATGCAAAATTGTTTATTGATGCTATGGAACTGAGATCCAGCTCCATGGCATCCACTTTGGCAGTTGGGTTTTGCTTCTTTCACATCTTTCCCTGCTGACATATTTCTGACCGCCATAACTACATGAACCCCACGAAATGCAAGAACCCGTGTAGTTTCGGTCCCAATGCCACTAGAACTTTAAATTGTATCCCTAGAATAAAGAAAGCTAATTAAATACACATATATTTAAATGTGTCTAAAGTTCTTATATTTAATGGTTTTTAGGGAACTTTAGACACATTTAAATATATATATATATATATATATATATATATATATATGTGGTATATATAATTAACTCTTAGTGGGTTTATGCTCTCCTATATGAGAGCTTCAAAACGATATATAATGCGTCGAAAATGGAGTATGTGTGAATGAGATATCGATACTCAAAGTTAAGTAAAAACCATGAAATTAGCAAAAATCAAGTTGGGTGTGGGAATGTGTCCCACATAGGTAGAATGAATAAACTTTCATTGGTTTATAAGCAAAGAAGTGAGAGGAGTTGACAAGCTCCTTGCATGGTTTTACTCCAACACCTACCCGCGCGCAGGGGGGGGTGCCGATTGACGATTTCGCAAGCTAAAATCGTCGAACTTGTGTGCGAGCGCGACCTGCGGACACGAATGCAGATCTCGTGCTCACGCAGCTCGGTTTTGCTAAAATTTCTTTTGAACAGTTTGTATTTTTTTTTACTGAACAAAGACACAAAAAACAGGGACCAAAAATGTAAAATTTTTTTGGCCTATCGCGGGCAGGGACGAAACTTGCCAACGCGGGCAAAGTTGGGGGGCTTCGCGGGGCTTTTGGCCGAAACAGTTTGCCACGTGGGCCTGGGCCCGCGATCGCGGGCCCCATCGCGGATTTTTTGTAAACTGGGAGAGATTTATGGTATTTCAGTAAGAGATGGTTTGACTTAGGGTATTTTAATTAATTTCCCTTAAATATATTGATAAATTCTAAAATGTCGACCAAATAATTCTTAAACTTTTGGCAAAAAAACCAGCTTATAAACTAGTTTTTTTCTGGGTACATGTTTGGATGACCATAAGCTAGTTTTTTGAAACGCCACTTGGAGTAGTTTTTCAGTAGCTTTTTGTGAATATTTCAATATTATCCTTATTAATATCAATTATTATTAACTATTGTTATAAATAAATATTAATATTTTAAATTTAGCTATTATTAATTAATAAATATTAATTAATATTAACTGGAAATTATTAAATTAAATTTTAATTGTACATTAATATTAATTTTTATTTATTTAGAGTTATTCTTAATCATATAAATTATTTTTATTTATTTTTTAATATCAATCAATATATTTTAATTGTCAATTACTATTTATCTTTTCAATTATTATTTGATTAATTTTTTAATATTGTATGTAGCGGTTATTTACAATTATAAATTAATATATATTTTTTTCGAAAACTTGTTTTAACAAATTCAAAATTTATAGTATATATGTAGTAAAAAAAAATTCTTTTAATTAACATGTTATGTTATTTAATTTTTTACTACATTGGTCGTATTAATTAACGTATTATATTGCCATAAATTTGTTTTAATTATATAATTAAATATTGTAATTGATAATTTATTTAAGATTTCCTTTTTGGTCATTTTACATGTTTATAAGCTAGTTTTGTCAACAGCTCGCTTATCAGCTACCAAGCTACCAGCTAGCTTATCAACTAGTTTGCCAAACATAGCCTATATGTTATACTAATATTTATGAACCAATTAGATCAAAAATACATATATAATAAAGTATTCTATTGTAAAGCTTTATATTTTATGGTATACACTCCTCACTCCAATAATATGTTTTCTTGTTTTTGCATTATAATCATATATATTCTTCAATGGTCCATGATATACAATAAATACATGATAGATACATGATGTCTATATCCATATGAATGATAGGTGCATGCCATATGACCCTTTTAATGGCCACATATAATGGTGGTTTCCCATTAACAATTTTAAGTTTGAATCCATATATTTGTATTGTGAAATCTATGAGTCAAACATGTTATAAGAGACGACTTTATAAATTGTGTAACATGGATTTCATATGTGCATATTCTGTTGATGTGTAAAATGTGATCATTTACTTTTGATGATGTGATTTTTATTGTTTAATAATTTAAATAAATAAACCCAACACAAGTATCAATGATTCATCTCGATTGGTCAAGAACACTCTTACACCCTACCCTATAGGCCTATACTGTATCCTTCTCTCCGACTCCTATGACGCCGAGTCCGTCGTCAACAACATAACAAAGTAAACAAATTTATACAACCACTTGGAACAACCATGATATACATTAAACTGTAAACAAGATAAACAACTGCAAATATGAGTTCTATTGATTATCATTTGAAATAAAAGAAATAAAGAAACATATAGGCAAAATCTGGCATTTGTCTCCCCACAAATCTAGGGTTTTGTTGATTAGCAAAAGTCATGGAAATACCAACGACAACTGGCTTTAAACGTATCCCTTTTTAACATCGACTAAGACGACGTATATGGCTTTGGGACACTAAGGCCTTGTTTGTTGTTTAGAAAAAAAAATCTTATTAGTCTCTTACATTTGATTCGTTGAGATGTAAGGCCATTATGACTGTTTGTTTTTTCCAAATTTTCAGTGCCAATTATGTTTTATCGTCCTCTTATATAGTAAGATGTAAACCAGTATCTTATTTGCCTCTTATTGTTCTCAATGAATTAACCTCAATAGATTTTTTCTCTCAATTGATTCACTTATATTATAATAAAACTTGCTTTACTATAATATTCTAAAGAGCCAAATACAAAATTTAAACAAATACAGACATTTATCAGTTTACAAAAAAAAAACAATTTTATTGATTCATATTTCACACCACCTCTTATCTATCAGAATTGAAATACAATTTCAGACTTCAACCCCTATTAAAAAACAAATACCACCTAAGAGATCGATGAAATTGTAGTTAGAGGGGTTTGTGGATATGACAATTTTGACATGTGGTAATTAGGGGTGTCAATTTTGTACAGTGACGGACCTCAAAGGAGGCTACTAGGGGCCAGGCCCTGAGCTTTCCTTGAGTCCAAGAAGGGATGCAAATTTTGTATAGTGTAAATTTAAGAAAAAATTCTATTGGGCCCCTCCACTTTCAAGCTACCGTCCATAATTAATAGTATTTGTAGAATTGTAGTTTTTAACTTTTTATGTTGGGCCCACAGCCCCCACACTTCAATCAAAATTTCCAAAACATACCTGATACCGTGATATGGTGAAAAGAGTCAATCCACGTCGCCCTCTGATCTGAAGCCGTGAAGCAGAAGCAGAAGTGAGAAGCCACTGTCGAGTGTCGACGTTCACGGAGAAGACAGCCGGGAGCCGCCGCCCGCCACCGCCAACTCAAAAAATCCCTCAAAATCAATCAAAAACTTAAAAATTCCCCTAAATGGGGAATTCGGCTAAACAAACTACTTGAATGACAAATTGGTCTTACAAGGTGCGTTTAAATGACAAATTGGTCTTACAAGGCCCGGCCCCCGCGGTTTTAAAGCTTGTGTTTCGCCCCTGATTTTGTACCGAGACAAACCAACCAATTCTCGTACCAACCGTACCAATTTAATTGGTTGGTATACCGTACCAACTATTTAAACTTGGTTGGTACGTGGTATTAGAAGTCGTGTACCACGGTAATACCGTACCGTACCGACTTATTTATTTATTAATTAATGTTTAATCAATAATACAACATATTTTGATTTATAAAATTTTTAAATTATCTTGTTTTACATTTTGTTAAATTATAATACAAATTGATATATACACTAGTACAAAAACTCACATTGGCCACGGTTAAAAACCATGGCCGTAGACCTTTAGCCACAGTTTTTTTCTTCAATCAAACCGTAGCCTATTCTGCCGTGACTTTTGATACCCTTATGGCCACGCTTAAATGCGTCACCATATCACATGATAAACCGTAGCCATAGCCTAAAAACCGTGGCCGTAAACGTATCCAAACTTTTATCGTATTGGGGCATTTTTCTATAATCGTGGCTATAAACTACTTATCGCCACACAAACTCGCATTAAACGTGACTCATTCATTACATATACTATCCTTAAATTTAATAAGTGTGGCTATTAGGTACCTTTTGCTCACATAAATTTGAGAAAACCATGACAATAAACACCTTATGGCTACACAATTTGGTTTTACGGTGGCCAGTGATTACCCTGTAATCATGTATATTTGTTTTAATGTGGCCATAAACTACTTATCGTCATGCAAATTTTATATTAACCGTGACCAATTCATGACATATGGTTACCATAAATGTCAAAACTGTGGCTATTAGTTACGTTTTGGTCACACAAAATAACTAAATATGTAGCCATAAACAACTTATAGTCATGCAAATTTCATATTAACCGTGACAATTTCATAACATATGGTTACTCTAAAATGTTATAACAGTGACTATTGATTATATTTAGGTCACACGAAATGACTAAAACCGTGGCCATAAACTAGTTATGGTCACAAAAATTTCATATTAACCGTTGCAAATTCATAACATTTGGTTACACTATATTTTTAGAAAATGTGGCTATTGATTAACTTCATGTCACGTGAAATAACTAAAATCATGACCCTATGCGACTTATAGCCACGTGAATTTATATTAAGTGTGACCAATTCATAACATGTGGTAATGCTAATTATAAGAACCGTGACTATTGGTAACTGTGGCAATGTTATTACATATAGTTACTCTGAATTATGATAATCGTGGCTATTAAATATATTTGGTCACACAAAATAACTAAAATCATGACCATAAAATACTTGTAGCCACGTAAATTTTATATTAACCATGGTCAATTCATAACATATGGCAACACTAATTATAAGAATTGTGGCTATTCATTATCTTTTGCTCACACAAATAACTAAAAACGTGACTATGGATTATCTTTTGATCATACGACATAACTAAAACCATGACTATAAACTACTTATGAGTCCAATTTAAAATTAGCCATTTATTGGTCGTCGTAGTCCAACCATGGCGATAATTGACCTTCAACCACGGTTTTTATCGTGTGAAGAAATGATAAAAACAATTATAACAATAATCAAATGAGAAAAATTAAACTAATATCAATTAATAAAGTATGAATAATGTGTTATTACACCAATAATAAACCTACCATCACTATTTGTCTTAAATATTACACTTTTGCTTAATAAAGCTACTCATGTTCCGACTTTGGTATCTTGTCGTATAATTCTTCTTTCTCCTATGTTTTTACTAGCTTCTAATGAAGTCGACGACAAGTTGCAATACCTGCAACAAAAATAGTAGCATTTAATATGCATATAAACCAAGTATGAGCACACCAATATATAACACCAAATACTATAGTACATCATCTCCAACAAAATCATCTTGCAAATTCACTTCATTTAGATAAAAACATAAAAGTTCGGGTCATAATACATGGTTCAATATGTGTGTATCTATATATATATATATATATTTGAATAGAACAAAGTGTGATCAATACCTTGACCATTGCAGTCCCATTATTGCAGACAAGTGGCTAAATACCCCTCGGATCATCTGCCATTTTTGCTACCTAAAGAGCATAATACAACTCAAGTTATGAATCTTATTATGAATATCATAACACATTGGATCTTTATCCCAGAAAATACGTGAATCAAATCCTATACAAAGAAGAAAACGTAAATCACCGAATAATAATTGGTAAGCTACACTGATAATTAATCTAAACACATTATCAAAATCATGACCTAGTCAATCATAGAGGAAAGCATACTAAAACAATATTAGTAATCGAAAAGTATATTGTTAAAACATAAACAAAATTGTAAGCACTTAATCTGAAAATATTTTCCATCTCAATTGATGTTGTACAGTATAAAAATAAAAGGTGTTAAGTTCTTATCAGATCTCTATATAATATAATTTTTTTTTGAAATAAAAGGGGATTGATATCATTAATGCATCAAGTTACAGTGGGGCTGGAAATGAACAGCCAAGAAACTAGGAATATTACACATGGTACTAGTGTTCGACAAACTTTGAGCATTTCTAGCGATAACGTGAGCCGCTTCGTTTGCGTTTCTTCGAACGAATTTAACCTGGAAGTCCGTCGAGTGGGCAAGGAGAGATCTGCCTCTTTCAATGAGAGCTCCGAACTCCGAAAAATTCTCCGAATTAGTATTGATGGCGTCAACAACAAGTTTCGCATCGGATTCAAAGATAACCTGCTCGTGGCCCAGATCAGTGACCCAAACGATAGCCTGTAAAAGTGCCATAGCTTCACATTCTTTTGTCGATGGTGACCCCAAGTCAAGCGTGGAGCGATAGGCTAAGACGGTACCATTGTGGTCGCGAAGAATCATTTCGGCGCCCCATTGATTGGATAAGGTGAAAGTAGCCGCATCGACGTTACATTTTAAGATATTTTGTGGAGGGGGATGCCACATATTGCACTTTTCAACGGTTGCACAGTCGCGATTGTTAATACCATTGACCGATATCCAGTCATCCCGAGTGGTTTTTGCAAGTCGAACCGCCCATTTAGGACTTTTAACAGCAGCGTTCAACCAAGCATGATTTCTAAGCTTCCAAATGCTCCAGCAGATCATGAGAAAACAAGTACGGATCTCATCGTTTCCGTCACTCAAAACCGTCGCAAGGAAGGAGGAGAAATCCTCCGAATCGGTCGAGATCTCGTCCATGAAATCCCAGAGATTCTCTTTCCATACCTTCACGGAGACCGGACACCCAAGGAAAAGGTGCCAATTGTTCTCCGGGTTGATCCCGCAAAGTGCACAGAGACACGGAACGCGGATACCGCGTTTTTGCAGGTTGACCCGGTTAGGAAGAACGTCGTTACAAAGCCTCCAAGAGAAGCATCTAACTTTGTGGGGGATACTTGCCTTCCAAATGCATTTCCAAGAAGGAATTATCGGAGAGATAACGAGCCTTTGGGCATAAATTCTTAGCATGTTATATCCACTTTTAACCGAATAAATGCCGTTTGGATTTTGATGCCAGATAAGTCGGTCAACTCCGTTTTGACCCCACGGAATCTTGAGGATTTCACAGCTGTCACGAGGGGACAAAGAGCGATTGATCAGATCTAGGTCCCAACCGAAAGTGGTACGAGAACGAAAGTGACTCACTCTTAGGTCGCTACTTTCAACTGGGGGTGGTGTTTCCACCCAAAAATTTTGTTCATCCCTGAGCCATGGATCCTTCCAGACGCGAATAGTTTCCCCGTTCCCGACCCTCCATCTATATCCTTTGTAAAGAGCTTTGTGAGCTGTCCAGATGCTTCTCCATACATAGCTTGGGTTGCATCCCATTTTCGCATCAAAAAAGTCCCCTTTCGGGTAATACTTTGCTTTAAAAAGTCGACTAACTAAAGTATTCGGTTGAGAGAGGAGCCTCCATCCTTGCTTGCCTAAAAACGCAAGGTTGAAAGAAGAGAAATCTCGAAAGCCCCCCCCCCCCCCCAAGTGTTGAGGCGTACAGAGTTTTTCCCAAGATAACCAGTTAATCGCACGGGAACCGTCCATTTTCGAGCTCCACCAAAAAGAGTTGAGGAGTCGATGTATATCCTTTAAAAGAGAGCTCGGGAGAAGAAACACGCTCAGGTAATAAACCGGGATAGCTTGAGCCGCCGCTTTGATAAGAGTTAGTCTTCCCGCGTTCGAAATCGGTCTATTCCGCCATTTAGAAAGACGTTGCCACATTTTGTCTTTTATATGTCGGAAGATTGTTTTTTTGTTACGGCCGATAATCGAGGGCAGACCCAGATATTTTCCCGTGTTGAGCGGGCTCGAGACTCCGAAAATGTTGGAAATGCAAGCTTTCATGGTAGGATCGACGTTCTTGCTAAACATGATGCCCGACTTGTCGAGATTAACCGCTAATCCCGCCCCAGTCTCAAAATCGTTAAGGATCGATTTGACCACCACGCACTCTTCCACGGTTGCATGACAAAAAAGGATGGCGTCATCCGCAAAGAGGAGGTGAGAAATAGCCGGTGCGCGTCTTGTAACTTGACACCCGTGGATGAGGTTTCTAGAGGAAGCATCCTTCAAAAGAGTAGAAGACCCTCCATACAAAGAATGAAGATATACGGGGATAGAGGGTCACCTTGGCGGAGGCCACGCTTGGGATAAATTGGGCCCGCAATATCGTTGTTGATACGAACAAAATAACGGACCGAGGTGATACAAAGCATGACCATATTCACCCAAGAAACGGAGAAACCCATTTTGGTGAGTATGAGACGGATGTAGTTCCAATCAAGCCTATCATAGGCTTTGCTTATATCAATCTTAAGTTCAACATCCCCACTCATTTTTCGAGTGTTTTTCTTCATGCTATGGAGGAGTTCGAAGGCAATAAGAATATTATCCGTTATGAGTCTACCTTTGACGAAGGCCGATTGGTTTTCCGAGACCACCGTAGGGAGGCATTTTTTGAGACGATTTGCGAGGACTTTTGTTATAATTTTGAGCGTGACGTTGCAAAGAGCAATGGGGCGAAGATCTTTCAAGGAAGTTGGGGTGTCGCACTTTGGGATAAGAGTGAGTATGGCGTCGTTAACTCCTTTCGGGAACGCGTTATTTCGTAGCCAAGAGGTGCCCGTCGAGACGATAGTGTCTCCAACCAAATCCCAATAGTGTTGGAAAAAGCGGGGATTGAAACCATCGGGACCCGGCGCCTTATCGGGATGCATTTGGAAAAGTGCTTCTTTAAATTCTTTTTTGCTAAAAGGAGCCTCAAGATGAGTATTGTCGATAGTCGAAATACACGTTTTCACTTTGTCGGTAATAAGGTTGGCCGATCCATTACTAGCTGAAAAAATGTTTTTAAAGTAATCGATAGCTAGAGAACAGAGCTCTTCGGTTTAAATGTTTTCAGCCTTTGAATGTGGTTCCGTTTCCTCCGACCATTTGCATGGGTGTGAAAAAACCTCGTGTTTAAATCTCCTTCCTTAAGCCAGTGAATTTTTGCTCTTTGTTTCCAATGCTCCTCCTCCTTGATGAGCAGAGACAACAATTTCCTGTTTGTATCATCATAATCAAGCTAGAAATCGCCTTTTGTTGGTGCTGTCTTATACAAGGGCTTGATTGGTATTCAAGTTAAACAAAAGAACAATTTCCATAAAGGCTAGGAGTGTAAATGTTTGACATGCATTAAATGAAACTTTATCACTTCAATTGAATGGAAATAGTAATTTGAAGGCCCATATATATATATATATATAGAGGGAGGTTCAAGGGAAAACCTTAAAAAACGGAAAACTAAAGAACACCCTTACACACGTAGGATGAGATAATCTAATGGTTATTATCTCAATGGCAATTTTGTAAATAAAAAGAAGTTCATGGTATGTTTCATAAGGGTATACAAGGGATTAAAGGGTAAAATTGGAATATATTATACAAAAACCAAACGTACTCTTTCCTCTTTATTGAACATCCCCTTTCTCTTTCCCTTTCACATTTTAGGGTTTCAAGCTCTTTCTCTTCTCAGCCGCCGCCACCACCTCCGGCCGCCACCACCTTCGTGTCGCCCCTCAACTCTGTCGAGTCGTGTTGGACTTCATACCAAACCGTCGTCGATGATTTCTTCCCTAATTTTGATCTCCGGCGAATCTGCGGCTTCGAAACGAGCTGGATCGTCGTCTCCGGCTGTATGAATATAACTAATCAGCAACAATTTGAAGTAAACGTATCTAGATCGTCGCTAAACACCGCCTTTTCAGCGTGTAATCAGTCACTCTCCGGCTCCTCCTGTTCGGCGTGCACCATCGCGCTTTCTAATCTCCAGGCGTCACACTTGAACGGAGCCTCCGTCGGAAACCTAACCGACTGTCGTGCTTATCCATTCATCTACACCGCCGCCTTCGCCAATCGATTCGGACCTACAGACAGAGGTACGACCGTTTGTTTGTTCTCCCTTGATCTCGACTTTGCAGATTCAAAGAACAAATCCAAAACAATCATAATTGTGATCATCAGTAGAAAAACGCCAGATCTGTGCATAATATGCACAAGTGCATAATATGCACGACCAGATGCATAAGCTTTGTGGTGTGTTCATAAGATTTGTGTCAGATATGTAATTGAGTATTTATTTAAAATATTTGTGATGATTTTTTATTTTAATTTAATTTATTTCTATAGGTTCTGGAACAAAATCTGGATCTGTGCATAATATGCTACAAAATCCAGATATGTGCATAATATGCACAAGTGCATAATATGCACAAGTGCGTATATATGCATTTGTGCATATCTACAAGTTTTTGCCCATATCTGCAACGTTTTGCCATAATCTTCAAGTTTTTGGCCTGAGAACCGTCAACTCGTCGGAATCTGCAAGTTTTCGCCGGAGAACCGTCAACTCGCCGGAATCTGCAAGTACTCGTCGGAATCTGCAAGTGCTCGCCGGAAAACTGTGATCTCCATAATTATAGGGAAACGATTTATATCTTTTTGTATTTTTCATATCTGAAATAGTACTCAAATTACCTTAATACCCTTTTCATTAATTATAATTTGATTAATTGATGATTTTTAATATCCTTTGGATTATGTTGAATCAATGTTTATAAGGGTGTTCCTTAGTTTTCCGTTTATTTGAGGTTTTCCCCTGAACCTGACCCTATATATATATATATAGAGAGAGTCCTACTAAATTGTAACCGTTAAATGTGTGTAACCCGTGTAACCCGTCGATTTCATAGGTTTTTTTTATGAATTTTTTTTATGAAATTGTTTATTTTGATGAAATTGTTTCATATCATTCATTTCTTGATGAATTTTTTTTATGAAATTTGTAGTTTCATAGGTTTTTTCATTTTTATGAAACTTTTCATATATTTTCGTTTTCACCTATGAAACTATAAATTTCATAAAAAAATTCATCAAGAAATGAATGATATGAACTACTTTCATCAAAATAAACAATTTCATAAAAAAATTCATCAAAAAAACCTATGAAATCGACGGGTTACACGGGTTACACACATTTAGCGGTTACAATTTATTATATATCTCTCTCTCTATATATATATATATATATGGAAGGGTTCAATAGAGAAGTCCAAATATTTAGAGAAATAGAGAAGTGATCTTGACCATGCATTCGGTCAAGATCGACGGCTTTGACCGAGAAGCAGAAGATAATTCCTCGCGTGGTCTGCGCGTGGTCTGCACAAGATAGAGGGGTAGTTTCGTAAAAAATACGCGGAACAGGTTCATATATGAATTTGTGTGATTCATATATGAACCTTTGTGTTCATATATGAACCTTTGTAATTCACATATAAAATATTTTTAACTAATTCATATATGAACCTTTGTGATTCATATATGAATCAGTTAATTTGTTCATATGAGAATTAGTTAAAAAAAATCATATATAAATCACAAAGGTTCATATATGAACACAAAGGTTCATATATGAATTAGTTAAAAAAAGTTTATATGTAAATTACAAAGGTTCATATATGAACACAAAGATTCATATATGAATCAGTTAATTAGTTTCATATATGAAACACAAAGGTTCATATATGAATCACAAAGGTTCATATATGAATCACAAGATTCATATATGAATTAGTTATAAAGAGTTCATATGTGAATTACAAAGGTTCATATATGAACGTATAGTTCATATGTGAATCACACAGATTCATATATGAACTCAGCCCGTGTTTTTTGTAAAAGTTACGAAATTGTCCTTCTATTTTTGGAACAGCCGCAACTTTTGACCAGTCAAAGCCCCAACTTTTGACCAATTATAACCGATCTAGACCGAATGAATGGTCAAGATCACTTCTCTATTTCTCTAAATATTTGGACTTCTCTATTGAACCTATGGCTATATATATATATATGTATATTTATACACATAAGCCTAGCTTATAACAAAACTGAAACCCATTTATTAGTTGATCAAAGGAATTTAATGATGAACCCGAAGTTAGTAACATGCTAACACATCATTGCTCGATCCTGTCTTTAAGCTTGCTTCTCGCTCAAGTAAGTTATCTGTAGGTTCATCAAGAAATTCAATTTGCAGCACTTCCCCAATAACAAATAAGAGCATAAAATTATATACCATAAAGATGTTGCAGGTTGCGAAAGCTCACCAAAAATGCAAACTTAGAAAGGCTTAATATGAAACTCATATATGGTGATCATGACTGCAATCAAGGACGTACAGGAAGCTAAGAATTATTTAGTTTTTCTGTATCCCCGTCATCACTATCATGAAGATGTTAGATAATATAGATACCTTTGGGCTGGGCCTAGCTCTTTGGTTTAGTTATGGGCTCTTGTATATTTTAGCTTAGGTTAGGTTTGGTATATAGTTTAGGTTATTAGGATACTTCATAAATATCTCTTTTTGTATCTTTGTAAGAACACAGCTTGCTAATGAAACCCTAAACCATTTCTTGCATTTCTCCTTCATCTATCAAAGTTATCATGGTATCAGAGCTTGGTTAATCTTGTTTCTTCTCTCAAGTACTGTTAATCTCAAGCACTCCTGTGCGCGGATCCATTTTCTTCTGGTTCGGTTTTCTTCTGGTTCGAGAATCATTTTCTTCTAGTTCGATTTTCTTCTGGTTCGATCTTCTTCTGGTTCGGTTTTCTTCTGGTTCGAGAATCGCCTTCCTCTGTTCGAGATACGTTGTCTTCTGTTCGAGAATCGTCTTTGGTATACGATATCTTTATAATCTCTGTTTTTCTTTTGATTTTTGCTTACTATTTCTCGTTTGCAATGGTTGGAAACGATTCTCTCCAAGCCATTAGTATTCGTTTAGATGGAAAAAATTACTCCTATTGGAAAGAAAATGTGGGGTTATGTTTCTGGCACCATTGTGAAACCAAAAGAAGCAAAAGAACTTGAACCTTGGGAAGTTGAGAATTCGAAAATTATCACTTGGATAAACAATTCTGTTCAACCTTCAATTGGTGTTCAGTTGGCAAAATATGAAACAGGCAAGGAAGTATGTGATCATCTTAAGAGACTGTATACACAGTCTAATTTTGCAAAACAGTATCAGTTAGAAGCTGATATCCGAGCACTTGAACAGAGAGAGATGAGTATTCAGGATTTTTACTCAACAATGACAGATTTGTGGGATCAGTTAGCTCTTACTGAATCCGCTGAATTGCGTGTATTTGGACCCTACATTTCCCGTAGGGAAGAACAGAGATTGGTGCAGTTTCTCATGGCTCTAAGAAGCGACTTTGAAGGACTCCGTAGTAACATCTTGCATCACACCCCACTTCCCTCAGTTGATTCAGTAGTAAGTGAATTGTTGGCTGATGAAACTCGTCTAAAGACACAAACAGGAAAGGGTATTCTTCCAATTCCAAGCTCTTCTGTTTTGGCTGTTCCTTATAGGTATCCTGCTCAAAATCAGAATAAGAGTCGTCCGAGAGTCGGATTTGATGAATGCAGCTTTTGTAAGAAAAAGGGCCATTGGAAGTCTCAATGTCCAGAGCTTATGGGTCGAAATTCTTCTATGCAGTCCGGTCATCCGCGACAACCACATCGCTTCTCTCCTCAAGTTAGCACTGCTGCCGCCGTTCCTCCATCTCGGTCAACTACTAATCCTACTCTTGCATCCATAATTGAACAACTCCAGAAGCTTCTTGATGTTAAGTCTCATGCCATGTCCGTCTCTTCTCCCATAGGTCAGTCGATTGATAACGAATCAGGTATGAATCCAACTACATGGATTTTAGATTCTGGTGCTTCTTTTCACCTGTCTCTGAATGCTAAATTATTTGCTTCTGTAAATCCTATGCCATCCTTGCCTGTCATGACTGCTGATGGTACTCCTATGCCATTAGCAGGCATTGGTCCTATTATGGGTTCAAAATTCTCTCTTCCTAATGTTTATCATATTCCAAAACTCTCATTGAATCTTGTGTATGTTGGTCAATTATTTGATTCTGGTTATAAAGTATTCTTTTCTCTTGACTCTTGTAGTGTGCAGGATCCACGTACTCAGAAGCTGATTGGGACCGGCCGTAGGCGTGGGGTGTGTTGGATGAGTTGCGGTTACCAGTAGCAGTTGCTCATACCGCAGATCTATCTTCTTTTCGTTTGTCGTCTAAGTCATCTAATTTTTATTTGTGGCATTCACGCCTTGGACATGTTTCTGCTTCTCGTTTAAAATACTTGGCTTCTTCTGGAAATTTGGGAAATTTGCAAACTCATGATATTTCTAATTGCAGTGGCTGTAAACTTGCAAAATTTTCAGCTTTGCCTTTTAAATTAAGCAAATCTCTGTCTGTTGCACCTTTTGATTTGATTCATTCTGATGTGTGGGGACCATCTCCTTTTCCTACAAAAGGAGAGTCTTGATATTATGTTTCTTTCATTGATGATTGTACTCGTTTTTGTTGGATTTTTCTCATGAAACATCGTTTAGAATTCTTTGCTGTTTATTGTCGTTTTCGTGCATATGTTAAAACCCAACATAATTATGTGATTAAATGTTTTCGGTGTGATTTGGGAGGAGAATATACTTCCAATAAATTCTGTGAATTACTTGCTTTAGATGGAACTAGTTACCAGACATCCTGTACAGACACTCCCGAGCAGGATGGTGTTGCTGAAAGAAAACATAGACATATCCTTGAAACTGCTCGCTCTCTCTTGTTGTCTTCTTCGGTTCCTAACCAATTCTGGGGTGAAGCCATTCTTACTGTTGTCAATCTGATCAACAAAATTCCATCCTCAATCACCTCAGGTATATCTCCCTTTCAGAAACTTTATGGTCGTTGCCCTGATTATTCCTCTCTACTAGACCTGGCAAACGTGTCGTGTCGGGTTCGTGTCGGGTTCAAAGTTAAACGGGTTGAGAGTGTCTGACCCTAACCCGACCCGTTTAATAAACGGGTCAGAAAATCCCAACCCTAACCCGACCCGCCTAACCCGTTTAACATTTATAAAACTACAAATTAAATATCGAAAATACACAAAAAATTACAAATCCAAAATTCAAATGAAAGCATTAGAAATCTAAATTTTATAGTTCAAACTTATAAATTCTAACCAAATCCAAAACATTAAAATTCCAAAACATTAAAATTCCAAAACATTAAAAATCCAAAGCAAAAAAAAGAATTATAATATATATAAATGGGTTATTCGGGTCATTTTCGAGTTGAAATTTTTGACCCTGACCTTACCCGTTTAATTTTCGTGTGGTGTCGTGTCAACCCGTTTACTTAAACGGGTTGAAATGTATTACCCAAACCCGTTTATTTCGTGTCGAGTTCGTGTCGGGTTAGCGTGTTGTAACGCCCCAAATTTCGGGCTAATTTGAACCTTAAAATTTCAACAAGTTATGATAAAATAAACTTCAACATTCATATATATAGCAAGTGAATTAACCACTAGGAGTACATTTACAAGTACAGAATCCTTCAAATAACCTATTAATCTAATTATGCCACTATAATCAGATTAACTAAGTTATCTAAGCAATCCTTCAAAATCTCCTTCTGTTAATTGACTTTTCCGCTATTCCAAAACGCTTGTCCCGCATCCCTTTTACTTTCCCGAGCTGGTACCTGGTAAGAAAACATTATATTGAAACGATTAGGCCAACGCTTAGTGAGAACATTCGTTTCCACAATAATATTTGCAAAATCAATGTAAACACGTTATAACCAACCTGATTACCCTTTTCTTACCATACGTGTAACGCTTTTCCGTTAACACAGTTTTACCTAAGTCCATGAATATGACTGACACACATTCCATCATCATATCATGTCTCAAAGCTATACTACGAATCTTTACTGATTCTAGATTGTGCTCTTATTCCGGAAATCGCAATATACACATGCCCATTTTCACTTATATCATTTTCTAGAAATCGCAATATACACATGCCCATTTTTGTTCATATCTAAGAAATAACAATATACACATGCCTATTTCTTAGAAAGGAAATAGAGGTTACAATATACACATGCCAATCTCTTTCTTTCCTTAGGAATCAGGAATTACGTTGATTCCATGATTTCTTACACACATCAGAATAATGATTAATCTTCATCTATTCTACGTGTACATAACCATTAGTGCCTATGGATCCATTACACTTTACTAACGTATATTCATAACAACATATCACGCCACATCTCATATCATATTCTTAACTCTGAGAATACTAGATAACCTATCGTATTTTCATCCTCAAATGCCCCCCCTTCGGCGACTTAGCACGGGGGTTCCGCTAACATTCGGAAACTGCATCCAGACATCAGAACCTAACATTCTCAATTTCTCAAAAGTGTCCGGACAACAGGGGTTTCCGGATAACTTTGACTATCCGGGCAACTAAACTTTCCGGATAAGTACAACTCACCGGATACATTCATAATCCGGACAATATACTTTCCGGACCATCATCTAATCCGGACAACACCCGGAAAACTAAAGCAACCCGGATACTATCCGGTAACAATTTTTATCCGGAAACTTACAATAAAACTAAAACTTACCGGATACTCTTCTGCGTCCAGATACATTCTTCACAGGGGTTTCCGGATACGACTTTTCATCCGGAAACTTCGGTCTGCAGCCTAAAATTCGATTTAATTCGATGTATGTTCTATTCAGCTCAGTCCAGACCATTCCATACAGTCCACAAACAGTTTATACAGCTATGGCAAGGTTTAATTTAACATATAAACATTGATTTATGCAAACAACAAATGAACTCACCTTATTTTGCAAAACCCACTTTGCTGCACAAATCTGATTCCAATCTAATGTTAAGGATTCTGAAAACCAAATCGATAAACAAATTCGTTTATCACCATACGTCTACAACAGATTTAATCAGAAACCATGGCAAATTCTTACCAATTTTGAAGCCAAAATCTTGCTTTTCTTCTCTTCTTTCTCTTTTCTCTTTGCTTTCTCTCTCTCTCTCTCTCTCTCTCTCTCTCTCTCCTTTCCTCTGCCGACTCAAACCACAAATGCTGAGATATTTGTTATCTCAGTTCCTTGTCCATACACACTTTACACCATTTACCAAACACACCTCCAAGTTCCAATATTTCCAAAAGTAACTTCCAACTTTCATCTCTTATATTTTAACCCCAATGAATTATAAACTTACAATATAATTCAAGGTTTTAACCAAAATACACATAGATCCCAATCCTCATTAAAATAATATTATTGAAAATTCAGGATGTTACACGTGTCGTGTCAGTTTTTGCCAGGTCTACTCTCTACGTGTCTTTGGCTGCACTTGCTTTGTACTTCGTCCACATGTAGAACGTGACAAATTATCTTCTAAATCTGCTGTCTGTGTCTTTCTTGGTTATGGTGAAGGACAAAAAGGTTATCGTTGCTTTGACCCTACCTCTCAAAAATTATATGTATCTCGGCATGTTGTGTTTCTTGAGCATATTCCTTTCTATTCCATTCCCAAAAATGAACACAACTTGACAAAGTCAGATGTCATTAATCTTGATCCGTTCGTTGAGCAAGTAAACTCTACTCAAACTTCAGATACTCTTCCAACGGACGAACATGCTACTGGTACTTCAATGCCTGACATTGTTGCCCATCCTCCTATTGTCACTCAAGATGCACCTGAGAATGTGGATCCACCTCGACAATCTCAACGTCCTCGTAAGTCTACTCGTCTACCAGAATTTGCTTACTCTACCTATTCTCCCTCTTTTACTTCGTTCTTAGCTTCTATACACTCCCTTTCTGAACCTTCATCTTATAAAGAAGCAGTTACTAACCCTCTTTGGCAGCATGCCATGAGTGAGGAACGTGAGGCTTTGCAAAAGACCCATACTTGGGATTTGGTTCCACTTCCGGAAGTTAAGCGTGCCATTGGTTCCCGATGGGTATATAAAATCAAGACAAAATCTGATGGATCTATTGAACGTTATAAATCCAGACTTGTAGCTAAGGGCTTTACTCAGGAATATGGTTTGGACTTTGAGGAGGCATTTGCCCCGGTAGCCAAAATGACTACAATTCGCACTCTTATTGTCGTTGTTGTTGTTTGCAATTGGAATATTTCACAAATGGATGTTAGAAATGCCTTTTTAAATAGTGGCTTGAATGAGGAAGTATACATGGCTCCTCCTCCCGGTGTTCTTCATAAAACGGGCGAAGTTTGCAAGCTTAGAAAAGCTCTATATGGGCTTAAACAGGCCCCACGAGCTTGGTTTGAAAAGTTCTCTGATGTTATTCTGTCTCTTGGATTCTCTACTAGTGAACATGATTCTTCTCTCTTTGTCAAACATACTTCTGCAGGTCGTATATTGCTTTCGTTATACGTTGATGACATGATTATCACTGGTGATGATCTTCAAGGAATTCATACCTTAAAGTCAAAATTAGTTGCACAGTTTGAGATGAAAGATTTAGGTCCTCTTCGATATTTCTTAGGTATTGAGGTTGCTTCTTCTCCCAGAGGTTATCTGCTTTCTCAATCTAAATATACTGCTGAAATTATTGATCGAGCTCGCCTCACTGATACTCGTGTTGTGGACTCTCCTTCTGAATTGAATGTCGAGTATTCACCAACAGATGGTTCTCCCCTAAAAGACCCTACCTTGTACTGTACTATAGTTGGCAGCCTGGTTTATCTCATTATTACTTGACCAGATATTGCATATGCGGTTCACATTGTCAGCCAGTTTGTTGCAGCTCCGACTTGTACTCATTGGATAGCTGTTGTGCGTATTCTACGTTATCTTCGAGGTACCATGTTCAGAAGTGTCTTGCTATCTTCCACATCTTCTCTGGAACTACGGGCATACTCTGATGCTTCTTATGCACACAATCCTACAGACAGACGATCTGTTACAGGTTTCTGTGTCTTCTTGGGAGACTCGCTAATCTCGTGGAAAAGTAAGAAACAATCTGTGGTTTCTCTTTCTTCCACTGAAGCTGAATATCGTGTTATGGCATCTACTTCCAAGGAGATCATTTGGTTGCGTTGGTTGCTTGCTGATATGGGTGTTTTTCTTCATCATCCCACTCCTATGTATTGTGACAATCGTAGTGCCATTCAGATTGCTCACAACTCGGTTTTTCATGAACGTACCATGCATATAGAGGTTGATTGCCACTTCACACGCCAACATCTAAAACATGGTACACTTTCCTATCCGTTTGTAAGCTCAACTCTACAACTTGCAGACTTCTTTACGAAGTCTCACCCGATCTCTCGCTTTCGCTTCCTTGTTAGCAAACTCTCGATGCTTCTTGCTCCCGCATCATGAGTTTGAGGGGGGATGTTAGATAATATAGATACCTTTGGGTCGGGCCTTGCTCTTTGGTTTAGTTATGGGCTCTTGTATATTTTAGCTTAGGTTAGGTTTGGTATATAGTTTAGGTTATTAGGATACTTCATAAATATCTCTTTTTATATCTTTGTAAGAACACAGCTTGCTAATGAAACCCTAAACCATTTCTTGCATTTCTCCTTCGTCTATCAAAGTTATCAGAAGAAACATCATTAATTATATATTATATGTGTGTTTCTTCTTCTTATGAACTTTAATTTATGACAACCCAAAAGTGAACCAATTGGAAGTAAATGTAGAAACATAAGCTTAACACCATATCACCCGATTAATTGCATTTTCAATTCCCAGTTCACATTTTGATGAATAAAATACATCTCTTGGTATTGTAAGTGATCACACTTGTAAGTGATCAAGTGTGAAATAGGCACAAGTCAAGAAGTTGAAACGTTTGCTTGATTGCTTTCGCTGACACACGATTCAAAAGATAATGAGATTCAAATGAATCGGTTGAACAAGACACCATACAATTCTTGAAATAGAAACAAAAACATCCAAAATGATTGTTAAAGGCATAAATATCTGAAATCCAAAACAAATTAATCAAGATCCAACAAATCCACAACTTCAACGACATTTTATAATCCTTAAAAAGCAACTTCGATTCAATTGCTACATCTTTGGCATATTTGAAATCCTCGGTCGATTGTTTTCAAATCGATTAGTTCTTGGTATGAAATTGAGTTTGAAGTGGTTGTTCAAACATATATCCATTATAAAATTGAGTTTGAAGTGGTTGTTCTATATAGAACTTGATTAAATTCATTCGTTCATCCTTAACAACTTTGATAACTTGCCTACACCTCCACTCTTCATGGTCCATTCTCTCTCCTTAATTGTCGCTTGTATTAGACTATTAGTGAATGTTTGTGTTATATGAAGATTATTTGAATGTTTGTATAGGTAATGATAAATGGTACAATACATATCAACATGCTATTAATGCTCGACGTGTTTAGTGCATCTAGATCTAGTTGGTAAATATGTGAGATGTCAATCTAATTAATTCATAATTCAATTTTTGAGATGGTACAAAACCGTACCAACATGTACCAACCGAAAAAAGTTGGTACCAATTTAATTGGTTGGTACATGGTATAAGACTTTGTGTACCATTTGTAATTGGTTGGTACATGGTATATGGAAAAAAGACATGGTACCGTCCCATGTTCACCCCTAGTGGTAACTCACCCACAATTTCTATATGAGATACCGGGTTGGGACTAGAGTGGGATGATATTACCAGACTTAATCAAACCATGATATGTATATATATGCACACACACACAATACTTGATGGGGGTTCTTTCCCCAAATCCATTATAGACAGGGAGTTGGGATAAACGGGAAGCAGATTAGCCTTTTTTAACGACAGAAGAGGCATTTTAGTATCTCTCATTTTACTGTTACAAAACAACGGGGTTTTTTCATCGGCGAAACTCACACTACTTTTAGCAATGCTCGAATTCGGCTTTTAGATATTTGGGTTTTATATAATTAGATATGGTTGGGCGAATGACAAATGACCTAATAATACCTAGGAGTGTCAATTTTGTATCAATACAAACCAACTAATGTGTGTACCAACCGTACCAATTTAGTTGGTACCAATATAATTGGTTGGTAGTACTGTACCAACTATCTAAACTTGGTTGGTATATGGTATTAGAATTCGTATACCAGGGTAATATTGCACCATATCGACATATTTTTTTAATTGTTTATTTATTTAAATTTTCTTTAATAAAATATTTTGATTTATAAATTTTAAATTATCTTGTTTTACATTTTGCTAAATTGCAATACGAATTGATATATATAACTTGATTGAATTCATTCATCTAATCTTAACAACTCTAGGAACTCGTCTTCACTTGCACGATCCATTTTTGCTCCTCAATTGCCGCTTATGTTACATTATTGGTGAATGTTTGTGTTTATAGCTTTATATGAAGGTTATTTGAATACTTGTATGGGTAGATATAAATGGTATAACACTTATCAGCATACTATAAATGCACAACATTTTTAGTATAACTAGATCTAGTTGATAATCATGTTATTTTAAATAACTTGTACTTGAATTTTACGATTTTGGTACAAAACCGTACCAACATGTACCAACCAGAAAAAGTTGGTACCAATTTAGTTGGTACCAAGTATAGTTGGTCGGTACATGCATGAAACTTTAAGTACGAATTATAATTGGTTGATTTACAGTATATGAAAATAAAAACATAGTACCATACCATACCATGTTCACCCCTAATAATACCAAACAATATTTTAGTGTTTACGTTCATTAGGCCATATTGTCCGATGGTTGAAGAATGTAGGCCCGGCCCAAATCATATACACCCCATCGGCCCATCCATGGAAGTACATTTATGCAATTCTACCTTTTGCTTTTTTGCTTATTTATAAGCCCATGCATGATACTGAAATATTCGGTTATTTTGAGTGGATTTTTTTCTCAATTTGTATGGCTTAATATATATATATATATATAGAGAGAGAGAGAGAGAGAGAGAGTTTGGTTAATTTGTTAACCTAAATTTTGATATTAACTTTTATGAACCAATCCAATCCATTGATCTTCAAAACTGACGGAATGGTCACAAAACATGAATATTCATATACACATGAATTTCACATTACACATGATGTTCACCCATGATCATGTACACATGAATGTTCAGCATTCATATCAACCCCTCCATCGACATCGTTCATAAGCCCCAAATTCATAGTATTATTCAAAAATATTGAGTTGATTATGGTTATGTTAATGATGATATTATAATCGAAATATATATGGACTAAATTTTGAAAACACATCAACAGCTAAAACTATGGAGGAGATTGCTTTCGTAACTCCTCATTAAATTGGCTAAATATGGTCAAAATCATGAACTTTCCATCATACCCTTAGACATTAATTGCATATGCATAACCAACAACAATTGAAGATGCATTCATATTGGTCAAAATTAGTTTACAAGGTTAACAATCTTTATTGGGTTAACAAAAGATCTCTCTCTCTCTCTCTATATATATATATAGAGAGAGAGAGAGAGAGAAAGAGAGAGAGAGAGAGGTTCAAGGGGAAAACCTAAAAAAATGAAAAACTTTGGAGCATCATATACACACACACACACACACACACAGAGAGAGAGAGAGAGAGAGAGAGAGAGAGGTCACGTTAAGGTTTAAGGGAAATTGCAAAAAAAGTTGAAAAGTTGAGGAACTCTGATAAGCATTCATTTAAAATGGTATACACATGTGCATACAAGTGAACGTTACGACAACCGTAATGAGAATATGTGTCTTAAGAAATTACTTGACAATCCTCTATTCATTACATAAACACAAGGATTTGTTGGAAATCCAAAATTAAGTTAGTGATTTCTTTTTAACCTGTTTACTGTACTGATTTATTATAGTTATTATTTTTATTGACTTTTATGTTTTAAACTAAAACAAATAATTTAATTTTTTCACAACACAAACTTTAAAAACTTACCTCCAATAAATTGCGTACATAATAAAAATATACATAAGTGTCTACTTTGTACATGAAAAATATAATTTAACAAATAAATAACCAGTTAAAATATTAAAATCCGCATAAAAAACATCATGCCTAACTTGGACTCGGGTTTAACCGTAACATGAACACAACTCGGGTCAAACTTGTTTCTCAAGCAAATGTCGAGGCTGAAATGAGCTCATCGAGTTCAGGACCGGGCTTGGTAGACCGTTTTCGAACAATCATATCCGTGTAGCTCTTAATTAACAACAATTCAATAATATATTAAGGAGTAAAATCCAATTTTGGTCCCTAACGTTGTTGGATTTCTTTGAAAGTGAGACCTATACTTTCATAAGTCAAGTTTTCGTCCTCAAGGTTTCAATTTTGCTCTGAAATTGGAACCTGACCACTAACTCCATTAAAAACTCTGTTAGAGCCGGGGGCAAATTCGTCCAACCATGTTTTTGTGCTTTTTTTGCATTTTTCTTGTTTTTCTTGTTATTATAAAAAGCATTAAATCATAGGGACCAACTTGTACTGTGATTTAATGTTTTTTACAAAAAAACAAGATTTTTTTTGCAAAAAGAGAGACAAAATATTGTTGGACGAAAATACCCATGGCTCTAACGAAGCTTTCTAACGGAGTTAATGATAAGTCCCACTTTCAGAGCAAAACTGAAACCTTGAAGACGAACACTTGACTTATGAAAGTATAGGTCCCACTTTCAAAAGAAATCCAGAAACGTTAGGGACCAAAATTGGAGTTTACTAATTATGTTTTCCGTCCCTGTGATTTGGTGGTTTTAACGGGTCATGTTATTATTTTGATAACTTAACAAAACGTGCCACTATGGTTGCACTTTTTAACGAGACATGTCAATGTGGTTGCATTTATAAATAAGACGGTCTTTGTGGTTGCAGTTTTTAATGAGTTGGGTCCTTGAATACATTAACCAATCGGGTACATGTGGTTGCATTAGAGACTACTCAACTTGTTAAAAACAAATGCAACAACATGGACTAGCTTGTTAATATCGCAAAATTGGGACAAAACGCCTAACCACATGGACAAAATATGTAATTCACTCACAAAAATTAGTATTATAGATATTGCAAGTTCTTTTTCAAAATTACCAACCAACCATACATAAATGGTAACCAAGCATCATACTCTTGTGGAATCGCTTTAGCACATAAATGGTGTTAAGAATGAGGCCTTAATTAAGGTTTTGAATTTGAAAAGAAATATGTTTTCTAGTGTCGTTGACAAGATCAATGAGTTATGCACGAATTAGAGCATGTTATGATTAGTTAATTGTCGTTCATTATGCCTTAAGATAGTAATGCATGTGATAACTCTCATTTGAGCGTTATTTACACATCATTTGTGTGAGTTTTTCTTTTATTTTAGTTGTGTTTTCTCTTTATCTTTTCGTGTTTCTTCTTTATATTATTTCATTTTTATTTGGAGTTGTTGAGGATGTTTTATGGTTATACGCGTCATTTTTTGGGTTACACGTTGGATAATACTTTTTGATGACATTTTTAGGATGTCTGGAACCTCTAATGAAGAAAGAATGACCGAAAGCTTGCATGAGGAAAAAGCTTTTTGTCGTCCAAGGGATTCTCTGAAGCTTATTTCTAGTAGACAAAGAGATGTCCATCTCCCCTTTTTTCCCGTGTAGGCAATGGGGACGACTACCGGATGAGAGGAAGGGAGGGAGAGAGGGTTGGTGGAATTTAGAAATTCCAACAATTTCTCTCTAATAGCCGTAATTTATTTTTAAGCATTGTTCACCGTTGACACTTTTATTTTATTTTCAATACAAGTAACGTTTTAAGTATTTTTATTCTTCACCCATGTTCCCTACTTTTATTACGAGCTAAGCACCCATTTGGGTGTGGATGCGAGTTGAACTTAAGACTAGTAGGCAACACTTAAGTGTTGCCAATATCACTAATTCTTAAATTTGATCACTTGAGTTGAAGCTTTAACTCAACACGAATAAGTCGATCATTTTGAAGTGTTGATATTATATCATAAATCCAAAGATGCACGTATTTGAAATACAACTTAACTTATGCACAAAGATTTGAGAAAGTTTTTGATAATCACGTAGAGATGAGAGTTTTCTATGATTTTTGCTAAGGTTCAAACATTATTCTAGATTTACACTACAAATAGATTCGAGTATAGATCTTCATACTAATTAATAGAACTTTGATTTATTATATTAACTTAGCTAAATCGGTATGCTTGATCTGTAGTACTGGTGACTTTTTGGACATTGTCTATAAAGATACACTTTCGAGAGATCAAGATCTTTATGGACGTTTTTGTGACACGAGTTACGACCATCGTGACACTACAATTGTCTTAAGTGAAACTTACACTAATACCCATTTTTTATTATTTGTTTAAATTTCATTGTTTAAAAACATTAAACTTGCTCAAAATATTTTCTTTTCTCCGATCGAAATCGGTGTATTATTGACTTGGTACTTGAAACTATACCTATGGATATGATTTACGTAATTTTACCACTTTATTACTTGAAAGCGATCATAGTGCACGGTGTATATTTGCATCGCCACTGTAGTAACATTGTGGCAACTTTGTGGACATACACATTTTCCCACTACCAAGTACCAACATGTTATTATAAAGTAAAAGAAAATATTATTATAATAACGTATATTTGTAAACGGAGAGAGCATGACTAGAGTAACAATATATTATTTTACTTCTCACACTAATTTCGATACATTTTACTTCTTACATTAGCTTAAAGTAAGGGATAAGATTGTAAATACTTTGAATTTTCTCAAAGGGCAAGCATGAAACTTCAATGTATGGTCAGAAATACATGTAGAGGAACGACAAGTCATTCAAGGGAAGAATCACTTGCATAGAAAAAAAGTAACTAGGGATGCTTATTAAAGTTGTCAAACTTGATGGTCAATATCCATGAACTCTTTTGATTGTGATGGTTGCTTAACTGAGATGAAAAATACAAGTGGGAAAAATACAAGTGGGCATGGGAGGCCTTGATGAGACAAGAAGCAAACTTCATTGTTGGAGAAATTGATTAAACTTACAAATTTTGAGGAATGATATAAAGAAAAGTAACAAGAAATCTTGAATTAAGGATTGGAAAATATTAGCTTCTATTTTCAAAACTGAAGCAAAATAGACGACAAGAAAAGAAAATTTTATGGTCTAATGAATGTCTGTTAGGTCTAACTGTATTAAACTCATGTTAAGTGGAAAATTTGGCTGCTTTCAGTTAGTGTTCATTGATGAGTGATCGCTCGCTATCTGGCTGGAAAAGGTGGTCTGGAAGCTTCCTCTCTCCCAGCAAGCAAGATGAGATCACCACTTCTACCATTATAGGGCCAAATCATAGTCAAAATGTAACACCCTAAAATCAGGGCCAATTAAAACCTTAAAATTTAACAAGGTTAATCATACTATCATCCAACTTTTATACATAAGCAGAGAATTAACTATGAGGATTTATATATACACATTTCGAATTCTCAAAATAACCTATTAAACTAATCCTGTCAACTATGATTAGATTAAATTGGTTATCTAGGCAATTCATCAAAAGCATCCTCGCATAAGGTAACTTCTCCACTTAGCACCAAAAGTTGAATACCAAAAGCACTCGTCCCACTTCCTGTTATCTTCCCGAGCTCGTACCTGGTAAGAAAATTTAATTTGAAACGATTAGGCATTACGCCTAGTGAGAACATCCAATTTCAAATTAAAACTTTAACAGCTTTGGAAACTCAGATATTCAAAGCGTATAAACAAACCTGGTTTGCCACCATTCTTACCGTACTCATACTCGTCACACAATGACGGAAGCATACTCGATCCCATGAGTATGACTAACGTTCAGAAAGTCATATCGTCACATTCAAGAGCCTACTACGAATCATTACAGGTTCTAGATCATCGCTCATATCCAAGAAATTACAAGTTACTTTATGCCTATTTCTTGAAGTGGAAGTAGAGATTACAATTTACTTTATGCTTATCTCTTGTTAGACAACCTAGGGGGGGGTAAGGTTGTATTTAAAATCTTTTACTTTCAAAAATTCTTTTATAAATAAATACAGTACAGAAACAGTATAAATAAATCAGAGTATACAAATAGTAAATACACAACAATTATATAAACAGATATAATTAAAATGCACAGAGATTATATAAATAAATATAAATGCAAAGCAGTTTATATAAATAAATATAATAAAGCACAGCGGAATAAATAAAGAGATAAGGGATAGAGATACTTGACACAGAGATTTACTGATTTACCACCAACTGTGATAAACCAGCAGCCGAGACACTTCCCGACACGATCCAATAAATGTATTCTTTACGGTAGAAATACAAACCAAGTACAAAGGTAACGTAATTGATTCTCAAGCTTCTGCTATGAGATGTACAGGATCACACACCCGTTATTCAAATACTTACAAGAGGAGTATAACTCACAATGGGTAATCACTCTTGTATAATATCTCACACTTGGATATTTTATAAAAAAAAATGTTTTATAAAATATATATATATAAATAGAGGAGAGAGCTGAGAGGTGCTGTTTGCTTGTTACTGTTGTTGTTGTGTGTGGTCTTCATTACCAGCAAGCATCATTTATACATAGCATCTCCAACGGTATTGTGAGGCGCGGTATACCGCCAAATGCATGCGGTATACCGCCGTCAGAAAAGTGTGCTGACACACCAACGGCTACATGCAAAGTTGACAGGAAAAAGTACCCGCGGTATACCGGCTGGGTCTCGCGGTATACCGGCCGTACGAAACAGCAACTTCAACCAATCAGAATCAAACACAGAGCCTGCCGCGGTATACCGGCTGAACGCCCGCGGTATACCGCCAAAAGTGTACCCGCGGTATACCGGCTGTACCGCCGCGGTATACCGCCGTCAGAAAAGGACCTTCCAGAACTGCAACCAAATCTTGCTAGATCTTCTTAAAACCTTATTAAAATTAATTGTTGGGTTTTTAGAAATATCCAAGTGGTATATTATTTTAGGGTGTTTATCATTATTAGTTATAAACAATAATGACGACGTAAACACTTCCGTCTTGAACCCTTCAGATTAAATCTTCGTGTTTTTCAACAACTGCACACTTGGATTAAATTGTTAGATAAACAATAATGCGGTGTGTTTGTAATCATCAAAATAAATATATATAAATATAGAGATGTGGTACACTTGCACCAACAATCTCCCCCTTTTTGATGATGACAAACACAACCGCTAAGCAAGAGCATATGCGGTTTCTCTCCCCCGTTTGTCGAAACAAAAAGGGTCAAGAAAGACGGTATGCTCCCCCTCGAGAGATGCTCCCCCTCAAAATATGCATATAATTGAGAGAGCATAAACTCATGGGTAAAAGAGCTAAAACGCTCCCCCTCAAATTAATAACGATATCAAATTGAAGATTTTATAAAATTTGAGGGATAAAATAAGCATAATAAATGACATGAAACAAAATAACCAAAAAGAAACACTTGCACCAAAAAGGATCTTAAGGCTTCAATATTCGGTTAATTTTATGTGATTAAAAAAAAATCACCACGTATTATGACCTCGTCAGGTAACCACGTATTATAACCTCGGCAGGTAACCACGTATTATAACCTCGGCAGGTAACCACGTATTATAACCTCGGCAGGTAACCACGTATTATAACCTCGGCAGGTAACCACGTATTATAACCTCGGCAGGTAACCACGTATTATAACCTCGCCAGGAAACACGTATTATATCCTCGCCAGGAAACACGTATTATATCCTCGTCAGGAAACACCTACAAAAGGCAAAGAAAATATTTCGTGGTACCCTTTTCTTATGGGTCCTTTTAACAGTTAGTATAAAAACATAAACTGCAAAAAATATGTTGTCGACATAAAACAAACACGACAAACATACAAAGCCATATAAATGGTTTAAAACCACAAACGCATCCCACCGGGATTATCAACATTAAACATTCCTTTCAGAATCCATTTTCTAACCATTTTTATTTTACGATCGTATTTATCATAGACGTAAAAAGAAGTATGCGGATTAACATTTTTCTTAGGATTCGCAAACTTATTATTATACATAAACGCATGTGATTTTCTCGACATATAATTCACATAATTCATTTTAGGAACATACGGAGGTTTTTGCGTTTTATTTTTAACAACAAATTTAGGTTTTTCAAAAACCTTTTTAATTGGCATACAATCACATTTTTCAATACACGTATTTGAACCAATGCCTTTTCGGCAATTTATACGATTAGGCATATTTAGCATTTTAAGCACTTTATCATTGCTATTTTGAAATGCATTAGCTAACAGATTATCTTTTTCATGCGATTTACATTTTGCTTTCAAACAAGCAATTTCATCTTCAAGAATATTGCATTTTGTACATGTAATATCTTCATGTGTCTTTTTATTTAAGCATGCAATTTTATCATTTAAAACAATGCAAGATTTGCAAACAATATTTTCGCATGCTTTCTTTTCTAAAGTGATAACTTTATCATTTAACCCATTTTTGATTTTATTATCACATGCAATGGTTTGTTTACAGTTATTCAACTCATTTTGACATAATAATAATTCTTCTTTTAATTTAGCATTCTCATTTTTAAAACTATTTACGAGAACAATCAATTTTTGAAAAGAGACATTTAACATATCAATATCATCATCGTTATCACTACAACTAGAATAACTTGAGTATGAAGTACATACCTCTTTCTCGCAGTCGACGATGAGACAAGTTTCTTCATTTCTTTGATCTCGGGTTTCGTCTCTCTTTTCTTTTGAGTTTCCACCATAGGTGATGTTCAAGTTCTCCCAAATATCACGAGCAGTTTCAAAGAGATAAACACGCTCAATATCATCGTTAGTAAGAACCGAAAAGAGAAGATTTTTGGCTTGATAATTTAAACAACAATTATCCTTATCTTCGTCGGACCATTCCGAGCTAGGTTTTTCAACAACTTTGTTGTTTTGAAATTTTGTGGGTTTGAAATCTCCTTTAATAATAATATCCCAAATATTTTGATTTATCCCACGAACATAACGTTCAAAAGAATTTGCCCAAAGATCAAAATTTTCGAAATCAATAAGAAGAGATTTAGAAAACCAAGTATTTTGTTGAGCCATTAAATAAAAGATATAACTTTAAAAATTTAAACAGAAAAATTTTGAAAGCCCTGCTCTGATACCAAATGTTAGACAACCTAGGGGGGGGTAAGGTTGTATTTAAAATCTTTTACTTTCAAAAATTCTTTTATAAATAAATACAGTACAGAAACAGTATAAATAAATCAGAGTATACAAATAGTAAATACACAACAATTATATAAACAGATATAATTAAAATGCACAGAGATTATATAAATAAATATAAATGCAAAGCAGTTTATATAAATAAATATAATAAAGCACAGCGGAATAAATAAAGAGATAAGGGATAGAGATACTTGACACAGAGATTTACTGATTTACCACCAACTGTGATAAACCAGCAGCCGAGACACTTCCCGACACGATCCAATAAATGTATTCTTTACGGTAGAAATACAAACCAAGTACAAAGGTAACGTAATTGATTCTCAAGCTTCTGCTATGAGATGTACAGGATCACACACCCGTTATTCAAATACTTACAAGAGGAGTATAACTCACAATGGGTAATCACTCTTGTATAATATCTCACACTTGGATATTTTATAAAAAAAAATGTTTTATAAAATATATATATATAAATAGAGGAGAGAGCTGAGAGGTGCTGTTTGCTTGTTACTGTTGTTGTTGTGTGTGGTCTTCATTACCAGCAAGCATCATTTATACATAGCATCTCCAACGGTATTGTGAGGCGCGGTATACCGCCAAATGCATGCGGTATACCGCCGTCAGAAAAGTGTGCTGACACACCAACGGCTACATGCAAAGTTGACAGGAAAAAGTACCCGCGGTATACCGGCTGGGTCTCGCGGTATACCGGCCGTACGAAACAGCAACTTCAACCAATCAGAATCAAACACAGAGCCTGCCGCGGTATACCGGCTGAACGCCCGCGGTATACCGCCAAAAGTGTACCCGCGGTATACCGGCTGTACCGCCGCGGTATACCGCCGTCAGAAAAGGACCTTCCAGAACTGCAACCAAATCTTGCTAGATCTTCTTAAAACCTTATTAAAATTAATTGTTGGGTTTTTAGAAATATCCAAGTGGTATATTATTTTAGGGTGTTTATCATTATTAGTTATAAACAATAATGACGACGTAAACACTTCCGTCTTGAACCCTTCAGATTAAATCTTCGTGTTTTTCAACAACTGCACACTTGGATTAAATTGTTAGATAAACAATAATGCGGTGTGTTTGTAATCATCAAAATAAATATATATAAATATAGAGATGTGGTACACTTGCACCAACATCTCTTACCTTCCCATAGAAATCATCAGGAATTACAATTTACTTTATGCCTATTCCTCTATTTCTATTCTACGAAATGGAAATTACAATTTACTTTATGCCTATTCCCATTTCCACGTAAACAGAAATTACAATTTACTTTATACCTATTCCACGTTTCACGTCACACTATGAAATAGGAATTACAATTTACTTTATGCCTATTCCTCATTTCACAACACCTTTACGAAATGGGAATTACAATTTGCTTTTTGCCTATTCCACATTTCAGGTCAATGGGAATTACAATTTACTTTATGCCTATTTCACGTTACAAACTACCGGTGCCTATGGATCCATTACACTTACTAACGTATATGTATAATAACATATCACACTACATCTCGTAACACATTCTTAATTCTAAGAATTTTAGATAACCTAACGTATCCTTATCCTCCATTGTTCCCCCTCTGGAAACTATATTCGAAAAAGTATTCCGAACTCAAAGTTCGGAACTATCCGAAACCGAGAACCATTTGAGACCGAAACTAAAATCGGGTCCCTAACTGGATTCCAAAAGAAACTGGATGTCATTCCGGATCTCATTCCGGATCCCCACCGAAACCGGATCCATTCCGGATCACATCCGGTTCCGGATCAATTCCGGATCCATTCCGGATCGCATTCGATTCCGGATCAACTCCGGATCCCATCACCATTCCAGATCAATTTTGGTTCTTCCCTAATTCCGGATCAATTCCGGTTCTTCCCTAATTCCGAATCATTATTCAATTTCCGGAACCCATACCGGATCCACTTATATCCGGAACTCGTACCGGATTTTAATACCGGGACTTCGATACTGAGTTAAATCTGCACGTCAAATATGCTCTAAAAACTAATCTGAGTTCAATCTCTCGGTCGATTCGTTCTCAATACATATATACCAAATCATTCAGACAGTTTGTTACAAATATCTTAATCAATTTCAATTAAAATCGTTTGGAAGAAGATGAACTCACCTGTATGAAGCTTTGACCCATAAATCACAATCCTTCTCTTCTCTAATTCGACAACCTATTGGAGAGTGATTCAAGTTTGTAATTACCAAACTGATTTAGAAAGATACAGGAGATGATTCAACTCTTACCTTCAGGAAATCAGTTCTTGATTTATTTCTTCTTCTATCTCTACTCCTTTCTCTCTGCTATAGACCGACTCCAGAACAATAATTGAGATATTTTCTCAATTTTAGATTACCCCATCCTTAAGTATACACAACTTACAAGAAATGACCAATTAGACCTTCAAGTTCTAATTTTCAAAATTAACTTTAAACTTTGGTCAAAATATAAATTCAACCCTGGAGTTTACATTTACGAATAGTCCCCAAACTTAGACTAAATTACAACTCGACCCCATTCATATTCAAATATAATATAATGGAAATTCGAGGTGTTACAAATCTCCCCAACTTGAAAATGATTTCGTCCCCAAAATCAAAGCTAGGTAAATAGATGAGGATATCTAATCTTCATATCTTCTTCCGCTTCTAACGTCACGTTAGCACCTCGGTGATGTTTCCATTGTACTTTCAACATAACCACATCCTTATGTCGTAGCTTCTTAACCGATCTTTCTAAAATCGCTTTCGTAAGTGGAATTAAATCATTCTCTTCGGCTAAACATTTCCGAAGATAACATACATGAAAGGTATTGTGGATTCCTTCCAATTCAGGTGGAAGATCCAATTCATAAGCTTGAAGCCCAACTTTCTTAGTTATGGTGAAAGGTCCTAGAAAACGAGGACTCAACTTTCCACGTTTACCAAACCTTATAACACCTTTCCACGGGGATACCTTAAGCATCACACGCTTCCCAACTTGGAACTCTTTCGGCCTTCTCTTCGGATCGACGTAACTCTTCTGTCGATCTTGAGCCGCTTTCATATGCTTCCGAACCTCTTTCACTTTATCAGCCGTTTGTTGAACAAGTTCAGGACTGGTAAATTGCTTTTCTCCAGCTTCTAACCAACATACCGGAGTTCTACATTTTCGTCCATACAAAGCTTCGAAAGGTGCTCTTCCAATACTGGAATGATAACTATTGTTATACGCAAACTCTACCAAAGGTAAATGTGTATCCCAGTTATCTCCAAAGTCTAACACACACGACCTGAGCATATCTTCCAAATTCTGAATGGTTCTCTCACTTTGCCCGTCAGTTTGTGGATGGTATGCAGTGCTCAAATTTACTCTTGTACCCAGTTCTTCTTGTAGTGACTGCCAAAACCTTGAAGTAAACCGACTGTCACGATCAGAAACTATAGATACTGGAATACCATGCCTCGACACCACTTCATCAATATAAAGTTTCAATAACTTATCAATTGGTGAAGCTTCTTTCATTGCCAAGAAGTGAGCACTCTTGGTCAACCGATCCACGATTACCCATATGGTATCGTTACCCTTTGACGTTCTTGGTAACTTCGTCACAAAATCCATGGAAATCTTATCCCATTTCCATTCCGGAATCTCCAAAGATTGTAGACTTCCGTAGGGCCTTTGATGTTCAGCCTTTACTAACGAACATGTCACACACTTTTCTACAATTTGGGCCACATCTAACTTCATAGCTTGTAACACCCTCAAATTTGGAAAGAGCAACTAAATAAAATTTCGAATAAAATAACCAAAATAGGATAAAATCCTTTCTACAAACCATTCTTGAAAACACCTCAAAAGTTAAACATCACAACTTCTACAAACGATAACTCAAGACGGGTGTTACTTAACCCAAATACAAGTTGCTAATCCCAAACAAGTGCGGAAGACTTCACTAAGCGAAACACTTCACGTGCACTCTACTAGCACTCCTCACTCCACAGTGTAGCTAAAGCTAATCCCAACCTGAACCTGTTGCACATGCCGACAAATAAAAAGGTTAGGCTAACGCCTAGTGAGTTCAAGAGTTTACATCATGATCAAATAATTTGTTAGACAAAAGGTTTCAACGTAAATCAAGATTTTTCGAAAAGGATTTGAGTAAAGTATACCAACACCCATTTTCCAAACGCACGCAAATTCTACGACGAAAGCTTCCAATAAAAACCATTTCCCAGCAATGGACTCAAATCCAAAACTCACTCAAGAAGTAAATAAGAATTAAAACCTCAATATATCATTAATGCGAATAAAACTTCCATATTTGAAAACGTCCAACCAAGGAAGAGGCATACAACGCCACTCATAATTCATGGGAATAACCATCCCTCCGCGTATGAAACGATGCCAACACATGGATAAACAAAATACCCAAAACAACACCCTTCGGTGACGGGGGAGACCCGATTCCATCGAATGTGGCATAAACACACGATAAATCACAATTAATAAATACATGTAAGCTTCTTGGATGAGGAATACATATGACATCAACCATACTAGGTCTTTAGTCCATGTTAGACATCAACCATACTAGGTCTTTAGTCCACCCTCGGCATCAACCATACTAGGTCTTTAGCCCATCTTAGACATCAACCATACTAGGTCTTTAGTCCATCTTAGACATCAACCATACTAGGTGTTTAGTCCATTTTCGGCATCAACCATACTAGGTCTTTAGCCCATCTTAGACATCAACCATACTAGGTCTTTAGTCCAAACCACCAAGTTCAATCCTACTGGATCTTTACCTTGGAAACCCACCATCCAAAACACTTACTCGACTTAACATTTATACATGACCTCAAAAGAATAACTAATACATTCAATCATATAAATCTCAAATACCATGCAATTCATGCAAATCAAACCCCAAGCCCACGTCGAGCTTATTAAAACCGGGCGAATGCCCTCAAGGCTCAACCGAGTCCAAAACCGAGCCATCTGCTCAAAAGATCTAATGATCGTTTATCAAAATCAACTCATGCAAACGAAGTGCATCTAACCCATCTCATGTAAACACACACTTCGAGGCATGATTATTTCACAACCCCTTCATCGCCACTTTTCTCAATTAAATCAAATCATATATGCATATGTATATGTGTGTGTACGTATACACCAATCTTTTATAATTCGACAATGCATATAACCCACCATAGTTCGTTAGACCCAAATGTACTAAGAATACAAAATCATCAAACGGTCTTCACATATGAGGTCAAACACTCAAAGAGGCACATATTCACATAAAACGCAATTAAGCACATAACACATCTAAATCTCCACCTCGAGCTACTAAAACCGGAAAACATTCAAAGAGACCCATTTGAGTAGAAATCAAGCCCTTTAAGGCAAAATAAACGTTTGGCTAACATACGCCTTGCCCACCCGGTTACGTAAACCAAATACATCGTTACCCAAAATCTTTGCCTTTTTAAATCTGAATTGGCCTTCGACCCAAACAAAAGGTTTACTCCTCTCAAAACAATCATAAGGTCGAGATTGACCAAATCCCCCAAATGTGGGTGTTTTACAAGATTTGCAAAGTTCGACACTTTGATTAATTAAAACCACCAATTTACTCAACAATTGACAATTCTATATAAAGCACATAAATACTTTAAAATAAACATTTTGGCACGTACAACGTTTTCACAAATCAACTTGAACTCACCTTGCTAGATTTAGACTAAATCTATATTTTCCCCAAACGTAAGCTCCTTTGAAGAAGCCCGAATCTTCAAGCTCAAATCTTCCAAAAACCTAGATCCACAAGTTTTCAACCGTGAATATTCATATTCAACCACTTTAAATTGTTTCCCAAACATCTACCAACAAAATCTCCATCTACACCCAAAACCTCAAATTGACCTAACTTTTGTCAAAATCATCCAAACCGAAATTGGAGAAACAAAACACTAGGAGATCATCAATGAAACATTTATAACTCATAATAAAGCTTGTAAACGGAAGAAATGAACTTACCACTTAGGTTTTGATGAAAACCTAGAAAACCCCAAAAATCTCTAGTGTTGTGGATGAAACTTGCTCTTGCATCAATAAATGAAACCACTATCATAAAATGGAGAAGGAACACATTAATTTCCATGAAAAAGCCCTAAAATCAAATAGGGTTTGTGAGGGAAAGAGTGGAAACGATTTGGAGAGAAGAGAAGAGATTCGAGAGTGAGAAATGAGGGACTTACCACCACCACACGTTCTTGAATCTTCCAATAAACTTCCAAACTCTATCTAGATCCTAGAAGAGCTCTAAAAAACGGAACCATAGCAACTTGAATCACCAAAATCGGAGTTGAAATGAGAGAGATATGAAGAAATGAAGTTTAGGGGGTGAAATTCGCGTTTTAAGCTGATCAAGTGCTCCGCGCGGGTCTCCGCGCGAGTGAACTAGCGCCACAAAGGGCGTCGGGCACTGGTCGCCCGGTTTCATCTTAAACACTGTTTTGGCCATAGCTTCTTCGTTTTAGCTCCGTTTTCGCTCCGGAAAGAACCGTTGGACTCGTATTAAAATTCCCCATCCAACAAGACCATAAAATCTAGGATTTATTCCAAAATTCTATTTTTCATATTTTTCTTAAAAGACCGATACCTTCCAAAAATCGGGGTGTTACATAGTTGGTCACCAATAATGTAGCTTCAGATCCTTATACATCTTAGTACTTCCAGGATGTATAGAATACTTAGACTTGTGGGCGTCTTCGAGAATTAACTTCCGATTTCCTCCCACCTTTGGCACCCAAACGCGACCTTGGAATAGTTTGACCCCACGACTATCTTCAGTTAAACGAAGACATTGTTTGGCCACGACTTCTCCTTTCAAATTTTCTTCTAATAGTGCTTCCACTTGCGCCCCTTTAATTCTTTCGATCAAACTTTACGTCACATCAATCCTGGCGTTAGTCATTTTCAAGCATCCACTTTACTTCTTTCTACTTAAAGCATCAGCCACAACATTTGCTTTACTGGGATGGTAATGCAATTCACAATCATAATCTTTAAGTAATTCTAACCAACGCCGATGCCTCATGTTCAACTCTTTCTGATCAAAGACATGCTTCAAGCTCTTATGATCAGTGAAAAGAGTGTACTTCGTTCCATACAGATAATGTCGCCACAGCTTCAATGCAAACACAATTGCTGCAAGTTCTAAATCATGGGTAGGGTAATTCTTCTCATGTTCTTTGAGTTGTCTTGATGCGTAAGCAATCACCTTGCCCCGTTGCATCAACACACACCCCAAACCCATCTTTGACGCGTCACTATAAACGACTAAGTCCTCCGTTCCCTCCGGTAGTGCAAGAATAGGAGCTTCACACAGCTTCTGTCGTAATGTCCTGAAAGCTGACTCTTGCTTTTCAGTCCATATAAACTTTACATTCTTCCGAGTCAACAAGGTCAAGGCAGAAGCAATCTTTGAGAAGTCTTTTATAAACCTCCGGTAGTAACCTGCTAGACCTAAGAAACTCCTTATTTCTGGTGCGCTTTTCGGTGTTTCCCAGTTCGTTATTGCTTCTATCTTCGCCGGATCTACTTTGACTTTTTCCGAAGTAATCACATACCCTAGAAATTGTACCTCTTTTAACCAAAATTCACACTTTGAAAATTTTGCGTACAATTTCTCCTTCCTCAGAACTTCCAAGACTTCACGAAGGTGGTATTCATGATCGGCTTCATTCCTTGAATAAACATGTCATCAATGAATACAATGACAGACTTGTCTAAGAATGGTCGACATACTCTGTTCATCAGATCCATGAACACGGCAGGAGCATTCGTCAACCCAAATGGCATTACAAGAAATTCATAATGCCTGTACCTCGTTCTGAACGCCGTCTTATGAATATCTTCATCCCTTACTCGAACTTGATGATATCCCGGCCTCAGATCAATCTTTGAAAAGCATCCCGCACCTTGGAGTTGATCAAACAAATCATCAATCCTTGGAAGCGGATACTTATTCTTAATAGTCACCTTATTCAGCTCCCTATAGTCGATGCACATTCTCATAGTGCCATCCTTTTTCTTAACAAACAATACCGGAGCTCCCTAAGGTGAAGAGCTTGGCCTAACAAATCCCTTCTCCAGCAGCTCTTGCAGCTGAGACATCATCTCTTTCATTTCGGCTAGCGCTAAACGATACGGTGCACGTGCTATCGGTGCCGATCCAGAGACAAGATCAATTCGAAACTCTACTTGTCGTTCAGACGGTAGACCTGGAAGATCATAGGGAAATCAATTTGGGAATTCTCGTACTACCCTTATATCTTCCACTTGTTTCTTTTCTGTCTTCACATCTATAACATATGCTAAGTAGGATGAACATCCCCTTACCAGACATTTACGCGCCTTTGCAACAGAAGTTAACGGGACTTCCCCTTTTCTCTTTTCCCCAAAGATGAATACATCATCACTATCAGCCATCGGAATCCGAATTAATTTCTTTGCACAAAGAATTTCCGCCTGGTTGATTGTCAGCCAATCCATACCCACAATTACATCAAACCCTCCAATTTCCATCAACAACAAGTCAATCGGAAATTTTGTTTCCCCTATCAAAATCAGACAACCCTCAAGTCTTTCACAAACTAAGACTTGACCCCCGTTAGCTATCTCGACTACTAAGGCATCTTTCAAGGTAGTGACAGGCATAGTTAACTTGTGATAGAACGATTTTGATACAAACGACAGATTGGTGCCACAATCAAATAATATTCGTGCGGGAATGGAATTAACAAGAAATGTACCAGAAACAACATCTTTGGACTCCTTCGCCTCTTCCGCTGTCATATGAAATGCCCGACCCGTTGGTTTAAGAGCATTTGGTTTCTTTCCCTGATCTCCACCTTTTTTTAGCTTTAGGCAGTCTCTTCGGAAGTGACCGGGTTGTTTACACTCAAAACAGATCAATACTTGAATAGGACAACTTGCAGCTTGATGACCAGACTTCCCACATTTAAAACATTCACTTCCTATCACTCGACACGAGCCAAAATGCTTACTTCGGCACTTCTGGCACCAATTTGGTTCCCGACGAGACTCATAACGAACACTCTTGCCAAGAGATTTAGATTTCTGAGAAGACTCCGATCGGCCTTCCCATTTTCGTTTCTCTCCCCCTTGTATCTTTTCTTTCTTGTCTTTGGCATAAACCTCTTCTATGACTTTGGCTTCTTCGATAGTTTCCCTCAATGTCGAGGCTTTAGAATTTCGTACTCTCGACATCATGTCAGCCGGTAAGCTTTTCAGATAGGCTTTAATCTTTTCCTTCTCTGTTGGAGCCACATGCCCCACTAAATTTAACTTTTCCATGAATAATTCAGTGTACTTCCGAACAGACGAAGTACCCTTCTTAAGAGTCCGAAACTCTTCCTCAATTCGATCCATTTCGTTCTCGTTACAATACTCTTCTAAAATCTTTCTTTTGAACGACTCCTGATAACGCCACTTTTTGGCGTTATTTTCGGTCTTCAAACCAATGAGATTGGCTTGTGTTCTAGCAAAAAAAGGCGGAATTTTATGTTGTATCGAGTGAAATGTGCAGGTAATCTAAAAAGGAGACAAACATCGAGAAAAGAAGCGAAAAAGAGCCCAAAACGAGTACAAAACGAAGCCAACGGAAGCCCAAGACCCGTGCCCGAACCATGAAACAAACCTGACCCGAAAACACATCAGAAACACGAGCGGTTTCTAGCGCGGTTTGCAAGTCACGGGTAAAACCGCGCATGTCCCTGTTCGTTTGTTATATTTCACGTTTCCGACTTTTAGGTCATTATCTCGCACACGACGACTGACAGCGACTTGGGGCGAATTTCAGAGACTTTTCGGAGCTTTTGGAGCCACGATAGAGGATCGATCGAGGAGGAAGTCACGACGCGAAGCGGATTAGAGCCGGGAGAAGGGAGTTCATCATTATATTTTCCACGTTCATGTTTACTATGTTTGCATACATTATTTCCTTCCCTTTTCTTGCGTTTTTGTCCACCACCAACATGAACTAATCTTCAGATGTTGGGGTTGGAATGAATTTGGTTTAAACTTATGAACAGATGACTTGAGATTTTTATCAGTTTTCCTATTTAATGAAGCATGTGATTTGGTTTTTAATGCTTTTGTGAGTTTAGCTAGCTTCCAATTGTTTTGTTGTTTTCAATTAAGTTCGAGAGAATTAATTGTTAACTAGAACTAGAATTTGCATGCCTAGGGTGAGAAATTGGATAGAGATATATCAGTGTAAGCTTTAGTCCCGTTTAAATCTTGCTTTTAATGTGTTTTGAGTGTCATAAGTTAAGATCGAGAGATAAAGCTTGTGTCTTCGAAATAAAACCCGTTGCTGCTTGAGAGAGAACAACGGTGATTTTCGAGATTGGGTATTCATTAAAGGGAATAACTTGGTAATTGTTTTAAGTCAAATGTTCGTATGTGAAAAGTGAAAACCTTAGGATTTCCAACCCTCAACTGTTTTCTCTATCCGAAGTTTCCTAAGTTGTCTATTGTCCCGTTTGTGATTTGTTTTCTTGCAATTAATTAATTCATACCAACAACTAAAAGTTTGGACCGTTCAGTTAATAGATCTTATAGTAATTGTGATACTTAGTTCCTAGTTCCCTGTGTTCGATACTCGTACTTTTGTACTATTACTTGACTTCGACCCGTACACTTGCGGTAAGATTTAGGGGGGTGTAAACCCGCCTATCAAGTTTTTGGCGCCGTTGCCGGGGAACTAGTTGCAACTGATAGCACTACCAGCTATAAGCGCTATTACATTGAACATTTTTTATTATTATTTTGTTCCATCACTTTCAGTTTCTGGATCACTAACTTTGTCTACTTTCTTTTCAGGTACTAATTGGTTTATGCCAAGGAAACCCCGAGGGGAAGGAATCGAACCACTCGATCCGGAAATTGAAAGAACAGCCTGTCGATTACTCAAAGAATCAAAAGTTAAAAGCCAATTGAATATGGGTGACGAGAGGCCTGTCAACGAGATACCTGTCAATGACCCACCTCCACCTCCTCCTGAGAGACGCACTATGCGGTCGTTTGCCGATCCAAATGTGGCAGCGACACGCATAGGCATCCAGGCGCCCACTACTGGGGCGAACTCTTTTGAGCTCAAACCGAGTACCATCGTGATGGTACAACAAAATCAGTATGGAGGAGCACCGACAGAAGGTCCTCATGCACATCTCCGTGCATTTGAGAGGATTTGCAACACATTTAAGATCAATGGGATGAACGATGATGCCATTAAGTTGAGACTTTTCAGCTTTTCACTCAAAGGTAGAGCCATAACATGGACCGAGAGTATCCAACCGGACTCGATAACCACTTGGGCACAACTGAAAGCTGCTTTTCTTCAAAAGTTTTTCCCACCAAGCAGAACCGCGCAACTTATGGCGGAAATCAACCATTTCGCTCAATGGGACCAAGAGACGTTATATGAGGCGTGGGAGCGGTATAAAGACATGCTAAAAAAGTGCCCTCATCATGGGTTGCAAGGTTGGGTCATCATCCAGACGTTCTTTAGCGGACTCCACCCACAGTTCAAAAATGACATCACCGCTGCATCAGGTGGAGCCCTAATGGATAAATCTTATGAGGAAGCATGCGAGCTGATAGATAATCTGGCCGAACATAGCTTTTCTACTCCAAGATCAGCCGTTAGAAGAGTTGCGAGTGTTCAAGAATTGGATGAGCTGAAGGAAATAAAAGCTCAACTAGCTGCGATCACGAACCATCTGAAAGGAGGCAGTCCTCAAGAACCTGAACAGGTTCAGTTTGTGCAAAACCGGAACAACCAGCCGAGGAACGACCCGTTCTCGAATACCTACAATGAGGGGTGGAAGAAACACCCGAACGTTTCATGGAGTCAACCCGGTCAACAACCACAATGTAATAACTCCAACTTTTCTAATTCTTCTAATGCTAACAATGTTTACCATCCTCCAGCTTTCAACCAACGGAGATTTGACGAAGGAACATCCATGGAGAAGAAACCGGGGCTAGAAGATATGTTGATGAAGTTCATGACAAAGATGGATAGCACGGTTGAAGGCTTAGCAAGCACGGTGAGTACAGTGAAAGCAGCAACTGATCAGAACACCGCATCCATCAAGATCCTCGAAAGACAAGTGGGAAAAAATTTGGAAGTTCTACAAAACCGACCTCCCGGAACCTTTCCGAGTCAAACCGAAAAGAAAATCCGGGAAGAATGTAATGCCATTTATCTGAGAAGTGGCAAGGAGCTGAATGAAGACACAACACGAGAGCCTGCATCAAAGGGAACCTATTCCAAAAAGCAAGAGGTTGAGATTGTGGACATGGATGAGTTGGAAGCTGATGAAGAGGTGGTAATTGAAGAGACCTCAAAGAGTGAAGGGAAGAAGAAAGAGCAGTCAACCACGCCAAAGCAAATATCGGTCAAGCCGGTAGTTCCGAAAGTGCCATATCCAAATAGGCTTAAAGCCCAAGGGGAGGATCTCAATTTTTCTAAATTTCTTGAAGTTTTTAAGAAATTGCATATTAACATCCCTTTTGCAGATGCGTTGGCACAAATTCCCTCATACATGAAGTTCATGAAATAGATCTTATCCAAGAAGAGGGCAATCGAACACCAATCTACCATTGCACTTACTGAGGAGTGCAACGCGATCATTCAGAACAAGTCCCCCAAAGCTTAAGGATCCATGGAGTTTTTCGATTCCTATTCAAATTGGGAAGTTTAATTTTGATAAAGTGTTGTGTGATTTAGGGGCGAGTATTAACTTAATGCCTCTATCTATTCTCAGGAAACTCGGATTGGGGGAAGTGAAGCCGACGTACATGACACTTAAGCTCGCGGATAGATCCATAGTGTACCTTTATGGAGTGGTAGAGGATGTGCTCATCAAGGTTGGAAATTTCTATTTCCCGGTGGACTTCGTGGTGTTGGACATTGATGAAGATGTAGAGGTCCCACTGATATTGGGAAGATCCTTTCTGGCCACGAGCAGAGCGTTGATCGACATGGAAGAAGGTGAAATGACCCTAAGGGTGGGTGATGAGAAGGCGGTGTTCAAGATGTTCGAGAGTGGAAAGCGTAGAGACGGAGCTGGTCAAGGAGAGCCAGATGTGGAAGAATCCGCGAAGAACCGCAAGTGTGGGCGATTCGATTCCGCGGATACCGAGCCAAGTTGAGATCCACATAGTCGTGCCACGACTTTAACTACGGCGCTGGGTGGGAGGCAACCCACCGAGGTTTGCATGTTTTGCTTTTAATTTACGTTTTAGAGTGTTTTTATTTACAAAAAAATTGAAAATTGAAAAAGGTCAGAGACATACGCGGTTTGGCCCGCGGTTTACATACGGCGCCACAAGCCGCGGGGTGCTCTGAAGGTTTTGTGAAACAGTGGGTTCCGCGGGATATCCCGCGGTTTACAAACCGAGCAGCAAGTCGCGCGGATCCCCTGATGCTTCTAATTGTTTTCGTGCAGTTTTTCATTCCTTTCCTGCTTTGTGTGTTTCATTTTCGTGCGTTTTTCATCTTTTACTTTGTTTTCTTTTGTGTGTGCATTCTCCCTCCGCCTCCTTCGACTTCTCCATCTGATCGCTCAAATCCTTTCAAGAGAATCTCCTCCGTCCGGTCAAACAGGTATGTTCTAACTCTGTATGCTAACAAGTGGTGTATGATGTTTGTTTCCTTATTAGTAAACGAGATGCAACAAACCTAAGGGCCTGTTTACTAGCTGCTGACCGAACTGACTCGGTCAGCACATCTGACTCGGTCAGCAGTCAGAGCGTTTACCAAATCCTGGATCTGACCGAGATCTGACTGAGAATCTGACCCAACACTGACCGAACCCGCTTCTAAAATATGTTGACCCGGGTCAGTTTTAGGCTTTCCACACGGTGCCCCTGCGATTAGGTCTAAAAAGTTCCTCACGCCGCTCTCCTCCTCCATCTCCCTCTCCCTCGTCGCTCCTCTTCCATCGCCCTGCCACCCCGTCGTCAGCGCTCCACGCCGTTGTCTCACCACCCCGTCGTCTCTCCCGAAAGGTAATCTCTCACGAAATATCTATTCACTGCAAGTGTGTTCTATTCACAGCGATTTGCTGTTAAAAACGCTCCTCTTTCGTGGGTTTGTTTGTGATAGAAAAATGCCAGTTATGTGTGATGCAGTTCTGTTTGGTTTCTAGCTATTTTGTATGCTTAAAATTACATTCGTAAGGGTTGTAAGGGTTTTATTTGTAAGGGTTCAGAGTGAATGGTCAAGCAAAAGCTTGTGTGTTCATTCATACATCAATCCCTAATACCATCACCTGCAAAAGAAAAAGCAAATGGGTTTTATTTGTATGCTTAAAATTACATTCGATTTCTGCAAATGGGTTTTATTTGTATGCTTAAAATTACATTCGATTTCTGCAAATGGTTTTTATTTGTATGCTTAAAATTACATTCGATTTCTGCAAATGGGTTTATTCTAATATATCACTTGAATGCAAATGGGTCTTTAAATAAAAGATTGTATCATAGGTGTTGAAACATATTTGGTACTTTTCCTGATATTTGGTCCGACTCTTAAGCTGGAATCTTGAAGGAAAGAAAGAAAGGTCTTGATTTTGGTTTATTTTTTTACTGTTTGTTTTTTTAAATCTTGTTTGATGATGAAGATGAGTAGTGAGAGAAGAATGGATTTGGAAATCCTTGCAGTGAGTCATAGGGGGATGGATGAGTGAATAGGAATTAGTACATATGGGTTGAATCCCCAATAGCTTGTTGTGTTTCTTCTTCCTCTAGACCTGTGGGATTTTTAAAGATAAAAAAAAAAGAGAAGAGAATAGAATGGAAGGAAATTTGCTTTCATTGTGCAAAGAAATCTGGGTTCTTTGTTGGTTTTGGTTTTTTCTTTTTTAATTTTTTTGAGAAGGGGTTAATTAAACGTAATAGCTTATGGTTTATTATTTATTTTTAAGAAAGAGAAAAGATGAAGAATTTTACTTTCATATGCTTGTCGTGTCCATCATTTTGTTCTTTGATCTCCATTATATTCCTTATTTTCTGACATTTATCTTTCATTTGGATGAAATGATTCTGGATATCCGACTGGGTTATTTTCTGGTATTGATAGTTTAACTCGGATCTTTGTTGTTGAAATGGTTGTTCTTAAATAATGATTGTTCTTGACAATGGTGACTTAAATCCCAATCTTCCTAGAGGATCAAAGGCAGAGAAAAGTGAGTTTTGCAGTATATGAATATGATAAATACTTGAAAAAGAAAGGATTAAAGCTACTATCAAGTTTCCATTAGATGGGATGGGAGTCCTCTAGTGTTTTTATTCCAGTAAAAAAATAAACCAAACATATTTGGTACGATAGTGAGTATCCTTCTTTTTTAAAAGTTTCCTAATATTTCCTGTACATTTATGATTGCATATGAATAAAAGTATGTAGATGTATCTAATGTACTCAGTTCTTTCACATACTCCTTACTAAAACAATCTACCAAATGAGACTACCTCATGAAGCCAATTCTACAACCAATAACAACATATGCCTACAAATGTGTACTTACATTAATATATGAAACATATTTGGTACTTTTCCTGATGGAATCTTGTTCATGCCATTTTTGCTCATAAAGTTATAATTATGTTGTGTTTTCCTTTTCTTTTTTCAACTCATTGAATCAAATGTCTTAGGGGCATGTTTGGGAACTCTAGTTCCATGGATTGGATTAGAGAATCAAGTTATTGGGTATTTAGACCACGTATGAATCCCACATAACTAATTATAAAATACCCAATGAATCTAGTTGTTATTTTTCTTGATGTGGGTACTTTAAATTTTTGGTTATTATTGCCAATATTTATTAGCTGTTCGGTGTGTGTTTTCTTTTTGTATTTGTACTTTTCTTGAAATGTGTTGGGCCTTTTTGACGTAGGTATGGAATCGTATGATGAGTCATCCAAGCCTAAAAAATCAAGGGTTAGTTGGAAAGATAATGTGGTCAAAACCTTTTTGGAGTGTTGTGTACACGAGATGTCCATTAATGGAATCCAAGGCGGTAGCCTTAAGAATGTTCTTCTCGTTCTCAAACTAGAAAACGAAAAGCTACTCAACCATTGGAAAGGGAAGAGGAGTTGGATCATGTGGTGGCACATGTGAAAACCATTTTTGACACGCCAACGGAGGATGGTGATATGGATGCTTGCATGTTGAAGTTAGATAGGCTTGGTTGGGAAGATGTAATATCCAAGATCAGTTGTTTATAGAATACGATGAGGGTGCCATGTTTACTGCGGAAGAGGAAAATGGAGGAGGCAGTGAAGAAGAAATTGTTGAAGTACAATGGGGGGCTTCTCGGGACAATGGATATATGGCTAATTTGCGGGATCAGATTGCAACTCAACTGTTTTCAAATGCTTCAAATTAATTTTTATTTTGTTTTGGATGAAACAACAAACAATTTCTTTTTGATATTAATGTTTCGTATTCAAATGTGAATGATTATTAATATGTTCCGACGTTTATTTTGAAGTATGAAAATTATATTTATTGTTTAATTTGCATGTTAATTATATAAAAAAAAGAGTATATTGTTGGTAAGCATTTGTTTAAAGTTTGAAGTTTGTATTTCTCTTCCATTAAATGATTTATAATAGAAATAATTATAAGTAATTTAGCATATAATCACATAAGGGTTAAAATGGTAATTTTTTGTTGGTAAGCACTTACCAAAAAACACTTGGTAAACACTCTTACCCGGACAGCACTTACCCGGGACAGCACTCTTACCCGGAGAGCACTTACCCGGAAAGAGTTGGTAAACGGCCCCTAAGTTTCACTTAGGTTTGGGGTGCCTCATCTTTCAACATCTACACACTCACTTTTAATCCTATGCAAACCTCGGTTTTACCGAGGTTTGGGGTTGGCTTGGTTGACAAACCTAGGCCACGGCCTAGGTTTGGGGTGGCCATATTTGAATAACTCTGGTTTCGCTTATAGATATGTTACTTTAATGCTTTTTCTTTCCTGTATGAGAACTGTAATAACTGCACAATGCATTTTGTCGCATCGCCTACACCGACACTTGCACATTAGGGACAATGTGTGGGTAAGGTTTGGGGTTGCCCAATCGGGCCCACGTTTTATGCATGTAGATTTCCTGCACTTCTGAATGTTTAGATCACATTAGCTAAAATTTTATTTTGGATGATCGAGACCAACCATTGTGGGAAGAATCTTGTGATAGTAACGTGACCATTAGGGAAGGACTGGGAAAAGACATGACTAGGGACATTAGTGGAGACCACCCAATAGCGAGCTTTGAGCCTAAAAGACGTTTTTCATTTCGAGGGATTTAAACACTTAATTCATATACACTTTTTCGAGTTCCTTGTCGTGAATATAGAGTGATCTCGCTATATTATTGCATTGAGTAGCAAAGACAACCATCGGGATATTGGGTAAGGGTATAGTAGACCATATCGTGCGGACCTTGAGAGATGATTCCAAGCATTGTGTGTGTATGTTAACCTGTTTTTAGCTATCGTTCCCTTTGACCCTTTATGTGTGTTTCCAAAGCCCATTTGTAGCCAAACACTCACCATTTGTTCATTTCAGACCCACCATTAAACCCTAGCCAAAAGCCTTAGCCAATCCTTATCCGAAAGTGTGTCAATCCGAAGCAGTATAGGCCAGTCATGAAAATAGAAGGAAAAGAGGGCCAATGCAGCCCCAAATCAAATAAAGAGGACCAATGAAGTCCTAAATAGAAAAAAAAATAAAAAAAAAATAAAATAAATAAATACAATTACTTAGATAGCTTTACAACAACTCAATAAGAGAGTCAAAGCGACTCCAGTAGTGACAAATAGGGCCAAGTGATAGAAAGTGAAGTAAAGACGTTCAGAGCTGCTAATAGTTGACACACCGAGGATTTTTGAACCTGTTTAACCTTCGTTTCTTAGCTATGACCTTAACCCCGTTACAACCCTTGTAAAGACCTGGATGATCTTCTGGAAGACGTGATTAGCGTATACGACTACTTTTACCAATATTCCCTGTCTTGCTACCTGATTCCCTTCTGAGATCAACTTTTGGACATTTGTGCGTGTTTCATTAGAGTTGTCATGTGACATTTGAGTATTCTTGTACATAACTTCCATATACATGACAACATGTGCGATAACCTAGGTTCGAGTGAAATGAGAGTCTCCCGTGAGGTAGGGTCGAGGCGACATGTTTTCCCTAGTATGTTTGAACCTAGTACAACCCTAATGGAATCGGAGCAGTCACGAGTTCAACTCACAATGGAAGGCCATAGATCAAACATAATAAGAATGAGGCGAGAGTGAGATAGACATTCACGGGTATGGGAAATCACCAGTGCATTACGTGGTATCGATTGGGAATTGTGCAGTTATTATTTCACTGATATATGCTTTTATTCTATTTTATCGCTAATTTGCTTGAGGACAAGCAACGCTCAGTTTGGGGTTGTTGATAACGCCACTTTTTGGCGTTATTTTCGATCTTCAAACCAATGAGATTGGCTTGTGTTCTAGCAAAAAAAGGCGGAATTTTATGTTGTATCGAGTGAAATGTGCAGGTAATCTAAAAAGGAGACAAACATCGAGAAAAGAAGCGAAAAAGAGCCCAAAACGAGTACAAAACGAAGCCAACGGAAGCCCAAGACCCGTGCCCGAACCATGAAACAAACATGACCCGGAAACACATCAGAAACACGCGCGGTTTCTGGCGCGGTTTGCAAGTCGCGGGTAAAACCGCGCATGTCCCTGTTCGTTTGTTATATTCCACGTTTCCGACTTTTAGGTCATTATCTCGCACACGACGACTGGCAGCGACTTGGGGCGAATTTCAGAGACTTTTCGGAGCTTTTGGAGCCACGATAGAGGATCGATCGAGGAGGAAGTCACGACGCGAAGCGGATTAGAGCCGGGAGAAGGGAGTTCATCATTATATTTTCCACGTTCATGTTTACTATGTTTGCATACATTATTTCCTTCCTTTTTCTTGCGTTTTTGTCCACCACCAACATGAACTAATCTTCAGATGTTGGGGGTTGGAATGAATTTGGTTTAAACTTATGAACAGATGACTTGAGATTTTTATCAGTTTTTCTATTAAATGAAGCATGTGATTTGGTTTTTAATGCTTTTGTGAGTTTAGCTATCTTCCAATTGTTTTGTTGTTTTCAATTAAGTTCGAGAGAATTAATTGTTAACTAGAACTAGAATTTGCATGCCTAGGGTGAGAAATTGGATAGAGATATACCAGTGTAAGTTTTAGTCCCGTTTAAATCTTGCTTTTAACGTGTTTTGAGTGTCATAAGTTAAGATCGAGAGATAAAGCTTGTGTCTTCAAAATAAAACCCGTTGCTGCTTGAGAGAGAACAACGGTGATTTTCGAGATTGGGTATTCATTAACGGGAATAACTTGGTAATTGTTTTAAGTCAAATGTTCGTATGTGAAAACCTTAGGATTTTCAACCCTCAACTGTTTTCTCTATCCGAAGTTTCCTAAGTTGTCTACTGTCCCGTTTGTGATTTGTTTTCTTGCAATTAATTAATTCATACCAACAACTCAAAGTTTCGACCGTTCAGTTAATAGATCTTTTAGTAATTGTGATACTTAGTTCCTAGTTCCTTGTGTTCGATACTCGTACTTTTGTACTATTACTTGACTTCGACCCGTACACTTGCGGTAAGATTTAGGGGGGTGTAAACCCGCCTATCAACTCCCACGTCATAGCAGCTAAGACTGGAGCCATCACGGTCGATGTTACGATATTCCACCAGGTTAAAGCATTACCTCGTAACATTTGAGAACCGAACCTGACTTTCGATTCATCGTCGCATTCACAAGCTCGAAATGCCTGTTCCATCTCTCTAAGCCAATTCATACATGCTACTGGATTCTCTGCTCCAGCAAACTCTGGTGGTTTGCAACTCAGAAACGTTTTATATGAGCAAACTCTTTCCACTCTCCTATTAACATTCACTACAGGAATACGAGGTGGAGTTACTACACCAGTACCCGTCTCCGGTCGTCGTAACTCAGTACTTCGGTCATTTAACGCTTTCATGAACATCTCTGATTGTTGTGCCAGTGCTGTATTCATTACTCGCATCATATTTTCCATCATGCGAGATTCCATCGTAGAATCGGTTGTCACCGGGTTAGAGGTACCGGTACTCGTTCTTTGCGTTTGACTTTCCACTCCTCCTATTAGAGGTGGCCTCGGCGGACTTTCGTGTGTTCCACCCGTTTCAGGTTGTTTTTCCAACCCCCAATCAATTATTGCCCTATCTTGCGAAGAATTTGGGGATCTGGTAGGTGTATTCACCATTGTATTCTGATATAACACAAAGAGATAACCATAAGAAATGGTTACACGCACCCAAACACAAGAAACGTACTTTAACGTTCATTAGTCACTGTAACAATTTAGAAACAAGTATGCTTGTGTAACAATATATTCATAATGACAGTAGCTAATTGAAATTGTGAACATACTATACATGAGAATCCTCGTTACCATCGTTACACTGCTTAATTCACGTATTTCCGTCGACTCTAAGACTATCCCGTCTTGGTACTTCTACCCATATCTCACAAATCATAACTTAATTCATCTCAGTTTAAGTCTAGGTATCTCACTATCATACCTAGTTCACTTAAACTTCAGCTCTGATACCATATTGTAACACCCTAAAATCAGGGCCAATTTAAACCTTAAAATTTAACAAGGTTAATCATACTATCATCCAACTTTTATACATAAACAGAGAATTAACTATGAGGGTTCATATATACACATTTCGAATTCTCAAAATAACCTATTAAACTAATCCTGTCAACTATGATTAGATTAAATTGGTTATCTAGGCAATTCATCAAAAGCATCATCGCATAAGCTAACTTCTCCACTTAGCACCAAAAGTTGAATACCAAAAGCACTCGTCCCACTTCCCGTTACCTCCCCGAGCTCGTACCTGGTAAGAAAATTTAATTTGAAACGATTAGGCATTACGCCTAGTGAGAACATCCAATTTCAAATTAAAACTTTAACAACTTTGGAAACTCAGATATTCAAAGCGTATAAACAAACCTGGTTTGCCACCATTCTTACCGTACTCATACTCGTCTCACTATGACGGAAGCATACCCTATCCCATGAGTATGACTAATGTTCAGAAAGTCATATCGTCACATTCAAGAGCCTACTACGAATCATTACAGATTCTAGATCATCGCTCATATCCAAGAAATTATAAGTTACTTTATGCCTATTTCTGAAGTGGAAGTAGAGATTACAATTTACTTTATGCCTATCTTTTACCTTCCCATAGAAATCAGGAATTACGATTTACTTTATGTCTATTCCTCGATTTCTATTATACGAAATGGAAATTACAATTTACTTTATGCATATTCCTCATTTCACAACACCTTTACGAAATGGGAATCACAATTTACTTTATGTCTATTCCACATTTCAGGTCAACGGGAATTACAATTTACTTTATGCCTATTCCACGTTACAAACTACCAGTGCCTATGGATCCATTACACTTACTAACGTATATGTATAATAACATATCACGCTACATCTCGTAACACATTCTCATTTCTAAGAATTTTAGATAACCTAATGTATCCTTATCCTCCATTGTTCCCCCTCTGGAAACTATATTCGAAAAAGTATTCCGAACTCAAAGTTCGGAACTATCCGAAACCAAGACCCAATTGAGACAGAAACTAAAATCGGGTCCCTAACTGGATTCCAAAGGAAACCGGATCTCATTCCGGATCCCCACCAAAACCGGATCCATTCCGGATCATATCCGGTTCCGGATCCATTCCGGATCGCATTCGATTCCGGATCAACTCCGGATCCCATCACCATTCCGGATCAATTCTGGCTCTTCCCTAATTCCGGATCAATTCCGGTTCTTCCCTAATTTCGGAACAATTCCGGTTCTTCCCTAATTCCGGATCATTATTCAATTTCCGGAACCCATACCGGATCCACTTATATCCGGAACTCGTACCAGATTTTAATACCGGGACTTCGATACTGAGTTAAATCTGCACGTCAAATATGCTCTAAAAACTAATCTGAGTTCAATCTCTCGGTCGATTCATTCTCAATACATATATACCAAATCATTCAGACAGTTTGTTACAAATATCTTAATCAATTTCAATTAAAATCGTTTGGAAGAAGATGAACTCACCTGTATGAAGCTTTGACCCAAAAATCACAATCCTTCTCTTCTCTGATTCAACAACCTATTGGAGAGTGATTCAAGTTTGTAATTACCAAACCGATTTAGAAAGATACAGGAGATGATTCAACTCTTACCTTCAGGAAATCAGTTCTTGATTTATTTCTTCTTCTATCTCTACTTCTTTCTCTCTGCTATAGACCGACTCCAGAACAATAATTGAGATATTTTCTCAATTTTAGATTACCCAATCCTTAAGTATACACAACTTACAAGAAATGACCAATTAGACCTTCAAGTTCTAATTTTCAAAATTAACATTAAACTTTGGTCAAAATACAAATTCAACCATGGAGTTTACATTTACGAATAATCCCCAAACTTAGACTAAATTACAATTCGACCCCATTCATATTCAAATATAATATAATGGAAATTCGAGGTGTTACACAAAAGAAGAGTTTGATCCTGGCTCAGAAGGAACGCTAGCTATATGCTTAACACATGCAAGTCGAACGTTGTTTTCGGGGAGCTGGGCAGAAGGAAAAGAGGCTCCTAGCTAAAGGTAGCTTGTCTCGCCCAGGAGGTGAGAAGAGTGGCAGTTAGATCCTTGAAGGGAAAGGACTTGGCTTCATCTCCCACACCGGTTAGCAACAGAGATAAGAGTGAGAATCCTCATTCACGCACTATTCCTCTCCACTAAAAAAAGCAATTGAGAATCTCGGGAACCTAAACAAAAATGCAAAAGCTTCAGGAGCGTTATCACTTCCTTCGATCTGTAACTGCTATTCAAAAATCGTAGTTCTCGGCTTTCTGCTTTGATGAAAGAAGAAAAGGCTCGGGATGAATTTAGGAGTCTTTGTGCGTGCCGTATGCGGTGAGAGTCGCACGTACGGCTAATCCCACCCACACCGTAAATGGATGCCCTACCTGATCCATTTCAAATCCAGCGGAGGTCTTTGAGCCTTGTTACGAACTAAAGTTCTAAAGCAAAGCGACCCCAATCCCTCCCCAACTCAGATCAAAGGTCTCCCCGCTCTTTTAGGGGGTTCGTTACGAGCTCGTTCTGATCTTGGACGCAGTACATTGGAATCCTGAAGCACCACCACAAACGCTACCGCGCGTCCGCCCGCGGTGCGGTAAGGCACCACCCTGTTTTCCATCTGCGCTATTCCCTAATTGAAGAAAGTTATAAAGCCTTTAGAGCCTCAGTCCCTACCATTTTTTTAAGAAAATGAAAAGATTCATCATCTGTTACATCTACTCATCCCACGATTCCGAATCAACAGACCTCATTACCGAGATATGGCAACTCTTTTTTAAAGTCATAGCAATAAGAACTGTGTCGTCTAACTTCATTCACAAAGAAATGGTGTAAGCGGAAGAGAAGGCGTGAATCCTCGATCCTAGCTAGTTTGATCTGATCGAGGTCCTAATTGTACGACTTTGGTATGATGTCCTTCCAACGTGGATTCACGTAGAACATCGCGCCACCATACGAACATGGTATTTATAGAGTAGAAGTAGAGTAATCGCGCCATGTGTAATAACCAGGTATTTTATTTAATTTAAATTGGAATTTTATAAGTCTTTATATTAGTGTTTGGTGAAATTTAAAAGTTTAGGGATGAGTTTTAATATTAATTGGAAGTTAAGGGGTAGGTTTTTATTTTTATAAAAGAAGTTAGGGGTATATTTTGACAAGTGAATCAAGTTTAGGGTTTATATGGTAATTATGTGACACCTCCTAGTATGCAAACCGACTTTCATTCTATTATGGGTGAGGTGTTCATTTTTAAAGTGATATCTCAAGATACTAGTGTGTGTGTGTGTGTGGTATTCGATTGAGAGAGAGATCGAGAGAGGCTAGAAGGAAAGAAGAAGGAAGAAATTAAGAAGTTGCTGCCGTGATTCTAGGAACAATCTGAAGTAATCAAGGTAAACAATCCATACCTTATTTGTGTTTTAATCCATTAAAGAGTTCTTGAGTTTAATAGATAAGTTCTAAGTGGGTTTTGTTTAGAAATGGATGTTTTGATGAATCTAAGCTTATGTTTAGGTCATGTTATTAGTCTTAAACATTCCTGCAAAGTTCCAGAAACATGCATAGTATAAATCTACAAATTCTGGGTTTTTAAGATGAACAGTGGACTGAGATATTCATCGGAGTCGCAATAGACGACTGCGACATTCAACGAAGTCACAACAGTTGGTTGCGACTTGGCATTGAAGTCGCAATGGTCGTTTGCGACTTGGCTTGGAATCGCAGTAGTTGGTTGCGATTCGAGTTTGGAATCGCAATAGAGGGTTGCGACTCCAGGGTGGAATCGCAATAGAGGGTTGCGACTCCAGGGTGGAATCGCAATGGAGGGTTGCGACTTCAAGATGAAATCGCAATAGGAGATTGCGATTTGGGTACTGTTCATTGCGATTTGAGTTTAGAATTTCGTAAGTTTAAGTGTTAAAAGAGATATTTGGTATTTTATCTGATTTCAGATTCTGTGAAGGATCGACATACGTGAATCATCTTGAAAGAGTTTTTGGTGATAAACGCACGAGGTGAGTTTTACTTTAAAGTATTTTTACTGGAATACATTATGTGAATATTAACTACTTGATAATTTGTATGAATATGTCATACGGGTGTGATTATAATATGTTAAGATATTATAATTACGTGAAGTATTATATGGGAATATAATACGTGGCCGGGCTTTGGACCGGTGTGTTAATTGGCTCGCAACCAATAAATTTGGCCATTGTGGAGGAATAAGGTGGATGAGAGGTACAAGAGGTACGAGTTTGAATTGGTAATTATATACGTGTAGTACTTGAATGTATATGAAGGATTTTGCATAAATGGTTTTGATACAAAGGATTTACATGAATGATTTTATACTGATTTTGGGAAAGGACCGTGATTAACTCACTAGACCCGTTTGGTCTAACCCTCATTTTGTTTTCAAAAATATGTTTTCCAGGTTGAGGATCGGTGAAAGAAAGGGATAAGAATAGGAAGCTTTTGATGAACGTTGATTAGGAGACTTTTACGTATTTTTGTATTTTCGAGACCGAAGAGACCGTTTGTGATGTATTGTGTATTTCCTTCTGTAAATGTAACTACGTTATGCAATATATGTTATTTGCTGTATGTTATGGGAAAGTGGGTCGTTACAAATGGTACCAGAGCCCTAGTTTAAGAGATTTAGGTATTAGTATCTGTACCTAGACTTAAACTGCATGTGAAGTAGGATGTCCCTATTATTTTAGAACCTGGGGATGTTAAGTATAAAAAGGTAGAAGGAACATCATGTAAGGTAATTTCAAATTACACCAGGCCAGTGTAATTATGATCTTACAGGTGCATGTATGAACTGGAATACCTTGTTATATGGGGTATGTGCTTATATGTATATTAACTTTGTTTGAATCCACAGAATGGCGAGTGGCACTAGACAAAGGAACCAGAGAGGAGGAAGGAATTCCGGTGGAGAGAATCCACCAATAGGAAGAGGGGGAAGAGGAAGAGATCAAGGTAGAGGCAGAACCGGCAGGGGAACTAGGGGTCGAACTGGAGGTAGAACACAACCGCAGGGTACAGAGTTTGTTACGCGGGATGATCTGATGGCTGAAATGAGAAGATTGCAGGATAATATCCAAGTTATGTTTGAACATAATCGCCATAATGAAACTGAAAGGCCAAATCCAGAACACGAAGTGGAAATGCCAATTACCTCTACTATCTTGCCGATGATGAAAAAGTGCGACTACAAAATGTTTCTTAGTTGTAAGCCCCCTACATATTCTGGAGATCGGGACCCGGTCAAAGCAATGAGATGGCTAAAAGAAATAGAAGCCATCTTCAAGACTTGTAAATGTGCTGAAGAAGACAAAGTACTTTATGGAACTGCGATGTTGAAAGGTGATGCTCTGTATTGGTGGGAGGCTCATATAGAATCAAGAGGAACATGTGTTTATACTACTTTTGCATGGGTGGAATTTGTGTTAGCTTTCACAACACATTTCTGTCCTCAAGCAGCTATTAGACAACTGGAAGAGGAATTTATGAATCTACATCAGAGAAGTTTATCGGTTAGGGATTACACCGCCCTCTTTCTCGAGAAGTCTCGCTTTGCAGAGTACTATGTTGCCACAAAGGCGTTGAAGATGGAAAGGTTTATTTTTGGGTTAAATTCTGAAATTAGAAAGTTAGTGATTGCGACAGGACCTGATACCTTCTCAGCCGCAGTAAATGCCGCGGAGAATGTGGAACAGGATATTAAGAGAGATATTAGTGATAAGAGTGTTGGGAAAAGAAAATCGGAAGAAATGACATATGATTCAACGGAATACGAAATTCAAAGGTTCGATAGTCACATACCTTTTAGACAAAATGAAAAACTATGTCCAAAATGCAACCGCGTACATCAAGGAAATTGTTATGTTGATCCTAGAAGTTGTTATAAGTGTGGAAGGACGGGACGCATCGCTAAGAATTGTCTCGCAAATCGATTCTGTTTTGTTTGCAATTCCCCTGATCATATTCAGTCAGAATGTCCACAGTGGAAAGCACGTCAGGGTAGTACAACAGCGAGATTAACGGAAGTTGAATCGGGAAAGGTACAAGGGTCTGAAGCACCGAGAGTTCAAGGCCACGTTTTTCAGATGACGGAACAAGAGGTGGAAGAAAGTCCTGATGAGGTTACAGGTATATTTCTACAAACTCTATACGTGCTAAAGTGTTATATGACTTCGGTACGAAGTGGTTCTTGGTATTTTCGTGCTTTTGTTACTTATTTGTGTTAGAGGTATAGATAGAGGCGGAGTGTCTATTCAGGTAGTTTCTATGGCTTTGATTGTGTTCGAGGTAATAGTGGAAGATAAGTATCAGTACCTTTTTGCTTGACCGAATTCCGGGACGGAATTCTTTTAAGGGGGAGATGTTGTAATAACCAGGTATTTTATTTAATTTAAATTGGAATTTTATAAGTCTTTATATTAGTGTTTGGTGAAATTTAAAAGTTTAGGGATGAGTTTTAATATTAATTGGAAGTTAAGGGGTAGGTTTTTATTTTTATAAAAGAAGTTAGGGGTATATTTTGACAAGTGAATCAAGTTTAGGGTTTATATGGTAATTATGTGACACCTCCTAGTATGCAAACCGACTTTCATTCTATTATGGGTGAGGTGTTCATTTTTAAAGTGATATCTCAAGATACTAGTGTGTGTGTGTGTGTGTGGTATTCGATTGAGAGAGAGATCGAGAGAGGCTAGAAGGAAAGAAGAAGGAAGAAATTAAGAAGTTGCTGCCGTGATTCTAGGAACAATCTGAAGTAATCAAGGTAAACAATCCATACCTTATTTGTGTTTTAATCCATTAAAGAGTTCTTGAGTTTAATAGATAAGTTCTAAGTGGGTTTTGGTTAGAAATGGATGTTTTGATGAATCTAAGCTTATGTTTAGGTCATGTTATTAGTCTTAAACATTCCTGCAAAGTTCCAGAAACATGCATAGTATAAATCTACAAATTCTGGGTTTTTAAGATGAACAGTGGACTGAGATATTCATCGGAGTCGCAATAGACGACTGCGACATTCAACGAAGTCGCAACAGTTGGTTGCGACTTGGCATTGAAGTCGCAATGGTCGTTTGCGACTTGGCTTGGAATCGCAGTAGTTGGTTGCGATTCGAGTTTGGAATCGCAATAGAGGGTTGCGACTCCAGGGTGGAATCTCAATAGAGGGTTGCGACTCCAGGGTGGAATCGCAATGGAGGGTTGCGACTTCAAGATGAAATCGCAATAGGAGATTGCGATTTGGGTACTGTTCATTGCGATTTGAGTTTAGAATTTCGTAAGTTTAAGTGTTAAAAGAGATATTTGGTATTTTATCTGATTTCAGATTCTGTGAAGGATCGACATACGTGAATCATCTTGAAAGAGTTTTTGGTGATAAACGCACGAGGTGAGTTTTACTTTAAAGTATTTTTACTGGAATACATTATGTGAATATTAACTACTTGATAATTTGTATGAATATGTCATACGGGTGTGATTATAATATGTTAAGATATTATAATTACGTGAAGTATTATATGGGAATATAATACGTGGCCGGGCTTTGGACCGGTGTGTTAATTGGCTCGCAACCAATAAATTTGGCCATTGTGGAGGAATAAGGTGGATGAGAGGTACAAGAGGTACGAGTTTGAATTGGTAATTATATACGTGTAGTACTTGAATGTATATGAAGGATTTTGCATAAATGGTTTTGATACAAAGGATTTACATGAATGATTTTATACTGATTTTGGGAAAGGACCGTGATTAACTCACTAGACCCGTTTGGTCTAACCCTCATTTTGTTTTCAAAAATATGTTTTCCAGGTTGAGGATCGGTGAAAGAAAGGGATAAGAATAGGAAGCTTTTGATGAACGTTGATTAGGAGACTTTTACGTATTTTTGTATTTTCGAGACCGAAGAGACCGTTTGTGATGTATTGTGTATTTCCTTCTGTAAATGTAACTACGTTATGCAATATATGTTATTTGCTGTATGTTATGGGAAAGTGGGTCGTTACACCATGCGGCACGAATTGGATGGCAGACCCAATTCTGACTAGTTCTCCGCACTACTTTTCTGCAGTTGAAATTTTCCACGGAAGCCGGCTCGAAATATTTGATCTTAGGTGCATTTTCCTCAGGAATCTTATTGTTTGGTTACGACCGGACAACTACCGATATCTATTAATATCTTTTCTTAGAATGTTGTTGTTAAATATATATCTATCTATATCGTAAACTATCGAATCGAGTATATCGGAGATATAAGGTTTGAACTTCCACTTATGGTAATCGAACTTGGTAATAAAACTCTTTCCCGACAAGAAGATCAAAGATTTCCTTCGGGCAAGATCCTTCACTGCACACTTTAGATATATGTTTCCATCCAATCAAAGACGGCGAAGCGCCTCTAATCTAAAGGCCAAAGAATGCTCTTTGCGCTACTACGCATTCTTACTCATAGTATAGTGAACAAAAATCCATTTTTTGATTTATTTCATCTATTCCGTGACCGGAACAGGGGAGGATACACGTTACACCACGATTTTGAATCAGAAGAGAGGACTCCAAGTTAAATAAAGAAATGATTTCACATATAGGACTTTTAAATTAATTAGAAAACGTTTTACCTAATTTAATAAGATGATAATAATATGACAAAAAAGGTTATTATCATAAATAATCATGTGGACTAAAAACTTTTACTTTTTAGTCATATCTAAACCTTCTTTCCTACAAAATAGTCAAGAAACCGTGTGTCAATAACGTAAACCACAAGACACTTTTTCTTATTGTAATGCAAATTGCGACTTTGGCTTGCTTTTTGTATGTTGAGGCATGTCTTTACAGTGCAACAAGCTACAATGAGCGCACTTTTCATCTAAATGCGATTAAAAAATATTAGAGCATCTCCAACAGCTTCTCTAAAATAGAGAAATTTGTATTTTTGTTCTCTATATTGTTCTCTAAAACTTGCTAGATATAGAGAAAAAATATTTTTTTATTCATTTCCACAAATAGGATTGAGTTATCATTATTTAATATAAATTATTTTTAAAAAATGTATTAAGATGATAAATTTAAATAATATTTTAATGATATAATAGATGTTGAGTTCTTTAAAATAAATAATCTGTTGAAGCTAAATGTAATTCATTTTAAAGATTTTGATTTTTAAATCGGTATTTTAGAAAATTTCCAGAGAATAGAATTAAAGTTACATTTTCTTGGCTAAAATAAACCTTTTATTATCGATGAGTAGAACGACCGAGTCTTAATTTTAGAGGGAAAGTAGCTTTCATTGAGTAATTCATACTTCAAAGGCTCTTAAAAGTCAACTCTTACAACCACACCATTTGCCACGTGGCACCAACCCACAACACCAATTCGGCCGCCATTGTTCACCACCTCCGTTCACACTGTCCAACTCCACAAACCCCACCACCATAACCAACCAACTCAATTTCCATAAATCATTTCCAACACCAAAATTGTTTCCATTTGAACAACAATCGAAACAATTTTGCCAAAATCCCCAATTTTCCCCTCTTTGGATTCATCGAATTCGAAACCCTAGAAGCTGAAATTCGAGGGATAAAATGTCAATTTACAAGACGAATTTCTTTGATCCTCAATCGGCGGCGGAGAAGGCGGTGTCTGTGATTGGGTACGGTTATGATCTCACTTGCGATATCCGGTTAACCGGTTGTAAACCCGGTCCGTCCGGGTCAACTCTGATCGAACTCGACGGAACCCTAAATAAGGATCTGGTGGTTCCCGGTGGCGTCGTTGTTCCCAATGTTTCTTCGTCGATTAAGTGCGATAAAGGCGAACGCACAAGGTTTCATTCAGATGTTCTTTCTTTTACTCAAGTAAGGCTCCTTTGACTTTTAGTTCAAACCTAATTCTCCCTTTTGACTTTTTAATTTAAACCTAGTTAGTTTTGAACCAGAAATTGGTAATGATATTGTTAGATTCTGACATGGTATCACTGTATCAGAGCAGGTTTTGTCACCTAGATACTCTACTATCTAGGGGGAAATTGACCAAAATAACCATTTCACCGTCCCATCTCGAACTTTTAACCACCTAACTTAACTTTTTACAAAAATAACCAAGATCCCGCAAGTCTGACACCGCAAAGCTTGCGGTGTCAGCTTTTTCTGACAAAACGAAAAAAAATATTATTTCTGACAAAACGCAAGCCTTGCGGTGGCTTGCGGTTTTGTCATTTTTTAAAAAAAATAATTTTTTTTTTCCGTTTTGTCAGAAAAAGCTGACACCGCAAGCCTTGCGGTGTCAGACTTGCGGGATCTTGGTTATTTTTGTAAAAAGTTAAGTGGGATGGTTAAAAGTTGAAGATGGGATGGTGAAATGGTTATTTTGGTCAATTTCCCCTATCTAGGGGTAATCTGTTCTCAGTCTAGCCAAGCCCACTTTCAAAGAATTATTAAGAGACCATAGGAAAAACCTCAATTTGTAGTTATGAATGAAAACCGTAAACCACGAGGACGAAAATAAAACACTTAAATAAATCAGATAAAACCGCAAGTTTGCGCCCTACAAGCTAAGACGTAAAATCATACTTTTTTGGATTGCGTCAGAAAAAGCTGACACTGCAAGTAAAAGTTGTCTTGCGGTGTCAGACTTGCGGGATGCTGGTCATTTTGGTAAAAGATTAAATCGGGTGGTTAAAAGTTGGAGATGATTGTGTGACATGGCTATTTAGGTTAATAACTCCAGTTTCAAACACATCAAACCATAAATATTATCTGCAAGAGGTTTATAGGATGTTTTTTTTTGATGTCTTAACAAGTTTTTTTAGAAATTTTTTAAAAAAAGTCTCGTATTAGCTAACGGCTTCTCCAAAATGGAGAAAATGAGGATTTTAAGTTATATTTTTGCTTTAACAGCTTCCCAAAGACTATCTCCAAAATTGAGAAAATAAGAGAGAAAATTGTTTTTCTCCAAACATGGAGATAAAAAAAATGATTACTAAATGAAAGCATAGAAAACTTTGAAAGGTTATATTTAGAGGGAGAAATAATAGTTTAATAGATAAATGCAATATTTTATTATTATAATCAATCTTGGATTCTCCAAAATGGGGAATCTGTTAGAGATGAATGTAATTTTTTTTGGAGATTTTGACTGTTGGTTCTCCATTTCAGAGAAATTTTGGAGAATCTGTTGGAGATGCTCTAAAAAGATGTGTTAGCATACACTTTATTTTAAAAGTGTCATAAAAAACTTGTTAAAATGCCCAAGACATGCTATAAATTTATTACAACAATTTTAGATGAGACGCTTTATTGTTTGGTCCTGTTAGCTTAAGTCCTATATAACAGTCTATTATGACAATTAAACATTGTTGGCGTCCTATAAACCCGATTCTCTCGTAGATATCATGATATGTGTATAGGGTTGGGTTTCGATGAGAAATTGAGGTTAGCGTGAGAAATGGTTATCAACCGTTGGATGAGAAATGAACATAGATTAGGATGAGATACACCGAGATAAGATGCACCAGATCAATTCCCTTCTAAGTTGCAATTCATGGGGAGGGAATTTAATTAAAAGTGATCAACGGTTCAGATCCACTTCTCATGCTTCTCACATTAATCTCACCTTCTCACACGATCCTTCGCCTATGTGTATATGAATTCTATAAAATTCAAAAAAGCATGTGGATGTTAATGAACATATAACATTAGTAGAATCCTTGTTGATTTTGAAATTTGAATTGATACGTGATATGTTTGACCTCAAAAGTCAATGCTAACCTGATAGAGTGATACTTATATATATTTATATGTATATCAGATGTCAGAGCAATTTAATCAGGACGTATCTTTATCGGGAAAGATACCTTCCGGGCACTTCAATTCGATGTTTGGTTATAAAGGGTGTTGGCAAAAAGACGCGCCCACCACGAAGAATCTAGCTTTCGATGGTTGGTTTATTACATTGTACAACATTGAGTTAGCAAAAGCGCAAATCACGTTATCTAAGAAGGTGAAGCAAGAAGTGCCTTCTTCGTGGGACCCTACCGCACTTGCCGAGTATGACCCTTTTAATCATCTTTTAAAAACTTGATATTTGAATGTTTTCTAAGGAATTTGTTGTTAAATGGACGTGAAAACGCTCTAAGATCGTTAGAGCATTAGAACATAGAAACATGGATAATTGGATATGGACCCCACTCCGACGGTATGATTATATGGCTTTGGCATAGGCATTCTTAAATCTGTCAGAAGGTCATGCATTTAAAACAGATATGTCAGAAGGTGAAATAACCCTTTTGACTCCAAGAGTAGAGCGACTATTTTCGTGAAGAAGGTGATTATGTGACTCGTATATTGGTTCACGTAGATTAATCTAACAGAGCTTAATGGAAAAATTACCGAACAACCCTTTAGATATATTCAACTCGTCGTATAAAGAAGATGGGCCCTAGAAATTATATAAATCGAAGAAGTCTTGGTGGTCCACGGGCTCTATACAGAAAGTCAAAATGAAACCGCATAGTCAACTATTTGCATAAAGAACCCTACATATTATGCTGAAAAAGTCTTGGTGGTCCTAATCCTAGTATACTACTCCCTCTATTCCAAAATAAATGTGCATAATGAAAAAGGCACACAGTTTTAGAAATGTGTACTTATTACAGTTTTTAATTAACCAAATGACAATTTTGCCCGTAATAATAAAGGGAACAATGAGTTTGCCATCTCATAATTATGGGTAGAATTGGAAAGTAGGCACTTACTTTTGAAAGTGGATACTTGATATGGTGAATTTGCTTGATCTTAGAAGAATCTAAAACCAAGTAACCTTGTTTTCTCAGGTTTATAGATAAATATGGTACTCATATTGTTGTCGGGGTGAAGATGGGGGGTAAAGATGTAATTTACCTAAAGCAGCTACAAAGTTCAAATCTTGATCCAACGGAAGTGCAAAATTTGTTAAAGCAGCTCGCAGATGAGGAATTGTCCGAAGATTTATCTGAAGCTTCTGTTTCGGGATCCGATAAACCTTTAAAGCAAAAGGTATGTTGATCCAATAACCGTTAACCATATACATAGTTCATATAATTCATAAATGATATCAGTTTCTCTTACATATTCATCGTGAATATCATGTATATTCATTATGAATATCTATCACAATATTCATCATAAATAAAACATGAATAGTTGGTTACTGGTACACACTAGGGCAAAATTGACTGATCTGTATTGAAGAATTGGGAACAAAATCACTCCAATGGCTTTCGAGAGGCCATGGTCTCTCCCAGAGCAGAGCAGAGCAGAGCTCAGATTACAATTGACACAGAAAATTGAATGACTCTTAACAGAATACGCTCCTCCCTATAAAAAAGGAAATGACGCACCTTATTGAAAAGTAAACACAAGCAGCCCTGGGCCTTATTCTAGACAGCACACAAAAACATAAAAGGCCCATTAACAAATAAAAGCCCAACTCAAGTGTTCCTTCTTTTGTACGTGAACCTCAACGGAGGTGTACCAGTTACTTGGTTCACCGTTTCTCAAAGTATTTTCTCAATCAATGTAATAAAGTTTTAAAGTTTTGATCTATTTTGCGTTATAAAAATTACAATAGTTGTGTTCTTACTGCAATCGGGGTGTCATATAGGATGAACGATCTGTAGCTTGGGATCTCCCTCCGGTACTCGCGAATTCTCTACGACAATCCGTTGTTTCTCTCTCCAAGAAGGACGTGAGTTCTTCGTTTCCTTACCAAATTTGTAACAACTTGACTCAGATGGATAGAAAATTAGATTTCTGAGCTCCTTATAAGCTCATAATTGTGGGCTACCATTAAAAATGCACAAAGGACCCGGTTAACCGAAACAAAAAGGACCGGTTATAGGCGAAAGCCCGTTTGGTCCTAAATTTTGAACCCGCGACCAGTCTGTAACCGGTTAAAAAAGCCCAGAAAAGCCCGAAAACCCATCCGGTTAAAGCCCAGTCAAAGCTTGAAAGCCCGGAAAATTGGTCAAGGCCCGAAAAAGCCCGGTCCTTTATTAGTGAATAAAAGCTCGGTCAAAGGACCAGTTAAGACCAACGGTCCGGATTTGGTCCTAAACTTTTGGCCAAGGACCGTTATGGCCCGACGTGGTCCTTTTTTGGCCCGGTTCTAATCTATACACATTCGATTTGTTTTTCTTCAGGATCTACTTAGCATTCATGTTCGTCGGGGAGGTATTGACAAAGGTCAAAGCCACAAACGTTGGCTTTCGACTGTATCACAATCGCCTAACGTCATTTCTATGTCGTTTGTTCCAATCGTTGCACTTTTAAGCGGTGTTCGTGGTAGCGGATTTCTGAGCCACGCCATCAATCTGTACCTTCGATGTGAGTATGTTATATATATATATATATATATATATATATATAGAGAGAGAGAGAGAGAGAGAGAGTGAGAGAGAGAGAGAGAGAGAGGGAGGGATGGAGGTTCACCGGAAAACCTCAAAAAAATGGAAAACTGAGGAACACCCTGATAGCCTTTCATCCGGACGGTATGCACAAGTGCATACAAGTAAATTAAGTTGTTATTTGGTTTTTATGCACGTGTTCATTATGCACTTGTGCATGTTACAAATTACATGTATGCCCAAGTCGAGACGAAGGCTACTAGGGTGTTCCTCGGTTTTCAGTTTTTTTGAGGTTTTCCCCTGAACCTGACCCTTTTATATATATATATATATATATATATATGGGTGTGAAAATGGAAGATTAATTGTCGAAAAAGTAGATGGAATTTGTTGAAATGTGTTTTTTATGATGCGATCTTTGGTTCATTGTTCACAGACAAACCGCCAATTGAGGAACTTGACCAATTTCTAGAGTTCCAGTTGCCGAGGCAATGGGCACCGGCATACGGTGATCTTCCGCTTGGTCCTCGACGCAAGAGAAACCCGACCCCGTCGCTTCAGTTCACGTTCTTGGGTCCTCGACTCTATGTCAACACTACCAAGGTAAAATCTTGATCATTTTCTTGAATTTTAAAGGAACCCTATAATACAGAAACAACCTCTCTATTCTTTGGGGTGGAGACAAGATATGCGTACATATCTTATATCTTTTATCTGTTCTGTTCTGCCCAGTTCTGTCTTACTGAACGCTCGTGCCCAGTTGTCTTGTTAGAAAAGCAGGTCAGAACAGGGCGAACAGGCTCGCTCGGCCCGTTTATGCATTTGTAATTACAAAAATTATGTATTTTAAATGATTTTATACAGCTTAATTTAAGTTTAGTTTTTATTTAGAGAGTAAACTTCACTTTTGGTCCCTAACAATTGTCAATCAACGGATATCGTCCCTAAACCTCGAAAACTCGGATTTAGTTCCTCATGCTTGTTATTTCATAATGGTTTTGGTCCCTCCTTCTAACAACCGTTAATTTTTTCGTTAAGTCCAATTAAATGTGGGTATTTTAGTCATTTTAAACATTTTTCTGTTAAATCCATTAACACCTATTGAATGAGGAGTGTTATGGCCATGAGAAGAATGTTTAAAATGAGTAAAATGACTCTCATTTAATTTGACTTAATGGAAAAAATTAACGGTCGTTAGGAGGAGGGATCAAAATCTTAATGAAATGACAAACATGAGGGACCAAACCCGAGTTTTTGAAGTTTAGGGACGATATCCGTTGAAATTGACAAACGTTAGGGACCAAAAGTGAAGTTTACTCTTATTAAAATATAGAAGTTTTTTAGGCCCGTTAGCATGTGGACCCGTTTGTAGGGCGAGTATGGGCAAGTTGCCAAGCCTGCAAAAGCGGCTTGGGTTTGCTATATTAGGCCCGTTGGACAAAAAATTACGTTAGGTCCAGCCCGTGTGCATGGAATATACTGGGTTTGTTCGTTTTGGAAGCGTCGGAAGCATTGATGGGCCCGTGCTTACAGGTTGATTCCGAGAATCGGCCCGTCACCGGCGTACGCTTATACCTAGAAGGACGGAAAAGCAACCGGCTAGCCATCCATTTGCAGCACCTATCTTCGGTTCCAAAAATGCTCGAACTCTCTGACGACATTGCCTACAAACCTAGCTACGAGCCCATCGAAAAAGGGTACGTCGAGCCCGTTAAGTGGAACATATTCTCGCACGTGTGCACCGTCCCAGTCGAGCACAACGAGACCCACATCGACGAGCCCGCTTCCATCGTCACCAAAGCATGGTTCGAAGTCAAAGGTGTCGGTATGAAAAAAGTCCTCTTCCTCCGGCTAGGATACTCGATGGTCGGATCGGCCAAGATCCGACGGTCGGAATGGGACGGGCCTTCCATGTATTCTCGGAAGTCGGGATTAATGTCGACGTTGATGAGCACACCGTTTAGCATGGGGCTTGCTACGCCGGAACAAAAGCCCGTTAAGGTGGATTTGAATTCTGCCATTTATCCTGATGGGCCGCCTTCGAGACTGCCGAAAATGTCGGCTTTTGTTGACACGAGGGAAATGGTGAGGGGGCCGGAGGATCCGCCGGGATATTGGGTGGTCACCGGAGCAAAGCTGTGTGTGGAGGGTGGTAGAATTAGAGTGAAAGTGAAGTATTCATTGTTGACAATAATGTTAGAAGACTCCATTGTGATGTGAAAGAAATGTACAGCAGTTTAAGGGTTGCTGTAATTTTTTTGTACATGCTGCATTGCTAATTGTACATTTTATAATTGATGATTAGAGCAATTATCTGTAACGATTAATGTTTGAGAGAATTTTTATGCGGAACAAATTAGCTTCAAACCTATATTTTTTTGTACATGCTGCATTGCTAATTGTACATTGAACAATTATTTTATTATGTTCTATCATATCCTATACTCTGCTATATTGTCGGGATACTAAACGCACCTAATATTCCATAGTATTTATTATATTATTAAAATATTCGATAGTATTTATTACTATAATTAATGTTAAAATCTCGAAAGTTGAGAATTGGCTGGAGTTGGATGCAACATTTTTGAACTCAGTGTTAATTTAAACACATATAATTAGGTAAAGGCTAAAACAATTATAATAAGCCCCAGATATTTAAAGACCCTGTTCAATATATCACCTTAAAACACCCTCGTGTACCTTGTATCACGTTTGTCTGATTGTTGACAAACTGACTCGAACGCCCACAGTTATACGAGATATAAAAAACAAAATTTTCGAGTGAATTTGTTCTCACACCTTAACCATAAATATCTTTTCAACAGGAAGGAGTTTTGTCTGTGAGAACCGAACCAAACCAAACCAAACAAGGCCGGTATATCCCGATGTATAAAGAACTGACTTGTACGGTTCTACCCTCCGAGAGTTAGATAACTTCACCAATAATCGCCACAAGAACAAGACCCGTCTTTGAAATGATGAAACCGGTTAATGTCTCTAACAATAATCTCTCTCGCGACAACTTTACACACGAACTTGAAAAACGTGTGGCAATCTACGCAAACTCGAAGATTCTTCTTCACCCGAATCGGAGCCCTCGGAGGAGTCGCTATAAGCCCGAAAGCAACCGCAAGTTTCTCGCTATGGTACGACAAAAGAACCTCTTTTTCACTTCTTTTCACATTGTGAAGATCAATCTCCAAAATAGGAACATACCCTTCTTTACCAACTAAATTCAATAATTGATCAAGTTTTTCATAAATTTTTTTGCTCATAAAATGGCTTCTATCTCCAACTATAAATGTGTAAACTTTATCTTTAACTTCAACCCAACTCATCCCAGGTTCTTTCTTTACTTTACTATCTTTCATCGATCGCCTAATTTCCGCAACGTTTTCCCATAAACCGGTGGACGCGTAAATATTCGCGAGAAGAACATGGGTCCCCGATTTCTCGGGCTCAATAAGCATCAACTTCTCGGCGGCTCGTTGACCAAGGTCAACGTTTTTGTGCGTTTTCGCAGCACCAAGAACCGCCCCCCAAATGGCGGCGTTGGCTTCGAACGGCATCTTGTTTACAAGATCCATTGCCTCGTCGAGTTTTCCGGCCCGCCCGAGAATGTCGATCATGCAAGCGTAATGTTCTTGTGTCGGTTTAATTCCAAAAATGCCTTCCATTGAGTCGAAGTATCTTTTCGCTTGAGTTACTAGGCCCGCGTGGTTACATGCACATAGGACGCTAACTAGGGTTACGTTATTAGGGGCGATTCCGTCGTTTAGCATCTTGTCGAATAAAGAAAGGGCCTTTTCGCCGTGCCCGTGTTGGGCAAGTCCTCCGATCATTGCCGAAAACGACACAATACCCTTTTCGGGAACCTCGGAGAACGCACGGCTTGCGTCGTCTATACTTCCGCATCTAGCGTACATGTTGACGAGAGAATTCGCGGTAAAAACGTCGGATAAAAGACCGAATTTCAAGGTATGAACGTGGATTTGTTTACCTTGTTCGTAAGCGGAAAGATTAGCGGAAGCGTTTAGAAGAGAACTACAAATAAACGGGTCGGGCTTAATCTCCAAATCTTGCATCTTTACGTATATCTTTATAGCTTCCTCACCTTGGCCCGTTTGAGAATAACCCGTTATCAAAGACGTAAAAGTCGCCAAATCCCCAACGGGTGATTCGTCAAAAACCATCTTCGCTTTTTCCAAATGACCACATTTTGCGTAAGAATCAACGAGGCTGTTTACGACAAACGGGTCAGATTGGAAACCCGCTTTTAAAGAAAGCCCGTGAACTTGTTCACTGACGTTAACATCTTGCAAACCCGCTGCAGAATTCAAGATCGCAAGTAACGTGGTCTCGTTAAATCCCATTCCGTCCCTACGTTTCTCCGCGAAAACGGATAAAGCTTTAAGGTCATTTCCGTTTTGCGAGTGTCCACATAACAAAGCGTTTAGTGCAATCAACTGTTGTTCCGGCATCATATCATATACCCGTGTAGCATTATCCATTTCACCGCATTTAGAATATATATCGATAAGCCCACAACATAAAAACGGATCCAATTCTATGTCGGATTTTATCAAAATCGAGTGAAACTGTTGGCCTAAATCTTGTAAACCTAATCCAGAACAAGCTTTAAGAACACTTGAAAAAGTAAACATATTTGGTGTTATTCCGAACCTTCTCATCTTTATCAATAACTCGAGAGCCATTTCGTTAAATTCATGAAGAACGCAGCCAGCAATAACCGCATTCCAAGAAACAATATCGGGATTCGGTATGTGTTCAAATACCCGTTTGCAATCTTGAAAATCTCCAACTTTTGAGTACATATCGACAAGTGCATTACACGAAAACGGATCAGAACCAAACCCGTGTTTCATCAAATACCCATGAATCTTTTTCCCTTGTTTTACATCACGTAAACCCGTGCACGCGTTAATTATGGTCGACAAACTAAACTCATCTGGCTGTATTCCGCTACTAACCATATCTTGAAACAAATCAATCGCTTCTTTAAAGAAATCACCCTGTGTATAACAAGAAAACAATGCATTCCAAGAAACTATATTCCTATCTGGGATCTGATCAAAAAGCTTTCTTGAATCCAAAAACTCACCACATTTTGCGTACACAACAACCAACGTGTTTGCAACAAAAACATCCGATTCGAAACCAGTTACCACCACAATCCCATGTATCTGTTTCCCTCCAACAATATCCTTTTTCATCGAGCACGCCTTGAGTACGCTAGGAAACGTGAACTCATTACACCTAATACCCAACGAATGCATCTCCGAAAAAGCCAAAATCGCGTCTTCACCAAGACCATTCTGCGCATACCCGGATATCAAAGAAGACCAAGCAACCAAATCTGGTTCAGGACTTTCGTCGAGCACCTTGCGTGCATAACCAAAAAGCCGACATTTTGAGTACAAATTGATCAAATGATTTCTATGTTTCGAATCATTCTGTAACCCGATTTTGATCAGGTGGGCATGAATCTGTAACCCTGGACTGAGGGACTTAGATTGGCAGCATTGTGATAAGAGTTTCGAGTAGGAAATTGAGGTGGGTGTCCATTCAGCATCGTGGGTTATGCTTAAAGTAGTCGTGTTTTGCGAATTTTTGGTGATTATGGCAAGAGCATGAATGGGTTTAATGAAAACGATCGATTTGCAGAGTTCAAATCGTGGTTGAAGAGGATTGTGGAGGGAAAAGAATCGTCGGAGATACATTGGTTGGATCCATAGTTAACGGTCAAACCTAACGGGTGTTATATATCCAACGTGAACACATAGGTTTTTACATATACATTTTAACCCCTTTAGCTTTAACGGGGTGTTTGGGATTGCTTATTTAAAACAACTTAGGCTTATTTTTAAAAGTGTTTATTAACCTATGTTGTGATAAAAATGAGTTAGGGGTAAAAATGTAATTTGGACAAATAAGTTATAAACACTTTCAAATAAGTTAAAATGGATTGACTTATCAAAAACAACTTATTTGTGGTGGGGAAAAGTCATAAGCACTTTTCTTTTTTTCAATCCAAACACTAAAAATAACTTATTTGCGGTGAGGAAAAACAATAAGCAAATAAGTCAAAAAAATAAGCAATCCCAAACACCCCCTAAGTTTGACTCGAATCAGTCCCTTTAGTTATTAGGGAAGCTCCAACTTTTAGAGCATCTCCAAGACCTATGCTATATTTTTCTAAAACAGAGTATCAAAAATCAAAATCTCTAAAAAAAATTGCTTCCAACTCCAACAGCTATTCTAGTTTAGAGATTGTAAGTATTAATTAAAATATTTGAAACGTCCAAAAACCAGGACAAATTTAAACCTTAAAATTCCACAAAGTTAACCATAATTTCATCAAACTTTTATACATAAATGGAGAATTAGTAATGAGGGTTCACATACACAAATTGAACTTATCAAAACAACCTGCTAATCTAATCCTAAACATTAAGATCAAAGTATACTGGTTGTTTAGACCATTCATTAAAACATCCTCGTATATGCTAACTTCTCCATTCATCACCAAAAGTTGAGTATTAGAAATCACTCGTCCCTCATCCCGCTATTACTTCCCCGAGCTCGTACCTGGTAAGAAAATTTAATTTGAAACGATTAGGCTTACGCCTAGTGAGAACGTCCATTTTCAAATTAAAACTTTATAAGCTTTGGAAACCAATGTAAACAAAGTGTATAAACAAACCTGGTTTGCCATCTTTCTTACCGTACATATAAACATCTTGCGATGACGGAAACATACCCAATTCCATGAATATGACCAACACTCAGTAAGTCATATCATCACGTTCGAGAGTCTACTACGAATCATCACAGATTCTAGATCATTGCTCATGTCCAAGAAATTACAATTTACTTTATGCCTATTTCTTGGAGTGGAAGTAGATATTACAATTTACTTTATGCCTATCTCTTACCTTCCCATAGAAATCAAAAATTACGATTAACTCTCGCTTATTCCTAGATTTCTCATCACAATACGAAATGGGAATTACAATTTACTATATGCCTATTCCTCATTTCACGTCAACGGGAATTACAATTTACTTATGCCTATTCCACGTTTTACATCACAATACGAAATGAGAATTATAATTTACTTTATGCCTATTCCTCATTTCTCATCACCTTACGGAATGGGAATTACAGTTTACTTTATGCCTATTCCTCATTTCAGGTCAACGGGAATTACAATTTACTTTATGCCTATTCCACGTTACAAATAATGTCAGTACCTATGGATCCATTACACTTACTAGCATATGTGCATATTTACTCGAACGCACAAAACGTTTCATATCATATTCTCAAAGCTAAGAATCCCAAATAATCTATCATACCCTTATTCTCAATTGTCTCTCTTCGGCGACTTCGCACGGGGGTTCCGCTACCTGGTTAGCGGATGGGGTCAAGGGCAACGCCCTTGTGGGGGGTCTAGGGGCAAGATAACACATCCGGAAACTATATCCGGAAAAATCCCTTATCCGGAACCCAAATCCGGAACTATCCGGAAAACTCATATATATCCGGAACTTCCAAAGTGTAACAACCGGGTATTTAAGTGAAGAAAGTGTGATGTAGTGGCCATAATGGAATAAGAGAAAGTATGATGGACCAAAGGGAAAATAGTGGAAAGGTGTATAATGACCCAAATCCCTAGGTCACCTTTCATTTCCCTATCTTTTGTGTGTGAAGCTGGCGACTGAGAGGAAAAAGAAGAGAAAAAGAGGAAGTTTGAGAGAAAGCTAATAGAAGAAGAAATCAGTGAAGGTAACCTCCTCCAAATCCTTCTCTCTATGCTATTTAATGTTCCCCTCTGTTTAGTCTAAGAATTTGGGTGAGAAAACCATGATTTCAATGGGTCTTCACCCAAATGTCTTTAGAATTGGTAATTTGGGGTTTTTGTTTAAAAGAGTTGAAAATGATACATTAAGTGGGGATTAGATATTATCTATGTGTTTAAGCAGCCATGAATCGGTTAAGTAAGAGTTAAATGTTGTGGTGATGCGCTCTTTGTTGAGAAATCAAGTTTGGTTGGGCATATCGTTGGATTTCGCACCAAACACGCATCAAACCCGCATCCGGTAAGTGTACCTGTGCAGGTTACCGGATAGTGTAGTCCAGGTCGAGTAGTTACCGGGTAAGACCGGAATAGCGTAAGTTTCCGGACGGATTAGTCGTCCGGATAGCTTGGGAATCCGGTAAGAGTTATCCGGTAAGTGAGTTATCCGGTAAGTTGAGTTATCCGGTAAGTGAGTTATCCGGTAAGCGAGTTATCCGGTAAGTTGTCCGGAAAGTAGTGATTGACCGGTAAGTTATGTATCCGGAAAGTTGAGTCTGGATAGTGTCCGAAAAGTTGGTATTAGAGTCTGAGCAGTTTATACTTCATCCATTTCTCAGGTAACCCGATTGTAAGTCAGAAGCAAAGTAAAACAAGATGTTAACCGCACTAGGTGAGTTTTTCTAACTAAAATACGAAATTTTACGTGTTTTTTCAAAGAAAGTGATTATGTGGAAATGCCATGTTATTTTACATGATTTTTACATGAATGAAAGTTTAATATTTTACTGATCATGGTGTGTTTACGAGCATGAATTATTTACAAGCTTTTACGTATGTTTTCCCATGAAAATTATGTTTTAATGAAAAGATTATTCAGCAAGATGAAATGAATTATATAGTGTTACATGGATTTCATGTTTCATGATTATGACGAGCTATGTGTATGTTATGTGGAGTCGGTCTGCACAGTGGGATCTGAGTACCTCGGGATCCGATGATCCCTTGGGCTGTTGAGAGGAGCTTGTAGGAGGGAATTCATTTCCTTCCTACTCGGATATGTGACTAGCTTGTAGGAGGGAACTCGTTTCCTTCCTACTCGGATAGAGGGGAGTCTTCTTGGGCCTTGGTATGAGGCGAGAGGGGAGTCTGCTTGGGCCCCGATCATGGATAGTTATGTGATCCTTAAACACTGTGCAGTACCATGGTTGAATGATTATGTGAAGAATGTTAATGTGTTTTATAAAATGATTTTTATAATGTTGATGTACGCTGTTTACGAAGGGAACTCACTAGACCTCATGGTCTAACCCTCGCTTTTCAAAACTAAAACCTTTTCAGGTAAACAAATAGTAGGAGGCTCAGGTATGCGAGCAAGAGCAAGATAGAGTACAGATGCAGATAGAGGCAGTGTCTGTGCCACGTTTAGAAGTTAGTGCGTTCTCAGTTGTGTATAGGTTATTTCCGCCAACCTTAGTTTGAGACTGATGTAACGAAATTTTGGGACCTAGATTTGTAATGTTTATGAATTAATGCTATGTATGTCCTGTTTTATTTTTGGAATGTTACAAATGGTATCAGAGCCATAGTTTAAGGGATTTAGGTGACCGGACGTGCCTAAACTTAAACTTTGGAGTAGAAATCACAATTGAGAATCAGGAAATGCGTTATGAGGGCACTATTGTAAATATAGGAGATGCGTTAGGAGGGCACTATAGTAAATATAAGACTAATAGGGTACCGAGAACAGTCATGTAAGGTAAGTTTAGGATTACACCTGGCCAGTGTAATTGCGAACTTACAGGTACATGTATGTGCTTAACCTGCCTTATTATTCCGAAGTTGTAGTCTTAAGCTAGTTTATATGTCGTGTTCCAGTAATCTAGAAGGTCAGCAAGATCCCTGAGGGATAGACCGAGATCCCTTGTTGGGGAAGTATCATGAGAGATCATATATGATGTGATGTATGTATACATCGTAGAGAAGAAATGTTGTATAGGATGTTATGAGTCGTCTAGATGTAGCTCTTCGTGGATTCGAAGAGGATGAATGTTTGAGTTTGAGTAAGACTCCTATTTTGGGAGAGTCCCATTTCTAGAAATCATGGGATAGATCAGTTGGGATGGTAAGGAAGTACAGTGTCAAAACCTTGAAAGTATCAATAGAGCCCTGACTTCTTAGTCGAGCTTTTCAATGGCAGGGTCAATGAAATAGGATACCAATAGTGAATTGAAAGCAGGTAGAGGTAGAATGTGAGATATTTGATCAAAACGAAAATAGTATGAAATGGGTGAGTAAGTGAGATGTGGAACGCATGTTCAGCAAATTATTGCATGACCGAGAGGGCGACCATTGGTCGAAGGTAGAGTGTGAAGGATAAGTGCATGAGTAAAGCGGTTGACCCTGTTAGGGTGAGTAGCCTTCAATTGCAAGTAGAGTTTCATGCACGATGTTCTTATATGTAACATGAAATTTTCACGATTTAAGTCAAATGCGTAAATGTCAATTTTGATCGAAAACGAGTCAAAATGTGCAAGCGCATGTTTAAAGAAAAAGTGATTTCATTCACATTGCACAATGAAATTTTGAGCTTAACGATTTGCAAAGTATTTCACACTTTTCATGATAAGTTAAATTGTTATAGAAAGGTCAAGAAAACGTTTGCCAGTAAAACTTTTACAATCAAAATCAGCATTGACCTGTTGATATCATATAAATGAGTGTGAGAACCGACTGGTTTACTTTGTGCCGGTAATTTCTTTCAGAATTGTGTCGTATGAAAAGATTTTCATTAAATATATTACTGTCGTAATAACATCGTTCAAATTGAGTAAGATTAAGGCTCATGGGAAAATGCATGCAAACGGTTCTCGAATCGTTGTGCAGGGCATTGACGTTATAAGAGTGATGGGGTCGTGTGTACCCGAGCTAGTTCCAAGTGTTGTTTATTTAAAATGATAAAATGTGTGAAATGATTTATTTAACGCGTTGTCATGCATGAAGGCTATGAACTCACTAGGTCGTAAAGTATTACATGTTAAGCTAAGGAAGAACTCCGTGTGTGGAGAGGTGTTGGACAAATCAAGGGAGAATGTTTGTAATTTTAGTATATGTGTTCAAGAGGAGAGTTGGACAGTGGATTATAGTGACGGTTGTATGAGGGTCTGTACCCTGGTTCGGTAACTGAAAACGCGGTTGTCAAGGGACGGTTGCGTCCAGAGGAAGGACTAGAAGTCATCAAGGTGTTGGTTTTAGCAACTCGTTATAAGTAGTGTGGTGAGGCAGAATGAAATGTCCACGGCGTGGGATATGAGTTTTGAGGTGAGCTTGTAATATTGATGTTACATGAGTACGTTTTGAAAGGAGAGAGACAGATTATGAAGTAGATTGTGATATGTTGGAAGGATTAGGTTCAGTAAGGAACCCATGTTAAAGAATAGGTTAAGAAAGTATCAACAAGTTGACTATTGATGTTGAAGTCGGCAGCGGTGTAAGTTGGCTGAGGCCGAAGACTTGAACCAGGAGAGTGAAAGTTGATAGAACACCTTGTAGGGGTGTTAAGTTAGTGAGAGACTGCTGTTTTGGATAAGCGTTCTACTTACGAGGTATGGAGGGTTCGTAGAAGGATAAGGTATGTAGCACGAATGGAGCGAGTGTGTAAATTATATCGTCCAGTGAGGGAATGTGCCCTGTTTATGTAAGGGCTCGGATCGTAAAGAGCTAGCAAGAACGATTACATTTGAGCTAATTGGGAACTAGGGAGTTATAGTTCAACTAGAGTGAGAAAGGACAAAGTAGCGAGATAGACTCGATTATTTATGCGGGAGAATTTGAAGGCGAGTTTGAATTGTGTATGAATGGCCATGAGAGATTTGGTCTACAGTGTGATGTTATGGGTGAGGAATGTACAGTTATGTAGTGGAAATAATTGCCAAGTTAAATGTGTCAGCTAGTGTTGTAGTAACGTGATGTTAGAAAGATGAAGCATTAGATGGAAGCCTTTTCGGGATTTCGGATGAGGTGTGCGAATTGTTAAGCAAGTGGTTGGAACACGTAGTTGTAAGTGGCGGTGTGATACGTCTATTATCGGTGTAGAATGTCATAACAGTAATGGGTGCTTGCCCAAATGAGAGACCAAGCGTTTTTGGCTATGTGAGTCGCTAAGTAAGTATATTCTTGAATTCACTGTAAGTTTAAAGAAGATGATGGATGGGTTAACCAAAATGTGGTGTAGTAGATGCAAAATCTTTAAAGAATGAGAATTGTTTCCTATGGGTGAAAGGATTATCCGAGAAGGTAATAGTTGAAGATCAAAGAATGTGTAGTAACAGCAAACACTGGTGTCAGTTCGAGGTGATTTGGTTGAATGCCTTAAGTTAGAATTTTAGTGCAACCGTTTGGTTATGTACAGTAATGAGAAAGTATTTTCAGCATGGAAATTGTCAGAAGAGAGGGGCATGTAATGTTGGTGGGCAGTGCTCCACGCTAACGTGGGGAGGTGAAGATAGTATGTCGGAACAAGTGAGTTGGTTGGAGGTAGTAAGCTTGACAGTAACACCGAAAGGTGGAGTAGTGTGTAAGTCGCCATCGATAAGTGTGCAAACTTCTGGAAAGCGTATTGAGGAAGGAAATTGTGTATGTTTTGTACAGGAAAGAAATGGATAAGGCAGTTGAATGAGTTAAGTTAGCAATGTTGTGAGAAATGTTCAGACGAATTGATTATTCAGAGTTAAGATATTGAGAATAGTATGGTGTGACCATGGTTACTCCTCCCAGTTGAGTGAGGATAACCGGAGTTATGTTTTATATGACTGAACGAACGTGGCAATCAGCGAGGAATTGATGTGTTTCAGGATAAGTTTAATTCGAGTAGGTGAACACTTCAACGATGGGTTTCGAGGTTCCTACTCTTAGTTACGTATAAGTATGGAGTGGTGAAGTGGTGAGGATGTGAGAGATAGTTGACGAACTGTGGTCGAGGTGGTACGAGAAAGGGAAATGTTATCTGCATAGACGATTGTTGGTTGGGAGAAGTAATCTAGAATTGCTTGTAATACGATGAAGGAACTCTGGGTTGTGAGTTCCCGGGATGTACAGGGTTGGCCTTGTGCCAAGCTGTCAAGTGAGTGATTGTTTCTTGGTAAAAGAATCTCGTGTTGTAGCGGGGGATTCCGCCAAGTTCCTTCTTTTAAGAAGGTAAAGATGTATGAGAGACCTTATTAAGACGTGTTTTAATACCGTGGGTCTCGGTGTGTGGACGGAAGTGAGCAAGTGTGGGATGTTGAGATGATGGTGACATCATAAAGGACCAGAGGCGACTTGGGAGTTGGAATCGGAGATGAGGACGAAGTACCCACATCTTTTCCAATAAGGAATTCCGGGGACGGAATTCTTTTAAGGGGGGAGTGTTGTAACAACAGGGTATTTAAGTGAATAAAGTGTGATGTAGTGGCCATAATGGAATAAGAGAAAGTATGAGGGACCAAAGGGAAAATAGTGGAAAGGTGTATAATGACCCAAATCCCTAGGTCACCTTTCATTTCCCTATCTTTTGTGTGTGAAGCTGGCGGCTGAAAGGAAAAAGAAGAGAAAAAGAGGAAGTTTGAGAGAAAGCTAATAGAAGAAGAAATCAGTGAAGGTAACCTCCTCCAAATCCTTCTCTCTATGCTATTTAATGTTCCCCTCTGTTTAGTCTAAGAATTTGGGTGAGAAAACCATGATTTCAATGGGTCTTCACCCGCATCCGGTAAGTGTACCTGTGCAGGTTACCAGATAGTGTAGTCCAGGTCGAGTAGTTACCGGGTGAGACCCGGATAGCGTAAGTTTCTGGACGAATTAGTCATCCGGATAGCTTGGGAATCCGGTAAGAGTTATCCGGTAAGTGAGTTATCCGGTAAGTGAGTGATCCGGTAAGAGTTATCCGGTAAGTTGAGTTATCCGGTAAGTGAGTTATCCGGTAAGTTGTCCGGAAAGTAGTGATTGACCGGTAAGTTATGTATCCGGTAAGTTGAGTCCGAATAGTGTCCGGAAAGTTGGTATTTAGGGTCTGAGCAGTTTATACTTCATCCATTTCTCAGGTAACCCTATTGTAAGTCAGAAGCAAAGTAAAACAAGATGTTAACCGCACCAGGTGAGTTTTTCTAACTAAAATATGTAATTTTTCGTGTTTTTCCAAAGAAAGTGATTATGTGGAAATGCCATGTTATTTTACATGATTTTTACGTGAATGAAAGTTTAATATGTTACTGATCATGTTGTGTTTACGAGCATGAATTATTTACAAGCTTTTACGTATGTTTTCCCATGAAAATTATGTTTTAATGAAAAGATTATTCAGCAAGATGAAATGAATTATAAAGTGTTACACGGATTTCATGTTTCATGATTATGACGAGCTATGTGTATGTTATGTGGAGTCGGTCTGCACAGTGGGATCTGAGTACCTCGGGATCCGATGATCCCTTGTGCTGTTGAGAGGAGCTTGTAGGAGGGAATTCATTTCCTTCCTACTCGGATATGTGACTAGCTTGTAGGAGGGAATTCGTTTCCTTCCTACTCGGATAGAGGGGAGTCTGCTTGGGCCCCGGTATGAGGTGAGAGGGGAGTCTGCTTAGGCCCCGATCGCGGATAGTTATGTGATCCTTAAACACTGTACAGTACCATGGTTGAATGATTATGTGAAGAATGTTAATGTGTTTTATAAAATGATTTTTATAATGTTGATGTACGCTGTTTACGGAGGGAACTCACTAGACCTCATGGTCTAACCCTCGCTTTTCGAAACTAAAACCTTTTCAGGTAAGCAAATAGTAGGAGGCTCAGGTAAGCGAGCAAGAGCAAGATAGAGTACAGATGCAGTGCATGTGCCACGTTTAGAAGTTAATGCGTTCTCAGTTGTGTATAGGTTGTTTTCGCTAACCTTAGTTTAAGACCGATGTAACGAAATTTTGGGACCCAGATTTGTAATGTTTATGAATTAATGCTATGTATGTCCTGTTGTATTTTTGGGATGTTACACAAAGTACCCGGAGCATCAGAAGTATCCGGGTACAATACTATCCGGTCATTTGTCCGGAACTCATACCCGGAAACCAGCGGAATCCGGGAACACATACAATCCGGATGGCGTCCGGAAACCAAGGTAATTCGGATACCATCCGGTAAACCAGTTGTCCGGAAACCGTATGCTTACCGGACGATTCCACCCTTAATATTTTACTGGACACTACTGAAATAAGAATTTACCGGACACCAATGACTTACCCGGATACTAGTGACCTGCACAACAAATCTTCAACCCAGATCGATATCTATTTCAACTATCTTATTATACAATTAGCCATTCATTTCCAATATCCTTAACAACACCAATTTATTGCTTAATTTGATAAAAGACATCAATTTAAACCAAAAGAAATGATGAACTCACTTGGCAATTCTTGAGATAGTACAAAACTTGATTTTTCCAACTCAACTTCGATCCTATTCATCAAATAATCAATCAACCTTCCAAATTAAAACACCAACATGAATCAATTTCAGGTTGGATTCAAGAAAATCACAAGAACTCACCCAACGATTTCGATTTTGTTTCTTCTTATTTCTTTCCTTCCTTCTCTGATGGACACCGACTCCAGGAAAACCCAAATGAGATATTTTCTCAATTCCTTTGCCGACTCACAACTTAAGTATAAAATCAACTTTCCAAAATTGACAGAATCAACTCCAAGTTCCAAGTTTCATAATTAACTTAAACTTTGGTCAATTGAAATTTCAACCCTTTGAGTTTTACATTTACAAATAGTCCAAATTTTAGACTAAATTACATTTCGACTAGTCCAAATTTTAGACTAAATTACATTTCGACCTCATTCATATTAAATATAATATAATGGAAATTCGAGGTGTTATAATATTAAAATAATCAATACATTAATAAAATATTATTTCTCTCTCCTAGACCTTTTAATTCAATGTATCTTATTGATGGAAAAAATAAAATATTATTTATTTTTCCCTTTTCTCTAATTTTAGCATACAAGAAAATTTCTCCAAATCTGAAGATTTTTACTTTCTCTCTCACCGTTTCTCCTTTTTAGCATACAAGATAGCATACTTGTTGGAGCCAAAAATTGCTAAAATCCTTATTTATTCTATTTTAGCATAGATGTTGGAGATGCTCTTATGTCTTTAAATAAAGGAGTTGGTAAAATATAACAATGCATTTTATAATTGGATAAACTTGAGAGTTGGTAAAAATTGCTAAAATTGTAACACCCTAAAATTCAGGGCCAATTTAAACCTCAAAATACACGTGTTATGATCATCAAAATATCAAACTTTTATAAACCAAAGGATCATAAGTAAGTTTCTATATATACACAAGGTAGATTAACTTAAATAATCTGATCAATCTAATTATACATCACAATAAGATCAACTAGATTATCTAAGGATTGTCCCAAAAGTCATCAAAAGAATATCCTGATCCTTCGTTATCGCCAAGTCTGATTTCCTCCAACTGAAGTCTCACTTCCCAAACTATTTCCCAGAGCCAGTACCTGGTAAGACAGTTTAATTTGAAACATTAGGCTTTCGCCTAGTGAGATTATCCAAATTAAATTGAAATTTAACAACTAAATATTAACAGATATATCAAACCTGTTATCAGCCATCTCACCATACCAAGCTCTTATCAACCATTGGAATTCACCCATTTCCTTACTTATGACTAACTCATCTAGTCATCATACTACCAACGAGAATTACTATAAATCCCACCGGACTTATAAATAACTCTAACTCCCAGAAATTGCAGTTTTCAAACCTGCTTCTTTCTGAATTAAGATTACAATTTCTCAACAATAAAGATATCTCATCTTTCGTTTGAAATGGGAATTACAACTCCAAGTCTGCTATTCCTCATTTCATTTCCTCCCCATCTTGAATCACTGGTCTCTCAAATGAGATTTCCTTTTTATCGCGATCAACAACCACCAGAGACCCTCACAGATGATTCAAGATTCACTCCAACAACTAGAAATACATCCCAACAGTCCCTGGCTAGTAAACGGTTCTCATTATACCGTACTTTATGCCCACTAGACCAGATGCATATTTCTAGCCAACGCCACACAATAATTGTGTATCATCACTCTTTCTATTGTATACTAAAGCTATACAATTCAACATATATTCTATATCTCTATGTACAGAATATTAATTTCAACGATTATCCCTCCTTTGCCATTTAGCATCGGGGATCAACATCTCAACATTTAACTACAGTTCCGGACTCATAAATAAGTCCTTACAATTTAACATAGCATGGTTTTTACATCAACAACAGAGTTATAAACATATAACAATTAGCATATACATATCAGATTGCATACCACATTACAGCCTCAAACTACTACTGGAAGTCACAACTTTTCGCAAGCAACTGTAGCGAAAAGCTACACTTTTCGCAAGCCAAGGCTGCGAAAAGTTCAGAACTCGCAACCCTCTGTTGCGAAAACCTCAGAACTCGCAACCCTCTATTGCGAAAACTTTACTATTCGTAACTCTCTATTGCGAAAACCTCACTTTTCGTAACCCTCTATTGCGAAAAGTGTACTGTTCATCGTCACTTTCATCTGATAATTCAGTCTCGGTTTTTCTTAACCATTAAGCATTCTAAGTGATTTAAATACAATTACAACACATCTATTAACATTCACATTGCTAAATTTTAAAGAAAGTTGAATAACTCACCTGAATATTTTTGAACACAGTGTTCTTCCAAACAGTGGCTTAATCAACAGCTTAATAGCAATCTGAACCAAAATTACTATGGTTTAATTCTATGGAGATGAACAATACAGCAAAGAAAACAGATTTCTTACCACAACTATTCCCAAAACTGATTTCTCCTTCTTCCTTTCTTCTTTTCTTCTGATTCTATCTCTCTGTCTCGTACTCTCTCTCTCTCTCTCTCGCTATTTTTCTGTTTTTCTTATCTTTCTTTTTAGAATAACAAACAAAAATCAGTATCATCAAATACTGATCTATTCTTAATGTGACACCTCACATAAAAACATGAGTCATTAACCCATTTTCCACTTTAAACCCCAAACTTTCAAATAAGGACAATTCAACCCTCCAAGTTAACTTTTCTCATAAATAAATTGTACCAAAATACAATTTATCTTTTATTAAATACAAAGGAAATTTCGGGATGTTACAATACTCCCCAACTTAAAAAGGATTTCGTCCCCGAAATCAAACTAAGCAAACAAATGAGGATATCGTTTCTTCATTTCTTCCTCCGACTCTAAAGTCACGTTACTGCCCCGGTGATGTTTCCATTGTACTTTCAACATAGGCACCTCTTTGTCGTTCCTTAACTTCCGAACCGATCTTTCTAGAATCGCTTCCGGTTCTTCAACACATTGACTCTTCTCGTCCACCTTGACATCAGTTATTGGAATCACATCTTGTTCTTCGGCTAAACACCTCCGAAGATAACATACATGAAACACATTGTGAATTCCTTCCAATTCAGGCGGAAGATCTAGCTGATAAGCTTGTTGACCAACTCTTTTAGTAATGACAAAAGGTCCTAGAAAACGAGGACTTAACTTCCCACGCTTTCCAAAACGAATTACACCTTTCCACGGAGATACTTTTAGCATAACGCGCTCCCCAACTTGGAATTCTATTGGTCTTCTTTTTAAATCAGCATAACTCTTTTGTCTATCCTGAGCCGCTTTCATGTGTTGTCGGATTTCTTTGATTTTATCAGCCGTTTGTTGCACCATTTCTGGTCCAGCAAACTGTTTCTCTCCAGCCTCTAGCCAACATACTGGAGTTCTACACTTTCTACCATACAAGGCTTCGAATGGGGCTCTTCCGATACTAGAATGATAACTATTGTTATACGCAAATTCCACCAATGGCAAATGCGTATCCCAGTTACCTCCAAAATCTAGTATACAAGCTCTAAGCATATCTTCTAATGTCTGAATAGTTCTTTCACTCTGACCGTCTGTTTGTGGATGATATGCAGTACTCAAATTCAATTTTGTACCCAACTCTTCTTGAAGTGACCGCCAAAACCTTGATGTAAATCGACTATCACGATCTGAAACAATAGACACTGGTATCCCATGTCTTGACACCACTTCATCAATATATAACTTCGCTAACTTTTCTATCGGTGAAGCTTCTTTCATTGCCAAGAAATGAGCACTCTTTGTCAGCCTGTCAACGATTACCCATATTGTGTCGTTACCCCTTTGTGTCTTTGGTAACTTCGTCACGAAATCCATGGTAATCTTATCCCATTTCCATTCCGGAATTTCCAAAGATTGAAAACTTCCGTATGGCTTTTGATGTTCAGCTTTAACTAAAGAACAGGTTCCACACTTTTCTACACATCGGGCCACATCTAACTTCATGGTTGGCCACCAATAATGTAGCTTCAGATCTCTATACATTTTAGTACTTACAGGGTGAATGGAATACTTTGATTTGTGAGCATCTTCCAAAATTAACTCCCTATTCCCACTTACTCTTGGTACCCAAACACGGCCTCGAAACAACTTCACCCCACGACTATCTTTCGTCAGTTGAAACCGTTGTTTGACCATAACTTCATCTTTTAAGTTTTCTTCCAAAAGAGCTTCCATCTGAGCAGTCTTTATTCGTCCAATCAAACTTGACATCACATCAATTCGAGCATTTGTTGACTTCAGACAGCCACTATACTCCTTCCTGCTTAAAGTGTCAGCCACTACATTTGCTTTACCAGGATGGTAATGCAATTCACAATCGTAGTCTTTAAGTAGTTCCAACCACCTTCTCTGCCTCATATTCAACTCCTTCTGGTCAAAGACATGCTTTAAACTCTTATGATCAGTATAAAGAGTACACTTTGTACCGTACAAATAATGACGCCATAGCTTCAAAGCAAACACCACCGCTGCTAACTCCAAATCATGGGTAGGATAATTCTTTTCATGCTCTTTCAATTGCCTTGATGCATAAGCAATCACCTTGCCTCTTTGCATCAATACACATCCTAGACCCATCTTTGAAGCATCACTATATACTACAAAATCATCTGTACCTTCAGGCAGTGCTAAAATAGGGGCTTCACATAACTTTTGTCTTAAAGTCTTGAAAGCTGATTCCTGCTTTTCAGTCCAAACAAACTTTACATTTTTACGAGTTAATACAGTCAAAGCAAAAGCAATCTTTGAGAAATCTTGAATAAACCTCCGATAATACCCAGCCAAACCCAAGAAACTTCTTATTTCAGATGCATTCTTTGGAGTTTCCCAATTCATCATTGCTTCTATTTTGGCCGGATCCACTTTCACACCTTCAGCTGAAATTACATGACCCAGAAATTGTACTTCTTTCAGCCAAAATTCACATTTTGAGAATTTTGCATATAACTTCTCTTTTCTTAGTACTTCCAAAACTTCCTGAAGATGACACTCGTGATCATTTTCATTCTTTGAATAGACTAGTATGTCATCAATGAACACAATGACAAACTTGTCTAGAAATGACCTACACACTCTATTCATCAGGTCCATGAATATAGCTGGAGCGTTAGTCAAACCAAATGGCATAACAAGAAATTCATAATGCCCATATCTCGTTCTGAAAGCAGTCTTCGGAATATCTTCATCCCTTACTCTTACTTGATGATACCCCAACCTCAGATCAATCTTAGAAAAACATCTTGCACCTTGCAATTGATCAAACAAGTCATCAATTTGTGGCAACGGATACTTGTTCTTAATTGTCACCTTATTCAATTCTCGATAATCTATACACATTCTCATACTTCCATCCTTCTTCTTAACAAACAGTACCGGAGCTCCCCAAGGTGAAGAACTCGGTCTGATACAACCTTTGTCTGACAACTCCTGCAATTGCGACATCATTTCTTTCATTTCTGTTGGTGCTAAACGATACGGCGCACGAGCTATTGGTGCTGCTCCAGGAATTAAATCAATACGGAACTCTACTTGCCTTTCCAAAGGTAAACCTGGAAGATCATCCGGGAATACATCTGGAAAATCACGTACTACTTTGATGTCTTGTATCTGTTTCTTTTCTGACTTAGCGTCCAGGACATATGCCAAATATGACAAACATCCTTTTGCTAAGCACTTACGTGCCTTTATGACTGAAATCAGCTGTATTTCTCCCTTCTGCTTCTCCCCATAAATTATTACATCATCTTGATCAACCATCGGAATTCGGATCAACTTTTTAGCACACATTATTTCGGCTTGGTTATCAGACAACCAATCCATTCCCAAAATAACATCAAATCCTCCAATTTCCATTAACAACATGCTAACTGGAAATTTTGTATTTTCTATCTGAATCGTACAACCATCTATTCTTTCACCAACCAAAGCTAAATCCCCATTAGCTATCTCAACTACTAAGGCATCTCCTAGAGTAGTGACAGGCATAGCTAATTTTCCATAGAACACTTTGGATACAAACGAATAATTTGCACCACAATCAAATAACACACGAGCAGGTATATAGTCTATAAAGAAAGTACCAGAGACGACATCTTTGGATCCTCTCGCTTCATCCACTGTCATATTAAACGCTCGTCCTGTTGGCTTTGGTATAACTGCTTTCTTTCCCTGTTCTCCCTCCTTTTTCAATTTTGGACAATCCCTTCGAATATGCCCCGGTTGTTTACACTCAAAACACACTGCACCCGGTAATAAACAGTTAAATGCAAAGTGCCCCGTCTTCCCACATTTAAAACACTCTGGCCCGCTTGTTCGACATGGCCCAAAATGCTTATTCTTACACTTCGGACACCAGTTGGGTTCTCTTTGCGAATCAGAACGTATATTTTTACCAAACAGCCTGAGTTTCTGAGAAGGATCAGAACGACCTTCCCACTTTCTTTTATCTCCAACATGAGCTTTCTCTTCTTTATCTCTAGCATACATCTCCTCTATCAACTTGGCCTCTTCAATCATTTCCCTGAGCGTTACAGCCTTTGAATTCCGCACTCGGGACATCATTTCGGCCGGCAACCCTTTCAGATAGGCTTTAACTTTATCTTTCTCAGCAGGAGCCACGTGTCCTACCAAGTTCAGTTTTTCCATAAATAACTCCGTATATCTTCTCACTGACATGTTACCCTTTTTGAGATTTCTAAACTGTTCTTCTATCCGATCCATCTCATGTTCATTACAATATTCTTTCAGTATCTTCTCTTTAAATGTTCCCCAAGTCATAGCATCTAATACAGTTGTCGTCACTGAAGCTGTCAAAACATTCCACCAGTTCAAAGCATTACCTCTTAACATCTGAGAAGCAAATCTGACTTTTGATCCTTCCTGACATTCACAGGCTCGGAAAGCTTGCTCTATCTCCCGCAGCCAATTCATACACGCAACTGGACTGTCTTCTCCTTTAAATTCAGGCGGCCTGCAGCTTAGAAATGTTTTGTAAGAACAAACTCTATCTACCCTTCGTTCCGCCTCTAACCTTGGATTACCTATCGGATTTATCACCCCAGTATCAATCACTGGACGTCTTGGTTCTATATTTCTGTCATTGAATAGCTTTGTAAACATTTCGGTTTGTCTTTCCATGGAGGCGTTCATCAGGTCAGCTTGTCTCTCTACCGAAGCATTCATCATTCTTGATACGTTCTCCATTATTCTTGCCTCCATATTAGAATCTGTCGTTTGACTAACGTTGCTAGTACCCACCCTCGGAGCTGAAGTATGCATACCTCCCAAAGAAAGAAAATCTCTTGGTGCATTATGCATATTACTCACTTCTGCCTCCTCGGTTCCAACTCTTTCTCTAGGTGGCGTATTCACCATTGCTCTGATCAAACACAAATAACCATATAAATGGTTAAGCAGAATTCTAACATACTAAACGTACTTTATCACTAATTAGCCCTTGTAACAATTGAGAAATAAGCATGCTTATGTAACAATATATCCATAATAACAGTAGCTAATTGAAATTGCGAACATATTATACACGAGAATTCTCGTCCCCATCGTTACAATACTAATTTAGTGTATTTCCGTCCACCCTAAGACTACCAGTCTTAGTAAATTTACCCATCTCTCGTAGATCATAACTTAATTTCATCACAGCTTAAGTCTAGGTATCTCAAATTCATACCTAGTTCGCTTAAACTAAAGCTCTGATACCATACTGTAACACCCTAAAATTCAGGGCCAATTTAAACCTCAAAATACACGTGTTATGATCATCAAAATATCAAACTTTTATAAACCAAAGGATCATAAGTAAGTTTCTATATATACACAAGGTAGATTAACTTAAATAATCTGATCAATCTAATTATACATCACAATAAGATCAACTAGATTATCTAAGGATTGTCCCAAAAGTCATCAAAAGAATATCCTGATCCTTCGTTATCGCCAAGTCTGATTTCCTCCAACTGAAGTCTCACTTCCCAAACTATTTCCCAGAGCCAGTACCTGGTAAGACAGTTTAATTTGAAACATTAGGCTTTCGCCTAGTGAGATTATCCAAATTAAATTAAAATTTAACAACTAAATATTAACAGATATATCAAACCTGTTATCAGCCATCTCACCATACCAAGCTCTTATCAACCATTGGAATTCACCCATTTCCTTACTTATGACTAACTCATCTAGTCATCATACTACCAACGAGAATTACTATAAATCCCACCGGACTTATAAATAACTCTAACTCCCAGAAATTGCAGTTTCCAAACCTGCTTCTTTCTGAATTAAGATTACAATTTCTCAACAATAAAGATATCTCATCTTTCGTTTGAAATGGGAATTACAACTCCAAGTCTGCCATTCCTCATTTCATTTCCTCCCCATCTTGAATCACTGGTCTCTCAAATGAGATTTCCTTTTTATCGCGATCAACAACCACCAGAGACCCTCACAGATGATTCAAGATTCACTCCAACAACTAGAAATACATCCCAACAGTCCCTGGCTAGTAAACGGTTCTCATTATACCGTACTTTATGCCCACTAGACCAGATGCATATTTCTAGCCAACGCCACACAATAATTGTGTATCATCACTCTTTCTATTGTATACTAAAGCTATACAATTCAACATATATTCTATATCTCTATGTACAGAATATTAATTTCAACGATTATCCCTCCTTTGCCATTTAGCATCGGGGATCAACATCTCAACATTTAACTACAGTTCCGGACTCATAAATAAGTCCTTACAATTTAACATAGCATGGTTTTTACATCAACAACAGAGTTATAAACATATAACAATTAGCATATACATATCAGATTGCATACCACATTACAGCCTCAAACTACTACTGGAAGTCACAACTTTTCGCAAGCAACTGTAGCGAAAAGCTACACTTTTCGCAAGCCAAGGCTGCGAAAAGTTCAGAACTCGCAACCCTCTGTTGCGAAAACCTCAGAACTCGCAACCCTCTATTGCGAAAACTTTACTATTCGTAACTCTCTATTGCGAAAACCTCACTTTTCGTAACCCTCTATTGCGAAAAGTGTACTGTTCATCGTCACTTTCATCTGATAATTCAGTCTCGATTTTTCTTAACCATTAAGCATTCTAAGTGATTTAAATACAATTACAACACATCTATTAACATTCACATTGCTAAATTTTAAAGAAAGTTGAATAACTCACCTGAATATTTTTGAACACAGTGTTCTTCCAAACAGTGGCTTAATCAACAGCTTAATAGCAATCTGAACCAAAATTACTATGGTTTAATTCTATGGAGATGAACAATACAGCAAAGAAAACAGATTTCTTACCACAACTATTCCCAAAACTGATTTCTCCTTCTTCCTTTCTTCTTTTCTTCCGATTCTATCTCTCTGTCTCGTACTCTCTCTCTCTCGCTATTTTTCTGTTTTTCTTATCTTTCTTTTTAGAATAACAAACAAAAATCAGTATCATCAAATACTGATCTATTCTTAATGTGACACCTCACATAAAAACATGAGTCATTAACCCATTTTCCACTTTAAACCCCAAACTTTCAAATAAGGACAATTCAACCCTCCAAGTTAACTTTTCTCATAAATAAATTGTACCAAAATACAATTTATCTTTTATTAAATACAAAGGAAATTTCAGGATGTTACAAAAATCCTTATTTCGTCTTTTAGTAAAGTTTTTGTCACTTGCAAAATTACCAATTAAAGGTCGTGATTTCATAATAGTGTTCAATAATATGAGAGGTTTTAGGTATACCTTGTTTGGTAAATTGTGGTGATAATTTTACAAGTTTTAACTATCATACTCTAGAACTACTGATAGATTTTGTTTGAGAATCGTATCCACGTTATTTGGTTTTAAGGTTAAACATTTCAATTTCAGTCATTCTTTTACTATTCCGATTAAACTGAATAGCAAATCGTACTGTAATTTTATATATTTCATGACTAGTAAATGGGTTTGAGGCTTTGAGCATATAAAACAATTAACAATGCATAAATCAACATATATTAAGGCTAAAATAACAAGATGTTGAGATGGATTTAATAAAAATATAAAATTATACAAAAGAACTAGATATTGAGATGACTAATATTGAAATGGATTTGGGAAATTAATTAAAATAGACCAAGTTCGTAATTGTGTTACAGAAATACTCAATCTCTCTCCCGATTTACAAAAATACTCATTTCTTCCGCGATTTGACCCTCGATCGCGGATTTGTATTTGTTGAGAGTGTTTGATAAACCTAATTCTTGATAAACTGTCTCGATCGCGGATTTTTATTTCGATTTGAACAAAATGTTTGATCAATTTTTACTTCAAAGTCGAATTCCTTCGACGAATTACAATTCTATCAAATTAGATTCTGTCAACGAAACACCCTTAGAATTATCATAAGAGATTTAATTACTTGGAAAAAAAATATCACTTATCAACTGACTTTTGAATTATGAGTTCGAACCTTTTTCAAAAATATAAATATGCAATTATTGTGTATTCGTTTGATAAATTCATTTAGTAACGACATTTATAATAGGTATCAAACTTAGTAGACGTATTTTTATCTTCAAGATAATATTCTCTATTTGTGGGATTTTTGTTTTCTTTTTATCAATTATTGTATATGTCACAAAATTATTCAACAACTATTAAACATCAAATAATTAACTTAAAACACAAATTTGATCGTCGCGCAACGGACGAGCGAAAGACTAGTATATATATATGTATGTATAAGTCCCTCTTTGTGAGTGCATATTTCAATAGATATATCGCAGATGAAAATGTGTGCCATATAGAAGATGGAAGGATGAAAATAAAGGGTCCTCGATCGAGCACCAAATTTTCCAAATTTGTCTAGGTCTGCGATTACGGGTTAAATCGCGGGATCTTGGGGCATTTTTGCAAATCAGGTGAGAGATGAGGTATTTTTATAACTCAAAGTCAAACTTGATCCATTTTAATTAATTTCCCAATGGATTTAACAAAATAATAATACACATGATATTAAGATGCATTTATTTCTTTTGGGTATGGTGGAAAAGTATAAATGTGTGGAGTCTTGTAAAAATTGAAGGGGTTCTTTAAGCATGAAACTAAGCCATTTGTTAAAGAGAATTTTTTTAAAAAGCTAATCCGGATTTTTTTTAAAATTTTTTGACTTGGGTCAAGAGACGCATTACTTTGTATGTGGCTTTGCCACTGTTGGTAAACGGTATTGTTTAAAAAAATTAAAAAAAATAATTTTTTTTTAAATATGAACGGGTATCATCGGGTTGGTGAACCCGCTCCCTACCCCCCCCCCCCCCCCCTAACCCCTTACACGCTCTTACCCGCTAGCCCGAATTGCCACCTCGGCCTTACCCGATCCCGTACCCGAGGGCGGTACAGGTGGCCTAATGATATACAAACCACTGATGTAATTATTGTATGGGTTTAGAACATCAAAATCATCATGGTGAACGAATACATGATGTAGAATAAGGTATGCTGAATTCTCGTTTAGTGCCTCCATTGATAAGTGGTTGAACTATAAACGTAATCATTTGATAGTATAAGGTAACACATGAATTGATGTCCATAATCTAAAAAGCGCTATGAATGAGTTATATGATCTAAATGCATTTTTTGCTCATTTAAAAGACTATCAAAAGTTTGAACAATATCTCCACATGATACAAAGTTGGTAATTCTACACATTCAGAAGCATTCCTCCTCTGTTGGAAATTATCGACACACTATTTGTATCTAAAAGATCTGTATATGCTGATATCATATACTTGAAAAATCTTATCGTACTAAATAGCTTAACACATTAAGTTTCCTGATAAGTGACAATCTAATTAAAGATATTACATGTATGTGTATTTGATGACCTTAACAAAGGATCACATGTGGGGACCATCGAAACAACTTCTTTTTTATCGTTGAAGTCGTTGTAAACCGACATCTATACTTATCCTTGAAAACTAGCTCAAACGCTCCATGTGATGCAGAAGCCGATAAAAGATCATAATTTTGAAGGAATGCAGTTACCTTCATGGTAATCCAAAGCAAAATAACGGACTTGTGTGATGGAGTCGTAAGCACACGTTGATTATTAGCAGGTACAGATAAAAACAAATGTTTGTCTACTTGTAAATTTTATTTACGCGTTTTCACACAACGTCATATCATCAAAAATATTGACCCATGTTAATTCATATCCACAAATTCTCTAATTACTAATAAAAGAGTGGTTGACGAATAAACACATGGAATGTTTTTCTCATTCCAAAAGAAATTCCAATATTTAACTTAACACATGATTAAAAAAAACGTTTGATTATTAAGCGGGTGTCTATAACTCTCATTGATAAAGAAAACAAAAAATAAAATGGATCACTATCAAAATTGTTAATTCTAATTAATGATTAATAAAATTATTAATTCTAATAATGATTACTAATGACAACTATGAAATTCCAATCTTTACTAGGGGACTCGTTTGATTTAATGGAATAATTTTGAGTTATTGGGATTTCATGGCATAATTTAAAATTAGAGAGATTTGTAACGTTTGGTTATTGGTGTGTTTGGTTTGTAGGATTTAGAATAAAATTGAATTTCATTCTCTATAAATAATTTATTAAAATACATTTACATTATCTTTTTTAATAATTGATTATTGCAAAACAAATATTTTAAACATACTTTAAATATTATTATTATATGCAACTCATACGAAATCCCTTCGAACATAGGAGTTGCTAAGAGTCAAATTCGGAAAAAAAAAACCGATTGTATGGGAAATACGAAATACTAATTGTGGGATATCAAAATCTTATACTAGGAAGATTTCACCAAAATCAAGGATTTCATATCCGGGAAATACTTCAATCTAAACATAGGATTCGAATGGAATTCATTATTCAATGCTAAATCTCTCCAAATCCAATCAAATCATGTAAACCAGACGGGACCTTAGAGTCCATTTGGTTTGCAGGATTTGAATTTGAATTTCATTCTAATTTGCAATTGGTTTGAAGGAAAATGTGAATATGAAATAATGAGATTTCAATGGAATCCTATAACCAAGCGACTTAGAGATCCAACAAAAGAAGTTGTTATTTCACGGGTTGACATAGGATTTATGTATACTAATGTTTTAAAGTATGTTAAAACATTCGTTTTGTAATTATCAATTAACAAAAATAGCTTACTTATTTTTTATAATTTGTTTTTATAAATTATCTATAAAGTGTGAAATTTAATTCCATTACAAAATCTACGGAATGCAAATCCCTCGAAAAATCCCTTCAAACCAAATGTCCCTTATTTTATATTTTTTGGACGATAAAGAAAATAATATTATATTATATTATTCCAAAACGTAAAGAGTAGTACTCAATCATTATCATCGGGTATTTTTTTTTTGGAACAAGCATCAATAATGCATTCCAAACCCTAAATTATTGTCTACAAATTATATAAAAGTTTTCACAATTCCATTCCGCCTGGAATCGAATTCCAACCTCCAACGACTCATCTCTTACATTTGTATGTTACCAAATGTTACCAAACACTTCCCAAGAAACTGCAAACATGGAAAGACAACTATTAAAAAGGTTCAGAAAAAGTTCATAATCTATCTAAGATCGGAATCAAGTTGATCTTAAGCTTCGTATCTAAAGCTCAATAGTATGTAGTCGAAATCTCATGTTCCCTGGGTTCGAATCCACGTGTTGTTAATGCCCTTTTGGCCATAGAGGTTCACTTGCGATGACTCCAGGTCATGTTGTCGTCCAAGAGATTAGTCGATGCGCGTAAACTGGTCCGAAAACCCATGATTACCCAACAAAGAGCTTTTCGATTTCAGTGAACACTTCAATTCACTTTATATCTTAAAAATGTTGTAGTCACTTTAACTATGAGGATTAATCAATTAAATATCAATAAATTGTAAGAAAACATCAATAGTGATCGTAAAAACCACTTGGGTTATGAGGCACTAAAGCTATATGCAAATCTCTTTTTTCTCAGGTTCGAATACAGGCACTGCCGAAGCTATTGTGTCTATGGAGGTTTATCTTGTCGCCTCAGTGATTAGTCGATGCGCATAAACTGACCCGAACAGAATTACGTAGGAAGATTTACCTGACGGGTCGGATGGAGACTTGATTAAGGAAAGCATGGTAGATGAAATTGGTTCCATGAAATAACATGACGATTGCCGTGCACCCTACTAAGAAGAGTTCCACCATCACCATTTCTTTCTTTCTTTCTTTCTATGCAATGGAAATCAATCAATAGAGTTTTGCTCCAATTATATAAAAAAACAAAAATGAAAATAAATATAAAATTAAAAGAGAAGCTATCCGCTGTGTTAACCCACACGGAATATTTGGTGGTCGGGTGGGCCACCCACCAACTTTGAGTAAATAATAAATTTGGTTCACATGGTTTGACGAAAATAATACTTTTTGTTTTAATAGTTTTAAAATTATAAGAATATTATCGAAGTTTGTAAAAATGTTTGAATTTTTGCAATGACCAATACCCAATAGACTGAAATCAAGGAAAATCCGCCCCTTCCTTTAAGCTAAGCCGCCCACCGAAGTCCTAATCCTTCACCAAAGAGTTAAATCGTATCCGCCTCTCAGCCAGTCATCGCCTACTCCTTCTAATCCTATCAGTCAGCACCTAGTCTCTTTCGAAGTGCTCGAAGTCGGCTAAGGTTCAATGCTTTTTGCTTGCTGCTTTGTCCCTCGTCACCCTAAGGCCACCCGTAGCGCCCTCGGGTACGCAGGCGGGTTCGACCGAGGTGGCAATCGGGTTAGCAGGTAAGGGGGTAGGGGGGGGGGGGGTAGGGAGCGGGTTCATGAACCCGATGAAGATTTTTTTTTTAATTGAAACTGAATGTATTTAGCGGGTAGCGGGTTCAGCGGGTATGGTGGGTAGGCGGTACTCCACTTTAGGGTAAGGAGGGTAGGAAAGAGAAAAGTTGATGCGGCGCTGAGGTGGCAATTGGGTTCAGTGGGTTCATTGGGTAGCGGTACTCATGGTCTAACGGAGGACTTACTTTGTTTTCTTTCCTACGTAAGTCTTGTTGTAAGGTGGAATGCTTTCCCGCTTTCCAAGCTTTCGGGGAAATTGGTTTTGCCCTGAGGTCTTATATTCCGTATAGTAAGCCCGGTTGGCATGGTCCTTAAAAAATCTATTGAATGAGAGATATTTTGTTTTTTTTATGATTTTTTTTTTTTTGTGTTCTACCAAATCAAAATTGATTTTATGATTTTGATCCTTGTGGTGTAGGTAAAAAACAAAAAAAACGATAAAAGAACGAAGATAGTCATTTAGTAGTGCTTAGTGGAGGGATCAAAATCCATACATCTTTACATACCATGATTGTCATCTTGTAATTTCAAAACTATAGGGATGAATGGTAAACAAATTTAACCATTCATGTTTAAAAACACGTCCACTGTTTTTATACATTTTTTTTTCTTTTTCCTTTTTTTAAATTGAAATTACAATGCTCATTGTATATAATTAGAAGATGAGATAGAAGGGTTGTGACCTATCAGTGCCATGTGATTGTGGTGTTCAAGTTAAAGATATTTGAATAATTACAATTCATTTGAACTTTTTTTAATATGCAACCTAACTTATTGAGTTGAGTTTGGTTGGATTGTAAAGATTGCAGTACCCCTGTAATCAACTCAACTGAAGTAGTTTGTCAAGAGACTCAAGACAGAGTATTTAGGGCATATTTGGTGAATCGTTAAATGATATTTGGTTTACATGGGTCGACGATGGAGTTACACTTATTGGTGCAAGAGATTCTACTATGTAAAGACAATGGTATTTTTATTTTTTATGATCAATTTGTGTCTCAGGAACTTGCTCAAGATATACTCCACACAAATCACCGAATGTTGAAGGGACACTGATCATGTATCCAATAGTCAAAGATGAAACCACGTGATCTATCTTTACCTTGATCCTGAAATCGTGGCTTTGGTCAAAATCCCCTTACGACAAGTTGCTCGAGAACCATATGACCAAATAGGATCATCGTGGCCTCATCAATCGTGTGGGTAGACCAATAATCGTATGAGTAGACTAATAATCGTATGAGTATCTTTTCTTCAATTTTGACCATCGTTGACTTTGCCGTTGGATAAACTAAGAATGCAATTTAAGTATTAGTACATACATGGGCGATCACTGATCAACTTCCTAAATTTTAGCACAATAAGAACTAACCCCTATTAATTATTTTGACCTTAAGTGAAATTGTTAAAATGTAACAAAGTTTGTTCTAGTAACTATTTAAAATAATGATATATTCTCTTAACTAATGTAACAAACGTTCACTTGTTTCCTCTTTATGGCTTGGACAGAATTTGATATGACAATTCTTGATTTCTTCAATTTATTCTATATAAAAAAGCATTAAATATTTTTATATTTATGATCATAATCTAGGGAGGCCCTATGAAGACCCCAACAGGTCCCGTGCAGCCGTTCAATTGATTTTCGCAAAGTAAATTTTTTGTTGGAGTATGAAAAGTATACATACTAAATTTTGAGTGGTGCTCCATGATATTAGAAGTTAATGAAAATATAAGGAACAATAACCAAAAAACTGAAAAATCCATCGAAATCAACAAAAAAAACTTTAAAATTCACTTAAAAACGACGGAATTTGACTAAAGCAATTCATACAAATTCACATGCCTTTGATCCACCTTAAGGCTGCATTTGGTGCATGGAACGGGACAGGATAGGACGAGACCAAACTCGCTGTCCCACGTTTGATGGGACATGAGACATGACAATAATTCACTATCCCACGTTTGGTGTGATGTGGGACAGGGACAAGAACTGGAACAATGTGGGACAAAAAAAGTTTTTTATTTTGTTCACCAAAATAGGTGGAACAAGATGGGACAAGAATGATACATAAACTAGAATATTACTAATTAACCATCGTTTGATATGTAACCTTAATAGGTATTCGTTTTAGTGGTCACTACTAGTCAGCGCGACCGTCGCCGCCACAGGTAGCCACCGTCGACTGTAACAGCCCAAAAGTACAATAGAACAAACATAGCATTTAAGCACAAATTTACAAAACTGGGTCCCTAAAATTTTCGTTACAACATACAAAAACTAAGGTTGGTGGAAACAACCTATACACAACTGAGAAACTACTACTACAAGTGGCACCGGCATTGTCTCTAACTGCAGCAGTACTCTATCATGCGCTTGCCCACTTACCTGAGCCTCCTACTCAAAGCTTACCTGAAAAGGTTTTATTATGGAAATGCGAGGGTTAGACCATGAGGTCTAGTGAGTCCCTCCTGACAGTTCTCAAAATCATTTAAAACAGTTTATCTTTTCAACATAAATCTTTCATATATAAACTTTCAATAATAAACTTTCGCATAGCTGATTTCAAAATATTGCACATAAAACTTCCGTATAACTTTTCATAAAGGTTTCTCATAAAACTTCCACGGATAAATCCGCTCCTCGTAATCTGACACCCTGAAGCCACCCTAAGGTGACGACGAGTCAGTCTCATGTTGCCTTATTTTGGGGCCACTTCCCCTGGCATAAAGGGTCTCCACTCCCGCACGAGCACTGGCGGGTCTCCACTCCCGTCTTGGCCAGTTTACGTCTATCACAACGTATGCATACATTCTACATAAAACTTTAAACAACTTTCATGCAATTAAAGCATAATAATAAAGCATGGCAATTCTCGACATTCAAAACACATTTTGAAAACACTTTAAAAGCCACACATTTTAGTTTAGAAAACTCACCTGGCTTGCTTGCTCCAAAGCTCCTCACTTACATTTCCGATCTCTAAGTGGAACACCTATTATATAGGAATGTATATCAATATCTAATAATTTATATTCGAACTTGCCCCGAACTTAACCCAAACTTATCTAAGTTGGTAACTTCCACTTCTAGTCCACAAATCGTTATTAATGGTCTTTGCTTATTTATCAAATTGAAATGCTATACCGGATCCATTAATTTACCCGATTCTAGGTTTTCCCCGACATAAAATTATAACTCTAGATTCTAAATATCAAAGCCGGATCATGATAATAATAATATGACCAAATTTTATAAATAGACTATCGATTACGTACTAGGTCCCTTTTAAATAATTATAGACTTTAATAATAAATTAAGCCCAATACAATAACTAAGCCCAAAAGGACTTAATAATTCATTTGGCCCAAAACTCAATTCGGCCCTACTTAAATTACGGGTCAACTTTCGGGTCATACCGACTTCCAGTACACACAAGCTTTAGGCTCCAATTAAAATAATTATTCCGGCCCTTTTCTTAAAATTACACTCCGGCCCAATTATTAACTTACCGGGACTCGACAAAATGTTACCGGAACCTCAATCAATAATTCCATTTCAACCCAACGATTATCAAAGGTCCTAAGCCTTAAATTTCAGCATAGATTAACTAGATCCCAAACCTCATATAAACATGAATTTAGAGAAAACATACTTCAATACTCGAAGAAATCGAACTTTAGAATTTAGATTAATACCTGGCGAAAAGAAGACTGCTGCCAACCCGACGACCACCACCGGCAGCCGACCGCCGGCGACCACCAGCAGCAGCAACCGCCGGCGACCTCTAAAACTGCTCCACCACCTCCGTCGTCTCTCTCCCTCTCCTCTGTCGTCTCTCTCCCTCTCGTTGTCTCTCTCTCTCCTCGCCGGCGTCTCGCTCTTCTCGCCGAATCTCTCTCTTCTCGTCGGCTCTCTCTCCTCTCGTTGCCTCTCTCTCTCCTCATCGTCTCTCTCTCTCCTCGTCGGTGTCTCTCTCTCCTCGTCGGCGTCTCTCTCTCTCCTCGCCGGCTGCACACACTCAACACACACACACCCATGAAAGCTCCTTCTCCTCTTTCTCCCTTTTGTTTTTCTCGATATGCAGCCTCCAAGAAAACCCTAAATTGCTTTTTCTTCTTCTAGTACCAAAAACTGCACACTCTAAAAGAAAGGAAATTGATTTCCTACATTTTCACATATTGCCCTCAAGCTTTCTCACAAAGAACCAATTCACCCCTATCTTTTATTTAGATCTCATTTCTTTTTTTCTTTTTCTTTTTTAATTTGGGCTATTACAATCTTCCCTCCTTAAAAGAATTCCGTCCCGGAATTCACTCCAAAGATAACCGGCGACAAAGATTATCACAGCTTGAATCTCTAACTCTCAGAATAAATCTTTTCCAATAACAAAACAATAACAACATACTTTCACGTCTTTGCTGCGCAACTCTGATTAGACTCGCAATCTCTAACTATAACTATAACGTGAAATCATCTAAATTTTCATTTTCTAGACAGATCTATTACTTCAGGGACGCCACGCAACTTGGGTTCTATAATCCTTTCAATTAGCCACAAAGACCATAAGATCAGATGGACGCACAAGAGGTCATCCCGACTTCCTTACTTAGATTTACTTTAAATAATTTCCTTCACGATCCGTGCAAATCTCAATAACGCTTTCCCCCGACTATCGCAATCCATCCTATAAATCATACTATGAGACACAGGCTATAAGTATCTCAATACTTACCACTCCCTAATTATTCTTATCGCATTCACGACCACTTTAGCAGTTTCCGAACTCTACTGCCTTTCCCCCGGTTAGTGCAATATAACCACTGATCCTTACCTCACCAAACGGTACAATTCATTCTCATTATCACAACAGCTTTAACTCGACCCACTCAATACCATTGCAATTATCAACATGTTTCAAAAGATAAACTCCAATTAGATGCAATTCATTTCCTTCTATCCATCAGAAATTTTCATGTATGATAACTTAGCATCAACATCTCGTTATGCTGGTATTCGCAAAATCTGACAGTCAAAACTGATTTCTTACTAACAACTCCACTAAGTAACCCAACAACTTGCAATTTTCGAAATAATTTGAAATTTTCTCCTTCCATCGCACTATCATCAACTTCTCACTTTAACAGATCGATTCTCTCCTATTAATTCTTAGTAAGAGTCTCGGTAGAATCATAACGCATTCTGTAATAATGAATAAATGTCATTACTTAACAAATCCATAAATTTTAATCAATCCAAGGCTTATACATCTAACATAACGTTTCCAATCAATTAATGCTTACACTACCATTTCAACCAATAAACACCATTCTTTAAACATAACCAAATTTCTAACTGTTTCCTTCTAGGATCATTCCCTCTCTCATAAGAAACAATTCACGTTCTGCAAGGACCTAGCATTCACTATAACACGTTTGGCTAACACACTCTTCATCTTCCTTAAACTTCTAGTGATCCCAACATATATCTCCTTAGTGACTATTACAACCAAAAACACTTGGTTTCTCCTTTGGGTAATCTCCCACCACTGCTTCGTCCTTCTATCCTGATCATGATCACATCATAAGGTCGACTTCCCCTCTATGAGCTCCAACATTCTCATTAATAGATCGCACATCTCATCCGAAAACCTCAAAAGCTTCTATTTGATGCTTTCTCTCTCTCTAACATCGCCTCACTGCGATACTAGCTGATACACTTAACTCGGCAATTAATTCCTTTACATATCTGTACATTCCTTACTCAACACATCATACTGCAGACCATATCTCTCGTGGCCATCTATACCTAATTCATACTTGACTTCACATTTTCTCGCATACATCACCAAGTCTATCTCACTACGTAGTCCTTTCCAACTTGTTGAACTATATCTCACGAGTTCTCAAATTAACTCACACGCAACCATTCTAGTTAGCTCTTCGCGATCTGAGCCCTTTCAAACACAACACATCTCTTACCGACTGATCAAATCTACACCCTTGCTTCGTTTGTGCTACATGCCTCATCATTCTACGTATCCCTCCGTACTTCGTAAATAGAACGCTTATTCAAAATGATCACTTCCCATCCTCTTATCACCCCTACCAGGTGTCCTATCAATTTTCAACCTTCTGTTCCACGTCTTCGGCCTCGGCCATCTTATGTAGCTATTGAATTCTACAGCAACCGACAACCTGAAACTACTTTCTTAACTTACTCTTAAACATGGGTCCCTTTACGGAACCTAATCCTACCATCATATCATAATTACTTCGCAATACGTCTCCCTCTTTCTGGACTCACTCCTGTAATATCGATCTTACAAACTCACCTCAAGACTCACATTTCCACCTCACGGGTATTTCATTCTTCCTTGCCACACTACTCTTTAACGAGTTGCTAAGACCATCACCTTGAAGACTTCAAACCCTCCCTCCAGACACAACTGTCTGTTGTCAACCGCACATCCAGCTACCGAACAAGGGTGCAAACCCTCGTTCGACCAATACTATAATCCACTACTGACTCTATCACTGTCCACCCTTCCTCTTGGGCACTCTTACTAAAGTTATATCATTCTTTCCTGATTTGACCAATATCTCTTCACTCTCGGAGTTCTTCCTCGGCTTAAAATGTAATACTCTATGACCTAGTGAGTTCATAGCCTTCAAGCATGACAACGCATTAAATAAATCATTCCGCACACTTTATCATTTTAAATAAACAACACTTGAAAACATCTTGGGTACACATGCCCCCATCACTCTTATAAATTCAACGCCCTGCACAACGATCTCGAGAATCGTTTGCATGCAACTTTCCATAAACTTAATCTTACTCCTACCGAACGGTGTCAATATGACAGTGATATATTGCATGAAAATCTTTTTATTTGGCACAATTTTGAAAGAATTAACGTCGCCAGGTAAATCAGTTGGTTTTCGTACTCATAAATAACTCCAACATGCCATTACTCACTTTGGTTATAAAAGTTTTGCATTTAATCGATTTCTTGACTTTTGCAATAATTTAAATCATCATGAAAGGAGCAAAATACTTTACAAATCATGAAACTCGAAACTTCATGGCGCCATGTGAATGAAATCACCTTTTTCTTTAAACGTACGCGTGCACATTTTAACTCATTTTCGATCAAAATTTATCTTTACATATTTAACTTAAATCGTGAAAATTTCATGTTACATAAAAAAAAAGACACCATGCATGAGACTCTACTTGCATTTGAAGGCTACTCACCCTAACAAGGTCAACTGCTTTACTCGCTTAACTTATCCTTGACATTCTATCTACGACCAACGATCGCCCTCTTGGTCACGCAACAACTTGCTGAACACACTTTCCACATCTCACTTACTCAATCCCTTTCACACTGTTTCGTTTTAATCACTATCTCATTTTCTACTTCTACATGCTTTCATCTCACAATAAGTATCTTATTTCATTTACACTGCCTTTGAAAAGCTCGACTAAGAAGTCAGGGTTCTATTGATACGTTCAAAATTTCAACATCGATATTCCTTATCATTCTAACTGATCTCATCCCACTATTTCTAGAACTGGGACTTTCTAGAACAAGAGTCTTACTCAAAATCAATCATTTTATCTCTTCGAACCCACGAAGATCTATCTCTATACGATTCATAACATTCTAAACACATTTTGCCTCTACGATGTATACATTATTCACTTCATAAAAATTTCCCATGAAACTTCCCCAACAAGGGGTCTCAGTCTACACCTCAGAGACCCCGTTGACATTCTAACGTACTGAAACACGACATAAACACTGGGTAGGTTAATAAGGTAGGTTAAGCACGTACATGTACCTGTAAGTTCGCAATTACACTGGCCAGGTGGAATCTCAAACTTACCTTACATGACAGTCCTCAGTACCCTATTAGTCCTATTTCTATAATAGTGTCATCCTAACGCATTTCCTGATTCTCAGTTGTGATTTCTACTCCCAAGTTTAAGTTTAGGCCCGTCCGGTCACCTAAATCCCTTAAACTATGGCTCTGATACCATTTGTAACAGCCCAAAAGTACAATAGAACAAACATAGCATTTAAGCACAAATTTACAAAACGGGGTCCCTAAATTTTTCGTTACAACATACAAAAACTAAGGTTGGCGGAAACAACCTATACACAACTGAGAAACTACTACTACAAGTGGCACCGGCATTGTCTCTAACTGCAGCAGTACTCTATCATGCGCTTGCCCACTTACCTGAGCCTCCTACTCAAAGCTTACCTGAAAAGGTTTTATTATGGAAATGCGAGGGTTAGACCATGAGGTCTAGTGAGTCCCTCCTGACAGTTCTCAAAATCATTTAAAACAGTTTATCTTTTCAACATAAATCTTTCATATATAAACTTTCAATAATAAACTTTCGCATAGCTGATTTCAAAATATTGCACATAAAACTTCCGTATAACTTTTCATAAAGGTTTCTCATAAAACTTCCACGGATAAATCCGCTCCTCGTAATCTGACACCCTGAAGCCACCCTAAGGTGACGACGAGTCAGTCTCATGCTGCCTTATTTTGGGGCCACTTCCCCTGGCATAAAGGGTCTCCACTCCCGCACGAGCACTGGCGGGTCTCCACTCCCGTCTTGGCCAGTTTACGTCTATCACAACGTATGCATACATTCTACATAAAACTTTAAACAACTTTCATGCAATTAAAGCATAATAATAAAGCATGGCAATTCTCGACATTCAAAACACATTTTGAAAACACTTTAAAAGCCACACATTTTAGTTTAGAAAACTCACCTGGCTTGCTTGCTCCAAAGCTCCTCACTTACATTTCCGATCTCTAAGTGGAACACCTATTATATAGGAATGTATATCAATATCTAATAATTTATATTCGAACTTGCCCCGAACTTAACCCAAACTTATCTAAGTTGGTAACTTCCACTTCTAGTCCACAAATCGTTATTAATGGTCTTTGCTTATTTATCAAATTGAAATGCTATACCGGATCCATTAGTTTACCCGATTCTAGGTTTCCCCCGACATAAAATTATAACTCTAGATTCTAAATATCAAAGCCGGATCATGATAATAATAATATGACCAAATTTTATAAATAGACTATCGATTACGTACTAGGTCCCTTTTAAATAATTATAGACTTTAATAATAAATTAAGCCCAATACAATAACTAAGCCCAAAAGGACTTAATAATTCATTTGGCCCAAAACTCAATTCGGCCCTACTTAAATTACGGGTCAACTTTCGGGTCATACCGACTTCCAGTACACACAAGCTTTAGGCTCCAATTAAAATAATTATTCCGGCCCTTTTCTTAAAATTACACTCCGGCCCAATTATTAACTTACCGGGACTCGACAAAATGTTACCGGAACCTCAATCAATAATTCCATTTCAACCCAACGATTATCAAAGGTCCTAAGCCTTAAATTTCAGCATAGATTAACTAGATCCCAAACCTCATATAAACATGAATTTAGAGAAAACATACTTCAATACTCGAAGAAATCGAACTTTAGAATTTAGATTAATACCTGACGAAAAGAAGACTGCTGCCAACCCGACGACCACCACCGGCAGCCGACCGCCGGCGACCACCAGCAGCAGCAACCGCCGGCGACCACCAGCAGCAGCAACCGTCGGCGACCTCTAAAACTGCTCCACCACCTCCGTCGTCTCTCTCCCTCTCCTCTGTCGTCTCTCTCCCTCTCGCCGTCTCTCTCTCTCCTCGCCGGCGTCTCTCTCTTCTCGCCGGCTCTCTCTCTCTTCTCGTCGGCTCTCTCTCCTCTCGTCGCCTCTCTCTCTCCTCATCGTCTCTCTCTCTCCTCGTCGGCGTCTCTCTCTCTCCTCGCCGGCTGCACACACTCAACACACACACACCCATGAAAGCTCCTTCTCCTCTTTCTCCCTTTTGTTTTTCTCGATATGCAGCCTCCAAGAAAACCCTAAATTGCTTTTTCTTCTTCTAGTACCAAAAACTGCACACTCTAAAAGAAAGGAAATTGATTTCCTACATTTTCACATATTGCCCTCAAGCTTTCTCACAAAGAACCAATTCACCCCTATCTTTTATTTAGATCTCATTTCTTTTTTTCTTTTTCTTTTTTAATTTGGGCTATTACATCGACCAACTCCACCTTCTCTTCCACTATAACAACATCCTCCTCCACCTCTACAACCACCGTCCACCACTGTCTATCACCACCTCTATAAACACCGTCGACCACCAACCACCACTGTCCATCACCACCACCACCACTACTGTTAGACACCTCCACAGCCACTGTCGGGCACCAACCACCACCGTCCACAGCCATCACCACAACTGCTGGCCACCCCACCTCCTCATCTACCACAATAACCTCCATAACCACCCATTGCCCACCAACCACCACCGTTCATGGCCGCCACCACCACTACCTCTACCACATCGGCCATAACTACCCATCCACCATTGTCGACCCCACCACCATCAATATCCACCATCTTCACCGTGCCTTCACCAATTGATAAGGAAACACAATTTTTTTGTACGAATTAAGGATGTGTATTGGGCGGGTCAGGCGGGGTCGGGTGGGCAAACCAAAAAACCGATCGGATTTCGGATATGAAAATCAAGACCCGAATTTTAGGTTACAGAATTCGGATTGCTTCGGGTTCGGGTAGGTCTGGTTTCGGGTTAATGATGGTCGGGTTAGGGAATTATTATAATCCAAAAATATATATATAATCGATCAATTTTGAGGATGAATTCAATCGAGTGAGAGATTGATGAAATCGATACTAAGTAAGGAAATTAGAAAACATTTCCACCGACTAGAACTTATTGTTTTCAAAAGATAATTAGATAAATAAATATATTTATATAATACTTAAAATATATCGTATATTATTAAGGGTTTTCGGGCGGATCGGGTGGCCAATGATCATACCCAACCCGAACTCAAATATCCCCTCAAAAGTCGGGTTTCGGATTTCCGGGTATTTGGGTTTTGTACAATTTTCGGTTCGGGTTCGGATTTCAGACTATTTGGGTTTTGCACACCCCATTACGAAACAGTTTTTTCAAACTACCACGAGTTATACCAAAATTTTCATTCAAATTTGGAACCATTATATATGTATGTATATGAAAACTGTGTAAAAATGTTTATAAATTAAAGGGAAAATTCTAAAAAAAATTCAACAAACTATCTGATTTTGAATTGTTAAGTCCTTAAATTATTTTTTTGAATGATAAAACCCTTAAACTTTCTAAAACTGGTTAAATACATCTTTCTAACCTGTAAAAACAGGTTAATGTTATACAAATTTAGAAAAAGTCTAAAAAACTCCAATAAACTATCTCATTTTGAATGATTAGGTCATTGAAATTTTTAACAAATAAGTTTTCACAGTTTTTCCTAAAAAAGTTTAACAAATAAATCTGTACACTTTTCCAAACTTTTTTTAAACAAATAAATCCCCTTTGTTTTTTGAAAAAACAAAAAATAAACTTCATTCCCGAAAAAATAAATTCGAACATTTGTTGAACACAATCATGAACAAAAAGTATACAATTCCTCTCACCAACAAGTAAAATGAACAAATTAAACAAAGAAAATTATACCATTTCATTACTAATTCTGAAACATTCAAAAATTATGTTTAAAACATAAATAGATACATACAAAAATTATACTCAATTTCTCACAAAATATTAAAAAGATATTCAAGAAAAATGTACATCTCTTTACAAATTAGTAATGGAAATAATAAAATTTTTCCGTTTAATTGATTCATTTTTTTTTTGTCGGTGAGAGAATTTGTATATTTTTTGTTAAGAAAAGTTTCGGATTTATTTATTCAAAATTAAGTTTATGATTTAATTTGTATTTTCAAAATAAGTTTGGAATTTATTTGTTAAAAAAATTCCAAGAATATATTTGGCAGTTAATTTCGAAAAAAAATTATAAATTTATTTCTTAAAAAAATTCAGTGGCTTAATCATTCAAAATCAGACAGTTTATTGGATTTTTTAGATTTTTCCTAAATTTGTATCACATTAAGTTGTTTTTACAGGTTACAAAGATGTATTTAACCGGTTTTAAAAAGTTTAAGGGTTTTATCATTAAAAAAAATAGTTTTAAGGACTTAACCATTCAAAATCAAATAACTCGTTGGGTATTTTTAGACTTTTCCCTAAATTAAATATTTATTATGTTTGTGTTAATTATAACTAGATGTGGGTTCAAACGAGAACACTAACTATTTAAGAAAACACAAGAACGACCGTCCATGTACAAAATCATAATGATTCACGTACAAAATCATATATGATTCACGCGACTTGCCCCGCGACTTTTAAGTCGAGGGCAAAGTCGTCCGCTTCCACTTTTTTGCTGTTAGTGTAAAATCACATATGATTTTGTACATGGACGACCGTTCTTGTGTTTTCTTAAATAGTTAGCGTTCTCGTTTGAACCTTCCTCATTATAAATGATATATGATATATAATTAAAATCAACAAATAACTTTTGGGGAGAACTTGTCTAGTTCTGTCATTTCCTGGTCATGCCAAACACCAGACAAACACTTATCTTGTCATGTCGAGTTCTACCATCTTGTCATGTCCAATTATGTCCGGTTCAATCACATGTGCGTATCAAACACTGTCTAAAGGTGCACCCGCTCGACAAAAATCATAGAATGATCAAAATATTAATTGTGTTATGTCGATCCTTGTATTATTTGAAAAGATAAATAAAATGTTTTGATTAAAACGACATGAAAGAACACTTTTAATTTTTGCATTTGTGTCCTTATCGGTTCATGGGGACCAAAGTGGATGGCATTATTGACCTTCATAATGGAGATTGAAGACCACCGTCTTCCGTCGTCAGCCACCGTCCACCACCAATTATTTTGTGGTTATGTCTTTATCGGACGGCAACCGAATCTCGACAAAATTTATGGCGTCGACTTATGCAATTATTAAGAATTATTACAATGTATGTTACTTTTGATTTAAATTTTCGTTTTTTTTTTCAAAACCAAACAATATAAAAAAATAAACCATTTTGTTTAAGGCCATCAGTACCCCATGGAAGAATCTTTCAAATATTCCAGCTCCACATCAGCGTCACATCAGCTTTTCTCTTATCACTCACTCAATCCCTAACAATCCCTAAACACCCTTACCCCATTCCCTCAAACCTTTTGCCACCTCATTTATTTTAATTCTTTTATTTATACATTTAATTATTTAACAAAATAAAAATATTTATATATTTTTTAATAAATAAAAATAAGATAAATTAAAATTCATATCATTCATTAAAAATAAAAATTACAAAATAAATTTAAAAATCTACTCGTCGTCATTGTTGGGAACTTGGATACGCCAAATATGTTCGACCAAATCCGACCGAAGGTTATTATTAGTGTCCCGGTTTATGACTTCTCGAACATTTGTCGCGCGTTGTGTCTCACTGATTTGGCTTTCGATAAATATAGAGAATGGAAGAGTGTTTGAGAGAGTTTGAGAGGTGTGATAAATAAGAGGTTGAGAGAATTTGAGAGAGTTTGAGAGGTGTGAAAAATAAGAGGTTGAGAGAATTTTAGAGAGTTTGAGAGGTGTGAGAAATAAGAGGTTGAAGGTTAAATATATAGTGGGATTAAATTGAGAAAAAAATTTATTTATTTTTGTTTAAAAAGAGCCGTTCAACGGCATTATTTTTAAAAATTAAATAATTTTTTTTTAATAAAGCTTCGGGATGAATCGGGATCCCATCCCCGAAATCCATCCCTTCCCGCCGAACCCGCAAGGGCCGTAGCCCATCCCGCAGCCATCCCTTGCCATCCCGAGCCCCATCCCGAATGGGGTACGGATGGCCTAATTCTTATTTTAATTAAATAAGGGGGAGGTTAATGGCACCCCTATGCGTTGCTAACAGCACCCCTGACCCCCTATATAATGAATTTCTTCTCACACACATCAACGTCAAAGCCCACTTTTTACATTTCCAATACATGATATGACTCGATTCTGACATCAAATGGGGTGTCAATAGCATTGCCCAATATTCATTATATTATAAAAGAATGGATCATTATATTATATAAATCAAACAGTTTTAATTTTATTTTATTTTAATTACTAATATTCATTGTTTAATACTTCTAATCAAACATCTCATTGCGTTTAAAATATTTGATAGTCGATGATACGAAACTAAGTTGTATACTTAAACATTTACCGTTTTTTACCAGTTAGGTGTTTGATCCACCTTAAAGGTGCACCCGCTAAAGAAAATTTTTAGAACCGTCACTGAAATCGTTATAAAGAGCTTAACGTCAATTTGAAGAAACCGTTTACTAACCTACTTGATCTCTTCCAAATAATCAAATGAAAGACGAGAAATCACTTTCAAAATTTTCAAAAAAAAACCACTTTCAAAAAATTACAAACCCACAATTTAGGCATTGTTTGGCAAAAAAAAACTAACTTTTTTTTGGTGTACATGTTTGTATGACCATAAGCTAGTTTTTTGAAACGCTACTCCAAGTAGCGTTTTAGTAGCTTTTTGTGAATATTCTAAAATTGCCCCTTATTATTATTTACTAACTATTATTATTAATAAATATTAATTTTTTTATTTAATTATTATTAATTAATAAAAAATTATTAATATTAACTGAAAATTATTAAATTAATTTGTAATTATATATTGATATTAACTTTTAATTATTTAGAGTTATTGTTAATCATATAAATTATTTTTATATATTTTATAATATTAATTAATATATTTTAATTACCAACTACTATTATCTTTTTAAGTATTATTTGATTATTTTTTTCATATTATATGTAACGGTTATTTAAAATCATAAGTTAATATATTTTTTTTCTAAAACCTGTTTTAACAAATAAAAAATTTGTGGTATATATGTAATAATAAATTTTATATTCTTTTAATTAACATGTTGTATTATTTAACTTTTTTTTACTATTGGTTGTATTAATTAACATATTATATTTTTATAAATTTGTTTTATTTATATAATTAAATATCGTAATTGATAAATTTTTTAAAGATGTCATTTTTTGTCATTTTACATGTTTATAAACTAGTTTTGTCAAACGTGACTTTTTCATCAGCTAACTTATCAGCTACCAGCTAGCTTATCAGTTACCAGCTAGCTTATGAGTCAATAGCTAACTTATCAGCTACCAGCTAGCTTATCAGCTAGTTTGCCAAACACAGCCTTAATGACTACGAGGTTTTGTTTTCTTATAATACGAACAACTCATGGTTTTGATTTAATTTTTCGAGTTTTGGTTACAAATTTATGTTTGGCTTTGAATTTTTTGGGGGTTTGATTGAAATTTACCCGAAAAAATCACGTTTATTTTCGATTATGGAAATCAAGTTAGCCAGTTTAGATTTGGTTTTATTTTCTGATTCAAAGTTATTTAATAGATTTGGTTTGATTTAACGTACATTTTTCAGATATAGATAATAGAATTGTGGTGATGGTAAGCTCAAAACATTTGAGGTTATTGATCGATCCACTTTTTAAATTATTTGAGTTTATTGATTTAATTTGTAGTTAAAAGTAGTCAAAGCGAAATGTATTCATTCTAAATTTATAAGATAATATTATACATAAATAATAGGAATACTTTACCAGATGTGGGTTCATACGAGAACACTAACTATTTAAGAAAACAAGAAAACAGCCGCTATGTACAAAATCATGGGCGGATCTACAGTGTTGGATATGGTGGCACGTGCCACCGTATTATTCTTCCGTCGAAAGGTAAAAAAAATTAGGTTTGTGAAAGGTGCAACCGTATGATTTGTTGTGTGCCACCATATATATTTTGAAACTACAGCAAGGACACAAGTTTTCCTTGGTAGAGTTGGTTTGCAAGGGTTTTCTTCCACTTTGTAGTTCAAAACATGGGTTCAAGTCCCATTAGAGTCATTTTCTCAGTTTTTAGCTTTTAATTTCAAATTTATTTATGTTTCTAAAAAAATTGCAATAATAGGACTCAATCATGAGACCTCACATTTGAAAAGCAATGAACTAACCACCAGACCAATGTTTTCTTTTATAAAAAGTTTCTCTATATCTGTTTCTTATAGTCAAATGGTGCCACCGTTTGAAAAAAATTCTAGGTCCGCACCTGTACAAAATCATATATGTCTCACATACAAAATCATATATGATTACGCGACTTTTCCCGCCACTTTAAGTCGCGGCCAAAGTCGCACGTGTCCAGTTTTTGCAGTTAATGTAAAATCACATGTGATTTTCCACATGATTTGTTGTTTTTCTTGTTTTCTTAAATAGATAGCGTTCTCGTTTGAATCTTCTTCTACTTTACTATTCATTATTTCTAGAATACTTAAGTATCTATACAATTATAATTTGAAAAATTGAATCTATGAATAATGCTTACAATAGTTTTAGCATGATATAGACACCTCTAAAAGCATGGACATACATGGTAAAGTGCATATGCACTTCTTTGTCCCGACATTGTGGAAAAAGTTGCGACTTTTAAAGACGTCACCGTATTGATTAAATATTTGCAATAATTTTTATAATTGTTTTTTTTTGCTACTTTATGTCGTAATTATTATTAACTTATGTCTATTAGGGGTTGTTTGGACGTTGCTAAATGGTCTGGGACAGAATGATTAAGAGACTCTTATGATATAGTTCAAAGTGAAATATGGTTGTTTTGTAATTGTTCAATGAAATCAGGGCGCTTAATAGTTAAGGGAGGTCCAGGATACAAAATCATTGAGAGGGTTTTAGAACCATTAAGAGGCAGACTGTTTTTTTTGCCAAACAAGATTCACCTCTTAGCGATTCAGAAGTTGCCTCTTAATGGAACCATTAAGAGGTAAACAAACAACCCCTTAGTTAGTTTTATTTAATTTCTGTAACAACCCAATCTAAATAAAGCATACTTAGCATTTATTTTTAAATAATTACAAAACTGGGTCCGCAAAATTTCATTACATCTGTCTAAATAACTTAGGTTGGCGGAAGCAACCTATACACAACTGAGAATAACTACCACTAAAGGTATGAGTGGCACTGTCTCTAACTGCAACTGTACTCTATCCTGCTCTTGCTCGCTTACTGGAGCCTCCTATTATCTGCTTACCTGAAAATGTTTAGTTTGGAAAATGCGAGGGTTAGACCATGAGGTCTAGTGAGTTCCCTCCTGACAGTTCTCAAAATCAATTAAAAGCAGTTCATCACTTTCAAATATCTTTGCTTAAAACTTTCACATAACTTTTACGAAACTATCATATAACTTTACATAAAACTTTCACGGATAAATCCGCTCCCGTAAATGGCACCCTGAAGTCACTCGAAAGTGAGAACGAGTCAGTCTCACGCTGCCTTACTGGATACTCCCTTCCATGGCATAAACGGAACCTCCCACCGACGTGAGTACTGGCGGAACCTCCCCCCGACTTAGCCAATTTACGTCTACCACAATGTATGCATACATCTCATATAAAACTTTAAATAAACTTTCATACAGTTAAAGGCATAGGAATCAAACATGGCATTTCTCATCATGTACTTACTTTAGAAAAACACGTTAAAAGTCACGTATTTTAGTTAGAAAAACTCACCTGATACGCTTGCTTGCTTTTCCATACTCTGCTCTTTACTTCCAAATTGTCTACCTGAACGAGGGATATAATTAAAAGCTGACTAGAACTATCCAGACACTTCTCACTTGCCACCCTACTTTTCCGGACAGGTTACCGGGTAACCCCACTTTTCCGGATACCGCTTAGTACCCGGACAACAACTCTTATCCGGACGACACAGATTCTCCGGACGACTAAACTTATCCGGACGACACAATCTTTCCGGACAACACTATATCCGGACACCTTCTACAACACGACCAAGGAGTTTCCCGGACACTCACCCGGACACCTTCATACTTGAAGGTTTCCGGACGACCGCTGGGTGAACTTAATGGTTCGAATTCTTGCTAACCACTTCAAAACAGTAAAAAAAAGCGACAAATCACTTTCTTAAGCATCTTTAAACAATTCCCATAAACCTTACTGAATAAACTCGATTTAAAGGGTGTTTAAATCTCCTTTAAAGGTCTTAAAATGACTTTATCAATAAACTCTTAAACCATCCAATACTCATCCAACAGATCTTAAATGGGTTATAGATTATGAAGTTACCTGGTGGATTCCTTGCAGGAAACGAATCCTAACACACACTTCTTGTTGATTTCAAAGGATGATGATGGTTCTTCTCTTCTAAATGTTCAAAAGCTCCAAAACTCCTCTATCTCTTTTTCTCTCAATTCAGCCGCCAACACAAGGATGAAGGCACTCCTAGGGTATTGTGCCCTAATGATTGGGTCATAAACCACATTTTCCTTATTTACACTAAGGCCCCTCAACTTTCAGCATTAATAAAACTTTCCCAAATACTCTAAACTCTCTATAATTGGTCTTGGTTACTACAACACTCCCCCCTCAAAAGAATTCCGTCCCCGGAATTCCATTCTCAAAGAGATGAGGATATTTGGACTTCATCTCAGCTTCTACTTCCCACGTTGCTTCTCGTCCCTTATGATACTTCCACTGAACTTTAACCAACCGAACTTCCTTATTTCTCGATTTCCGGATCTTACTGTCCACAATCTCTATTGGTTCTTCTTCGTACATCAACCTCTCGTCAACGCTGACATCTTCCAACGGAATAGCCACATCGGTCTCAGTCAAACACTTCTTCAGGTTTGACACATGAAAGGTCGGATGAACCCTCCTCAATTCTTCTGGCAAATCTAGCTTGTAGGCCACTGCGCCAACTCTCTCAATGATAACAAAAGGTCCTACATATCTTGGCCTTAACTTCCCTTTCTTGCCAAAGCGCACTACACTTTCAAATATCTATCATCTATACTGATGTCCCCTCAAAGGAACAGCCACACCGACCTCTAACAAACACTTCTTTAAGTCTGAGACATGAAATGCCGGATGAACACTCTTTAATTCTTCTGACCAGTCTAACTTGTATGCTGCTGCTCTAACTCGCTCACTAATGACAAGGTCAACTTCTTATCGCCTGCATCTCTTGCAAGGTCGCCATCATCTAACTTCTCACATCGGCTCTCCACAAAAGAGACGTGCTTCACGCTACGAATTTCTTCTCAAATTCACATCGAGTACCTCAAGATCGCGCACTATCTATTCAACTTTCATGCTTCGATGGATCCGCAGACTTAGTCCACCTTACTTATCTCTCACACTTCAAGGCTCAAAGCCTTATGTTTTATTATATATATATATATATATATATATATTTTTTGTTGGTCCCAAAATGGCTCAACAAGTATTGTAGAAGGAGGGGGTTGAATACAATACTCAGATTTTTCACAAGTTTTAATTCAATTTATTGAAAATATTTCAATAAGAATTACACATAGAAAACAAAAGATTGTTGCGGAAAAGAACAGTTAAACTATTCTAACAATCTAACACAAAGTAAACTGAAAAACACTTAGAACAAATTGGGCACTTAGACACAAGATGCAGTTTCAGTAAGAAAGGAGCTTGCACTTAGTGATCTTCAGAAGCGTGATTTGCATGGAGAGTCTTTACCTATATTTATAGTCCATGCATCATTTAATGCTTGGAACACTTGTCACTCTTCCATTCATTGTAGAGGTTGACTTCTGAAAAGCTGATATCTCCTTTTTAACTTATCCAAAGAACCAGGAGGACAGTCGTACCAGAAAGAGACCTTATCTGAGAATAGATAAGATGACAAACTGCCACTTTTATCTGACAATAGGATATTGTCTCATAATAAATGATCTTTTCTTTTGTCTTCAGAGAATAAGGCTACCGACCTCCTGTATTGGAAACTGTACCAATTTGAAATCTCACTTCTTTAGAGAAGAGAGATCCTTCACTGAAGTGTAGAATATTTCGGTGCAGTCTTCTCAAATTCCCACCGATCTTTGAACATATATCGGTGGAAATCTTCTTGAACTTCCACCGATTTCTGAAAGCATATCGGTGAGAGTCTTCTTGAGCTTCTCACCGAATTTCTTCAATTCGGTGATGCTTGTCCACCGATATCACAAGCATATCGGTGGTGGTGTAACTTGTAGAGAGTTGCTGCCGATTTTCTCACTTCCGCAATGAGATAGTCTTCGCACTTGGTTTCGGTTGATCTTCGACTTCACCGAACAATTGATATGAGAGTACAAGTTACACAAAAGAATCCAAAAATATTCTAAGTACCTAAGAGGGTTTAATTGAGTCAATTTCAAATATGTGAAGACCCAACAATTTTACCAACCACTCAGTTCTACTCGGTTGCCTCAGACCGTTCCGATAGGAAACATAACCGCACCCCGTACTTTGAAACCGCCCTCGGCGAGACACCACTTGCTATATCGTGCCACCTTGTACTATTTACTTGCAACCTCTCCGAATTCTATACTCGCTTAAATACCACTAGAAAATCCAAGGCCAATCGTGCCTCCATTTGCTCGCCTCCGTCCACACCTCGGGACTCACAGTTTTAAACACGTCTAAATAAGGTCTCTCATACATTTATACTTCCTTAAGAGAAAGAACTTGGCGGAAATTCCCGCCACAACAACAAGGATCTTCCACCAGGAAAACTCATTTACTGACAACTTGGCACAAGACCAACCTTGTTCCTCCTCGGTATACCTGAAATTTCTAGGTTACTTCTTCCAACCGACATTCGTCTATGCAGATCATACTCCTTTCCCGAATCACATCGGCTACAACTCGACAACTAATTTCGTACGTTCTCACCACTTCATCATTTCTCGCTGCATTGCCACAAGCGTCCAGTCATATAACATAACTTCGGTTACTCCCACTCAACTAGGAGGGGTAACCACGATCACACCCTACTATTATCAATAGCTTACACTGAACGATCAGTTTGTTTGAACGTTTCTCACAAAGTCACTAATTTTAACTCATTCAGTTGTCTTATCCACTTCTTTCCTGCACAAAATCATACACAATTTCCTTTCTCAATACTCTTTCCAAAAGTTCGCACACTTATCAAGGACAATCTACACAACACTGCGTCTATCGGCATTACTGTCAAGCTTACTACTTCCGATTTACTTACTTATTCCGACATACTGTCTTCACCTCCCCACGTTAGCGTGGAGCACTGCCCACCAACATTACTCGCCCCTCTCTTCCGACAATTCTTAAGCTGCAGATGTTGTCTCATTACTATACATAACCAAACGGTTGCACTAAAATTCTAACTTAAGGCTTTCGACTAAATCACCTCGAACTGACACCAGAGTTCGACGTCACTATACATTCTTTAAACTCCAACTTTTACTTTCTCGGACAATTCGTTCACACATAAGCAACACTCACATTCTTTAAGGATTTCACATCTATTCCACCATATTTTGACTAATACATCCATCATCTTCTTTAAACTTCCAATGATCCCAAAATATGCTTACTTAGCGACTCTTACAACTAAAAACACTTGGTTTCTCTTTTGGGTAACTACCCACCACCACTCCGTGATGCTATCCCGAATAAAAACATATCACCACGTCAACTTACACCCTACGTGCTCCAACAACCTGGTTAACACTCGAACACCTCTTTCATATTTTTTATTAAATTAATTTGTACTACATTTGTCTTATAATAAATCGACCGATAACTTGTTTTTGAATTTGATCAAATTATCCATTTTTTCTTCTCTTTTGACACTCAATTTTAATTTTGAAAGTTATTATGTTAATGTGGATTCAAATTTTTGTTTTAACTTTCATAACTCCTCCAATATGAGAAGGTAAGAGGTATGAAAGTAAGGAGAATATATGAATAATAATCATTTTTCTATAGAATTGATCTACCATTATCCGTAATTACAAAACCTATATTAGCAAAACGTATTCATTAAAAATCAATATATTAAATAATAAAAGTGTGCCAGAAAAACTAACGGATAAAATCAACAAATACTAAAAAATCTAAATTCTGTTAAATATCCAAAGAAAAGTAAGATAAATCTTTTAAAAAAACACTAAATAACTAAAGTTAAATCAAAGCATCTCTATCAGTTATTTCATAATTTTTTCTAACACCGACAATCCAAATTAAAGTCTCTAAGATAATCACATGCAACTTCGAACAGCTATTTTATTTTATCAAAATTTGACATTATTTATATTATTAAAATATTTTATAAGTTTATTATCTTAAAAGACATTTAAAAATATTATATAAAATTAAAATATAAATATAAATTAAAAACATTAGATTGAATTTTAGAGGATAAATTGTATAGAAAAGATGTTATAAACAATCATTTAATTAATTTAATTATCATAATAAAAAAACAATTCAAATATATATATATATATATATATATATATAAAATATTTAAATCATCCTAAAATTAAAAAATGAATTTGGTAAATACTTTATATACTTAATTAACTCCAACAAGGATCTTACAAGGTAAAGCTATTTTTTTTATATAAAAACAAAATTAATTGGAAAAAACTAAAACTGCAAACGAAGGGATTCAAACCCAGTTTCAGGGAACACATTGTCACAGAAGCATTTTGCCACTGCGATAAAGCTAGGCTTTTGAAAAACACTGCATTAAATAATTTATATAGTAACTTTATTATAAGTAAAAAAAATTTGTAAGAAAATCGGAAGTCCTCGACGATTGGAGGCACTGTTCGGTAGGACCTTTTCGAACACCTCAAAGAACGGGCCTGTTTGGCTATAAAAACAAACCTATTGAAAGATTTCACAATATTAGTATAGGTTGGCTGGTTGATTTCTTGTCGTTACATGGAAAGGACCTTTATTTGAGTCCATGCTATATTGTTTTTTTCTTTTCATAAAATATGTAAAAAAACACCAAAATTTAATCTGAAAACTAAAAAAACTTAATATCAGTGTGACTGGAATTGGGTTTTTGTACACAGTGAGGAACATTTACCGACTCTACCATTAAGAACTTGCGCCAAAGCTTCAGTTTCTGTAGCTATATAATGACACCCAACAAAACAATACGATGACACCCTTTAGAAACATAATTTTTTTTCTTTATGACAGAACCATAAATCAGTTACATGTGTCAACGTATGAGCCTATCTAGGTCCGCTTTTGGCCGTCAACATATGTCTAAAAACATCCATGCATGTACGATGAGATGAGTTTAATTCTAACATTCCGGTATATTACGTGAAAAGTAGAAGGGTAAATTACACCACAAGTCCATGTGGTTTGGTCAAAATCTGGATTTGGTCCCTCTTTTAAAATAATTACACCGGAAGTCCCTATGGTTGTCATTTTGTTTCACGTCAGATCCCTGTGGTTGACATTTTGTTTCAATTTTTGTCCTTATGGTTTAGATAAAAAAAGAGTAATTTGAAACAAAATGACAACCACAGGGATTTGACGTGAAACAAAATGACAACCGTAGGGACGTCCGGTGTAATTATTTCAAAAGAGGGACCAAATCCAGAATTTGACCAAACCACAGGGACCTGTGGTGTAATTTACTCAAAGTAGAATTTAATTATGAGTGAAAATGAATAAACCAAAATAAAAGATAATATGTTGTCATATTTAGAAACACGAAGGACTATAATGGAAACTACTCCAAACCCGAAATCCCCAAAATGTTGATTTCACACTTGAAAGCGAATAATCGATCTTAGGGTTAGGGTTTATCGATTGGAAGGCTAAAGTCAACTAACTGACGGAACTTCGATTCTACGGTGGCGATGTCGACGGCGGAGGCTGAGATAGATATCAAACGACCGGAACAAGGAGGAAGAGGAGTGACGAAGAGGAAGCCCGTTTTTGTGAAGGTGGGTGAACTGAAGCCTGGAACCAACGGCCACACACTCGCCGTTAAAGTATTGTCTTCCACCACCGTTTTGGACAAGAAATCACGCAATACGTCGTCGTACAGTGGCCGTCCCGGCGTTGCTCATACTCGCATCTCCGAGTGTCTTATCGGCGATGAAACCGGCACCGTTCTTTTCACTGCTCGTAACGATCAAGGTGTCTCTCTTTCACACACACAAACACACAATCACCTTTTTGTATGACGCTTTCTTAGATTTTGATGTAGTGGAAATATATGACCTATCATAAGATCTATTACCTATTATGCACTATACAGTAATGATATAAAATCATTTGAAACTAACATTTCATCTCCCAATTCTGTCCAATGTAAATCACACTCGATGAACAACAAAAAGAAATTTAAACTCGCACTTTCTTCTAATTTGGCATCCAATTGATTTTGTGAATTTGATTTTTCTTTGGTGTTTGTCAAGCTCATGATTTATTCTCTGAGTGTGAATTATATAAGAAAAAATTGTGAGATGAAATGTTCGGTCGGGACCTTGATTTGCAATAGCCGATATTGGGGTAGCCGTAAAAAAATAGGTTCATAAAATTAAATATGAATATAGGATGAGATCAAGAGAGAACCATGAAAAAAGAAAGAACCGAAGAACCCATCGAAGCCATTAGATTAAGATGATCCAATGGTTATGAATTAAAAGGTAGTTATAACCAATTTTTTTAATAAAAAAAGTATTTACCCTCTTTTTTAAATTCAAAATTGGCGAAGTATGACCGAAATTAAAGCGAAACAAATTACACCAAAAAATTCGTCATTTTATTATCTTTAACTTGACATCCATTTTGATATATTTTTTCATCCGTTTTTTCATCCGTTTTTTCATGGTTCTTCGGTTCTTTCTTTTTCCAAGGTTCTCCCTTGATCCTTACCCTATATATATATATATAACATATAAACAATTCGTGGAACTGTGGAAGAAGTCGTGGAGCTGTGGAGTGATGGAGTCAATCAAGTCTACTGTGGAAGAACCGAAGAAGTCAAAACTGTGGAGTCGATCAAGTCTGGACGTAGTGGAGACCGGAGAGTTTACTTGTTTAGGTCAAAAAAAGTCTGATGCTTTAGATCGATGGATGGATAAATTGATTATGAAGATGAGAAAGCATGGACTAAAGTCGAAAAGTGAAAATAAAATCCCATAAAAAGAAAGTCCATAGAAGAGAGTCCAAATGTTTTATAAAACTCAAAAGGCCCTTATATATTTATTTCGGTATAGCGACTGAAATTACAGACCCATATTTTGGGTGAATTGCGCCGATAAGTGCAGCATCGCTATTTTGCTCGAGACCGAAATTTGCGATTTTACCGAAATTTCACCGCAATTAACTTCTTAGCTGCATAGCGCATAATAGGTAATAGATCTTACGATAGTTGCCTTTATTATCAGCAAGTTATTGAACTCACACTTTTCGATTTTTGGCATCCAATAGATTTTGTGAATTTGATTTTTTTGTTGTTCGTCAAGCTCATGATTTACTCTCTAGTGTGATCTATATTGAACAGAATTGAGATAAAATGTTGGTTTTCAAATGACTTTATGTCAACATTTGGACGATATAATAACATAAGCATGGGTTGGGTTCCGGAGAGAAGTGCCAAATTTGGTGAGAAGCGTGAGAAGTGGTTATCCACCGTTGGATGAGAAATGGACGAACATTAGGATAACATGCACCAAGATGCACCGGATCAATTTTTTTTAAGTCGCAATTCATGGGAGGGTATTTGATTAAAAGTGATCAAACGGTTTAAAAGTACTTCTCACACTTCTCACATGATCCCATGCCAAATAGACATTTGGGGATAATAAAACTGGCCCTATTTGGAGCTTAATGGGACTCACATCTTAATGTGACTTAGGGCCTATTTGTTAGCAGCTTAACGAGCTTAATGGGACTGATAGCTTATTCAGTCAGCTATACATGACTGTTTAGTAGTGGCTTAATGATATAGAAAGTGACTTATTTATTAAGCTTTTAGGAGGAAGCTTTATGCAGAAAGCCAAGTTTTGTCCAAACCAGTCCCTCCCAATTAAAAAAATGGTCCTTCCATCTATTGAAACACCCTCCCAAACAAAACCCTTTCCAATCTATACAGACAGATTAATTCACACTTTATTCATACATGACTTAATGGAAAACCAACCAAACAGCCCCTTAGGCCTGTTTGTTAGCAGCTTAATGAGCTTAATGGGATCTCAGCTTATTCAGTCAACTATATGGCTGTTTGGTAGTTGCTTAATGATATAGAAAGTGGCTTATTCAGTAAGCTTATAGGGGGGAGCTTTATGCATGAAGTCAATTTTTTTTTTCTTCCAAACTTGGCCCTCCCAATTAAAAAACATGCTCCTTTCATCTATGAAAGAACTTTTCTAAACAAAACCTTCCTAATCCATACATACAGATTAATCCGCACAAACACTTTTATCCATACAGGACTTAGGGGCTGTTTACTTGCATCTTAATGAGCTTAATGGTTTGGGAGGCTTATTCGCTCAGCCATACATAGTGTTTCTTTACGACTTAATCGTTAAGTCATTAAGCTAAAATTACTATATGGAATAAGTCAGGACCCCTCACTTGTCCTCATTAAGCCACCATAGATAAATTATACCAGAAATGTCCAGAAATAATCCAACCCTATCTCTTTGCCCTCCTCAAACACATTGGTCTTCCGTTCCTCAGACAGGCAGATTTATCTAGACAGACAAGACAACTTAACCCAACTTAACCGATACAGGACTTTATGTAAAACAAGGTAAACAACCCCTTAATGTCAAATCAACTAAACAGCTTAATGGGCTTAATGGGACTCACAACTTATTCGGTCAGCTATACATGACTGTTTGGTAGTGGCCTAATGATATAGGATTGACTTATTCAGTAAGCTTCTAGAGGGGAGCTTTATGCAGAAAGCCAAGTTTTTTTTCCAAACCTTCCCCGCCCCACTTAAAAAACATGTTACTTTTATCTAATCTATATAGACAGATTTATCCGCACATACATCTTTATCATACAGGACTTAATGGAAAACCAACCAAAAGTCTCTAAATACTGTTGTCAATTTGAATTTGAAAAAGTGTTAGGCGTGAATATTTACCGCAAAACAGTAGCGATGATGATGGTTATATGTTTATTGCAGTTGACTTAATGAAGCCTGAAACCACCGTAATAATCCGTAATGCAAAGATTGACATGTTCAAAGGCTCCATGAGACTAGCTGTTGATAAATGGGGACGCATTGAGGTTACAGAGCCGGCCAGTTTCACTGTCAAAGAGGATAACAACTTGTCTCTAATCGAGTATGAGTTGGTGAATGTTGCTGAAGATTGATTTGGTTTCAGGTAAGATTATTCTTGTGACTCGTGGGTTTTCTTTTTGATATATAAGTATAACTACAAAAGAGATCGGTTTCCGTTTGTTGTTGATATTGTCTTAACTACCCTTGATATCATTCTAAGTGGTTACCTTTTCAAATTGGATTCTCTTGGTTGATTACAAGTAATTATTCTTGTAGTTGTTTACTTGATGCCAAAAGAGAAAGGTGTAAGATTGGAGTGTTAAAACCACAAGGCTTGTGGCGTACTGGTTAAGGCTTGTGGGGGATGTGGCTAGTAACCCATCTACCCCAAGTTCGAATCCAGGCGCTTCCAACTTGTGGCCACTGGGGATAAACTCAGGGCTGCACGCTTTAGCAGCTGGGGCAATTGCCTCACCTTGCCGGGATTAGTCTGGGCAATGTCCTCGGATACCCTTCCAAAAAAAAGATTGGAGTGTTAATAGTAGCTTATTGAAGATCATGTGTCTTTTGGTTCTTACACATTTTGAGGTCCAAATTTTGAGGTCATTTTGTTACTTCCAACACCCACCCATTGCAAATAGACAATTGGGATGTTTAAGAATCATAATTAGTTGGAACAAAATGATTAGGGCGATGTTTGGCAAGTTGGCTGATAGCTGATAAGATAGTTGACTGGTTTTTGGTTGGGGGTTTGCCGCGAGGGGGTTTGAAGGGAATTAAACTAGGGGCCGTTTACCAAATGCTTACAAGCAAAAGTTGTCACTTTCACTTGCCTTGTTGGGTAACATTCTCGGCCATCAAAACAGATTGTTGGTAAGCGTTTTTACGCGGTAAGCGCTTACTGGGTAAGAGTCTTCTGTCTCACCGGGTAAGATTATCGTTTATCGCTTCATATCAATGACATCACACAACAATTATATTCGACATATTATGTGACACAATCTAAACATCGATAAATTAAAAACACTACAACGAACCAAAAAAAAACAAACGTTTTTATGTCACGTTTATTCTTCACTTTACGAGTTTCATCTTTATTTTCTGTCAAGTATACAAAACATGTATCGAATCAAGTCAAAAGATAACAAGAAAATGCACACATATCATATTCACTAGTGAAGAAGAACCATAAGTTCCTAACTTGGAAGTGTTCTTGACTGTCTTGTGTGGCTTTTACTTCTGCTGATCTTGACTAAAATATTCAACAAGTTCGGAACGCAAACCCCATGAGGCGTTTCGATTTCATGAGCGTTAGCCGATACCTTGGAGCATTGGGGTCTTTGGTCCGGTATGCACGTTGTTCTGGGAAAGTACAAGGTTCTATTCTCTTGTGGTGCGATTCCGATCAGTCGGCCCAGTGAGATGCTGTTGTCTTGAAAGAACGACGCTGTGGACTGTTTGTTAAGAAAACGTCATTTTAAGATTAAAAGCAGGCCATAGATTTCATCTGTGTATTATGCGAAGCTTAAAAAAATAAACATGATCCCGTAGTTCGGGGTTATTGAGGATTATTCTGACTGTTATCTTCAGGGCTTTATGGGATTAGTCGAGGTGTGCGAGTCACCCACGGTCACCAAAAAGAACGAAGGCCATGTATTTTGTTTATGACAAAATACCATCTAGTTTGATATGGATTTTTAATCAAAATAATTGAAAATAAGAATGTCTGTGGTGTTTAGGGTAGAGGACAATGTCTACATACATCTCATCTTCGTATCCCACCTTGAGGTTGGGTATAGTTGGCTTGTTTGAGTACAGGTCTCCATACATCCCACCTCCAGATGGGTATACAAGTATATATATATATATATATATATATTTGGTGGATATACATGTATGTATACATCTCATCCTCAGATAGATAGATAAATGCATACATCCCATCTTGAAACTGCACTTCCAGGTGGGCATACAAGTATGTATACGTCTGGTGGATACACGGGATGGGATCGAGAGAAAACGTAAAAAATAAAAGAGCCGAAGAACTCATCTAACCCGTTAGATTGAGTGATCCAAAGGATGAAGGATGATATTAAAATGGTGGTTAGACCATCTCCAATGAGGTCACTAAATCTTACACTAAACACTAAATTTAGTATAAAAACACTATTCATATCTTCAATGGGGTCTCTATTTTTCACACTAAATTTGGTGTAATGAATAGTATTACACTATATTTGGTGTAACACTATTCATTTACACTACTTTTACATCACTTTTAAAAAATAGTGTTACCCATTGGAGATGATTTACTATTAACACTAAAATTTACACTATTTTTAAAATTTGGTGTAAAATATAATGTGACCCATTGAAAATGCCCTTATAACCACTTTTTCCAAAATATAAAATCATTTCCTCCTAATTTTTAAAACCGAAAATCAACGAAAACAACAAAAATTGGAGTGAAACAAATTACACCAAAAAAATGATTACATTATTATCTTAAATTTGACATTCATTTTGATATATTTTTTCATCCGTTTTTTCTTAGTTCTCCGATTCTTTTATTTTTTCAGAGTTCTCTATCTTTTCCCTCCCACCCTTAGATATATATACAAGTATGTATTTATCTCGTCTCCAAAGTCCAAACCCTACTTTCAAATGGATATTCAACACATTTAATAAAAATTATATTCAACTCTTAACACTTTATCCATTAATTTCTTTAAAATAAAAAACAAAAGTAAAAAAAAATCTCACCACTTTCTCCATTTTCACCAACACTTTCACCATGTCCAACATATTCTCAAAGTTTTCTCCAAATTAAAGAGTCAAACAAGTTCTGTATTTTAGAGATTAAACATCAATAATATTATTAAAATATTCAACACATTTAATAAATAAAAAAATTATCTCTTAAACATTTAATTTTAAAGGCTCTTATTAGTGGGAATAATAATAATAATATATCATTTCTCGCTCATAAGTTATTATTTTTAAAGAGTTCTCCATATATGAATAATGCTACCTTCTTTTCCCTACTTTCTCTATTTTGAGGAATCTGTCGGAGCAAAAAAGTCCTTAAAATCTCTATTTTAAAGAATTTGTTGTAGATGCCCTAATCATATTATCAAACTAGTAAAGTATAATAGCATATGTCGAAGGATTCGAATATATTATTAGCACCATATGAAGAACTTATCGGTCCTATTTAGGTTTATGTACAAGTAAAACCGAATAGCTAGAAGGGGCTAAAAGGCATGAATTACCTCGGTGTCAAGGTTGGACGATGAGAACGAAGAAAAACTTGACGATGGACCATGGAAAGTGTTGGGTTCTCTTGCACCCGCAATAGCCACACCACTCTCCGGTGCACCAAGTCTCGTGTTCATACTTCCGAGCCCAAAAGGCCATCCACTCGGCACCTCATGACCCTATCAAGAAAATTTTCCATAATTCAAAACTTGGATCAACCATCGAATCGATCACAAACCCCCAAAACATTAAGATCATTGCAACAATTTTGTTTCATGTTTCAGATTAATTTGATCGAATATTACAAACTTATGGCACCAAATTCATGTTGGTGATATATAATATGAGGAAATTATCTACGTATCTTTGATCTTGATCGTGATCTTGATCTCTTTAAGGCATTTCATCAAACAGTACAACTTCAATAACTTTTATAAAGCAAATTCATAAGAAATGGACAAATTCGTTCATTAATCAATTACTTGAATTCATATCATATTAACTTGAGTTTCAAAATCAGGTTTACAAATGAAATCTCAAATTATTGTAAGTGAAATGAATTTACGATCCTAAAAACAAGGAGCAGAATTCCCAATCAAGCCCAAATCATAAGAAGAAATCACTAAAAACTACGAAAATCAAATCAGAAAGTTGTAATGATTGTGAAGAATGATCGTTAATACATATTAGAGACTGTATTACCTGGATAATCATGAAGAAATGGTTGGAAAGATTGAAGAAAGTGATGATGATGATGATGATGATGAAAGTGATTATGAGAATCACGTAAGAATTGTAGTTATTCTTCCAGAAGTGAACCTAACGTTTGAATTATATATATATATATATATATAAATGAGTATTTGGAGAACACGAGTGAAGACTCTTCCGAGTCGTCTCCCAAAAATTTGCCATTAAAAACAAGTATGACAGTTGCGGTTTTCATTGGCCCCATTGCCTTCATATCGTATTGTCCCACATGTCAAACACATTTCATTTATTTTATATATATATATATATATAGATATATATAGATAGAGAGAGAGAGAGAGATGAATGACCGTGTTAAAGAAATAGTTAAAGTGAGAAGGTAAGAAGAGATCTGAATTTTTAATTACTTTTAATCTCAAACTCGTCCATGAATCGCGCTGGATACAGAGATCGATCCGGTGCATCTCATCATAATGTGCATCTAAGAGTAGAGATCTGTTTTACGTTTTTCATCATAACTTCTTTCTCACTTGAACCTAACCAGTGGCGGAGCCACACCAGTGCCAGAAGTGGCATTGGTGCCTCCTGGGTTTTTTGACAAAAAATATCCTTATTAGGTATAAAAAAATGAATACATATCCTTATTATGTTTATAATATATATATATATATATATATATAGAGAGAGAGAGAGAGAGAGAAAGGTGTCTCCTAAACCATTATTTTTTTATGTATTGGACAATGGGTCTCCTAAGACTTTTATCCATAATTCCTAAACTATTATTTCACCACCGAAAAGTAAAAAAAATTAGGTTTGTAAAAGGTGCAACCATATCATTTTAGAAGTTGCAACCATACCTCGTAATCAACCAAAAAAAAACTCTTGAATCAATCAAAAAACCGAAAAAAGCTCTTGAAGTATACCAAAAAAACCCGAAAAAATCTCTCGAAATCGATAAAAAGAACTTAAAAATCCCTTAAACTCAAGAAAAAAATCTTTAAAAATCCCTAGAAACGGTAGCATTAGACTAAGACAACATCGGACGATATGGAAAAATTTAGATTTGTTAAAAAGAATTATTTACAGAAGAAAAATAGAGTTGAAGTTCAATTGGTGCCCCCTCGCATAAGTTTCTGGCTCCGCCCCTGAACCTAACTATATATATATATAAATATAAAAGGGCACGTTTCATTTATAAACCACCTAATTCTAACAAACTATATAAACCAAGCTTAGTCGTTCATCTAGTCTAATAAATATTTTAATCAAAAGTCACGATCATAATCAATTAACCTTATCAACTTCCATATATATATATATATATATATATATATATATATATATATAGAGAGAGAGAGAGAGAGAGAGAGAGAGAGAGAGAGAGAGAGAGAGAGAGAGATAGAGGTTTAAGGAAAAACTTTAAAAAAACGAAAAACTAAGGAACAACTTTATAGCCATAGGATAAGACAAATCAAGGGTTGATATTGTGAATGACAATTTTGTAAATAAATTAAAGTTAAAGGGTATATTAATATTTTACTTAAGATGTAATTGGGGTAAAATTGGCAAAAAAATGAAAGGATCAGATTTAAGAAACCCTACACTCTCTTCTCTCTCCTCACAACCTCAAACCCTACCCTCTTTTCTCTCTTCTCTACCGTCGCCACCACCGCCGGCCGCCACCACCTCCGACCACCACCACCTTCATTTCTCTCTCTTCTCCATTCCTTTCCTTTCCTAGATCCAAACTCAACATCTTCTTCAAACTCGTAGAAGATCCACGTAACTGGTCGGAGCATTTCTCATCGCCATTGCCGGCGCCGAAGATCCGTACATGTTCTTCAACTGGAATGTTACGTACGACGATATCTATCCTCTCGGCGTTCGTCAACAGGTTCATTTCATTCTCATTTACTTATTTTTTCGTGTTCTGTTTCATCGATCGCTAGGTCCGGAAGAAAATTATCAGGAACCTAATTTGTTTCAAATGAGTAAGTCTCAATCAAATCCTTCTTGTTCCAGATCTGTTGTTGTTGTTGATAATGATGATAAGATCGTACAGAATGGAATGGATTCGCTGGATCTGAGCGACGAAGACGAAGAGGAATAGGAAGAAGACGAGAGGATGAGAGAGGAGATGCAGAGAGCATTTAGATAATATGCACAAGTGCATAATATGCATTTGTGCATATCTACAAGTTTTTGCCGGCTAAACCGGTGGTTGTGGTGGTTGAAGGGTAGACGCTCGTACGGCTAAACCGGTGGTTGCGGTGTTTGAATCGTCGGCGGCCGTGGAGACATCGGCGGTAATATGCACAAGTGCATAGCTACAAGTTTTCGTCAGAATCTGCAAGTGTTCGCCGAAATCTGCAAGTGTTCGCCGGAATCTGCAAGTGTTCGCCGGAATCTGTAAGTGTTTGCCGGAAAACTGTGTTCTCCATGAGGAAACGATTTGTGCCTTTGTTGTATTTCCCATATATGATATAGTGCTCAAATTACCTTTATACCCTTTTCCTTATTCTAATTAGTTTAATTGCTTATTATTAATACCCTTTGGATCATGTTGAATCACAATGCCTATAAAGTTGTTCTTTAGTTTTCTAATTATTTGAGGTTTTCCCTTGAACCTGACCCTATATATATAGGGTCCCCTTCTTTTGCTAACCAACCCATTGGTACTAACTGTGCTAACCGATTATTGACCAATCAGAATGCTTAATTTTGTCTTGTTTAGGTTCACGCTAATTACTTCAAATGAGGGTAAAATGGCCATTTGAATTTAATATTCTATTTCCTTTTTTATAGCCATATATTTCTCAAATCATGCCACGATTCTCTTGCTTTATTTGTGCCATTTTTTTTTCTCTTAATTGATAAACAAACTTATCAAAATCCTTGATTTTCAAAATCCGTTTTATTTAAAATAAGTTTTTTTAATTTTAAAGAAGATATCGATCAACATAATCTGGTATGATAGTTTATGTGCACATATGCACATAAACAAATATCGTTTATACCACAAGAATAATCAAACCAACATGCCAGAATGCACATATGCACAGTTTATGTGCACATATGCATATAAGCAAATTGTTTAATAATCTGGTATGATAGTTTATGTGCACATATGCACATAAACAAATATCGTTTATACCATAAGAATAATCAAACCAACAGGCCAGAATGCACATATGCACAGTTTATGTGCACATATGCACATAATCAGATTGTTGAATAAATAAGTACGACAGTTTATGTGCACATATGCACATAATCAGATTGTTGAATAAATAAGTACGACAATTTATGTGCACATATGCACATAAACAAATAGCGTGTATACCATAAGAATAATCAAACCAACATGCCAAAATAATCATATGCACAGTTTATATGCACATAAGCAAATTATTGAGTCCGATGAATGCTCCGGCGATGGAGCAATAGTCAGATCCGGTGACCTCGTTGGCGGCGGAGGTGGTGGGAGGAAGGCGGAGGCGCTTGAGACACTTGTAAACGAATGCGGAGGTGGTGGGAGGAAGGCGGAGGCGCTTGAGATGCTTGTAAACGATGGCGGAGGCGGCGGGAGGAAGGCGCAGGCGTCGGAGGTGGTGGGAGGAATGGTGGAAGATACCCACGATTTTTTTTGAAGAGATGTGATAACCATCCCTTTAAATTAGGTGATTCCATTTTTAATCTTTATTGGTTTGGACAAAAATGCCCCTATGCACTTATGCACAAATGTCAACCTTCTATTTTTTAATTTTAAATAATATTATAATCCTTGATTTAATTATAACCGTTGATCTTAATAATCTATGGTTGTGATCGGTAAGCACGGTTAGTACCAATGGGTTGGTTAGCAAAAGAATGACCCTCTCTCTCTCTCTCTCTCTCTATATATATATATATATATATATATATATAGTCTTAGGTTCATTTGAGAAGTGCTAAATATATGAGAATTAGAGAAGGAATCTTGGCCATTTATTCGGTCAAGATCGGCTTTGACTGGTCAAAAAGTTGCAGTTGTTCCAAAAATAGAAGGACAGTTTCGTAACTTTTACAAAAACACGGGACGAGTTCATATATGAACCTGTGTGATTACATGTAATTCATATATGAATTTTTGTGATTCATATATGAATCTTTGTGATTCATATATGAACTAATTAACTGTAGGTTCATATATGAATCAGTTGAGCCAATTATCTGATTCATATATGAACTTTTCTGATTCATATATGAACTCCTTTTTAACTAATTCTCATATGAACTAATTAATTGATTCATATATGAATCACAAATGTTCATATATGAATTAGTTAAAAAGAGTTCATATGTGAATTACAAAGGTTCGTATATGAACGTATAGTTCATATGTGAATCACAAAGGTTCATATATGAACTCGTCCCACGTATTTTACGAAATTACCCCTTTATCTTGTGCAGACCACGCGAGGAATTATTCGTTGCTTCTCGGTCAAAGCAGCAAATGTTGACCGAATGAAAGGCAATATTACTTCTCTATTTCTCATATATTTAGCACTTCTTAAATGAACCTCTCCCTATATATATATATATGTATATATATAATAATTAATAAATGATAATTGTCCATAAATATCTCTATTGTTTTCCAATATAATAGTTGTATAGTTTGTTACAATTAGATGGTTTCTAAATGAAACGACCTTGTGTGTGTGCACGTGCGTGCGTGCATACATGCATGTGTGTGTGTGTGTGTGTGAAAGTTATGGTAAGAAGGTAATAATGAATCTCCACCATTAGATGCACATTAAGATGAGATACGCCGTGTGAAATTTGGTTCATGAGGTGGGGTGAGATTAAAATTGATTAAAGGTTCAGATCTTTTCTTAACTTCTCACATTAGCCTCTTATTACACGATTTTTTTTGGAAAGGGTGTCCTAGGCTATGCCTAGGCTAATTCCTTGACAAATTATGACCGTAAGACATAAGCTTTGATCAAACCTCAATGGCCACAATTGTTTTGTACGTTTGAATTCGAACCCTGAGCAGATGAGATATTCCACCACTTCCTCAGACCTTAACCAGTACGCCACAACTCTTATGGTTCTTATTACACGATTCTTCATGTATATATATATATCATGCAAAACGTTAGTAATATAATAAATCGTAAAGTACTTTCATTTAATTTGGTTATTAGAATTTAAAATTTGTTATTTAAACCATCTGATCATAAAAATGGATAGAAAAATCATTAAATTTTAAAAAACGGTTAAAAATAATCTAATGGTAAAAAAGATTAGTCATAAAATCATTTAACATGGTCAACATGTTAGCAACTTTTTTATGTATGATGCATTATTAATAGTATTTTTAGAATATAAATTTTAATTAAATATTATCTATTGATATGTACGTGCATATTTATTGGACCACGTAGTTCTGTCCCTAATCGGAATAGACAAGTTTAAATTGTATAATCTATACTATATTTTTTGTCCAAATTTTATAAAATAAAATATTATAATATTCTCAAAACTACATGAAACCGTTTTTTATAAAATCGACAATGATAAAAAGTAAAACAAAACATTAAAATCAAGATATATCGCACTGTATTACGCGACTGTCCTTCTACTTCTAACAGTTAACAATGTTTTCATTAATTTCTCTCGTCCAATAAATACTTATCTTTTAATTTCTACTAATAGTCTAACTCACTAAGTCAACTCATAATTGACTCGGGGATTATCATTATCAATTGGATAAATTACACATTTGGTCTATGTGGTTTGTTGAAAATAACAAATTTTGTTAATACAATTTAGAAATTACAAGACAGCCATCATGGTTTGCAAGAATGTTCGGATTTGTTCCATTAAGCTAATGAACGTTAAAAACTTTGTCAAATAAGAGACGTGTTCGTACTTTTATCGATATTTTGTCTTTTACACAATCAAAATTGATTTGATGATTTTTGTTCATTGGAGAGAATTTAGAGAGTAAAATAGAGATAACGAGTAAAATAGAGGGTTCATTGGAGATGGTCTAAGAAATCATACCCACATGGCCTACACCTATGGGTGTAAACATGTTTAAACTTTTAACAAGCTACTCGAGCTTGAACTTTTTTATTTCAAGTTCAGTCTTAATAATTCTCGAGCTCGAGTCGATTTTGAACACAAAATATAACCCGTTTAAATTAACGAGCTGAGCTTCATAACACTAATGTTCGACTTGACCCGTTTCGAGAACTCGATTGAATATTTGAGTCTAGTCGAGCCGAGTCATTTGAGCATACACTTTTTCGAGTTAACATTCTCATATGTTCATAAGTAATACAATTAAAACTATGAATATTATCGAATTCAAACCAATAAACGAGTCAATCAATCGCGAGTCACCGAGTTCGAGCTCTTAAATGAACATTAAGCTCAAGGTCGATACTTCAAAAAATATTCGAGCTCGAAGCCTACTTTGAAAAGGTTATTTGAGTTTGAGTTGAACTCAAGTCTGATATTTTTTTTGAAGCGAGTTCGCATAACATATTAGAAAAACTAAAACCACATAACTAAAAGAAAAAAACTAGATTGGTCTCTATCAGGGGCGGACTTATGAAGGACACGAGGGTTTTTGTGCATCTGTTCAACTAATTTTTGTAAATATTAATTTTTTGGGGCATGAAAAATGCACATGATAAATTTTGAGGGGTGTTTCGGAATATTAAAAGAAAACAAGGGACATCAACCAAAAAAACTGAAAACATCCTCCGAAACCAAGCAAAAAACTCGAAAAAGTTTCTCAAAATCATCCAAACAACTTAAATTTCTTCAATATCAACCAAAAACAGAAAAAATCTATTGAAACAATGGAATTCAAACTGAACACATCGTGTTACACCTAAGATATAGTCTTGCGTCTTGATCAAAAGGTCAATTCTATTTGAAAAAAATGTATTTTATTCCCGAAAGCGACACAATTGACTTTTCCCGAGTCAATCAACGTTAAATTTTCCATCGGATCACACTGCGCCTTGACGGGGATTTTGATCTATTTTCAAGGTGCACCGACTCGACAGAGGTCTTGGATATGTCGTTGGTCTATATCGGTTTTCTTTTTGCCCATACCCAAAAACAAGTTATTCAAAAATATTGAACCAACAATTGGTTTTCAAAAGATTTAGAACTGAAAAGTGAAAACCAAAACTAACTATAAGTCTATAACTGACTTTTATCTAATTTGATTTAATTCTTCGGTTTTTGTTGTTAGATACCGGTTTTCGATAGGGAGATGTTGGAGTAATCTTGCCTACCATACCAATAAATTGATTTAGAAAACAAAATTGGACAAATATTTTTGGACATCTAAAATAAAAATTCCTTGAAACATGAGGAAATGTTATTTCATTTGTATTAAACAACTATATTGGTTAAAAAATATTGATTCGGTAATACCGAGGTTATAAGTAGAACCCAACTTCCCTTAAGGGTTTATAGGGAAATTAATTAAAATACCCCAAGTTTGACCAACTGTTACCGAAATACCCTAAAATTTTTCCATTTTGCAAAAATGCCCTAAATACCCGCGATGGATCCCGCGATCGCGGGCTAGGGCTGACGTGGCACGTACTTTGGGTACAAATGCCCCGCGAAGCCCCTCAACTTTGGCCGTGGTGCACTTTTGGTCCCTGCCCGCGATCGCAGCCCGCGATGGACCAAAATTTACAGTTTTGGTCCCTGAAAATTTACAGTTTTGGTCCCTGTACTTAGACGAATCTTGCATGCTTTTACTGTTTTTTTCCACAATTATTGTACTTTGAAGACCGATTTGTGGTTGAAATTCATTTGCATGTTTGAGATTTCATCCATAAATATCAGTAATATGCAATTCACAATTCACACTTGTTCTTGCTTTCTTTCTTGATTTCTCTCTTGCTTTCTTTCTTTGAATTGCTTTCTCTCTTGATTTCTCTTCTCTCATTTCATCCACAAATGGCATCGTCATCAAACCCTAAGTCTACTCCTGAAAAAATGCCACCTCAAATCGAGGTCGCCAAAGCAAAAAAGGAAAAGGAGATAGATGAACTAACAGAAGAGTGGAAAAAAATTATGGACAGGAAGGCAGTCCATTTGAGAAAGATCGAAGAGGAAGACAGGGAGATCAAAAGGATGAAAGGGGATATAAAAGCTAGGGAGGCTCGTGTTCGTCGAGAACAAGAAGCAATTCACCATATTCTGCAAGACTTTGCAATTATTCAAGCGAAGGTAAACGAGAAGCAAACTTGGATTGATGAAACTAAATCAATTTTTAAGTAGGTGGTGGTTGTTTTAGTTGTTTTGTATTTTTTTTCTTGTTTTGTATTTTTTACTGTGTTGTTGTTTTGTATTTTTTGTTGTTGTTAATTTATCTGAAAAGTAGTTTTTAAGCCGCTGAACCACGGTTAGGTTGGATACATCATGCAAGGTCAAGTCAGAGGTTACCTCATTCGTGGGCCTACTCCTCTTGTAGAATATATGACAACCCTCAACTCATTTGCTAAAGTGTGTGCGGGTTGTGGTACACAATGGCCATACGTGGTTGCAAAAGCAGAAGCCGTTGAAGAAGGGTCAGAAAGATTGAAGATGAAGAGCATGTTGGATGAAATACAAACTAGCTGTGTTATCAATGTTTATTTAAAAGCATATGTATGTGTGTATATATCTAATATGAATATATTTATCATTTACAAACTAGCTGTGTTATCAATGTTCATTTAGAAGCATATGTATGTGTGTATATATATCATTTACAAATCAGTGTTTAGATCAACAGTATCATATGTGTTTGTTCCAACAAAAATGTCAAGAAATGATCATTTCCAGATCTTACAGATAAAGGTCTCCTTTTTTAAGTCTTCTTCTTCTTCATATATACATATAATATATATATATATATATATCTAAAAAGCTAGAAACCTGCTTCCATTCTTGCTACTAATCTTTCTTGCTATATAAACAGACATGTGTACTCAGAGTTAACATTCACTGCCATGGTAACAATCAACCTTTCTTCTTTCTTTCGCTTATCATATCAAACTCCTATTTTCTTTATGTGTGTAAATATATAATACGAATATATATCATTTACAAACTAGCTGTGTTATCAATGTTCATTTAGAAGCATATGTATGTGTGTATATATATCATTTACAAATCAGTGTTTAGATCAACAGTATCATATGGGTTTGTTCCATATGGTTCAAGTTGTGACGGGCCCGGGGTGTGACTGACAGAATGTCTCCTTGGCACGGTTGAAGGGGCGGGATTTGGACACTCTCCACGAGTGTGTCCTACGCATTGGCACCGAGTACATCTTCGTTGTATCGAACTTTCACCACGTGATGGACGTCGGTCGTTCTTTCTCGGTCTCCCGACCCTGTTCTTATCCATTAAAGGTGGATAACATGGTGGAAGCGGGTCGGGTGGATACACCCATGCTGCAGGGGGTCCAGCTGGGTTTATTACCTCCACGTATGTTTTCCGGTAATATTCGGACGTGAAGAAAGGTACAGCCAAGTCGCTGCAATCTGTACGACCCATATATGTTGCTGCAGCGATGGCATGGCCGCACGGTAACCCAGATTTATCCCATTCGCGACACGAACAAAGGTGGTCTTCCATATTCACAATCGCGTGAATATAGTCATCATGCACCTCGTACTTCCCATACCCGATTGCTCTTACCGGCCATGTCGCCGCACGACGCGCCCTGTACTGAACGATATTCTCCGTCGTTGGTGTGAGTGCATTTTGCATCTCAACTCCTTTTAGGCGTCGAATTTGGTACCACTCTTGTTGAAAGGCCCGAAAGTAGTCCATAAGATTAACAATCGGACATCTACGCGCAAAACGGGAGAGTGCATTCACAGACTCTGCACTATTCGAGGTCAGAATGTCATACCGTTGTCCAGGAAAATGGGCCGCGGACCACCTCTCCGGTCCAACATCGTCAAAGACTTTGGCTGCTTCCTTGACACTGTATCGTAGCATATTCATGTACTTGTTAAACTCCCGATCCGTATATGCTCTGCATGCCGCCCAATAGACATCCTTGTAGGTGGTAATACGTTTGTCCTTGGATTTGGCGTTCATCTCCAAATGTCGACAGCATATGGCGTGAGGGGCGTTTGGGTACATGGCAGAGATTGCGGCGCTTATGGAAGGAGCCCTGTCAGACATAAACACCAACCCTTGCGGGTCTCCGATAGCTTGTCTCAACATGGACATAAACCAAGTCCACTCGTCCCCGGTTTCAGACTTGCCTACGCCGAAAGCTACTGGAACGATGGAGTTATCCCCGTCCATGGCAACCACCAGGAACATCATACCCAAGTAACGGCCCTTTAAATGGGCTGCGTCTATTATCAGGACACGACGTAGATTTGCCACAAATGTGCGGATCTGCAAAAACATAGGTTAAAATGTTATAGTTTATAATGTGTAAATGTTATAGTTTATAATGTGTAAACATATGACGTGTTAAAATACGTACCGCGGGTCCAAGGTCCACGAAGCACATCTCAAACCGTCCACGTAAATCGGTCCGTAGCTGCGTGACAGTACCAGGGTTCTGCAGCTGCAAATTATATAAATATGTCGGGAGTCGTTCATACGACTCCTCGAACGTGCCTCTCACCATAAACAGTACATGGCAGCGCGCACGCCACGCTTGGTGGTAATCAATCGTGACGCCGAACTGCCGGTGAACGTCGTGGACGATGTCCTTTGGACGCAATGACTTGCTAACATCAAGAAATTTGTTTTTCAGGATCGCACCCAAAGTCTTTTTGCCGGCTTGTTTGTGGTGGGGATTAAGTTGCGTCCTCGTACAAGTGTGTACGTCGTGCAACATTCTAATCATTATCGCCCCTCCTTTGGGACCCGTGTGAATCGCGTACAACCTCCACTCACACTTTTCTCTAGCACATTCAACTACGTATTTGCTTTTGTCAGATGCCCGCACGCGACTTTGGAAACCCTCTTCCAAGAACTTGAGTCCGATCTGACTTGCTAAGAGATCCTTCGAATCGAATATCTGACCTGCTGTTAAACTTTCACTGCGAATATAAGGTGTAGGTTCGTAGCTTTGTGTCTGGGTATGGGAGTCTGGAAGAATAGGGGGCATATCAAAAAAGTCATTTATCTGACTACAAGATTTTCTACTAGGGGTATATTCTTCGTGATCATCATTATCGGTGTCTGATCTGTCTATTTCAGAATTACCCGTTCTGAAAACGTGGGTTTCGTCATCAGCAACTCCAGCAGTACGCCATTCGTGTGGTTGTGGTGGTTGTTGTTGTTGAGAATCAGGCTGCTCTATTTGGAGGTCTTCGTCGTCGTCACTCTCCTCGTCACCGTCGTCGTCACCGTCGGATACGCCGGGATACACAAAGAGTAATGGGGGTCTTTCTGAATCGACTGCAAGGTGCAGAAAAGTAGAGATATCCCCATCGTTGGATAAATCCACAAATGACCCATCGCCATTTTTAAACACTAACTTGCAAACATCAGAAGAGTTGATTCCACATTTTTGCATGACGTATGCAACAAACTTCTGATAAGTATAGTTTACTGACACTTTTACACCATGCTTAAATTTATAAGCAAAATTCCACTCATTGTTATCTTGCACCCATTCACCATCAAAACAGAAATATAACTTAGCTTTTGCAACAGATGAACTCATTTTTTCAGTAGTATCTCAAACACAAAATATTGCAGAAAGAAATATTGCAACAATGAAATCGTTGTGTGGGGATTATGGCTTGCATTTTACGTCTATTTATCAATGAAACAACCAACATATCAGAAAACCAATATCTCATTTCATCCACAAACTGGTATTCCAAAAACATTGATTCAAACATGCAAATGAATTTCAACCACAAATCGGTCTTTAAAGTGCAATAATTGTGGAAAAAAACAGTAAAAACATGCAAAATTCGTCTAAGTTTAGGGACTGAAAGTGTAAATTTTCAGGGGCTGAAAGTGTAAATTTCAGGGACCAAAAGTGTAAAATTCGGGCGATCGCGGGCAGGGACCAAAAGTGCACCGCGGCCAAAGTTGAGGGGCTTCGCGGGGCATTTGGGGCCAAAATACGTGACACGTCACCGTATCCCGCGATCGCGGGACCTCATCGCGGGTATTTTGGGTATTTTTGCAAAATTGAAAAAATTTAGGGTATTTTGGTAACTCAATGTTTGACTTAGGGTATTTTAATTAATTAAGTGAATTTGTACTATATATAAATATATTATATGTTAAAAAAGCAGTAATACTTGTACCATACAAAATAATTTATCAAAATTAAAAATTTTGTACTAATTTATACATTTTGCAATAAAACTTGTACCATACTTTGAATTTGGTCACTCCCATTGGGGTCTCTTTCCATCATCATTATTATTTGTTAGTTATTATATAGACCTATAACTTCCAATCTTTTTAATAAATGGGCATTTGACAAAATTATCCTCACATTTACATGGGCAACAAACAAATGTGAGGGGTATTTTCGTCTTTTACTATTGGCACACCATTAAGCACATTCATGTTTTTGGTGGGTGTGACTTAAGAAAGGGACCCAAAATAAGCCATCTACACCGACACTTTCCATTATAAATCAAAATCATCAATAAAACATATAAAAATTGAATCAAAACTTTTTATATTCCTTCACATTTTTAGAGTCAATTAATCCAATAAGACATTGAATAAATGGTTTTTGCAATGTTATGAAAAATTGTTGCTTTCCAGCTTTTGTCAAAACTAATCTTTTCATACTTTTAGGTGCCGTTTGTTTTTTAAGAGGTCTGAAGTCTGAAATCTGATTTTACATCTAAAAAGTAAGAGGTGGTGCTGAAGTCTGAAATATTAAGACTTGTTTGTTTTTATAAAATAATAAACATCTTAATTGAATAAAAATATTATGTTTTAAAATTCCAACTTGAAAGAGACACTATTTGATAACACACACATCCATACCCATCAACCATGCATTCAATTGAGGAGGAGGTAGAAGAAACTGAATCCTTAAAAAAATAAGAGGAATTAAGTGGATGCTGCACCTCTAAAATTTCAGAGGACATTAAGAGGTTTTCAGACTTTTTTTCTAAAAATAAAACAAACAGTCTTAAATCTGAAAACCTCTTAATTTTCAGACTTAAGAGGTTTTAAGAGGTATTTTTTCAAAAACAAACGACCCCTTAATGTGTTTTTACAAACTTTGCAGGTTGTTAACCTCATAAATAAATGTTGGGTTTGGGGTTTCTCCTCAGATGATTTTCTTGAATGATATATTAAGGGCTGTTTGTTTACCTCTTAATAGTTCCACAAAGAGGCAACATCTGAATCGTTTGGAGGTTAATCTTGTTTGGCCAAAAAATAAGTCTGTCTCTTAATGGTTCTAAAACCCTTTGAATGATTTTGTATCTTGGGCCTTCCTTAACCATTCAGCGCTCTAGTTTCATTATGAACAATTACCAAACAACCATATTTCATTTTACACTATATCATAATAAGAGCCTCTTAATCATTCTGCACCAAACCATTTAGCAACTGCCAAACAACCCCTAGAGGCCCATGGCATTAAATGAAATGCATGTAAATCACACACCTATGATTAATAAAGAAAAACTATTTGTTTTAAATGATCTCGTTAATCATATCATTGAATGAAATCTCTCAAAAAGTGTTTTGTACATGTCCCAATATAAGCCCAACCCCAAATAATTAAATAGATTCAGACAATGGGCTTTTTAAGCCCAACGGAAAGCTTACTCAATAAGTCCACTTCAACTATTATTAGTTAGGTCGATAAATGCAAAGATTGGGATCGGAATTACAGTCGCGACTCGCAAACGAGTTGTACCGAGCTTGATAAACTCCAGGTCCGTTTGAGAAAGATTTGTATTTTATTCGAGAACTAAAATAGGTCGAAAATATCCATGAGGATTGTTTAGATAGCGCATGCTCGATTCAAGAAATCTAATATCTTGAAAATACATGTTAGAGCATTCTTTGATAAACCAAGTTGAATTCTAACTCTGACCAAAAGTTATACGCAAAAATTTAGGTATAAGTTCATACATATTAACACTTAGGGGTTGTGTACTAACTTTTGGTGTTTGTTATTGGGTAAGAGCCTCTTACCCAATAAGAGATGATATTGTTTACCTACACTTGTGACTGATTGATGACAAAGTCGGCCTTTAATTTTTTCATTGACTGAGTCAGATAATGCTTACCAAATCATTTTTATCAATTAGTACTTGTACAAAACTTGGTAAACAATCATCTTGAGTGACAACTTATCTAGACTGAACATTTTACCTTGGTCGTATTCTTACTCGGTTAGCGCTTACACATTTTGTATTGATAAACGACCCCTTGTAGTATCTCGAAAAGCACAATAAGAATCCAAATCAAGATTTTATAAAATCGAACTTGATTCATCATATGTTTCGAGCCCGATCTGTGCTGAACTCAAATTCAAGTTTACTATAGTTTCACTCAAGTGAATGAGCTTGAATTTACACTATAAAAGTTTGTGTTGTTTACAATCATAATTAAACTGTAGGCTCGTTTTTTGATTATAAGTAACGATAATTTTTTTTCGCTAATCCGCTTATTTATTCTTCTTATAACAAGCGGCCAAGTCTATTATTGCACGTTTTTTTATTATTAGTTCAATTCTTTTCAAATGTGAGGTCCTTTGTTCGGTCTTTTATTGCAAGTTTTTTTAGAAACATAATAATCTGCATGTAAAAGCTAAAACATTAGAAAATGACACTAACATCACTCGAACTGTCTGAGATAGAAGAAAAACCTTGCAAACCAACTATACCATGGAAAACTTGTGTCCTTAATGTATTTTCAAAATATATATGGTGACACTGAACAAATTGTTACGGTAACAATTTTCACGACCCTATAATTATTTACACTGCGATGGAGGAACGAAACGGTGGCACGTGCCACCGTATGCTCTATATAGAGTCCGTCCCATAAACCATATTTTTTTTCTTTTTATTTAAAAAATGGTTTATGTAAATACGTAAATCAAATACATAAAATCAATTTATTTTGGGAACTTAATTCAAAATATGACTATAAAATGAACTAAATTGGGTAGAAAGTAGATTAGTTACTTTAGTCAATTTCTCTTAAATTTGGAGGAAATTTGATAACAACCCTCTAACTTTGAAGAAACTGCAAATATGCCCTCTATGGAAAGTATAAGTCAACCTGGAGTGTAGACCTAAATAAAAAAGTCAAAATTAATAGGGCCTGACCCACTTCCACCATTCACGGCTACCCACCATTTTATATTGCCAGAAAATACCGATAAGCTAGCTGTTTACTCATAAACTAGCTGGTAGCTGATAAGCTAGTTGATGAAAAAATTACGTTTGACAAAAATAGCTTATAAACATGTAAAATGATAAAAAATACATCTTTAAAAAATTATCAATTATAATATTTAATTATATAATTAAAACAAATTTATAACAATATAATATGTTAATTAATACAACCAATGTAGTAAAAAAAATTAAAGAATATAACATATTAATTAAAAGAATTTAAAATACATTATTACATATATACTATAAAATTTGAATTTGTTAAAACAAGTTTTGAAAAAAAAAATATATTAACTTGTGATTTTAAATGACCGTTACATATAATATGAAAAAAATAATCAAATAATAATTAAAAAAAATAATAGTAATTGATAATTAAAATATATTGGTTAATATAAAAAAATATATAAAAATAATTTATATGATCAACAATAACTCTAAATAATTAAAAGTTAATATCAATGTATAATTAAAACTTAATTTAATAATCTTCAGTTAATATTAATTAATAATAATTAAATTTAAAAAATTAATATTTATTTATAATAATAGTTAATTAATAATAATGAGTGCGATATTGGAGTATTCACAAAAAGCTAGCTTATCAGTCAACAACTAGCTTATCAGCTAGTTTGCCAAACATAGCCTAATAGGTTGTTTATTTATGAGTTAAATTAAGCCCAATAGAATGAGACAAATAGTAGTGATGTTTGTTTTTAAAATGTGTTTAAATCTGAAATTTGATTTTATTTTTTATTTTTAAGAAGTCTGAAATCTGAATCAATGAGATTGTTTGTTTTTATAAACTGACAAGCGTCTGAATATACATAATTATCAATGGGATGGGCTTAGGGTCCCTTACTAAATGATTACCGGGTAAATGCTTACCGACAAAAGTCACCATCAACACTTACCTTATATATCATGTAACAGTTTTGGCAATTAAAATAGACTATTGGTAAGTGTCTTTTACCCGTTAAATGTTTACCGGGTTAAAGTCTTCTTCATCTACTATCATATAAGATCATCGATCTTTGTCATGTTCATCCAATAAGATGATTAACAAGGATAAATCTTTTGTTATTTTTTCGGAAAAACCCATTTAAGATGTTAATAAACATGGCTTTAGTTAAATATTTATACACTAAATAGTAGTAGGAAAGACTATTATTTAATGGCTTTTAACCATGATTGATTCCCCAAGTAGACTACATCCTTCATAGATTCCTGGAGAAAAACAAAACAAAATATTAAAAAAAATAAAAAAAAGGCAGAAACTTTGAAAAATAAAAGAAACATTTGTTGGTTTAGTTCTTGTGTTAAATGTGAGTGCTCCATTTTTGCAACAAAAAGATGAGAAATATTCTAATTTTGAAAACACTTTTGGTCAAGAATCCAAGGCCAAAACATTTTCTATTTTTCTTGTTTAATGGCACTGTGGGGCCGTTTACAAAACACTTACCCGGGTAAGTGCCTACCAAGTCACATTAACTTACGGGATGAATATGGCAATGACTAAGAATCTTACCCGATAAGAGTGGAAGCAAGGACCAAGAGTCAAAATAAAGGACCGAGAATCTTACCCGGTAAGTGAGTGCGACGGCTCTTACCACGGTTAACGCTTACCGGCTAAATTATTGCATACGATGCCATTTTGGTATACAAAAATCCTAACCGGTAGTGTTAAATTTTACCGGTAAGCACTTACCCTGGTAAGTGATTAGGTAAACGACACCTGAATTATATTTCAAAATATGTGTTTATATTAATATTTTAGTTTGTCCTAAATTAAATGTTCACTTACAATTTTTTTTTACTTTTAATTATTAGACGAATAAAGTTTGTTTATCTATAATTAAAAATTGTTAATTTTTTTTAAATTGTTTTTTATTAATTAAAAAAATGTAACTGTTACACATTCCTAAAATTGAATGTATTTTTTATCCTAAACTTGTATGTATTTTTATTATGAATATTTATTTTGGGACGTAGATAATATATAATTTTTAGGGAAATTAATTAAAATACCCTAACTTTGACCATGACTTACCAAAATGCCATAAATCTCTTTCGGTTTACCAAAATGCCACAAAAATCCGCAATGGGGCCTGCGATCGCGGTCTAGGCCTACGTGGCGCCAAAGTGTCCCGCGGAGCCCCTCAACTATGGCCGCGGTGACACTTTTGGTCCCTCCCCGCGGTGGAAGCCCGCGATAGGCCAAATTTTTTTTACATTTTTGGTCCCTGTTTTTGTGTGGAGTCTTTGTGTCTTTGTTCAGTAAAAAAAATACAAACTGCCCAAAAGAAATTTTAGCAAAACCGAGCTGCGTGAGCACGAGATTTTGGAGCTGCATTCGTGTCCGCACACAAGTTCGACGATTTTAGCTTACGAAATCGTAATTCGGCACCCCCCCTGCGCCCGGGTAGGAGTTGGAGTAAAACCATGCAAGGAGCTTGTCAACTCCTCTCACTTCTTTGGTTATAAACCAAAGAAAGTTTACTCTCTCTTCCTATGTGGGACACCTTCCCACACCCAACTTGGTTTTTGCTAATTTCATCCAATTACTCAACTTTGAGCATCGATATCTCATTCACACATACTCCGTTTTGAACGCATTATATATCGTTTCGAAGCTCTCATATAGGAGAACATAAACCCACTAAGAGTTAATTATATAACACACACACACACACACACACACACATATATATATATATATATATATATATATATATATATATATATATATATATATATTTAAATGTGTCCAAATTTCCCTAAAAACCATATATATGGTATATGAATGTTAACTCTGAGTACACATGTCTGTTTAAACATTTATGCAAGAAAAAGATTAGTAGCAAGAATGGAAGCAGGTTTCTAGCTTTTTAGATATATATATATTATATGTATATATGAAGAAGAAGAAGACTTAAAAATAGAGACCTTTATCTGTAAGATCTGGAAATGATCATTTCTTGACATTTTTGTGGGTAAAGCTAAACCAGAGAGAAGTGCAGGAGGTTTTTCCAGTGGTTTTGTTGATGGTGGTGTTGTGTTGTTTCTATTTTGAGGAAGTTGTGAGTACATTACTATTCCTTAGCATTACCCGTTGAAGTAGAAGTAGAAGGTTGTGTTCAAATCATAAAAGAACAGATGTCAATGAACAACTTTCATTTAGATGATAGTGTCCAATTTGGCTTCTAAATGGAAGAAATATATCGTAACTTATGGCATATAGGAGCTGTCAATTATGAGTTTTAAAGTTTCTGCCATGTTATTAGAAAATTCATAGAAAATCAACCGTTGGTCCAAATGAGGTGTACGATATACCGTTGGAAAGCTTAGAATGTCCTTAAGAACTGTTATGAAGAATTAAAGTCCTAATTATGAGTTTAAATGTGTCAAAACACTGAGTTTTTGAATCAGCTCACATTGTACACAAGAACTTGCGCACTGTTTTTGTAAAGGTTGTAGCGGTCTGATTATAGCTCCGAATTGCATGAATCTAGTTTTTGTGGAATCCCAAGATATCAATGAACAACTTTCATTTAGATGATAGTGTCCAATTTGGCTTCTAAATGGAAGAATTATATCGTAACTTATGGCATATAGGAGCTGTCAATTTCTGTATGTTTCACAAGGAAGTGGGATTTCCTCCCATCCCACATTGGTGGGAAACAAAAACCTTATGCTCTATGCCCACTATAAATATGATCTCACCCCTTGTATTTTCATTTGCATCACCCCCCTTGACCCTAACTTGGTGGTTTGAGTTCGTTGTCTTGGACCCTCTAAGTTGGTGCACTCTATTAAGTTTGAGCACTCTATTAAAAGTTTTATATTTATAAATGTTAAATGGGTTAAATGGTTTAAATGGGTTAAATGGGTTAGTGGGTTAAACGGGTTAGCGGGTCGTGTCGGGTTAGACAGGTTAAATCAGGTCGTGTTCAGGTTGAGATTTTCTAACCCGTTTATTAAACGTGCCGTGTTCGGGTTAGGTACTCTCAACCCGTTTAACCCATGAACCCGACACGACACGACCCGTTTGCCAGGTCTATGATTTATGATGAACTATGTGTATGTATGTGGAGTCGGTCTGCACAGTGGGATCTGAGTACCTCGGGATCCGATGATCCCTTGGGCATTTGTGATGAGCTTGTAGGAGGGAATTCGTTTCCTTCCTACTCGGATATGTGACTAGCTTGTAGGAGGAAATTTGTTTCCTTCCTACTCGGTTAGAGGGGAGTCTGCTTGGGCCCCGGTATGAGGCGAGAGGGGAGTCTGCTTGGGCCCCGATCGCGGTTAACTTATGTGATCCTTAAACACTGTGTAGTACCATGATTGAATGATTATGTGAAGAATGTTAATATGTTTTATAAAAATGATTTTTATACTAATGATATATGCTGTTTACGGAGGGAGTTCACTAGACCTTTTGGTCTAACCCTCGCTTTTCAAAACTAAACCATTTTCAGGTAAGCAAATAGTAGGAGGCTCAGGTAAGTGAGCAAGAGTAGACTAGAGTACAGATGCAGTTAGAGACAGTGTCGGTGCCACTTGTAGTAGTAGTTGTTCTCAGTTGTGTATAGGTGGTTTCCGCCAACCTTAGTTTGGAGACTGATGTAAAGAAATTTTGGGACCCAATTTTGTAAATGTTATGATTTAATGCTATGTATGCTTTATCTAGAATTGGGTTGTTACAAATGGTATCAAAGCCATAGTTTAAGGGATTTAGGTGACCGGGCGGGCCTAAACTTAAACTTTGGGAGTAGAAATCACAACTGAGAATCAGGAACAGCGTTAGGAAAGTACTATTGTAGATGTAGGCCTAATAGGGTACGAGGACAATCATGTAAGGTAAGATTGGATTACACCTGGCCAGTGTAATTGCGAACTTACAGGTACATGTATGTCGTATTCCAGTAATCTAGAAGGTCAGCAAGATCCCTGAGGGATAGACTGAGACCCATCGTTGGGAAAGTATCATGAGAGATCACTTATGATGTGATGTATGTGTACATCGTAGAGAAGAAATACTGTTTAGAATGTTATGAGGCGACTAGAGGTAGATCTTCGTGGGTGCGAAGAGGATGAATATTTGGTTTTGAGTAAGACTCCTGTTTTCGGAGAGTCCCAGTTGTAGAAATCGTGAGGAAGATCAGTTGAGAGGGTAAGAAGGACAGTGTCGAGATCTTGAAAATGTCAATTCAAGAGCGAGTGAGGGATTAGAGTCCTGACTCTTTATCCGAGCTTTCTAGTGTCAGATTGAAAACGTGTAGAGGTAGAATGTGAAGTATTTGATCAAGACAAAAATAGTATGAAATGGTTGAGTAAGTGGGCCGTGGAATACATGTATAGCAAGTTGTTACAAGGCTGAGAGGGCGACCACTGGTCGAAAGTAGAGTGTCAATGATAAGTTGTGTGAGTAAAGCGGTTGACCTTGGTTGAGTGAGTAGCCTTCACGTGTAAGTAGAATTACATGCATTGCGTCTTTACATGTGTTACATGAGATTTTTCGTGATTTAAGTAAAGGAGTAAATATCAATTTTGATCGAAAATGAGTCAGCGTGTACAAGCGTATGTTTAAAGAAAAAGGCAATTCCATTTACGTCGCACAAGGAAGTTTTTGAGCTTAACGATTTGCAAGATATCCCACTCTTTTCATGATGAGTCAATAGTTGCAAAACGTCAAGAGAACGTTTGCCTGTAAAACTTTTATAACCAAAATGAATGTTGACATGTTGATGTCATAGAAATGAGTGTGAGAGCCGACTGGTTTATCCCGTGATGGTAAATTCTTTCAAAATTTTGTTGTACAGAAGGTTTTCATTCAGTGTGTTACTGTCGTAACAACGTTGTTCTGGTTGAGTAAGATTAAGTTTTACGGAAAGATACATGTAAACGATTCTCGAAATCGTTGTGCAGGGCATTGAAGTTAAGAGAGTGACGGGGTCGTGTGTACCCAAGCTAGTTCCAAGTGTTGTTTATTTAAAATGATAAAATGTGCGAAATGATTTATTTACCGCGTTGTCATGCATGAAGGCTATGAACTCACTAGGTCGTAGAGTATTACATTTTAAGCTAAGGAAGAACTCCAAGAGTGGAAAGGTGTTGGACAAATCAGGGGAGAATGTTTGTAGTTTTAGTATCTGTGTTCAAGAGGAGGGATGAACGGTGGGAGAGTCGGAAGTGGATTATAGTGTCGGTTGTACGAGGGTCTGTACCCTTGTTTGGTAACTGGAAATACGGTTGTCAAGGGACGGTTGCGTCCGGAGGAAGGACTCGAAGCCTTCAAGGTGTTGGTATTAGCAACTCGTTATGAGTAGTGTGAGGAGGCAGAAATGAGATGTCCTCGATGTCGAATAAGAGTCTTAAGGTGATCTTGTAATATTGAGGTTATATGAGTAAGTTTTGAATTGAGGGCGACAGGTTATGAAGTTGAGTATGATATGTTGGGAGGACTAGGTTCCGTAAGGAACACATGTCAAAGGATAGGTTAAGAAAGTATCAACAGGTCGACTATTGATGTTGAAGTCGGCAGCTGTGTAAGGGCTCGGGTCGTAGTGTAATAACCAGGTATTTTATTTATATATTTTATATATTTATTTTATAAGTCTTTATTTTAGTATTTAATGGAGTTAGAAGTTAAGGGGTAAGTTTTAATTTATATTTGGAAGTTTGGGGGTAAATCTTGCCAAATAGAATAAGTTGGAGGTTTGTTTGGTCACTTGTGTCAAAACAATCACCACCGCCACTAACACTTCCATTTGAAGATGAAGTCTTCATTTTAGCATAACAAAAACAATCTTGAGTATGTAAGTGTGTGTGTTTACGGTTTAGAGAGAGAAGAAGGAAAAGAGAGTGTAATTGAAGAAGAAAGACCAAGATTGTTGCTGGATTTGGAAGGTTTATCTTGTGAAGATTAAAGGTATGTAACCTCTTAATCTATCCTTTTGTTTAAAATAAAGTTTTATGTAAGTTTTAGATGGGTTTTGATGATTTAAGGATGTTTTAGGAAATCTGAGCTTAAGGTTAGGTTATGTTAATAGTATTAAACATATCTACACCTTTTCAGCAACATGCATAGCTTAAAAGTTCAATTTCTGGGTTTTTAGGATGAACAGTGGACTGAGATATTCAACGAAGTCGCAATGGATGATTGCGATATTCATCGAAGTCGCAATGGTTGGTTGCGACTTGGTCTTGAAGTCGCAATGGTCGTTTGCGACTTGGCTTGGAATCGCAGTAGTTGATTGCGATTTGGGTTTGGGATCACAGTAGTGAATTGCGACTTAGGATTGAAGTCGCAATAGTGGGTTGCGATTTCGGGGTGAAGTCGCAGTAGATGATTGCGACTTGGCACTGTGCATTGCGATTCTAATTTACTTTTTAGTAGACTGCGACTTGAGTCGAGGATTTCATAAGTTTAGTTTTAAAAAGAGATATTTGGTATTTTGTGTGATTTCAGATTCTGTGAAGGGTGGTCATACGTGATAATTATATTGGAAAAGCTTTTGTGATAATCATATCAGGTGAGTTTTACTTTAAAAGTATTTTTACTAGAATACATTATGTGGATAACAAATGTTTGATAAATTGTATGAATATGTCATACGTGGGTGATTATAATATATTGAGATATTATAATTACGTGAGTATTATATGGGAATATAATACGTGGCCGGGCTTTGGACCGGTGTGTTAAATTGGCTCGCAACCAATAAATTTGGCCATTGGTGGAGGGATAAGGTGGGATGAGACAGGTATGAGGCACCAATCTTGACTGGTATTAATTTACGTGTGATATATGTGTATTTATATAAAGAGTATTTTATATAAATGAATTGTTAAAGATTTCCAAATGTCAGGGATTTTCTCACTAGACCCTTAGGTCTAACCCTCATTTTTGTTTTAAAAACATGTATTCCAGGTTGAGGATCTTTTAGCAGCAAAAGAAAGGATAAGATGTAGGATGATTTTGGTAATTGACAAAGATTAGGAACTATTTTTTTATGGTTTCGAGACTTTGGGACCGTACATGACGTATTATGTATTTTCTTTCATGAATGTAACAATGGTATGTAATATATGTTATTTGAAGCATGTTTGGGAAACCGGGTCGTTACAGATGGTATCAGAGCCATAGTTTAAGAGATTTAGGTATTAGTATCTGTACCTAGACTTAAACTGCATGTGAAGTAGGATGTCCCTATTATTTTAGAACCTTGGGATATTAAGTATAACAAGGTAGAAGGAACATTATGTAAGGTAAATTCGAGTTACACCTGGCCTGTGTAATTGTGAACTTACAGTTACATGTTTGGACTGGAATACCTTATTATATGGGGTATGTGCTTATGTGTATATTAACCTTGTTGAAACCTACAGAGTGGCAAGTCGGTCTCGACATATGGATAGAGACGAATACAGGTATATTTATATAAACTCTACACGTGCTAAAGTGCTATTTGACTTCGGTGCAATCCGATTAATTGTGTTTTCAATCTTTTGTTGCTTATTTGCATTAGAAAGGAATTTGATAATTGTGTTAGTAATATAGATAAGAGTGGAGTGCCTATTAAGTTATTTTTGATAATCTTATTGGAATTTGAGGTAGTAGTAAGTATAAGATAGTGTTGAACTTGATTTTTGTTAAAACTTTCGATTAGGTAATGATAAGTGATTCTCGGTAATTCGGTATATATTGGAATAAGTAGTTATGATGAAAGAAGAGATTGTTGGGTGATTGATTTAAAGTTTTCATTTGTTAACAAATGTTATATTGAGGATATATGAATTAATTGTGATTAGGCTTAGTAAGAATGTAAGTTTGGAAGTATTTGGTGTGAAAAGAGGTTGGTTTTAATTTAAGTAAGAGTGTAACAAATATTTTGGATGATATCGAAATTAGTATGTTTATTCATTATGATATTGCTTGGGATAGATTTAAGTGAGAAATCAAGGATAATCGAAACTAGAAAGTGAAGAGTGTTATTGGGAATGATTAATAAGGAAAAGTCATTAGTGAAAAAAGGTGATAATCTGTTATCATATGTGTTTGGATTTGAAAGATTGTTCAAGGTGGTAATAAAATTTATTTTATGAGAACGAAAGTGGTTAGTAGTTTTATTTGGAATGAATGATCTAGCACTTACAATTGTCAGCAATTTTTAAATTAAAGGTGCATGTTAGAATTTTGGAAAGATATTGCGAAAGTGTAGAATTTGGCGTTGTGTATAATTCAGTATTTCAAACGCTAAGTTATGCCTCCAAATGTTAAAGTTTATATTATGAATAAAATTTCAATTGTGTTAAATGATTTGTGATATATATAAAAATATATATATAGAATTATGTGCTAAAAGAGGCACGAGGTGAAATAAAGATGTACTAATTTTGTTAATAAGATGTTTTTTTTATGGTTGTTATATTTATGGGGATGGGTATATAGTATGGATTCAATTTGTTTATTATCATTTTGAAAGAAGATGTTAATAATTTTTGAGAAATGAAAAGTTTGTGGTTGTTTCGAGCATTGAGTGTGATTTCGGATTTACTCGGTTAAATTTCTGCTATGAGGTGTGGTGAAATTATTGGTTAAGTATAGTAATTGTTGAAATTGGGTACGTGCGATTAGTTTGGAGATGAAAGAAAGCTAGCTCATAGGATCGGTCTAGAGTAAGTACCTCCTAGCGAGCTATCCTTGGGGAAACGTGTTTTATGTTGAGAAAAGAATGGAAGAAAATAGTTGAATATAATGATCGGGGAAAAGGACCATTAGATAGGACGTGGTAGTAGTACGAGAGTGATGTTGTGGCAAGTGTGGAAATCAATTGTAATCTAAGGTTCAGGGTCGGTGTAATTAATGCAAGAAAGTGTTGTATGTCTTGGATGTATTTTGGATCAGAGAAGTGACGGTAGAGTTGGGGATGACCTATGGAGAAAAGTTCAACTACGAGTTAAGGTGATACTCCAAGTTGATTTTGTAATCGATTGGGGAGTAGAATATCGTTATTTTTGGAGTGTCGGATTGTTGGGACGGTGATCGAAGACGCAGTGTGTTCAGTCAACCGATGCCAAGGAAAAAGGTAGAGTACTTAGTGTAATTTATTGATTTCTAGAACATAGAAGAATGTGTGCTAGATTGCCTGATGCCTATTACACTTTGCTGCATGACTATTACTTGCTAGTAAGAATTTATGCTAGTCCTGATAGGTTGTTAAGTGAATGCCTTATAAGTAGTATACAGTTGGAACTAATTAGCTTTAGAATGTTTGATTTAGTTCTATTGCGCAGCTCTTGTTTGAGTCTAACCGTCGTGTGATAGAATCTTTTATTCGAATATCTATCTAATTTCACACTGTATGCGTTTGTGCATTCGCGAGACGACACGTCATGACTAGTGGAGATTCCGTCATAGCAAGGGTAGTAGGATGAGGTGAACCTGGAGCCTAGTTGTGTGAATAATATTAGTAAGATTGATTTGAGATATTATACCTTGTTTGTATCACGCGGGTTTTCTTATTGAAGTAAGAATTGTTGTAGTCAGGAGAGTACTAAATTGTTGTATGCACCTTAGTAAGGAAGGGTTATGCATAATGAGAGTTCATTCGACCTTTCCCGTGTCGATTCTGCGGAAGGGCTTAGCCGAAGCAAGTATTGTGGTACCATTAGAAAACATCATAATGGATCAAAAGTGGATTATTGTGGGGGGGAGCGTTGGCGATAGTAGGTCGCAAGGTTAGAAACTAGGTTGTTAATAACCTAGACTTAAGCTAAGAGAGAAAATTTATATTATGTTAATAAGGTATAAGAAATTGATGCTTGAGATTTTCTTGATATAGAAAAATGGTTTAATAGGTTGGGTGTTTACCTAATACTTCCCTTGGATTGGAGGATTTAAGTGGTAAAAGGGATTTATATTATTAAGTGTTATGATTGGCAAGAAGAAATCAATGCTCAATAAATATTTTGGTGGTTGTGTGATGAACCTTCTTTAAAGAGTTGTTTTAAATTTTATGTTAGATCTTGCATGTTAAACCGTTAATGAGTTGTATGATTAGTGATGAGAAATTTTAATAATTTTTATCGGAGTTGTGATGAATTCTTTTCGGCTTAATTTTTGTAGTAAAATTATTATGTGGTAATCTGGTAATTTTATTAGTTAAGAAATGTGAGATCGGTGTTGATGAATTTCAATTGCAGAGTGGTTTTAGTGAAACAAATGTTTAAAGATTTGTGTTAGTATTTTTTTTATTATGCTAAAAGGGATATGTAAGGAATTGATGTGTTAACAAGTTTGTTATTTTATTAAGAAATAAATTGGTATTGATATTCTTGGATGGAAGTCAGTATGAGTTATGGTGGTGAGGTTATTGAGATAATGGGAATATTTGAGATTGTGTTTTGCGGATATTCGAGAAATTAAGTTGCTAATTAGACTTTATTTTAATTTGATGAAGGATTTGGTGTCAAGTGCAATTAAGTATGGTTGTGTGATTATAGTGATTATGCTATGATATAATGGGAAATGGAAATGATAGGATAAAGTTTACGGGTTTGATAAAATTAAGAAATTATCCGTGATGTAAAGTGATTCATGTTGAGTATATTTTATTCCATGAAAAAGTATAAGAAATAGGTTGTATTTGCTAAGCAAGTTTTATATTGAGAGTATATGTTTACGTGTTGAGCTAGTATTGTAAAAGTGTAGAACACGACGTTTGTAGTAAAAGGCCGGTGAAGTTAAAAGTAGTATTAGCGTGGTAAATGTCCCGAGTAAGCATAAAATGTTGTGTAATTTGGATAAGATTTATTTGAATATAAGTTAATTTTTGTGATATAAGTGAACTTTCAAGTTGATTTGAACCTTCGTGGGATTTGAATATTGGGTGATTATCGTTGTTTTGAGGGGACGGATTTCTTGTGTGGAATTAAGATTCTTAATAATTTGGTTTGAATTATTGAAGTAGGAACAAATGGTAAACTAGAAGCAGTAGAGCGGTTGGTCTAGTAAAAAGTCCTTTGAAGGTTCTGGAAACAGTTTGATGTGTTCAAAGAAGTTGATATCAATTCGGTAGTAACTACCTTAGTTCGTTGCTTGAGTGAATTCCGGGACGGAATTCTTTTAAGGGGGAGATATTGTAATAACCAGGTATTTTATTTATATATTTTATATATTTATTTTATAAGTCTTTATTTTAGTATTTATGGAGTTAGAAGTTAAGGGGTAAGTTTTAATTTATATTTGGAAGTTTGGGGGTAAATCTTGCCAAATAGAATAAGTTGGAGGTTTGTTTGGTCACTTGTGTCAAAACAATCACCACCGCCACTAACACTTCCATTTGAAGATGAAGTCTTCATTTTAGCATAACAAAAACAATCTTGAGTGTGTAAGTGTGTGTGTTTACGGTTTAGAGAGAGAAGAAGGAAAAGAGAGTGTAATTGAAGAAGAAAGACCAAGATTGTTGCTGGATTTGGAAGGTTTATCTTGTGAAGATTAAAGGTATGTAACCTCTTAATCTATCCTTTTGTTTAAAATAAAGTTTTATGTAAGTTTTAGATGGGTTTTGATGATTTAAGGATGTTTTAGGAAATCTGAGCTTAAGGTTAGGTTATGTTAATAGTCTTAAACATATCTACACCTTTTCAGCAACATGCATAGCTTAAAAGTTCAATTTCTGGGTTTTTAGGATGAACAGTGGACTGAGATATTCAACGAAGTCGCAATGGATGATTGCGATATTCATCGAAGTCGCAATGGTTGGTTGCGACTTGGTCTTGAAGTCGCAATGGTCGTTTTGCGACTTGGCTTGGAATCGCAGTAGTTGATTGCGATTTGGGTTTGGGATCGCAGTAGTGAATTGCGACTTAGGATTGAAGTCGCAATAGTGGGTTGCGATTTCGGGGTGAAGTCACAGTAGATGATTGCGACTTGGCACTGTGCATTGCGATTCTAATTTACTTTTTAGTAGATTGCGACTTGAGTCGAGGATTTCATAAGTTTAGTTTTAAAAAGAGATATTTGGTATTTTGTGTGATTTCAGATTCTGTGAAGGGTGGTCATACGTGATAATTATCTTGGAAAAGCTTTTGTGATAATCATATCAGGTGAGTTTTACTTTAAAAGTATTTTTACTGGAATACATTATGTGGATAACAAATGTTTGATAAATTGTATGAATATGTCATACGTGGGTGATTATAATATATTGAGATATTATAATTACGTGAGTATTATATGGGAATATAATACGTGGCCGGGCTTTGGACCGGTGTGTTAAATTGGCTCGCAACCAATAAATTTGGCCATTGGTGGAGGGATAAGGTGGGATGAGACAGGTATGAGGCACCAATCTTGACTGGTATTAATTTACGTGTGATATATGTGTATTTATATAAAGAGTATTTTATATAAATGAATTGTTAAAGATTTCCAAATGTCAAGGATTTTCTCACTAGACCCTTAGGTCTAACCCTCATTTTTATTTTAAAAACATGTATTCCAGGTTGAGGATCTTTTAGCAGCAAAAGAAAGGATAAGATGTAGGATGATTTTGGTAATTGACAAAGATTAGGAACTATTTTTTTATGGTTTCGAGACTTTGGGACCGTACATGACGTATTATGTATTTTCTTTCATGAATGTAACAATGGTATGTAATATATGTTATTTGAAGCATGTTTGGGAAACCGGGTCGTTACACGTAGAGAGTTAGCAAGAAAGATTATGTTTGAGTTAATTGGAAACTCATGAGTTGTAGTTCAACTAGAGGTGGGGAAGGACAAAGTAGCGAGATAGACTCGATCATGTACGCGGGGGAATATGAAGGAAAGTTCAAATTGTGTACAAATGACCATGAGAGTTATGGTCTGCAGTGTGATGTTAGGGATAGAGGATGTACGAGTGAGTAGTGGCTTCAATTGCCAAGTTAAATGTGTCAGCCAGTGTTGTAGTAAAGCGATGTTAGAAAGATGGAGCGTTAGATGGAAGCCTTTTCGGGGTTTCGGTTGAGGTGCGCGATTTGTCAACCAGGTTGTTGGAGCATGTAGGGTGTAAGTTAACGATGTGATATGATTATATCCGGAATAGAATGTCAGAGTGGTAGTGGGTAGTTACCCAAATGAGAAACCAAGTGTTGTTGGTTGTAAGAGTCGCACAATAAGTATGTCTTTGGAAATCATTGGAAGTTTAAAGAAGTTGATGGATGGGTTAGGCAAAAGTGTGGGGTAGTAAAGGCGAAATCTTTAATGAATGCGAATTGTTTCTTATGTTTGAAGGAATGATCCTAGAAGGAAATAGTTGGAGATTTGGATTCTGTTTAGTAACGATAGAGTGTTATCAGCATGTGGAAAGATCGGAAGAGTGGGGCAAGTAATGTTGGTGGGCAGTGCTCCACGCTAACGTGGGGTGGTGAAGATAGAATGTCGGAACAAGTGAGTTGGTTGGAGGTAGTAAGCTTGACAGTAACACCGAAAGGTGGAGTAGTGTGTGTAAATCGCCATCGATAAGTGTGCGAACTTCTGGAAAGCGTATTGAGGAAGGAAATTGTGTATGTTTTGTGCAGGAAAGAAGTGGATAAGGCAGTTGAATGTGTAAAGTTAGTGACGTTGTGAGAAATGTTCAAACGAATTGGTCGTGCAGTGATTAAGCTATTGAGAATAGTATGGTGTGACCATGTTACCCCCCAGTTGACTGAGGATAACCGAGTTTATGTTATATGACTAGACACTTGTGGCAAGTAGTGAGAAAACGATGTGTTTTCAGGATAAGTTAACTTCGGATAAGTGAACGCTTCAATGAGGGAGCATGGAGGTTTCCTGCTTTTAGTTACGTATAAGTGTGGGTGATAAAGTGGTGAGAACGTATGAAATGATCGATGAGCGGTGGTCGATTGTTCCGAAGAAAAGTGAGGTAGATTATGTTTCGAAGATCCGTCGAAGTTTTGAAGAGTGGATAGATAGCGTACGAACTTGGGGTGTCCGATGAGATTGTAGAAGAATTCTTAGCGCGATGCACGTCTCTATTCCGGAGAGCAAATATTGGAAGTTGAGATGGTGGCGACCTTGCAAGAAATACTGGTGAGATGGAGTTGATTTTCACCATTATTGAACGAGTTGGAGCCGAGGCTTACAAGTTAGACTTGTCGGAGGTTAGTAAAGGTTCAGTGGAGATACCATAAAGGACGAGAGGAAACTTGAGAGGTAGAAGCGGATACGAGGTTCAAGTACCCGCATCTTTCCCAATAAGGAATTCCGGGGACGGAATTCTTTTAAGGAGGGAGTGTTGTAATAACCGAGATTTTCATTGTGAACAAAGTGAGTTTTGGGAAGAAAGTTTTAAGGAATTAAAGTCTAGGGGATGATTTTGCAATTTGATAAGAGGGTGTAAAAGCTCTTATTGAGCTCAAAACCCTAAAAATGAAATTAGCTGAGTGTGGTGGTGTGTGTGTGTGCGGCCGTAGAGAGAAAGAGCAGAGTAAAGGGAAAGAATTTGTCCATGAACAATTGGAGAAGGATACATCATAAACCTGCAATTGGAAGAAGAAATGGGAGATGGAGTCTAATCATTCAGGTAATCTCTTCTCCTCACCCTGAATTAGAACTGGTTTTGGGATTGGGATTATGTGTGAACTTTTTCTTAAAAACTTAAATGGAGGTTATGAATGGATTAATAGGGTTAAAATATTCTTTTGTTGGAAAAGAAACGTATTAATCGATTTAAGTTGGGGTAATTTCAGTTTTAATGTTATCAGTATCGTCGCCATGTTTGATTTCGAGATTCTGAAACTTTATAAGAAACCGGAATAGGAACTTAAACCAAGATCCGGAGTTGTTTTTAAAAATGTGATCCGGAATGTTCACTTGTTTAAATAGGATACGGAGTCGTAGTTTAAACTAGGATCCGGAACATAGTAAAAATTGGGATCTGGAACCGTGTCTCAAATAGGATCCGGAACTATGCCATCTAAGTGGATCCGGAAGATTGGTAACAAAAGGGATCCGGAGTCCAATATTAATGGACCCGGAACTTGTTTTGATTTGGGTCAATTAGAAGTCGTGGTTCACTAGTGGACCGAAATGAAAATTTTAAGTGGACCGAAAATATTTCAAGTCTTGGGCTGTGGACCCGGGTTTGTAATTCACATTGGGATTAAAGTATGAATTGTTTGGGCCGTAATGTTTCCAATGGATCCGGTATTAGTATTAACTTAAAGAATTCCGGTGTTGGGGTAAGTTAGTGGATCCGGTATTTTTACTTGGGCCGGTAAGTGAAGTCTAGCACTCAAGTATTTGGGTTAGAAATGTAACTTATCAAGTATGATAATTGGGGGTACATTCGGAAGTAAACTCAAATATAAATTGTTAGATTGTGATACACATTTCCTAAATAATAGGTGTTCTACCTAGAGATCGGAAGTGTAAGTGAGAAGCTTTGAAACGAGCAAGCCAAGTGAGTTCCCTTAACCCTTTTTACGTGGAATGAAAGTCAAAATGTTTTTACTGATTATGGTGTATTTACGAGCATGATTTATTCACAAGTTTTTACGTAGGATTTCCCATGAAAAGTATGTTTTACCGAAATGATTATTTAGCAAGATGAAATGATTTATAAAGCTTACACATATTTCATGTTTCGTGATTTATGATGAACTATGTGTATGTATGTGGAGTCGGTCTGCGCAGTGGGATCTGAGTACCTTGGGATCCGATGATCCCTTGGGCATTTGTGATGAGCTTGTAGGAGGGAATTCATTTCCTTCCTACTCGGATATGTGACTAGCTTGTAGGAGGGAATTCGTTTCCTTCCTACTCGGTTAGAGGGGAGTCTGCTTGGGCCCCGGTATGAGGCGAGAGGGGAGTCTGCTTGGGCCCCGATCGCGGTTAACTTATGTGATCCTTAAACACTGTGTAGTACCATGATTGAATGATTATGTGAAGAATGTTAATATGTTTTATAAAAATGATTTTTATACTGTTGATATATGCTGTTTACGGAGGGAGTTCACTAGACCTTTTGGTCTAACCCTCGCTTTTCAAAACTAAACCATTTTCAGGTAAGCAAATAGTAGGAGGCTCAGGTAAGTGAGCAAGAGCAGACTAGAGTACAGATGCAGTTAGAGACAGTGTCGGTGCCACTTGTAGTAGTAGTTGTTCTCAGTTGTGTATAGGTTGTTTCCGCCAACCTTAGTTTGGAGACTGATGTAAAGAAATTTTAGGACCCAGTTTTGTAAATGTTATGATTTAATGCTATGTATGCTTTATCTAGAATTGAGTTGTTACAAATGGTATCAAAGCCATAGTTTAAGGGATTTAGGTGAACGGGCGGGCCTAAACTTAAACTTTGGGAGTATAAATCACAACTGAGAATCAGGAACTGCGTTAGGAAAGCACTATTGTAGATGTAGGCCTAATAGGGTACGAGGACAGTCATGTAAGGTAAGATTGGGATTACACCTGGCCAGTGTAATTGCGAACTTACAGGTACATGTATGTGCTTATCCTGCCTTATTATTCCGAAGTCGTAGTCTTAAGCTAGTTTGTATGTCGTGTTCCAGTAATCTAGAAGGTCAGCAAGATCCATGAGGGATAGACTGAGACCCATCGTTGGGAAAGTATCACGAGAGATCACTTATGATGTGATGTATGTGTACATCGTAGAGAAGAAATACTATTTAGAATGTTATGAGGCGGCTATAGGTAGATCTTCGTGGGTGCGAAGAGGATGAATATTTGGTTTTGAGTAAGACTCCTGTTTTCGGAGAGTCCCAGTTGTAGAAATTGTGAGGAAGATCAGTTGAGAGGGTAAGAAGGACAGTGTCGAGATCTTAAAAATGTCAATTCAAGAGCGAGTGAGGGATTAGAGTCCTGACTCTTTATCCGAGCTTTCTAGTGTCGGATTGAAAACGTGTAGAGGTAGAATGTGAAGTATTTGATCAAGACGAAAATAGTATGAAATGGTTGAGTAAGTGGGCCGTGGAATACATGTATAGCAAGTTGTTACAAGACTGAGAGGGCGACCACTGGTCGAAAGTAGAGTGTCAATGATAAGTTGTGTGAGTAAAGCGGTTGACCTTGGTTGAGTGAGTAGCCTTCACGTGCAAGTAGAATTACATGCATTGCGTCTTTACATGTGTTACATGAGATTTTTCGTGATTTAAGTAAAGGTGTAAATATCAATTTTGATCGAAAATGAGTCAGCGTGTACAAGCGTATGTTTAAAGAAAAAGGCAATTTCATTTACGTCGCACAAGGAAGTTTTTGAGCTTAACGATTTGCAAGATATCCCACTCTTTTAATGATGAGTCAATAGTTGCAAAACGTCAAGAAAACGTTTGCATGTAAAACTTTTATAACCAAAATGAATGTTGACATGTTGATGTCATAGAAATGAGTGTGAGAGCCGACTGGTTTATCCCGTGATGGAAAATTCTTTCAAAATTTTGTTGTACAGAAGATTTTCATTCAGTGTGTTACTGTCGTAACAACGTTGTTCTGGTTGAGTAAGATTAAGTTTTACGGAAAGATACATGTAAACGATTCTCGAAATCGTTGTGCAGGGCATTGAAGTTAAGAGAGTGACGGGGTCGTGTGTACCCAAGCTAGTTCCAAGTGTTGTTTATTTAAAATGATAAAATGTGCGAAATGATTTATTTACCGCGTTGTCATGCATGAAGGCTATGAACTCACTAGGTCGTAGAGTATTACATGTTAAGCTAAGGAAGAACTCCAAGAGTGGAAAGGTGTGGGACAAATCAGGGGAGAATGTTTGTAGTTTTTGTATCTGTGTTCAAGAGGAGGGATGAACGGTGGAAGAGTCGGAAGTGGATTATAGTGTCGGTTGTACGAGGGTCTGTACCCTTGTTCGGTAACTGGAAATACGGTTGTCAAGGGACGGTTGCGTCCGGAGGAAGGACTCGAAGCCTTCAAGGTATTGGTATTAGCAACTCGTTATGAGTAGTGTGAGGAGGCAGAAATGAGATGTCCTCGATGTCGAATAAGAGTCTTAAGGTGATCTTGTAATATTGAGGTTATATGAGTAAGTTTTGAATTGAGGGCGACGGGTTATGAAGCTGAGTATGATATGTTGGGAGGACTAGGTTCCGTAAGGAACACATGTCAAAGGATAGGTTAAGAAAGTATCAACAGGTCGACTATTGATGTTGAAGGCGGCAGCTGTGTAAGGGCTCGGGTCGTAGAGAGTTAGCAAGAAATATTATGTTTAAGTTAATTGGAAACTCGTGAGTTGTAGTTCAACTAGAGGCGGGGAAGGACAAAGTAGCGAGATAGACCCGATCATGTACGCGGGGGAATATGAAGGAAAATTCAAATTGTGTACGAATGACCATGAGAGTTCTGGTCTGCAGTGTGATGTTAGGGATAGAGGATGTACGAGTGAGTAGTGGCTTCAATTGCCAAGTTAAATGTGTCAGCCAGTGTTGTAGTAAAGCGATGTTAGAAAGATGGAGCGTTAGATGGAAGCCTTTTCGGGGTTTCGGTTGAGGTGCACGATTTGTTAACCAGGTTGTTGGAGCATGTAGGGTGTAAGTTAACGATGTGAGATGATTATATTCGGAATAGAATGTCGGAGTGGTAGTGGGTAGTTACCCAAATGAGAAACCAAGTGTTGTTGGTTGTAAGAGTCGCACAGTAAGTATGTCTTTGGAAATCATTGGAAGTTTAAAGAAGTTGATGGATGGGTTAGGCAAAAGTGCGGGGTAGTAAAGGCGAAATCTTTAATGAATGCGAATTGTTTCTTATGTTTGAAGGAATGATCCTAGAAGGAAATAGTTGGAGATTTGGATTCTGTTTAGTAACGATAGAGTGTTATCAGCATGTGGAAAGATCGGAAGAGTGGGGCAAGTAATGTTGGTGGGCAGTGCTCCACGCTAACGTGGGGTGGTGAAGATATAATGTCGGAACAAGTGAGTAGGTTGGAGGTAGTAAACTTGACAGTAACACCGAAAGGTGGAGTAGTGTGTGTAAATCGCCATCGATAAGTGTGCGAACTTCTGAAAAGCGTATTGAGGAAGGAAATTGTGTATGTTTTGTGCAGGAAAGAAGTGGATAAGGCAGTTGAATGAGTAAAGTTAGTGACGTTGTGAGAAATGTTCAAACGAATTGGTCGTGCAGTGATTAAGCTATTGAGAATAGTATGGTGTGACCATGTTACCCCCCAGTTGAGTGTGGATAACCGAATTTATGTTATATGACTAGACACTTGTGGCAAGTAGTGAGAAATCGATGTGTTTTCAGGATAAGTTAACTTCGGATAAGTGAACGCTTCAATGAGGGAGCATGGAGGTTTCCTGCTTTTAGTTACGTATAAGTGTGGGTGATAAAGTGGTGAGAACGTATGAAATGATCGATGAGCGGTGGTCGATTGTTCCGAAGAAAAGTGAGGTAGATTATGTTTCGAAGATCCGTCGAAGTTTTGAATAGTGGATAGATAGCGTACGAACTTGGGGTGTCCGATGAGAATGTAGAAGAATTCTTAGCGCGATGCACGTCTCTATTCCGGAGAGCAAATATTGGAAGTTTAGATGGTGGCGACCTTGCAAGAAATACTGGTGAAATGGAGTTGATTTTCGCCATTATTGAACGAGTTGGAGCCGAGGCTTACAAGTTAGACTTGTCGGAGGTTAGTAAAGGTTTAGTGGAGATACCATAAAGGACGAGAGGAAACTTGAGAGGTAGAAGCGGATACGAGGTTTAAGTACCCGCATCTTTCCCAATAAGGAATTCCGGGGACGGAATTCTTTTAAGGAGGGAGTGTTGTAATAACCGAGATTTTCATTGTGAACAAAGTGAGTTTTGGGAAGAAAGTTTTAAGGAATTAAAGTCTAGGGGCTGATTTTGCAATTTGATAAGAGGGTATAAAAGCTCTTATTGTGCTCAAAACCCTAAAAATGAAATTAACTGAGTGTGGTGGTGTGTGTGTGTGTGCAGTCGTAGAGAGAAAGAGCAGAGTAAAGGGAAAGAATTTGTCCATGAACAATTGGAGAAGGATACATCATAAACCTGCAATTGGAAGAAGAAATGGGAGATGGAGTCTAATCATTCAGATAATCTCTGTTGATCCAAACCCTCAGTGATTTGATAATGACCCTATCTTAAATACTTAGTGAAAATTGTAAGTAAACAATATGTATCAGAGTTTCACTATCGCTGATAAGTACTAAGATCTTACAGTACTGCTGATAGGAACTCTCGCACTTTTAGATTAAACATTCAGCGAACACTGTTTACCATATCGCTGAGTCTGTTCAGTTCTTATGGTGATCGCTGATAAGTTAGTTGTTTACTTATGATCCCTGAAGACAAGATTCACGTCAACAAAGGTTCTACGCTGAAGTCGAAGATCAAGCTCAAGAACCAGCGACAAGTCTCCTAATGAACTGATGCGGATCAGCGAAGACTCAGATTTGTCCACTCAACGTGAAGTATCAAGTACAAGACTTCAGCTATCGCTGAACTTTATCATCTGCTGAATAGTAAATGATAATCGCTGAATCAACGAAAGCTGATCATGAAGTCCTCCGTACAAAGTACTTTTGTCTTAACCTCCCTTGCACGCCACCGTACGAAATGTCAGAAAAGAACCTCCGAAAATCTGAAATCGTACAACCACTCTGATACTACACTGTTCATTCATGCGGCTACTAAGGTTGTCAACAAAGGTCAATGACATGCAACCAATCCGCTGATGACACGTGTAAAGTGTATACTGAAATGCATTAAATGCATGCAGTATATAAAGAGATGAACTCACTTCATTTGAAGTAACTTGCTAACTCTGGACAAGTTCAAATCTCTCAAGATAAGATTTTATTAGTAATCTCCTTATCTTTCTTAGTGCAAGAAAACCTTAGTGTTCCAACTTGTTTAGATTTAGGTTTATCCTTAATCTTGTTTCCGCAACAAGCTGTAAATTGTTAATGATTTATTAATAAACAATTTAGAAAAGTAAAATAGTGTGTTTGTATTCAACCCCCCCCCTTCTACAAACTTGTTTAAGCCTTTCGGGACCAACAAGTGGTATCAGAGCAGATTTGTTTAATCTCATAAACAAGATCTAATCTAAGATATTTCTCTTCCTTGCTATTATCTGAAAATGGCCAACTCAAACTCAAACACTCATTATATTGACAATGGTTCTCTTGCAAAACCCCCTAGATTTTCCAGAGACAACTTCAACTTATGGAAAAATAGGATGACACTCTTCTTAGAAGGTGTAGACCCTACTATACCTTACTATCTTGAAAACGGTCCACACATCCCTGTAACGATTGATCCTGCCGTTCCAGCCACTGCAACTAGAGCTGCTATTCCAGAAAGGCTGATTCCAAAGGAAATCCATCATTGGACCGATGAAGACAAGAAGAAAGTGGCTATAGATACAAAATCCAGATCCATACTATCCATGGCCCTTCCTGACGAAGTCTACCATTCCGTCATGAACCTGAAATCCTCAAAAGCCATGTGGGACACTGTTAGTCCCAGATGGCTATAACAAGTATTGTAGAAGGGGGGGGGGGGTTGAATACAATACACAAAAATTTCACAATTTTAATTCTTATATTTGAAAGACTTTCAAAAGAATTACACACAGAAAACTTAAGATTGTTGCGGAAAAGAACAGATAAACTATTCTAACAATCTTACACAAAGTATACAACAAAACAACTAAGAACACTAAGAGCAAAGCTATTGAGTTAAGGCTTAAAAGAAGGTTTCTTGCACTGAGAGAATTTCTTTTTAAAAGCGTGAGAATTGCATGAAGAGCACTTCTCCTTTTATAGTGCCAAGGAGTTCCCAAGCATTAAATGCTTGGGACACTTGTCATCTTCACATATGCTGATAATGTTGACTTCAGGAGAACTGTGAAGTCCTTGTCACTTTTCACTAGGTGCAGACAGAGTAGCTTGAGCAGATAATAGGGACCTTAGCTGAAGGAGGATAAAAAGACAAATTGTCACTTTTCTCTGCTGGAGGATATTGTCCCATAATAAATGATCTTCTGTCTTGAGCCTTTAGCACCGAAGTGGTTTCCACCGAGATTTGACAAGTCTTCGGTGGAAAGAAGACTAGTCCACCGAAGTTGCAAGTAGGATTCGGTGGTAACTAGTCCACCGAAATTACGAGCATATTTCGGTGGTGAGAGGACCACCGAAATTACAAGTATATTTCGGTGGTGAGAGGACCACCGAAGTTACATGTATATTTCGGTGGTGAGAGGACCACCGAAGTTACATGTATATTTCGGTGGTGAGAGGAGCACCGAAAGGGTCATCGGTGGGAGAAGGCCACCGAAGATGTCCTATAACTTCGGTGGAGAGAAGGCCACCGAAATGTCAAGGGATTTCGGTGGTGATGACTTGTTTGAAAGTTGCCGAGAGTCTTCTATTTTCCACAAGTAGAGAGTCTTCAAGCTTGGTTTCGGTTGATCTTCGACTTCACCGAACATTTGCTATCTTGTACAAGTCATTCAAAGAACTGAACTAAAATATTCTAAGTAGGAGTTTTAGGGAAAACATCGGTGAGTCAATTTCAAATCCTTGGTGACCCAACAATCTCCCCCTATTTGAATTTGAGCTCCTTATCTTAGAATATTCAAGAGTAAATAAAAGCAAGTGCGTTTTTGACCCTTTTTACTCTTTTGGGTTCTTTTCACATAGACCATTCTTTTTGATCTTTTTGACTTTTTCTTTTGTATGTGTATGTATACTATGTACAGCATTTACAGGTAACAAAAAAAATATGTACGGAAATAAAATTCAAATAGAGATACTTGTATTAAGATAAGTTCTCGTACAATTTTTTACAAAAAGAGAAATTAACTTTTACAAGTACTAAATGGAGAGAACTTACTTCTTTGAGGTTTTGCGGCGCTTGATTTCATCCAGTAAGTTTCTATAGAACGGTTGAGCTTCGGGGATGTTCGGAAAGAGGTTGTGAATGCCTTCCAGAAATATGGTATCGGCTATGGACATCTGGGCAAATCTGAAGAATGCCCGACGACCGAGACCGTCGTTGAAGAATAATCCTGGTATTGGTGAGAGGCTCAAGGTTGTGGTAGGATAGGGAACAGAGGTGGGAATGGTAAGGTTAAGATTGCTTACATTTGGGATTTTACCTTCTCTTGCCATTTCCTTGAAGACTGAGTCAGGAGGATTTTTGACTTTGGGGAGGATGATCTTCTCTTTCAGAGACAGCAGTTTGGCTCTTTCTTCGGTGGAGAGAATGATGTTATGTTTTCTTTTGATCTCCTTCATCTTATTCATTAGACCATCAATGTATTTGACAAAGATGTCTTTCCTTGGATTTGGACTCCTGACGAGGTGTTGAGTGATTTCATACCATTCCGAGAGACCGAAGAGTTGGAGATGGCTTTCTTTCACACTCTTCATAGAACCATCTTCCCAGTTAATAATCAATCTGATGTCTTGAGGATTTGCTTTGGAGGTGGCAATCTTTACTGAAGAAATTTGTGACCTATAGCTCCGGTGGTGCATGGTCTTTTTGTACCAATTAATTTCTTCATTCTTTTGTTGTTCCAAGGCACTGAGCACCGATTTCTGTGTTTGGATGGCATCGGTGGACTTGACTTTTGAAGCTTCTTCTGTGGCAGCTTTGAGAGAAAGATCTCTGGATTTGTCTAAGTCGATTTGAGCTATTCTTGCTTCCTCAATTTCTTGAGCAGAGAGGCCAAGTTCGGTGGTGATTGGTTGAGAAGCAGGCTTGAGTTTGAGAGTTTCAGCGTCCTTCGGTCGAGCCCCATATTTTGTCAGATCCTTTTTCTTCTTTGCTTCTCTGGCCAATTCTTCGGCCGAAAGAATTCTTTTCCCTTTGTCTTCGGAAGCATTGCTGGACTGCTCCCCCTCAACTGATGCATTAAGGTCAAGAGCTTCGGTGGAGCCAGTATTGGTCGGTGAGAGTGAGACATGTTTCGGTGGAGAAGAGGGTTTCGGTGGAGAAAAAGGTTTCGGTGATGAGGATGGTTTCGGTGGTGAGGATGGTTTCGGTGGAGAGGGTTTCGGTGATGAGGATGGTTTCGGTGGTGAGGATGGTTTCGGTGGAGAGGGTTTCGGTGGAGGCTGGTTACTGGAAAGTTTCTTTATGGATGGAAGTTTCGGTGGAGCCGTGGTTTTCTCCCCCTCAGGAACAGCCGGCAACTTGAAACCTAACTCATAGAAGGCCTTATCAAACTTGGAGTGTAGGAAGGCCAGACTCGTTTCGGTGGTATGGGGAACCAAGGCAAAATCACCGAGATCCATTTCCCACTGGGAACGTTCAGGACTGGGTGAGTCGGTGGAAGGTTTGGAGAGGGACTCCACTGTGGTAGAAAGGGCAGATAATTTTTCTTGAATTGGCCGTAGGGCTTCGGTGATGGCATCAAGAAGAAGATGCGGTAGCTGAGACTCGAGGGTAGAGATGCGGGAATTGGCTTGGGAGATTAAGGTGATGGTAGATTTAAGAAAGGTAGAGGTGCGGTCAATGTGCGGGGAAGTTTGGCCACCGATTTCGGGAAACTGGAAGAGTAGTCGGTGGGGGTCAGGCTCGGGAATGGGAATATGGAGGTAAGGCACCAAGTCGTCGGTTTGTAGCATTCGGGGGGGAGCAGATGATCGGGGGGGAGTAGGGGATCGGGGGGGTGATTGTTGCGAGGACGAGGGAGACTCGGTGTGATGTTCTTCGGTGGACGGGATGGTTTGGGGAGAACCAGTGTCCGCTAAAAGAAAATCAAAAAAATCAAAGGGTGCAATTGGGGGGGAACCCTTAGAGGGTTGTGCAATGTCTTCGATCGAAAACTGATCGGGTGTAAAGCTGTGTAGTGTGAAGTCAGAACCCTCGAGCGGAGAGATCTCGAGGTCATCCCCACCACCCAAGGAGTCGAGTGGGGAGGTATGTGGGGGGTTCTCCTGAAATGTAACTGAGGCCTTTCGAGAGGCAACAGAGGAGACGGTGGGGTGTGTAGCGGGTACCCTTGGCCCGGAGGGATGAAGTTCAACAACCGGCGATTTTGGAGAATCGACGGTTGGATGAGTCGGTTGGGCCGATGTTTCCGAGACCTCTTTGGAAGAGATCCCGAAGGGGAGGGTGAGTGCCTCCGCTTGTGAGAAGGGGTGTGAACCGGGGAAGTCTCCGAGGGATCTCTCGGTGACGTGGTTCGAGAAGCGGGAGCGGAGGTGCCGGTGGCCTTTTGTCGTTTCTTTTGAGTGCCACCCGACGTCACTCGGGACCGGGGAGAAGGGACCACAACATTTGGAGTGACCTCGGGAATTTCCAGGTGACGAAACCCGGGAATTTCCGCGTCACCCCAACGAAGTTCGGGAGATAGAGCGAAGGAAATCATACCTGGGCGTAATGGGCGATCGGTGGCGAGCGGCTTGACGTTGAGGGTTTTGGTGCCCACAACGGGAGATGACCATTCATACGAGAACCGGGGCGAGGAAGAGCGGCGATCGGTCTCCAAAGCTTTGGAAAGCTTGTGTTGTAAGATCATGGAGATGAAGCGGGGAAAAGCAACGTAACACTTCTTGGGAGTTTTGATGACCTCGACAAGCTCTGAGAAGAAATATTGGGCGAAGTCAACTTTCCTTTGGAAGATGAGGGCATGAGCGAGTTTGTTGACGTGTGAGGGCGATTGGTCATGCCCACTTGTTTTGCGTGAGAGGCAATGGATAACGTGAGCGAAGAAGAAATTCCAAATGCCTCCCATTTTGCTGCGAAGAAGAGTACCGGGGCCTTTGGAGCTTTTGGAGGAGTCGTCGAGCACATAACCGGTGGTAAGAACAATGTCTTCATGGATGGTATCCAAATACATGTCTTCATAGTCGGAAAAGGCATCGATCTTGAGAGCTAGACGAACATCATCGACCCCAAAAGTGAGGTCGTGATCACCTTCGGCATTGGTGAAGATGGAGGCGTGAATGGCCTCATTGGAGGGATCGTACACGGAGGATAGCCAGAATTGACTAATGAGCATTTTGCTCATCCTGGGGTTGCATGAGAAGGCATGAAGAAGAGGAGAGCGAGACAGAAATTTAGCGATAGTAGAGAACTCGGGATGAGCGGGATCGGATTCAAGGCGGGCAACGTGATTGCATTGGTTGAAGCGGAGGTCTTCAAAACGTGTAGGAATTGGATATCGAGAGGATGCCATGAGAGGGATATGTTTGGAGGAGAGAGAGTTGCAGGTTTGAATTGTGAGAAGGAGTGGGGAAGAAATGAAGGGGGGTATGTGTATATATAGGGAAATGGAAGGGCACTGTGATGATGATTTTGTATGGGAAGAGGGGACATGCGGCTCTTGAGGTGAAAGGGTTGTTGGAAATCGGGACAAGGAGCGGCGGATAGGCGAAGGGTCTGACGCAAAAGCAATTGAGTGGTCACAAGTGGGCTTTGGGAACCGTGTGAATCGGTGTAGACTCGGTGAAGCTTCGGTGGAGGAATCGGTGTTCGCTCGGTGGACGATCGGTGGAAGTTCGGTGGGACTTCGGTGGGACTTCGGTGGAAGAAAGGTTTACCGAATTTGGATAGTACCACCGAAATGGGGCTTCGGTGATAGAAAGGTTCACCGAATTTGGATAGTACCACCGAAATGAGATGATCACCGATTTGAGACTTCGGTGGTGGACAAGTTTCACCGATTTGAGATGACCACCGATTTGAGACTTCGGTGGTGGACAGTTTTCACCGATCTGAGATGACCACCGAAATGAGATTTCGGTGGTGGACAGATTTCCACCGATTCTGAAAATTTTCACCGAAATGTGCTTCGGTGGTAGGCACGCTTCACCGATACTCGATATTATTACCGAAATGAAAAAGAGATAGAAAAGATTCGACACATAGGTTTATCCACCGATGAGAGATCGGTGGAGAGAGAGAAGTAGATACGAAGGTGTCCACCGATGTGAGATCGGTGGAGCATGAACACATATTTATTCTTGGAAATTGCACATCCCAAGTTCACTGATGAGAAAGTTGAACCTGGTTTCATCAAGAGGTTTGGTGAAAATATCAGCAAGCTGCAAATCGGTGGGAATGAAGTGTAGTTCAATGTCACCTTTGGAAATGTGATCTCTGATGAAGTGATACCTGATATCGATGTGTTTAGATCTAGAATGAAGAACAGGATTATTTGCTATAGCTATAGCACTGGAATTATCACACAGAATTGGGACTTTAGAAAAGAATTGATTATAGTCCCTTAGTTGGTTTCTCATCCATAGAATCTGAGCACAGCAGCTTCCAGCAGCTACATATTCAGCCTCAGCAGTAGAGGTTGATACAGAGTTTTGTTTCTTGCTGGACCAACTTACTAATTTTCCCCCAAGGAGCTGACAGCTTCCTGTAGTACTCTTTCTATCAATCTGGGAACCTGCAAAGTCTGAATCTGAATAACCAATTAGTTCAAAACTCGAGTCTTTGGGATACCAAAGACCCAAGTGCAGTGTGCCCTTAAGATACCGAAAAATTCGTTTTACAGCCTTTAAATGTGATACTTTAGGATTGGCCTGATAACGAGCACATAGACAGGTAGCAAACATAATATCCGGTCTGCTAGCAGTTAGGTAAAGAAGAGAGCCTATCATACCTCGGTAAAGAGTAACATCCACAGATTCACCTTTTAGATCGGCACACAATTTCAAGGGAGGTGCCATGGGAGTTTTCATAGGAGAGCTATCTAGAAAGTTAAATTTCTTCAGAAGGTCACGAATATATTTGCTTTGATTTATAAAAATTCCTTCTGAAGATTGTTTGACTTGGAGGCCTAAGAAAAATGTAAGCTCTCCCATCATGCTCATCTCATATTCACTCATCATGAGAGAGGCAAACTCATCACATAGGCATTCATCAGTGGCACCAAAAATGATGTCATCAACATAGATTTGAACAAGAATGATATTACCTGAGGTTTCTTTGATGAAGAGAGTATTGTCAATTTTACCTCTGGAATATCCATGCTTGAGAAGAAAGTTGGCAAGAGTGTCATACCAAGCACGTGGAGCTTGCTTGAGACCATACAAAGCTTTGTCAAGTCTGTACACAAAGTTTGGATGAGCTGGGTCTTCAAAGCCAGGAGGTTGTTTCACGTAGACTTCTTCTGCAAGTTCCCCGTTGAGAAAGGCGCTTTTAACATCCATTTGAAAAACCCTAAAATTTCGGTAGGCAGCATGAGCCAGAAAGATCCTTATAGCTTCAAGTCTTGCAACAGGGGCAAATGTTTCATCATAGTCAATGCCTTCTTCCTGTCTGTATCCTTGAGCTACCAATCGGGCCTTGTTCCTGATCACAGTACCATCTTCATCCATTTTGTTCCTGAATACCCACTTGGTTCCAATGATTGTCTTGTTTCTGGGTTTGGGAACCAATCTCCAAACTTTATTTCTCTGGAACTGAGAAAGTTCTTCTTGCATGGCAGTGATCCAACAAGGATCTGATAGAGCTTCATCCACTTTCTTGGGTTCAGAGAGAGAGAGGAAATTCACATAGAGACAGATATTTCCAACTCCTCTGCGGGTTTGGACACCTGCTTGTTGATCACCAATAATTTGATCTATGGGGTGATCTTTGGTCCATTTTAGAGCAGGGGGTAAAGGTGATGGGGTATGAGGAGTAGAGTGAAATGGAGTAGTAGGATCAGAGGTTTGGTGTAAAATGGGATTTTCGGTAGTGGAAGCCATGAGATTTTCGGTGGGATTAGGGATGGAAGAAGGGCTTTGGTGTAGAGTTTCGGTGGAAATAGGGAACTTGGTGTGAGAGATGGGTTGATCAATTTCGGTGGGAGAGAGTGATCCAGCTGGGTTTTTTGAGATGGATGGATTTGAGGGAATAGAGGAGATATCGGTGGAAGTGACTAAGGGAGTATCACCAATACATGATGAAATCCATCTGTGTAAATCATCCTCATCACTTGAAAGTGAGGAACATCTGAGATCATCAAACTTGACATGGATGGACTCATCAATGCTTTTTCTTCTGAGATTGTACACCCTATAAGCTTTGGAGGATAAGGAGTATCCAACAAATATTCCCTCATCTGCCTTGGGATCAAACTTCCCAAGATTTTCACGATCATTAAGAATAAAGCAGATACACCCAAAGACATGAAGAAAGCCAATATTTGGTTTTCTACCATGAAAAACTTCATACGGGGTTTTATCATGTCTTTTGGATATTACTGACCTGTTTTGAGTGAAGCAGGCAGTATTCACAGCTTCGGCCCAAAAATAGGTGGGAAGATTTGATTCGCTCAGCATGGATCTAGCGGCCTCACACAGTGTTCTGTTTTTCCTTTCCACCACTCCATTTTGCTGAGGAGTACGAACAGCGGAGAAGTTCTGAGAGATCCCTTTCTCGGTGAAGAAGTCTTCAAGAGCACTATTTCTGAATTCAGTGCCATTGTCACTTCTTACCGAGCGGACAAGCTGGCCATTGAGAACTTCATTTTTCTTGACAAAGTTGATGATTTCTTCAGTAGCATCACTTTTGTACCTGAGAAAGAACACCCAAGTATATCTGGTAAATTCATCAACAATAACAAGAATATACCTTTTGCCTCCAAGACTTGGAGTGCTGACTGGTCCACATAGATCCATGTGCAGCAATTGAAGAGGAAGAGTGATGGAAGAGCATTGCTTCGTCTTGAAGGATGTTTTGGTGAGCTTTCCCTTTTCACATGCATCACACAGCTTCTCTTTGACAAAGTTCAACTTTGGCATGCCCGTCACCAGCTCTTTGTTGGAAATTTTATGCAAGGTCTTGAAGTTTAGATGAGAAAGACGTTTGTGCCACAACCAGTTTCTTTTGGATGCATCATTTGACACAAAGCAGACATTTGAAGAAGAATTGGATTGCCCCATATCTATGACGTAGACATTTTCCATCCGTCTTCCCGATAATACCACATTGAAATGTTTGTCTACCACAGAGCAGACACAAAGTTCAAAGATAACTTTGTATCCAAGATCACACAGTTGGCTAATGCTGAGAAGGTTATGCATGAGGCCGTCCACAAAAGCCACTTTGTTGAAGGTTACAGATCCGTTAGAGAGGGTCCCGTATCCTTTGGTGTAAGCCTTAGAATTATCACCAAAGGTTACAGATGGACCTTTTCCCGGCACATAGTTGATGAGAAGAGACTTGTTTCCCGTCATATGGCGTGAGCACCCGCTGTCTAAATACCAAATTTGATGGTGCTCAAAAGCCTGCATGCAAACACATATTAGTTCTTTGGTACCCATTTTGTAATGGGTCCTTTGGGGTTAGAAGAGCTTGATTCCTTAAGCTTGGATCTATCAATCCTATCCTTGGGACAGTCCTTAGCCATATGAAAAGTGTCACCACAGTTATAGCATTTTCTATAGATAAAAACCTTTTTAGCATTTTTCATGTTTTGGCTTTTATCATTTGTTCTTATAACCTTGTTAGAGGAGAACGGAGCAGGGGGCTTGGACCCAAGGATTCCTTTGGATAAATCTTTGGAAGTTGATTTTCTTAAAAGCACAGATCTAGGTACATAGGTGTTGTAAGAGGGAATGTTTGGGGTAGAACTTTTGGGATGAGAGCTTGCCATGCAGTTGACTACCGATTTTCCTTTGTCAGCACAGGAAATCCTTTTTGAGTGAACAGGAGTTTCTCTTTTGGGGATCTTTGAGGGCTTCGGTTCGGTGTAGGTATCTATGTGAATGGATTTCAACACTTCATGAAGAGGAATTGGAGGGTCATAGATTGTGGGATCGGTGGGCACAAAGGAGATGAGATCGGTGGGTTTAGATCTTTTGGAAGGATTAGCTTTTGCAGAGTTTGAGGAGGAGGCTTCATCCATGACTGAAAATTTGAGCTGATCATGGATGGGTTTGGAAACGTCATTTGAATCTTGCTTCTCAATAATTTGCAATGAGGAGTCTTTGGCCTTTAAGGATATCCCATACTTTAAGGCTTCACACAGATCTAACGAGTTCAAAGAGATGGAATCACAAGAGCTGGAATCAGAGAGATCATTACAAGCATTGGTGGGGGGAACAAGAGCAAAAGTGGACTCACAAACATCAGTTTTTCCAAATCCTAGACCGAACTTGTTTGAACTACAGATTTGACTTTGAAAGATTTGTTCAAGATTTTTGGAAGAGCTTGACCATTTTTTGATGACTTCTTGTTCCCTTTTTAGTTTCTTAAAGAGAGAGTTCTTTTCTTTTGAGATCACATGATTTATTGTTTTCAAGTCCTCAAGCTCAATTTTTATTTCCTCAAACCTTTTAAGCTTAGACATGCAAATTTCAAGTTCAGCTTTGAGCTCTTTCACTTGAACAGATTTTCTATTCTTACTGTCTTTAACAGAATAAAAATCTTGAGTTAAAGATTCATAAGCATTGATCTTTTCAATATCAGACATATTATTGAAGGGATGTACCTGAGCGTAGGCTGTGGAGCACCCAGTTGCCACTAGAGCCATAGGTGAAGTGGCACTTTCGGAAACTTCCATTTCTTCTGAGATGGCCACGAAGCATCTATTCTGAGAATCACTGTCGGAGGTGTCTTCGTCGTCCCAATCGTGGGTTTCTGCCATGAGACCCTTCCCTTTTCTCTCTAGACCCTCACTCCTTTCCTTCTCTTTCTTGTACTTGGCCTTATATTTCTCGGCACGCTCCTGATGATTTAAGAAGGATGGTGGGGACTCCTTTTTGGGAAAGGTTAATTTGAAAGGCATGTGTTTGGATTTTTCCCTTTTTGAAGAGGGATTGTCAGAAGAAGTAAATTTGGACTTGGAGATACGCTTGCTTCTACACTCAGATGCAAAATGTCCTTTCTTGCCACAGTTGTAGCATTCCTCATTGGACTTGTCAGAAGAAGTTTTGAAAGATGAAGTTTTTCTAAGACTTCGAGATTTGTTGAAGGGACGAAACTTGTGTTTGGAACCGGCCATCATTGCCATCTCATCCGACAACTGTTCAACCATGATATCCTCACCTTCATCATCAGCATCACTAAGATATGCTTCCGTTTGGTGGGTTACATTTGTTTGGCTGTCATTGTCAGAGTCAGATGAAGGATAGGTGATTCTAGGAAGATTTTGAGAATTCTTGGAACTTTCACTAACAAGAGCTATAGAGGAGCTCTTTATTTCCTTGATGAAAGATTTCCGTTGAAGCTTGGTTTGCTCAAAGTTGAAGAGAGTACCATATAATACGGTTAAGGGCATGAACTCAAGGTCCTTGGTAGTTTTGATGCAAGTACATATATTTTCCCAAAAATCTGGGAGACAATCCATGAACTTGCACAAGACTTCCTCATTATCATAGACTCTGCCCAACAACTTAAGATCATTTAAAAGAGAGTTGAAGCGGTTATAGAAACTAGGAAGAGATTCTCCTTTTTCAAAAGAAAATAGTTCATACTTTCTGATAAGACCAATCTTTTTGCATTTCTTGACTTCCTCTGTACCTTCGTACAGAACACATAGAGTGGTCCACATTTCTTTGGCAGTTTCAAAGTTCACCAAAGAGTGGTAGACCTCATCAGGAAGAGAGAGAGCAATAATAGCTCTTACCTTGGAGTCAAGAGTAACTAAACGTTTCTCCTCATCAGTATACTTTTTAGGATTTTTGAGAATATACCGACCAGTAGCACTGGATTTTTCCTCATCAGAATCACTTGAGATTTCCTTTTCAAAGGCCTCTTTGCCTGGCCTCTGCGTGTCATAGCGAGCCCAAACTCTGGGGATAATGGGTCCCTCGAGGAGAATGGTTGGATATCTAGTATCCACTCCTTCCATGAACAGCATCATGCGGCTTTTACACAAAGAGAAGTTGTTGGGATTGAACTTAGGAGGTTTTGAAATAGAGCCATTTTCAGAGAAGTTATTTTGAAAAGAGTTTTCAACAGTAGAAGAAGAAGAGGCAGCCATCGCAGATCAAGTTTATGGAATTAAACTTTCTGCTCTGATACCACTTGTTAGTCCCAGATGGCTATAACAAGTATTGTAGAAGGGGGGGGGGGGGGGGTTGAATACAATACACAAAAATTTCACAATTTTAATTCTTATATTTGAAAGACTTTCAAAAGAATTACACACAGAAAACTTAAGATTGTTGCGGAAAAGAACAGATAAACTATTCTAACAATCTTACACAAAGTATACAACAAAACAACTAAGAACACTAAGAGCAAAGCTATTGAGTTAAGGCTTAAAAGAAGGTTTCTTGCACTGAGAGAATTTCTTTTTAAAAGCGTGAGAATTGCATGAAGAGCACTTCTCCTTTTATAGTGCCAAGGAGTGCCCAAGCATTAAATGCTTGGGACACTTGTCATCTTCACATATGCTGATAATGTTGACTTCAGGAGAACTGTGAAGTCCTTGTCACTTTTCACTAGGTGCAGACAGAGTAGCTTGAGCAGATAATAGGGACCTTAGCTGAAGGAGGATAAAAAGACAAACTGTCACTTTTCTCTGCTGGAGGATATTGTCCCATAATAAATGATCTTCTGTCTTGAGCCTTTAGCACCGAAGTGGTTTCCACCGAGATTTGACAAGTCTTCGGTGGAAAGAAGACTAGTCCACCGAAGTTGCAAGTAGGATTCGGTGGTAACTAGTCCACCGAAATTACGAGCATATTTCGGTGGTGAGAGGACCACCGAAATTACAAGTATATTTCGGTGGTGAGAGGACCACCGAAGTTACATGTATATTTCGGTGGTGAGAGGACCACCGAAGTTACATGTATATTTCGGTGGTGAGAGGAGCACCGAAAGGGTCATCGGTGGGAGAAGGCCACCGAAGATGTCCTATAACTTCGGTGGAGAGAAGGCCACCGAAATGTCAAGGGATTTCGGTGGTGATGACTTGTTTGAAAGTTGCCGAGAGTCTTCTATTTTCCACAAGTAGAGAGTCTTCAAGCTTGGTTTCGGTTGATCTTCGACTTCACCGAACATTTGCTATCTTGTACAAGTCATTCAAAGAACTGAACTAAAATATTCTAAGTAGGAGTTTTAGGGAAAACATCGGTGAGTCAATTTCAAATCCTTGGTGACCCAACAGACACAATATGTGTTCAGTATGAAGGAACGTCTGAAGTCCAGGATTCAAGAAAGATCAACCTGGTAAGATAATACGAAAGTTTCATCTCTGGTAAGAATGAAACTCTCTCTGAAGTACATCAACGTTTTAATTGCTTAATTATAGATCTTAAAACGGTTGGTAAGGAATATTCTAACTTTGAAGTTCTGACAAAGTTTTTAGAATGTTTACCTGAAAGCTGGGACAATTATTCCATGTGTCTCAAGCTGTCAAAAGATCTAAGATCAATGACACTTGCTACCTTATATGGCACATTGCTGAATCATGAGCAATCTAGCCATCTTAAGAAGAATCTTGTAAAAGATTCCAAAAGCACCCCTGTTGCTTTAATCTCAGAGGAACCTTCTACTCAGCGACCCGTGGTCACTATCACTGAGTTAGAAAGTAACTCTGAAAGGTCATCAGATTCTGATTCTTCAGATGATGAATCCTTGGCTCTCCTAACTAAAAAGTTCAGGAGATTCGCCAAGAAGAAATTGTTTAGAAAGAACAAAACTCTTTCTATAGCTGACAAGCCTAAGTCATCAGCTTTTGTTGATAAGGCTACTGCTACTTGTTTTAACTGCGAAAAGACAGGTCATTTCGCTAACGAGTGCAGGTCAAAGAAAATCATGAGACCTTCAGCCTTTACAAAGAAATCCTTTGTTCCAAGGAATAAAGACGACAAATACTTAAAGCTGAAGGAGAAGTATGCAAAGCTGAAAAGCTTTAAGAAGAAAGGAAAAGGCCTGATGGCTGACTATGATTGGGCTGCTTCTGATGAAGAAGCCTCATCATCTGATTCTGAAGATGATGAAGCAAATCAATGTCTCATGGCCAAGATTGAAGAAGAGGAAGAAAGTTCAGACATTCCATCCACTTCAACATCTGCCATTCAGGTATCACCCTCCTTCTTTACCAATATTGTAAATATTGATGAAACTGATAGTCTCCGTAAAATCGAACTACTGACTAGAAGTTTATACGAAGCCATGAACGGCAAAGCTGTGGTTGAAAACCAAAATCTTGATCTCGCTGAAAAGCTTAAAAATTGCCACCTTCAAATAGAAAAGCTTTCTAAATTTGAAGAAGATTTTAAAGATCAAGTCCATTTAAATCAGCTAGTCAAAATCGAACGAGCGGAAGCTATCGCTGCATTAAAAGCTGAACAAGCTACTGTTGAAGGATGGTGTAATTCTTCAACAAAGATCACTGAGATAATTAAGGCTCAGATTCCTCTAAGTGATAAACGTGGTCTGGGTTATAAATATGATACTCCAATTCCAACCACTGAACGTTCAATGCTTAAATTTGGAACGTTCGTATCCTCAGTAGCTGACACTTCTTCATCTCAGTACTCCTCGTCGATTACACCAATCCCTGAGGAAACTCCTACCTCCTCAAAAGGTAAGGAGAAAATGGTTTATTCAAAACCTACCTCTGTCTCTAAAGATAAAGGTAAAGGAATTGTAATTTATCAAAATCCTCAGAAGGGTACTTTAGTACCTAAGCTGAATGCTTCCAAAGCCTTAGTGATTCATTCATCTGGTTCTAGAAATCAGACCTCTGGATCAGTTCAGCGACCTACTCCTAGACTCAGAGTAGATGTCCTTGGTAAGAAATCTGAAGAACTGAATGTTCGTCCTATTTCAAAAACCAATAGCGTACTTGGTGCTGGCACTTCAAATTCCAAATTAAAAGCTCAGCACACAAGTGGTCCTAGAACTAATTTTAGTTATAGGAAATGTTATCACTGTGGACTTACCGATCATATTGCAAGTAAGTGTCCCACAGCCACCAAAGCTGATAAGATAGCTAAGGTGAAGATAGCACCCAAGAAGACCAAACCAGTTGCAAGTCAGGTCAAGGTGACTCCTACCGCTGAGGTCAAGAAATTGACCAAAGTGAAGAAAGACAAAGCTGAATCTTCAAATGCTGCGAAGACTGCTGAACCCATTCCAACCACTTCCACTGACAAACGCGTATACATGGTGAAGTGGGTACCCAAGCAAAACTAATCTTCCTTTGTATTGCAGGTTAAGAAGGGTATCTGGTATCTCGATAGCGGATGCTCTAGACACATGACTGGAAAGAAAAGCCTGCTCGCTGAATACAAGGAAGAGAAGGGTCCCTCTGTGACTTTCGGTGGAAATGGAAAAGGACACACCCGAGGGTATGGTGTACTTTCAAATGGTACAACATCCTTCAGAAGAGTCGCATATGTTGAAGGGCTGAAGCATAATCTTCTGAGCATCAGTCAGCTTTGCGACATGGATAACAAAGTGATTTTCACTAAGGAATCCTGCTTTGTCTCTGACAAAAAGGAGAAGATAGCTCTCAGCGGTTATCGTTTGGAAAATGTTTACGTTATAAACATGGACTCAACAACCACTGAGAACTCCTGTTTCTTCTCAAAGGCATCTTCTGATGTCAACTGGCTATGGCACAAGAGGCTTTCACATCTCAACTTCAAGACACTGAATACTCTTTCATCCAAAGAGTTAGTCACTGGTCTACCTCAACATTCATACGCCAAAGAATCCTTATGTTCAGCGTGTGAAAAAGGGAAGCAGACCAAGGCAAGCTTTAAGTCCAAGCAAGTTTCCTCAGTGTCATCTCCTCTTCAACTACTCCATATGGATTTGTTTGGCCCCGTTAACAAACAATCCATCGCTGGAAAGAAATATACGCTGGTCATAGTTGATGAATTCTCTCGTTACACATGGGTAATGTTTCTCCGTTCTAAGAGTGACACCCCTGAAGAACTCATCACCTTTGTTCGGAAGATGGAAACTCTGAACAATATGACTGTTCGCTCAATAAGGAGTGATCATGGAACTGAATTCAAAAACAGTTCTCTTGATTCCTTCCTTGAGAGCAAGGGTATTTCTCACAACTTTTCGTCAGTGAGAACACCACAACAAAACGGAGTCGCTGAAAGAAGAAATAGAACAATTATTGAAGCTGCACGTTCAATGCTCAGCGATTCTCAACTGCCTACTCAGTTTTGGGCAGAAGCTGTCAACACGGCTTGTTTTACGCAAAACAGGTCGCTGATAGTCAAAAGATTCAAAAAGACAGCCTATGAACTTTTTCATGGGAGAAAGCCTTCAATCAGCTTTCTTCACATCTTTGGTTGTCAGTGTTTCATACTGAACAACAGAGATGCCCTTGGAAAGTTTGATCCTAAGGCTGATGATGGAATCTTTCTTGGATACTCCTCAGTTTCCAAAGCCTTCAGAGTCTTCAACCGAAGAAGACAAACTGTAGAAGAAACTATTCACGTCACGTTTGACGAATCCCGTTCAGCGAACTCTAAACCGAACGCTGATACAGAAGAACTGAATCAATGGATGTTTTCTCATCTTTGTGATTCAGAAGATGTTCCCACTACTCATACTCATACAACTGAAAATGATGGTCCTACTATCATTCCCAATATGCAGAATAGTGAAGCTGAAACATCTTGGGTCTCGGCTGTTCCTATAAACACTATACCCGCAGTTGATCCAAATGTCTCAGAAATTCCATCTATTTCTCAGCAATCAGTGAATGAAGTGACAAATGCAAGCATTCTTCTCTTAGCTGATTATCCAGAAGTAGCTGAAGCCTCATCTTCAGTTTCTCCAGTTCAGACTGAGTCAGCGACGCATGCTCCGGCTCAGCGATGGACTGTAAATCACCCAATCGATCAAATTCTTGGTGATCCCAACGCTGGTATTCAGACTCGTAGAAGTGCAGGTAATATTTGTTTATTTGTTAACTTTATTTCTCTAACTGAACCAAAGAAAATAGATGATGCCCTCAGAGATCCAAACTGGGTCAGCGCTATGCAAGAAGAGCTGACTGAATTCGAAAGAAACAAAGTTTGGAAACTTGTTCGGAGACCAACTGACAAAACAGTGATAGGCACTAAGTGGGTCTATCGAAACAAGTTGGACGAACATGGTACTGTAACTCGCAACAAAGCTCGTCTTGTTGCTCAGGGATACAGACAAGAGGAAGGTATAGATTATGACGAAACCTTTGCTCCAGTAGCAAGACTTGAATCTATTCGTCTTTTCTTAGCATATGCTGTACACAAAAACTTCACTGTACATCAAATGGATGTTAAGTCAGCGTTTCTAAATGGAAAGCTGAATGAAGAAGTTTATGTGGAACAACCTCCAGGATTCTCAGATCCTAAGCGTCCAGGTTATGTTTATAAGCTGGATAAGGCACTTTATGGCTTGAAGCAAGCTCCTCGTGCATGGTATGACACTCTTTCTACTTATCTTCACCTTGAAAAATTTGAGAGAGGTAAGATTGACAAAACTTTGTTTTTTAGAAAAATAAAAGGTCATATCATTTTAGTTCAAATATATGTTGATGACATTATATTTGGTTCTACTAACCCTGAGCTTTGTACTCGTTTCGCTGATAGAATGAAAGATGAGTATAAAATGAGTATGATGGGTGAACTAACATATTTCCTTGGTCTTCAGATTAAGCAAACTGAAAAAGGAACTTTTATAAATCAGGGAAAGTATGTTAAAGATATGCTGAAAAAATTCGACTTAACTGAAAGTTCAGCTATGAAAACCCCTATGGCACCACCGCTGATACTTGATAAGGACACAAAGGGTGTTCCTGTCAATGTCACGCTGTACCGTGGGATGATCGGCTCACTACTGTATCTTACAGCTAGCCGACCCGATATTATGTTTGCAACATGTCTGTGCGCACGATATCAAGCTGAACCTAAGATATCTCATATGAAAGCTGTAAAGCGAATCTTTCGATATCTTAAGGGTACAGCGAATCTAGGTCTTTGGTATCCCAAAGATTCAGGATTCGATCTAACCGCCTATTCAGACAGTGATTTTGCAGGCTGCAAAATGGATAGGAAAAGCACCACAGGAGGATGTCAGCTCCTGGGTGGAAAGCTGGTAAGTTGGACAAGTAAGAAGCAAAACTCAGTGTCCACTTCCACAGCTGAAGCTGAGTATGTAGCCGCTGGAAGCTGCTGTTCTCAAGTCTTGTGGATGAGAAATCAACTACTAGACTATGATCTTCAGCTCTCCAAAATTCCAATCTATTGCGACAGCACAAGTGCCATCGCTATAGCAAACAATCCAGTGCTACACTCAAAGACAAAACACATAGAAATCAGATATCATTTTATCAGAGATCATGTTATGAATGGTGATATAGAACTTCATTTTATCCCAACTGATTATCAGTTAGCTGATTTGTTTACCAAACCTCTTGATGAGACAAGATTCAACTTTCTCATCAGCGAGCTTGGAATGCTGAACTTTGAAGGATAAATCTTCAGCGGTTCACATTTAATCAGCGATACGTTTATACATTCTTGTATAGGCTCTGGATAAAATAAACTTGTACAATCCATTTCATCATCTTCTCTCTGAATAAATTGGGTTAAACTGATATCAAGGTATGTTTTCTCTGACAAAACGCATGAAAATGCAAGATTTCAAATTCTTTCATCGCTGAATATCTCTTCCTTAAACAGCGATATTTTGAAATTTCTTAAAACCCTCACTGATATTTCTATTCAGTGCTTCATATTTTCCAAAGAGTCCCTGAGTTTTTCTTTCAAAACCTCAGAGACAACGAAAGAATGTGAAAGGACAGTTGTGACGTCATTGCAACGGATAACACCAGACACGCTCTTTTTCTAACACACGTTTGCACGTTTCGTTGTCTATCCAATCATATGCAAACACGTGTCCGTGTCATGATGAAAAACTTTCCCGCTCAAGTTTTTCTCTCTCTACTCTCTTCCTATATAAACACTCTCAAAGTTTATATTTGTCTTTTACGCCAATCAATCTTTCTCCGCAAGAAAAGAACACTGTTGCATTTTGTGCTCTCAATCTTCAAGAACTGTTCATCATCTTCTTCATCAAACTCAAGGTTAATATGTTCTTATCTATTATCAAATGCGAATAACTTGTTTTCGATCTTATCATTGTTTTACACAAGATCAAACAAAAGAACTCAAAAATAAAATCATTTTCTGTCATGGTTTTATAAACACAACCATTTCATGGTTGTTCTTCAAGTTTTAAATCTAAAATCTTAAACTTGTTCTTCTTTCGTATCCATTTTTTTAAACTGGAATACAAGGCTTATAGGTGTTATATTCGTTTTTTTTTTAAAAAAAAAACAAGAAAAACCCTAATCTTCATTAAGACTTTTTGTCTGAATGAAATGGACAAAATTCGAAAAATCTTAATGGAAATTTTCTTTCCACATTAAGATATTTCTTATTTGTTAACATCTTTGGTTGAACTGATAATACAGTGAAATGGCAACTTCAAAGCTGAATGTTACCGCTGAGTCCATCTCCGCTGATTCTGAGGAACTGGAAATCACCAAAGCTCCTCAGGTTAAGTTTGAGCTGGATCAACTAGACTGGACAAAGGCAAACAACCTTTCAGCGCTTCTCGAGTTTCCTCCTCGGAAGCAGGTATCCCATCTAGACGACGCTGTAAATTTTTTGAAGAATAGCCCCATCTACACAGCACTGACAATCACACCTCCTGCCAGTCAGCGTCTATTATCCCAATTCTGGTATTCTGCCAGACACACCGACCTACCCTCAGCCAAAGATCCATCTAAAACCATCGACTGCATACTCAGCGATACTGAGTATGGCACCATCAAGATAACCCCCGCAATAATCCGCAAAGCTCTGAAATTCCCTAACGCTACCTCAGAAAATCCTTTCATTCCATTTCCTGACCACAAGAAGCACGCTGACAGGGAAGAAATCATTGCTTTCCTTGATGCGATGGGTTACATCTGGGAGACTGGAAGAGACAAGCTACCTGAGAAGAAGCTGACGCTGATAAAGAAATCCAAGATGCCCAGCGAGATGAACTTCATCTTCGCTCACCTGATCAGCTGCATGACAGCGAAATCCGGATCTTCTGATCAAGCCGCTCAACCTCAGCAGGCCATGGGTTACGCACTGCTGAAAGGTCTCAACATTAACTGGGCCTCCATCATCTATGAAGACCTCATTCAACGTGTTGATTCTGCCGCTGACCGACCAGCATGGGTTCCTTACCCACGATTCATCAGCGCCATCTTTCAATATGGCCTGAAGGACAGCTATCCTGAAGAGGGTGATCTGAAAGTCTCTCAGATTGGCCCTAAAGTTCTCGACTTCAAGCCTGTCGCCAACGAGGTACGTCTCTCTACCCTTCTCACTCTACTTAATTCTCCGCTTTCTGTGGCTCCTTCAGCGACTATACCCCTCGCTGATTCCCAGGCCACAAAATCCATTCCTTCTAAGAAAAGGAAACAATCTCTTACCCCTCTTGATTCCAAAAGGATCAAGAAAACCAAGGAGCAACCCCAGCAACTCCATGCTGAAGACTCCTCAGCTCATTCTGAAGAGCTGAAGGAAAGTTCCGTGGTACGCTCTGCCACACCAATTCAAGCCATCCCTTCTAAACCTACTTCAGCGTCCTTAAACGCTGAGGTTAGAACTTTGGAATCTACCCAACCTTCGTCAGTCTCTCAAAAGACTGATGAAGTACTTCTCAGCGAATCCAACGCTGAACTTGAAACCCAACCCCAATTCTTATCCTTCGCTCCTCCGTCTACTTCTTTGGACACTCCTCCAGTCAAAACTGGAGATGCCATCATTCAAGAAGCCGTTGAAGCTTCTCAGCGAATGACGAAGAAAGGACCTGCAGAGATCTCCATCCCTCACGGAACTTTTGAGGGAGATATGGAACACTATGGAGGGACTCGAAACTTTGATGAGTTCGTCAACGCTCCTGCAGGTACAGATCCCACCTTAAACACTGTAACTAAACCTGAAACTTCTGAGCTTTCCTTTGTTCACAAGTACTTATATGTTACAGGTCCTTATTTGGGAGACATCAACCAGTCTCTGAAGTCTATGGAGATGAAACTTACGGATCTCACCACCGGTCTATCAAATAACTCTACAGCTGTAACAAACGCTGGAGAGAATCTGACGAAGCTGACTACTGTGGTGGAAAAGAAGGCCTCCTCTGATGACATCAAAGACCTTGATAAAACTCTCGCCGACTTTGCCAATGTGCTCTCCGACATCTACACTGACTACACCAACCTCAAATCATCAGTTTCCACCATTTCCAGCGAGGTTACAACGCTGAAGAAATCGGTTGGTACACTCGAAGGTGATATGTCAGTGGTCAAGACCGACTTGGGCTCAGTGAAGACCGATCTTAGTTCTGTCAAGACAATGATCGAGACGCTGGTGAACAAGGCAAATAATCAAGCTCCTGCTCCGGCCCCTGCACCTGTTTTGGACTCATTCACCGCAGAGGATCGCCAAGAGCTGAAGAAAATCACGCCTGCTATTTCTGGCCTAGAAGACAGAATAGCTAAGCTTGAAGGTTGTGTGAAAGTCTCTGGCCCAGAAGACAGAGACAACACCAATGCTGAGTCTACCCATTCCTCCCCCGCCCATCATGAGAAAGAGGGGGAGAAGAGCGATGAACAGGAGAAGAGCGCTGAAGATCAAAATAAGAGCGCTGAAGACCTTTCCCATGATGAATCTATCAGGGGAGAGGGTAATGAAGATCGGATTACTGGACCTCAGGGAGATGAAAACCCTGAGGGAACCGAGAACCTCGCCTCTGTATCTGAGGGGGAGCAACTCGAAGAAGATGCTGAGGAATCCGAAGCAGAAGAAGACGAAGACATCGACATCCCTGAAGCTGAACCATCCTCCTCTCCAAGGAACGATGATGATGATGATGATGATGATGACGAATTCTTTGTCGTCAAACATGCTCCTCGAAAAGCTCTTAAAGGGATCGTGATAACCGAATCCACAGGGGAGAAGACAAAAACAAAGACAAAGCACTCAGCCTCTGGCGCTGAGAAAAGCAAAGACAAAGGCATCGCTGAAGATGATAATCTGGCGATCCTACTTGCAAAGCCGATTTGTCAGGTACACTAAACTTATTTTTCCTTCCCTGATCATCTCTGAAAAATCAGTTATCCATTCCACAAACACCATACACATCCACATTTTTTTCTATCTTTTCTACCCAAGTTCTTCTACCCAGTTCTTATTTGTAAGATCGCTGCGTTTCAGCTAGTCCTCTCCCCTGTTTGAGGATATCGCTGAAAGATCTTCTATTGCGACTTCACCAATAATTCCAGCTACCGCTGAAGACATAATCCCAGTCTTAGATTTAATCTCTGAGACTGATGAATCAGAAGAACAACCTCTCTCGCACAGAAACAGACCTTCCTCAGTTCCTCAAAAGAGGAGAGAAGAAAAGATAAAGCGATTCGAGGATCAGCGAATCATCCTAAGGCGCGATCAACTACCTTCAGTTCCTCCTAAGTTCAGAATTTCAAAAGCTGAATACCAGGATCATCTCAGAGCTGAACGCCTCATCGCTGAAAGGAAGGAAGCTGAAGATAAAGACAGAGAATACGCCATCAAGCTCACTCAAGAATCTGTCAAAGACCCCAAGCTAAAGCGTATTCCCATTCAAATCCAACGAAAGCTTTGGGAACAAGCCCAGAAGATCGTGGAAAAGAAAGCTGAAGTTTCTCAGACCACCCTGATCTGGTGTAAAGAGAAAATCCACTTCAGATATCGTCCAGCGAAGATCAACAAGGTATTCATCTCTGGAAGAACCTCCATCGGAGTACCTATTGTTGACATCAAACTGTTCAGAGAAGATGACTCATCTGAAACCTTTCGTGCTGACACTGTAAAAAGGTATGGTCTCTCTGAATGGCTGGAGATGAGGTTAGCTATCCAACCATCAAAATCTAAGTACAAGGATCATTTCGAAAAGCTGATAAACAGACAGATCGATTTGATATCTTCTTGTGTGGATATTCCTCCTGTTCCTGATCTAAAGCCGAAAAGAAAAAGGGGCTCTCCAAAGAAGAAACGTCAAGATTCAAACTCAGGTCCTGTCATACGAAATGAAACTGGAATTGGTTTCTCTCGCGCTGAAGTACTTGGTCCTGATCCTGATCTATCTGCCCTTGACATCTCTTTGCCACCATGTGAACTTTTCGTCCCTGGTAAAGTCATCAGTAATCCTTATGGAATATTCTTTCTTGACTACGACGGACGTAAATGCTTTCAACGGATCGCTGAGCTTCCAATCACTTCAATCGAACAGCTAAAAGATCTCATCTACTGGTGCGACTTCAGAAAAGACATTCAGGCACGACACCTAAAACCCTTGATTTTTGAAGCTGCTCTGAAGCTAAAGAATAAAGGAGAAAAGGTTCCTGACTGGATGATTCCAACTGAAAAGACAACCCTTGATGAACTTCTCATTAAGGAAGAACCCTTTGAAGGCTGACAACAATCACCATTTTTCTCTATTGTATCAGTCATCCTTCAGTACTTGTAATTTATTTCGCTTGTACTTGTAATCTTTCTTATTCATATTGTAACCTGATTCAAAGATTTAAAGAAAGATTTCAGCGAATGTACTTTACTCCATCAGTACTGAAAAGATCCCAGAAAACAGTAAAAGGGACAAATATTTTATGAGTTCTTTTTATCCTTATGTTTTCATTAAATAGCAATTTTCACTGTTGCTATGTCATAATCAAATAGGGGGAAATTGTTGATCCAAACCCTCAGTGATTTGATAATGACCCTATCTTAAATACTTAGTGAAAATTGTAAGTAAACAATATGTATCAGAGTTTCACTATCGCTGATAAGTACTAAGATCTTACAGTACTGCTGATAGGAACTCTCGCACTTTTAGATTAAACATTCAGCGAACACTGTTCACCATATCGCTGAGTCTGTTCAGTTCTTATGGTGATCGCTGATAAGTTAGTTGTTTACTTATGATCCCTGAAGACAAGATTCACGTCAACAAAGGTTCTACGCTGAAGTCGAAGATCAAGCTCAAGAACCAGCGACAAGTCTCCTAATGAACTGATGCGGATCAGCGAAGACTCAGATTTGTCCACTCAACGTGAAGTATCAAGTACAAGACTTCAGCTATCGCTGAACTTTATCATCTGCTGAATAGTAAATGATAATCGTTGAATCAACGAAAGCTGATCATGAAGTCCTCCGTACAAAGTACTTTTGTCTTAACCTCCCTTGCACGCCACCGTACGAAATGTCAGAAAAGAACCTCCGAAAATCTGAAATCGTACAACCACTCTGATACTACACTGTTCATTCATGCGGCTACTAAGGTTGTCAACAAAGGTCAATGACATGCAACCAATCCGCTGATGACACGTGTAAAGTGTATACTGAAATGCATTAAATGCATGCAGTATATAAAGAGATGAACTCACTTCATTTGAAGTAACTTGCTAACTCTGGACAAGTTCAAATCTCTCAAGATAAGATTTTATTAGTAATCTCCTTATCTTTCTTAGTGCAAGAAAACCTTAGTGTTCCAACTTGTTTAGATTTAGGTTTATCCTTAATCTTGTTTCCGCAACAAGCTGTAAATTGTTAATGATTTATCAATAAACAATTTAGAAAAGTAAAATAGTGTGTTTGTATTCAACCCCCCCCCCTTCTACAAACTTGTTTAAGCCTTTCGGGACCAACAATCTCTTCTCCTCACCCTGAATTAGAACTGGTTTTGGGATTGGGATTATGTGTGAACTTTTGCTTAAAAACTTAAATGGAGGTTGTGAATGGATTAATAGGGTTAAAATATTCTTTTGTTGGAAAAGAAACGTATTAATCGATTTAAGTTGGGGTAATTTCAGTTTTAATGTTATCAGTATCGTCGCCATGTTTGATTTCGAGATTCTGAAACTTTATAAGGAATCAGAATAGGAACTTAAACCAAGATCCGGAGTAAAATGTGTTCCGGAGTTGTTTTTAAAAATGTGATCCGGAATGTTCACTTGTTTAAATAGGATCCGGAGTCGTAGTTTAAACTAGGATCCAGAACATAGCAAAAATTGGGATCTGGAACCGTGTCTCAAATAGGATCCGGAACTATGCCATCTAAGTGGATCCGGAAGATTGGTAACAAAAGGGATCCGGAGTCCAATATTAATGGACCCGGAACTTGTTTTGATTTGGGTCAATTAGAAGTCGTGGTTCACTAGTGGACCGAAATGAAAATTTTAAGTGGACCGAAAATATTTCAAGTCTTGGGCTGTGGACCCGGGTTTGTAATTCACATTGGGATTAAAGTATGAATTGTTTGGGCCGTAATGTTTGCAATCCAAATTGTGAGTCACATGATCCGGTTTGGCACTTGAGAGACCCATTATTATTATTCAATTCAATGACCGGTAGTGGGCTAAGTTGTGTAGGCTTAGAAATTAATTGATTTGAATTATGGATCCGAAATTAATCTTAACAATCCGAAAGTAATATATATATATATATATATATATATATATATATATATATATATATTGAATCCGGAAATTCTTTTGTTGGGCCGTACTTTTAATGGATCCGGTATTAGTATTAACTTAAAGAATTCCGGTGTTGGGGTAAGTTAGTGGATCCGGTATTTTTACTTGGGCCGGTAAGTGAAGTCTAGCACTCAAGTATTTGGGTTAGAAATGTAACTTATCAAGTATGATAATTGGGGGTACATTCGGAAGTAAACTCGAATATAAATTGTTAGATTCTGATACACATTTCCTAAATAATAGGTGTTCTACCTAGAGATCGGAAGTGTAAGTGAGAAGCTTTGAAACGAGCAAGCCAGGTGAGTTCCCTTAACCCTTTTTACGTGGAATGAAAGTCAAAATGTTTTTACTGATTATGGTGTATTTACGAGCATGATTTATTCACAAGCTTTTACGTAGGATTTCCCATGAAAAGTATGTTTTACCGAAATGATTATTTAGCAAGATGAAATGATTTATAAAGCTTACACATATTTCATGTTTCGTGATTTATGATGAACTATGTGTATGTATGTGGAGTCGGTCTGTGCAGTGGGATCTGAGTACCTTGGGATCCGATGATCCCTTGGGCATTTGTGATGAGCTTGTAGGAGGGAATTCATTTCCTTCCTACTCGGATATGTGACTAGCTTGTAGGAGGGAATTCGTTTCCTTCCTACTCGGTTAAAGGGGAGTCTGCTTGGGCCCCGGTATGAGGCGAGAGGGGAGTCTGCTTGGGCCCCGATCGCGGTTAACTTATGTGATCCTTAAACACTGTGTAGTACCATGATTGAATGATTATGTGAAGAATGTTAATATGTTTTATAAAAATGATTTTTATACTGTTGATATATGCTGTTTACGGAGGGAGTTCACTAGACCTTTTGGTCTAACCCTCGCTTTTCAAAACTAAACCATTTTCAGGTAAGCAAATAGTAGGAGGCTCAGGTAAGTGAGCAAGAGCAGACTAGAGTACAGATGCAGTTAGAGACAGTGTCGGTGCCACTTGTAGTAGTAGTTGTTCTCAGTTGTGTATAGGTTGTTTCCGCCAACCTTAGTTTGGAGACTGATGTAAAGAAATTTTAGGACCCAGTTTTGTAAATGTTATGATTTAATGCTATGTATGCTTTATCTAGAATTGAGTTGTTACAAATGGTATCAAAGCCATAGTTTAAGGGATTTAGGTGAACGGGCGGGCCTAAACTTAAACTTTGGGAGTATAAATCACAACTGAGAATCAGGAACTGCGTTAGGAAAGCACTATTGTAGATGTAGGCCTAATAGGGTACGAGGACAGTCATGTAAGGTAAGATTGGGATTACACCTGGCCAGTGTAATTGCGAACTTACAGGTACATGTATGTGTTTATCCTGCCTTATTATTCCGAAGTCGTAGTCTTAAGCTAGTTTGTATGTCGTGTTCCAGTAATCTAGAAAGTCAGCAAGATCCCTGAGGGATAGACTGAGACCCATCGTTGGGAAAGTATCACAAGAGATCACTTATGATGTGATGTATGTGTACATCGTAGAGAAGAAATACCATTTAGAATGTTATGAGGCGGCTATAGGTAGATCTTCGTGGGTGCGAAGATGATGAATATTTGGTTTTGAGTAAGACTCCTGTTTTCGGAGAGTCCCAGTTGTAGAAATTGTGAGGAAGATCAGTTGAGAGGGTAAGAAGGACAGTGTCGAGATCTTAAAAATGTCAATTCAAGAGCGAGTGAGGGATTAGAGTCCTGACTCTTTATCCGAGCTTTCTAGTGTCGGATTGAAAACGTGTAGAGGTAGAATGTGAAGTATTTGATCAAGACGAAAATAGTATGAAATGGTTGAGTAAGTGGGCCGTGGAATACATGTATAGCAAGTTGTTACAAGACTGAGAGGGCGACCACTGGTCGAAAGTAGAGTGTCAATGATAAGTTGTGTGAGTAAAGCGGTTGACCTTGGTTGAGTGAGTAGCCTTCACGTGCAAGTAGAATTACATGCATTGCGTCTTTACATGTGTTACATGAGATTTTTCGTGATTTAAGTAAAGGTGTAAATATCAATTTTGATCGAAAATGAGTCAGCGTGTACAAGCGTATGTTTAAAGAAAAAGGCAATTTCATTTACGTCGCACAAGGAAGTTTTTGAGCTTAACGATTTGCAAGATATCCCACTCTTTTAATGATGAGTCAATAGTTGCAAAACGTCAAGAAAACGTTTGCATGTAAAACTTTTATAACCAAAATGAATGTTGACATGTTGATGTCATAGAAATGAGTGTGAGAGCCGACTGGTTTATCCCGTGATGGTAAATTCTTTCAAAATTTTGTTGTACAGAAGATTTTCATTCAGTGTGTTACTGTCGTAACAACGTTGTTCTGGTTGAGTAAGATTAAGTTTTACGGAAAGATACATGTAAACGATTCTCGAAATCGGTGTGCAGGGCATTGAAGTTAAGAGAGTGACGGGGTCGTGTGTACCCAAGATAGTTCCAAGTGTTGTTTATTTAAAATGATAAAATGTGCGAAATGATTTATTTACCGCGTTGTCATGCATGAAGGCTATGAACTCACTAGGTCGTAGAGTATTACATGTTAAGCTAAGGAAGAACTCCAAGAGTGGAAAGGTGTGAGACAAATCAGGGGAGAATGTTTGTAGTTTTCGTATCTGTGTTCAAGAGGAGGGATGAACGGTGGAAGAGTCGGAAGTGGATTATAGTGTCGGTTGTACGAGGGTCTGTACCCTTGTTCGGTAACTGGAAATACGGTTGTCAAGGGACGGTTGCGTCCGGAGGAAGGACTCGAACCCTTCAAGGTATTGGTATTAGCAACTCGTTATGAGTAGTGTGAGGAGGCAGAAATGAGATGTCCTCGATGTCGAATAAGAGTCTTAAGGTGATCTTGTAATATTGAGGTTATATGAGTAAGTTTTGAATTGAGGGCGACGGGTTATGAAGTTGAGTATGATATGTTGGGAGGACTAGGTTCCGTAAGGAACACATGTCAAAGGATAGGTTAAGAAAGTATCAACAGGTCGACTATTGATGTTGAAGGCGGCAGCTGTGTAAGGGCTCGGGTCGTAGAGAGTTAGCAAGAAAGATTATGTTTAAGTTAATTGGAAACTCGTGAGTTGTAGTTCAACTAGAGGCGGGGAAGGACAAAGTAGCGAGATAGACCCGATCATGTACGCGGGGGAATATGAAGGAAAATTCAAATTGTGTACGAATGACCATGAGAGTTCTGGTCTGCAATGTGATGTTAGGGATAGAGGATGTACGAGTGAGTAGTGGCTTCAATTGCCAAGTTAAATGTGTCAGCCAGTGTTGTAGTAAAGCGATGTTAGAAAGATGGAGCGTTAGATGGAAGCCTTTTCGGGGTTTCGGTTGAGGTGCGCGATTTGTTAACCAGGTTGTTGGAGCATGTAGGGTGTAAGTTAACGATGTGATATGATTATATTCGGAATAGAATGTCGGAGTGGTAGTGGGTAGTTACCCAAATGAGAAACCAAGTGTTGTTGGTTGTAAGAGTCGCACAGTAAGTATGTCTTTGGAAATCATTGGAAGTTTAAAGAAGTTGATGGATGGGTTAGGCAAAAGTGCGGGGTAGTAAAGGCGAAATCTTTAATGAATGCGAATTGTTTCTTATGTTTGAAGGAATGATCCTAGAAGGAAATAGTTGGAGATTTGGATTCTGTTTAGTAACGATAGAGTGTTATCAGCATGTGGAAAGATCGGAAGAGTGGGGCAAGTAATGTTGGTGGGCAGTGCTCCACGCTAACGTGGGGTGGTGAAGATATAATGTCGGAACAAGTGAGTAGGTTGGAGGTAGTAAACTTGACAGTAACACCGAAAGGTGGAGTAGTGTGTGTAAATCGCCATCGATAAGTGTGCGAACTTCTGAAAAGCGTATTGAGGAAGGAAATTGTGTATGTTTTGTGCAGGAAAGAAGTGGATAAGGCAGTTGAATGAGTAAAGTTAGTGACGTTGTGAGAAATGTTCAAACGAATTGGTCGTGCAGTGATTAAGCTATTGAGAATAGTATGGTGTGACCATGTTACCCCCCAGTTGAGTGTGGATAACCGAATTTATGTTATATGACTAGACACTTGTGGCAAGTAGTGAGAAATCGATGTGTTTTCAGGATAAGTTAACTTCGGATAAGTGAACGCTTCAATGAGGGAGCATGGAGGTTTCCTGCTTTTAGTTACGTATAAGTGTGGGTGATAAAGTGGTGAGAACGTATGAAATGATCGATGAGCGGTGGTCGATTGTTCCGAAGAAAAGTGAGGTAGATTATGTTTCGAAGATCCGTCGAAGTTTTGAATAGTGGATAGATAGCGTACGAACTTGGGATGTCCGATGAGAATGTAGAAGAATTCTTAGCGCGATGCACGTCTCTATTCCGGAGAGCAAATATTGGAAGTTTAGATGGTGGCGACCTTGCAAGAAATACTGGTGAGATGGAGTTGATTTTCGCCATTATTGAACGAGTTGGAGCCGAGGCTTACAAGTTAGACTTGTCGGAGGTTAGTAAAGGTTCAGTGGATATACCATAAAGGACGAGAGGAAACTTGAGAGGTAGAAGCGGATACGAGGTTTAAGTACCCGCATCTTTCCCAATAAGGAATTCCGGGGACGGAATTCTTTTAAGGAGGGAGTGTTGTAATAACCGAGATTTTCATTGTGAACAAAGTGAGTTTTGGGAAGAAAGTTTTAAGGAATTAAAGTCTAGGGGCTGATTTTGCAATTTGATAAGAGGGTATAAAAGCTCTTATTGTGCTCAAAACCCTAAAAATGAAATTAACTGAGTGTGGTGGTGTGTGTGTGTGTGCAGTCGTAGAGAGAAAGAGCAGAGTAAAGGGAAAGAATTTGTCCATGAACAATTGGAGAAGGATACATCATAAACCTGCAATTGGAAGAAGAAATGGGAGATGGAGTCTAATCATTCAGATAATCTCTTCTCCTCACCCTGAATTAGAACTGGTTTTGGGATTGGGATTATGTGTGAACTTTTGCTTAAAAACTTAAATGGAGGTTGTGAATGGATTAATAGGGTTAAAATATTCTTTTGTTGGAAAAGAAACGTATTAATCGATTTAAGTTGGGGTAATTTCAGTTTTAATGTTATCAGTATCGTCGCCATGTTTGATTTCGAGATTCTGAAACTTTATAAGGAATCAGAATAGGAACTTAAACCAAGATCCGGAGTAAAATGTGTTTCGGAGTTGTTTTTAAAAATGTGATCCGGAATGTTCACTTGTTTAAATAGGATCCGGAGTCGTAGTTTAAACTAGGATCCGGAACATAGCAAAAATTGGGATCTGGAACCGTGTCTCAAATAGGATCCGGAACTATGCCATCTAAGTGGATCCGGAAGATTGGTAACAAAAGGGATCCGGAGTCCAATATTAATGGACCCAGAACTTGTTTTGATTTGGGTCAATTAGAAGTCGTGGTTCACTAGTGGACCGAAATGAAAATTTTAAGTGGACCGAAAATATTTCAAGTCTTGGGCTGTGGACCCGGGTTTGTAATTCACATTGGGATTAAAGTATGAATTGTTTGGGCCGTAATGTTTGCAATCCAAATTGTGAGTCACATGATCCGGTTTGGCACTTGAGAGACCCATTATTATTATTCAATTCAATGACCGGTAGTGGGCTAAGTTGTGTAGGCTTAGAAATTAATTGATTTGAATTATGGATCCGAAATTAATCTTAACAATCCGAAAGTAATATATATATATATATATTGAATCCGGAAATTCTTTTGTTGGGCCGTACTTTTAATGGATCCGGTATTAGTATTAACTTAAAGAATCCCGGTGTTGGGGTAAGTTAGTGGATCCGGTATTTTTACTTGGGCCGGTAAGTGAAGTCTAGCACTCAAGTATTTGGGTTAGAAATGTAACTTATCAAGTATGATAATTGGGGGTACATTCGGAAGTAAACTCGAATATAAATTGTTAGATTCTGATACACATTTCCTAAATAATAGGTGTTCTACCTAGAGATCGGAAGTGTAAGTGAGAAGCTTTGAAACGAGCAAGCCAGGTGAGTTCCCTTAACCCTTTTTACGTGGAATGAAAGTCAAAATGTTTTTACTGATTATGGTGTATTTACGAGCATGATTTATTCACAAGCTTTTACGTAGGATTTCCCATGAAAAGTATGTTTTACCGAAATGATTATTTAGCAAGATGAAATGATTTATAAAGCTTACACATATTTCATGTTTCGTGATTTATGATGAACTATGTGTATGTATGTGGAGTCGGTCTGTGCAGTGGGATCTGAGTACCTTGGGATCCGATGATCCCTTGGGCATTTGTGATGAGCTTGTAGGAGGGAATTCATTTCCTTCCTACTCGGATATGTGACTAGCTTGTAGGAGGGAATTCGTTTCCTCCCTACTCGGTTAGAGGGGAGTCTGCTTGGGCCCCGGTATGAGGCGAGAGGGGAGTCTGCTTGGGCCCCGATCGCGGTTAACTTATGTGATCCTTAAACACTGTGTAGTACCATGATTGAATGATTATGTGAAGAATGTTAATATGTTTTATAAAAATGATTTTTATACTGTTGATATATGCTGTTTACGGAGGGAGTTCACTAGACCTTTTGGTCTAACCCTCGCTTTTCAAAACTAAACCATTTTCAGGTAAGCAAATAGTAGGAGGCTCAGGTAAGTGAGCAAGAGCAGACTAGAGTACAGATGCAGTTAGAGACAGTGTCGGTGCCACTTGTAGTAGTAGTTGTTCTCAGTTGTGTATAGGTTGTTTCCGCCAACCTTAGTTTGGAGACTGATGTAAAGAAATTTTAGGACCCAGTTTTGTAAATGTTATGATTTAATGCTATGTATGCTTTATCTAGAATTGAGTTGTTACAAATGGTATCAAAGCCATAGTTTAAGGGATTTAGGTGAACGGGCGGGCCTAAACTTAAACTTTAGGAGTATAAATCACAACTGAGAATCAGGAACTGCGTTAGGAAAGCACTATTGTAGATGTAGGCCTAATAGGGTACGAGGACAGTCATGTAAGGTAAGATTGGGATTACACCTGGCCAGTGTAATTGCGAACTTACAGGTACATGTATGTGCTTATCTTGCCTTATTATTCCGAAGTCGTAGTCTTAAGCTAGTTTGTATGTCGTGTTCCAGTAATCTAGAAGGTCAGCAAGATCCCTGAGGGATAGACTGAGACCCATCGTTGGGAAAGTATCACGAGAGATCACTTATGATGTGATGTATGTGTACATCGTAGAGAAGAAATACCATTTAGAATGTTATGAGGCGGCTATAGGTAGATCTTCGTGGGTGCGAAGAGGATGAATATTTGGTTTTGAGTAAGACTCCTGTTTTCGGAGAGTCCCAGTTGTAGAAATTGTGAGGAAGATCAGTTGAGAGGGTAAGAAGGACAGTGTCGAGATCTTAAAAATGTCAATTCAAGAGCGAGTGAGGGATTAGAGTCCTGACTCTTTATCCGAGCTTTCTAGTGTCGGATTGAAAACGTGTAGAGGTAGAATGTGAAGTATTTGATCAAGACGAAAATAGTATGAAATGGTTGAGTAAGTGGGCCATGGAATACATGTATAGCAAGTTGTTACAAGACTGAGAGGGCGACCACTGGTCGAAAGTAGAGTGTCAATGATAAGTTGTGTGAGTAAAGCGGTTGACCTTGGTTGAGTGAGTAGCCTTCACGTGCAAGTAGAATTACATGCATTGCGTCTTTACATGTGTTACATGAGATTTTTCGTGATTTAAGTAAAGTTGTAAATATCAATTTTGATCGAAAATGAGTCAGCGTGTACAAGCGTATGTTTAAAGAAAAAGGCAATTTCATTTACGTCGCACAAGGAAGTTTTGGAGCTTAACGATTTGCAAGATATCCCACTCTTTTAATGATGAGTCAATAGTTGCAAAACGTCAAGAAAACGTTTGCATGTAAAACTTTTATAACCAAAATGAATGTTGACATGTTGATGTCATAGAAATGAGTGTGAGAGCCGACTGGTTTATCCCGTGATGGTAAATTCTTTCAAAATTTTGTTGTACAGAAGATTTTCATTCAGTGTGTTACTGTCGTAACAACGTTGTTCTGGTTGAGTAAGATTAAGTTTTACGGAAAGATACATGTAAACGATTCTCGAAATCGTTGTGCAGGGCATTGAAGTTAAGAGAGTGACGGGGTCGTGTGTACCCAAGCTAGTTCCAAGTGTTGTTTATTTAAAATGATAAAATGTGCGAAATGATTTATTTACCGCGTTGTCATGCATGAAGGCTATGAACTCACTAGGTCGTAGAGTATTACATGTTAAGCTAAGGAAGAACTCCAAGAGTGGAAAGGTGTTGGACAAATCAGGGGAGAATGTTTGTAGTTTTCGTATCTGTGTTCAAGAGGAGGGATGAACGGTGGAAGAGTCGGAAGTGGATTATAGTGTCGGTTGTACGAGGGTCTGTACCCTTGTTCGGTAACTGGAAATACGGTTGTCAAGGGACGGTTGCGTCCGGAGGAAGGACTCGAAGCCTTTAAGGTATTGGTATTAGCAACTCGTTATGAGTAGTGTGAGGAGGCAGAAATGAGATGTCCTCGATGTCGAATAAGAGTCTTAAGGTGATCTTGTAATATTGAGGTTATATGAGTAAGTTTTGAATTGAGGGCGACGGGTTATGAAGTTGAGTATGATATGTTGGGAGGACTAGGTTCCGTAAGGAACACATGTCAAAGGATAGGTTAAGAAAGTATCAACAGGTCGACTATTGATGTTGAAGGCGGCAGCTGTGTAAGGGCTCAGGTCGTAGAGAGTTAGCAAGAAAGATTATGTTTAAGTTAATTGGAAACTCGTGAGTTGTAGTTCAACTAGAGGTGGGGAAGGACAAAGTAGCGAGATAGACCCGATCATGTACGCGGGGGAATATGAAGGAAAATTCAAATTGTGTACGAATGACCATGAGAGTTCTGGTCTGCAGTGTGATGTTAGGGATAGAGGATGTACGAGTGAGTAGTGGCTTCAATTGCCAAGTTAAATGTGTCAGCCAGTGTTGTAGTAAAGCGATGTTAGAAAGATGGAGCGTTAGATGGAAGCCTTTTCGGGGTTTCGGTTGAGGTGCGCGATTTGTTAACCAGGTTGTTGGAGCATATAGGGTGTAAGTTAACGATGTGATATGATTATATTCGGAATAGAATGTCGGAGTGGTAGTGGGTAGTTACCCAAATGAGAAACCAAGTGTTGTTGGTTGTAAGAGTCGCACAGTAAGTATGTCTTTGGAAATCATTGGAAGTTTAAAGAAGTTGATGGATGGGTTAGGCAAAAGTGCGGGGTAGTAAAGGCGAAATCTTTAATGAATGCGAATTGTTTCTTATGTTTGAAGGAATGATCCTAGAAGGAAATAGTTGGAGATTTGGATTCTGTTTAGTAACGATAGAGTGTTATCAGCATGTGGAAAGATAGGAAGAGTGGGGCAAGTAATGTTGGTGGGCAGTGCTCCACGCTAACGTGGGGTGGTGAAGATAGAATGTCGGAACAAGTGAGTAGGTTGGAGGTAGTAAACTTGACAGTAACACCGAAAGGTGGAGTAGTGTGTGTAAATCGCCATCGATAAGTGTGCGAACTTCTGAAAAGCGTATTGAGGAAGGAAATTGTGTATGTTTTGTGCAGGAAAGAAGTGGATAAGGCAGTTGAATGAGTAAAGTTAGTGACGTTGTGAGAAATGTTCAAACGAATTGGTCGTGCAGTGATTAAGCTATTGAGAATAGTATGGTGTGACCATGTTACCCCCCAGTTGAGTGTGGATAACCAAATTTATGTTATATGACTAGACACTTGTGGCAAGTAGTGAGAAATCGATGTGTTTTCAGGATAAGTTAACTTCGGATAAGTGAACGCTTCAATGAGGGAGCATGGAGGTTTCCTGCTTTTAGTTACGTATAAGTGTGGGTGATAAAGTGGTGAGAACGTATGAAATGATCGATGAGCGGTGGTCGATTGTTCCGAAGAAAAGTGAGGTAGATTATGTTTCGAAGATCCGTCGAAGTTTTGAATAGTGGATAGATAGCGTACGAACTTGGGATGTCCGATGAGAATGTAGAAGAATTCTTAGCGCGATGCACGTCTCTATTCCGGAGAGCAAATATTGGAAGTTTAGATGGTGGCGACCTTGCAAGAAATACTGGTGAGATGGAGTTGATTTTCGCCATTATTGAACGAGTTGGAGCCGAGGCTTACAAGTTAGACTTGTCGGAGGTTAGTAAAGGTTCAGTGGATATACCATAAAGGACGAGAGGAAACTTGAGAGGTAGAAGCGGATACGAGGTTTAAGTACCCGCATCTTTCCCAATAAGGAATTCCGGGGACGGAATTCTTTTAAGGAGGGAGTGTTGTAATAACCGAGATTTTCATTGTGAACAAAGTGAGTTTTGGGAAGAAAGTTTTAAGGAATTAAAGTCTAGGGGCTGATTTTGCAATTTGATAAGAGGGTATAAAAGCTCTTATTGTGCTCAAAACCCTAAAAATGAAATTAACTGAGTGTGGTGGTGTGTGTGTGTGTGTGCAGTCGTAGAGAGAAAGAGCAGAGTAAAGGGAAAGAATTTGTCCATGAACAATTGGAGAAGGATACATCATAAACCTGCAATTGGAAGAAGAAATGGGAGATGGAGTCTAATCATTCAGATAATCTCTTCTCCTCACCCTGAATTAGAACTGGTTTTGGGATTGGGATTATGTGTGAACTTTTGCTTAAAAACTTAAATGGAGGTTGTGAATGGATTAATAGGGTTAAAATATTCTTTTGTTGGAAAAGAAACGTATTAATCGATTTAAGTTGGGGTAATTTCTGTTTTAATGTTATCAGTATCGTCGCCATGTTTGATTTCGAGATTCTGAAACTTTATAAGAAACCGGAATAGGAACTTAAACCAAGATCCGGAGTAAAATGTGTTCCGGAGTTGTTTTTAAAAATGTGATCCGGAATGTTCACTTGTTTAAATAGGATCCGGAGTCGTAGTTTAAACTGGGATCCGGAACATAGCAAAAATTGGGATCCGGAACCGTGTCTCAAATAGGATCCGGAACTATGCCATCTAAGTGGATCCGGAAGATTGGTAACAAAAGGGATCCGGAGTCCAATATTAATGGACCCGGAACTTGTTTTGATTTGGGTCAATTAGAAGTCGTGGTTCACTAGTGGACCGAAATGAAAATTTTAAGTGGACCGAAACTATTTCAAGTCTTGGGCTGTGGACCCGGGTTTGTAATTCACATTGGGATTAAAGTATGAATTGTTTGGGCCGTAATGTTTGCAATCCAAATTGTGAGCCACATGATCCGGTTTTGGCACTTGAGAGACCCATTATTATTATTCAATTCAATGACCGGTAGTGGGCTAAGTTGTGTAGGCTTAGAAATTAATTGATTTGAATTATGGATCCGAAATTAATCTTAACAATCCGAAAGTAATATATATATATATATATATATATATATTGAATCCGGAAATTCTTTTGTTGGGCCGTACTTTTAATGGATTCGGTATTAGTATTAACTTAAAGAATTCCGGTGTTGGGGTAAGTTAGTGGATCCGGTATTTTTACTTGGGCCGGTAAGTGAAGTCTAGCACTCAAGTATTTGGGTTAGAAATGTAACTTATCAAGTATGATAATTGGGGGTACATTCGGAAGTAAACTCGAATATAAATTGTTAGATTCTGATACACATTTCCTAAATAATAGGTGTTCTACCTAGAGATCGGAAGTGTAAGTGAGAAGCTTTGAAACGAGCAAGCCAGGTGAGTTCCCTTAACCCTTTTTACGTGGAATGAAAGTTAAAATGTTTTTACTGATTATGGTGTATTTACGAGCATGATTTATTCACAAGCTTTTACGTAGGCTTTCCCAAGAAAAGTATGTTTTACCGAAATGATTATTTAGCAAGATGAAATGATTTATAAAGCTTACACATATTTCATGTTTCGTGATTTATGATGAACTATGTGTATGTATGTGGAGTCGGTCTGCGCAGTGGGATCTGAGTACCTTGGGATCCGATGATCCCTTGGGCATTTGTGATGAGCTTGTAGGAGGGAATTCATTTCCTTCCTACTCGGATATGTGACTAGCTTGTAGGAGGGAATTCGTTTCCTTCCTACTCGGTTAGCGGGGAGTCTGCTTGGGCCCCGATATGAGGCGAGAGGGGAGTCTGCTTGGGCCCCGATCGCGGTTAACTTATGTGATCCTTAAACACTGTGTAGTACCATGATTGAATGATTATGTGAAGAATGTTAATATGTTTTATAAAAATGATTTTTATACTGTTGATATATGCTGTTTACGGAGGGAGTTCACTAGACCTTTTGGTCTAACCCTCGCTTTTCAAAACTAAACCATTTTCAGGTAAGCAAATAGTAGGAGGCTCAGGTAAGTGAGCAATAGCAGACTAGAGTACAGATGCAGTTAGAGACAGTGTCGGTGCCACTTGTAGTAGTAGTTGTTCTCAGTTGTGTATAAGTTGTTTCCGCCAACCTTAGTTTGGAGACTGATGTAAAGAAATTTTGGGACCCAGTTTTGTAAATGTTATGATTTAATGCTATGTATGCTTTATCTAGAATTGGGTTGTTACAGTGGCAGACCTTGTCTCTGATACTATGAGAATATATATGTAAAACCCCGTATCACTATCCAAAAGAGCCATTGACAAAGAATGGGAGGTTCCAACATATATACATGAGAAATGGTCCAAGTGTAACTGATGTAGATCTCCAACAAGCTTCCTCCAACGAAGGCTAGATGGACACAAGTTGTACAAGGGAGTCGAGAGGGGGTTAGCTAGAGTGCCTAGTTTATAGAGTGACATGTCCTGACTATGATACTATGAGTGAATATGTGGAACCCCACATCAAGGGAAGGTCCTAATATACATGAAAAATGATCCAAGTCTAGTCGATTTAAGACTCTAACAACTTTAACAATCAACCATTAGAAAGATTGATGCATGTTGAAGAAAGACGTTGTATAGTTTTTAGTTTATTTGAATTCAAACGGTGAGAATAAAAACTAAAGTAAAAGAAAATAAAAGAAAAAGGGAAAGGTAAATAATGAAAACCAAAATTTCCTTTTCTCCTATTATTATTGATAAAATAATAAAAACCTCTCTTTTTCTCTCTCTCTCTCTCTATATATATATATATATATACTCTCTCTCTATCTATATATATATAAAAGATCGTGTGAGAATAAAAGTTAAATCAAGAAATGTAAAAAGAGATTCAGACTAATTTTAAGAGTACTAATTTAATTATTTATTTATCAAACAGTTTTCCTGATATTTTTAATGATTTGTCTTTATCCCTTAAATTTTGGTAGCATCATCGAATATTTCTTATGCCGATACTTCCGTTGTCGATACTCGATAATGATGTGATGGACTTCTCATGAAGTGATTCTGCTGTGATGATGATGTGATTTTGTTGTAACAATGATGTAATAAATCGAATCTGGTGATGATCACGTCCACGATCTTCGGCTGTCTGTTCCTTATGGGTGCGTTTGGTACACTGGACAGAACAGAACAAGACAGAATAGAGATCAATGTTTCATGTTTTGCAGGACTTTTATGTGGAACAGACAGGAACAGAGTGGAACAAAAGTGGAACAAGCCTGTTCCACCCCTACACATGGAACAAGCTGGAACAAGGTGGAACAGACTTCTATTTTATCAATATAACCTCAAAATAAAATCCAATTATTTTCTAAAACATCAAATACACATTCTTTTTATATTTTATTCATTATTTAAATTTTATTTATTGTATTTTATTTTTTTTAAATTTCACCCTAAGGTTCTCAAAATATTATTTTTATATGGTTTATATGTTTTGATTAATTTATGTAAATTATCAAATATTAATATTAAAAATAATATAGAATATGTTAGAAAATAAAACTTGAAAACTCCATTCACTTTTTATTTTGGGATCATTTTAATCATCTTGAAAAATACTTTCTAATAATATGTTTTTATTGTAAAAAATATTTATTTCATTACAATTTAATAAATTACATAATTAATCAAAATATATAAACAAATTATTAGGGGTAAACTGGTAAAGTTATTTGATCTGTTCTGTCCACTTATGTCTAACCAAACGCTGAACAACTGTTCTGTCATGTTCTGTTCTGTTCTGTCCCATCCTGTTCTGTTCTGTCCCGTCTGCGTACCAAACGCACCCTATGTTAGTTCCTCATTTAAACCCTTCCATACATACATACATACATACATACGTACATACATACATACATACATACATATGGTTGGATTTCGGTGAGAATTTGAGTTAATGTAAGAAGCGTGAAAAACAATTATACAACCCCTAAGCGTTAATATGTAGGAACTTATAGCTAAATTTTTGTGTATAATTTTTGGTCGAGTTATAATTCAGCTTCTTATGTGAGAATTTGAGTTATACTCCTATTTGTGGTTATCAACCGTTCGATGCACATTATGATGAAATACACCAGATCAATCCCTGTATGAAGTGCGATTCATGAATGAACTTGAGATTAAAGTTGATCAGGATTCAGATCCACTTCTTACGTTTCCCTCGTTAATTCAATTTCTCATACGATCCTTAACCTGTATATATAAAACATTGAGTTTCTATGCATTTACAATTTATTTAGTTTGTTAAAGATATAATATTCTTTATAAATAAATAAAACCACTTTTTGGGTAGGGGTTAGAAAATGGAGGGGAGGTCCCTAATCCCTATCAAGGGTCCAACCACTTAAGGACACCCACCCTGCATAAGATGCCCTTAAATGCCTCACCTAAAGAACTCTCTTTTTCTCAATTAAATTTCATCTACTTCACCTTTTTGGTAGGTCATATTTCAGTCTTCTATGGGGGTTAAAAAGGTAATTTCACATAAATGTTCACATATATAGATATATAATATATAAACAGAGTTCACGCCTTTTACAAACCGAATAATTCATACAAATTTATAAACCCGTTTTCATGTGAAACAACACATAAAAATTTAATATTTTTACACTATTTTTTATATGTGAAACGTTCATAACTGTTTTTTTCCACCACCCACAAAACAGTTAACGTTTCACATATGAAACAACACTGTATAAATACTGCATTTTCACACCTGTTATTCATATGTGAGACAACACATGAAATTTGGTTTATAAGTTTATACGATTTTATTGAATTTGTAAATGATTATGCCATCTATATAAGTAATCATAGTTTAAGACATGCACTTTAGATTGATTCTACATCCAAAACATTTGTCATGGACTAGAATTTGAACATCTAATTATCAAAAACATTTAATATTTAAAGGAAGTCATTAATGAACTTAAATACTCATTACTCATTCACATGTAGTTCATAAAACATTCATAGTAAGTCATCATTGGTCTTATTTTAAGACCATCTCTAATCATCGATGAAAATGATATAAATGAATACTGTTACATCAAATTTAATATCATAAATTGGTGTAAAAATAAGATCTGTGGAATATATGGGGTGTTACTTTAGATGCGACGACGAAAAATTGTTGCCAAGGTACAAAACTTGAAGCTCAAGGTACTTTCTTTCCAAACATGAGGTTGACCACAAGACAAAACAACACACAAATTGTTTTTGACTTTATATTTTGTCTTCCCAAATAAAACATGACATAATTAACACTTATAACAACAAACCCCACAAATTATCATAAGCTTAAAACACCATATCTTCATGCACTTACCTCCCCCATTGAAATCTAGAAATGTGAAAAAGACAAAATTAACCTCAAGGGTTGAATTGATAATCTTGGTTATTCTCTTGGAATTCATCTTGGTTTTGATACCCTCCATTGGAATTGTACCTTTCATATGAATTAACATCATTGTTCCCATAATACCCTTTGTTGTTGTATTCAAATCCTCTTGAGTTCATGTTTGCATTTGCATTGAGGTTTTCACTATTGAGGTCATAATAGTACTTTCCATTCTCCAAAAACCTTGTATCACTCATACCCTGCTTCTCAGTGTTGTACATATTTCTATTGTTGCCCTGCTTCCGAGAGTTGTACATTTCTTGACCCTGGTTGTATCTTCCATTATCCTGCTTCTGGGAGTTGTACATTTCTTGACCACCTTGGTTGTATCTTCCATTCTCCTGCTTCTGGGAGTTGTACATTTTGCCGCCATCTTCCGCCGTCTCCACGAACATCTCCTGCTTCGGTGGGTTGTACGCATTGTCGCCGCTGTAGTAGTACCTTCCTTTCTCCAAGAATCTAGTATCACTCATCCCCTGCTTCTGGGAGTTGTACATATTGCCGCCATTTGTTCCGATTTCTTGCTTCTCGGAGTTGTACATATCGTTGTCGCCGAATGCTTGTGGTTCGTTGAATTCATCAGGGAGGTTTTGGGTGTTGCTGTGGATGGGGGTGGTGTACGCCACCGGGTTGTAGTTTTCCGGGAGGTTGGCGGGGAGGTGGTTGTTGGTGGCCGCGGTGGTGGTGGTGGTGGCGGGAGGAAGCTGGCCGGATTCGTGGCCGTAGAGGCCGTAAGAATCGCCGTTTTGGGAATCTTGTTGATTGGTGTTTAAGGGTTGTGATTCTTGTGGAATGGTGTTTAAGGGTTGTGATTCTTGTGGGTTGTTGTTGGAGACTTTGGCGAAGAATTGGCTTTCACGGCCGTGGATGGTGGCGGAGAAGGTGGTGAGGAGGAGGAGGAGGAGGAGGAGGGTGGTGGTGGTGAAGATGGAAATGGAAATGGAAGCCATTGGAGGATAGATTGAGTTTTGGCTCTTGTGTTGAAGTTTATATGTTTATGGATTTATATAGCAATCTCTCTCTCTCTCTCTATCTCTCTCTCAATCTCTCTCCCAATATCTATTTCTCTCTCTAAATTAATGTTTTTCAACATGTTAGGTGCAAATTGGAGGGGAAATTGGAGGGGAAAAGGGTGATGATTGTGGTCCCTAGTACATCATACCACTTTGACAAAAGAGCCCTTTTCTTAGAGCGCCATTTTCCATTTCATCATGAGTACCGCTACCCAATGAACCCACTGAACTCGATTGCCACCTCAGCGTCACATCAGCTTTTCTCTTTCCTATCCTCTTTACCCTAAAATGGAGTACCGCCTACCCACCATACCCGCTGAACCCGCTACCTCCCCGCCACACCCACCCTCCTCACACACCCCCTCGGGTTCCATCGGGTTCACGAACCCGCTCACCGAACCCGCTCCCTACCCCCCCGGTACCCCTTACCCGCTAGCCCGATTTGCCACCTCGGCCTTACCCGATCCCGTACCCGAGGGCGGTACGGGTGGCCTTATAGGATAATTCGACAAGGGTAACTTATGGGTGGTTAATCCAACGCTTATCCGAGTAAGTATTTACTGGTAGAATTTAACACTATCAATTATTTATCGGTAAGATTTTAGTCCATCAAACGGTATCGTATGCAACAATTTTTCTGGTAAACGCTAACCATGGTAAGAGTTTTCGCCATCACTTACCGGATAACAAACTCGGTCCTTGTCTTAGCTCTTACAGGGTAAGATTCTTGGTCTTTGCCATATTCATCCGTTTAGGTAATGTGACTTGATAAGTGCTTACCTGAGTAATCGTTTAGTAAACGACCCCTTAGTCAGGAAACCCACAGTTATTTAATAATTTTTAAATATTAAAAGTAAAATAAAGGGTATGTATATCATTCAATTTCTTCGTTTACCCATATTATTTTACTCGAATTAGATGTAAACAAACATAATTATATTAGTAAATGTTTTTTTTTCTAAATATATTTATAGTTAGAATAGTATGAATAAGGGTATTTATGGAATTTGGAAAATTGAATTCGAAGGGCATGGAAAATAGATGGGTAAGGGGGCGTGTAATTATGCGTGGATTGTGGAAGAAGGAAGGGGGACATAAATGTAAAAACAGCATTAAGTGGTTTGGATAAGCATGGCAACAAGTCATGTTTAGAGCATGCCCACATCTACTCAATTCTCCCTCTATTGAGACCTCACTATCATCACCTTCCCTTTTTTTTTCTTTGTGAGGAAATCAAGTTTGTATAAAAGGGGTCGTAATTAATAACAGTCTGTTCGAAGAGTATCATGTGAAAGACAAATCAGGTAAAGACTGATATGTTAAATAGTAAGCTTTAGAACCGAATAATGCCTAGAAGCAGTTCAATTCGTAAAATAACGCTTCCACAAGATGGTTGTCAAACTTGAACAATCGTTTGTTTGTGTTAGTATATCACATTGGAATAAAAAAAATTAACCTAGATATGGATTATTGTTGTAAAAGAAATCTAGACATATATTGCAATAACAACTTCTTATACCATCAAAAAGAACTTCAAATTATGCATGTGAATCATACCCCACTTTATATGTACTTCCATCCTTGAGAAGATGCATAATGAATGGTGCCCGCAATGAAAAGAGTATACGTCTTGGAGTCCATTTTGATGTCTTTTGGTTAAAGGAAAATCATGTGATAATTGTTGATAATTGGAAATGGATGAATTTTATAAATAATGACTTAGGGGTCGTTTACCCAAATGCTTACTCGGTAAGCGCTTACCGGTTAGATTCAACACTCTAACTTACTTTACTATGTAGATTGCATGTAGTCCATCAAAACGGTATCGTTTGCATCAATTTAATTACCCGATAAACGTTTACCGGGTAAGAGTCGTCACCCTCACTTACAGGGTAAGACTCTCCATCCTTATCATAGCTCTTACCGGGTAAGATTCTCGGCCCTTACCATGTTCATCCGATAAGGTAAATGACCAGATAAGCGTTTAGTAAACGACCGCTTAGTTGTAGCACTCCAAATCAGTTGAGGGCTAGATGTGTCATGTGTAGAAAGAAAAGTCTAATGGTTAAACTGTAATAAATACAAAGTCTAATAATGTGTATGTGTGTGTGATTTGTTTGAAAGAAATAGGAAGGGGAATGGTTGAAGGGGAGGGTTACCTCCCAAAATAGATTCACAACGGTAACGTCTTATTCTTATTCTTCTATCGTTCAAGGGCAAGGGGAGAACATGTAACGGCTTGCTTAGATCTCGTATCAATCCACATTTCATTTTTTTCCTTTCAGTCAGAAATGTCATGAGTACCTGGCTAAGGGGCAGTTGAGCAACTCAAGCGAACCGAGAGGCGGATACGATTTAACTCTTTGGTGAAGGATTAGGACTTCAGAAAGCTCGAAAAAGGGCATGTAGACTCTTCCTTTTTTACTTCCGTGGGGGACGCTTTTTTTCCAAAAAAAAACTCCGTTGTGCCATTTTTTTATCCTAATAGAAGAATTAGGGGTGCTCATGTTACATTGAAAGCATTTGAACAATCCAATTTAATGTTCGGTAGTTTGAAAAATCTCAACCCAACCCAACCCTACTCAAAGTGCAACCCGACCCAACCCAAACTGTACGGGTTTGTCGGGTTGATATTTTGACACATCAAAATATTCTCATAACCTTGAATATGTTGTTTTCTCTACTCATAATTCATTTTCAACATCAATAATTTGATTCAACTTAGCCATATTTCTCAAATCTTAAAGATATCGAATTCAACTATTTTTCTCAATTTGCATTTATATGTTCATTTATTGAATATATATATAGAGGGAGGTTTAGGGGAAAACCTAAAAAAAACGCAAAACTAAGGAACACCCTGGTGGCCCTTCATTTGAACGATATGCACTTGTGCATACATGTAAAAGTAAGTTGTTTTTTGGTTTTTATGCACTTGTACATGTTACAAATTGCTTGTATGCACAAGTACATACTATCCAGATGAAAGGCTACCAGGATGTTCCTCTTTTTTTCCCTTTTTTGAGGTTTTCCCTGACCCTATATATATATATATATATATATATATATATATATATATATATATATATGAAAGAGTTATATAGTGACGGATAAGAGATTGAAAATATATGTATATAAAGAGGGTACATAATGGCGTAATTGTCGTGTGTACATATTAGTAGAGACTTAACAACCATATTAAACCCAATAAATAAAAGGATATCGAGTTCATCGGTTGAATTAGAGACGTTAAAAATGATGAATCGACGTCGACTATAACCCCTAGCCTTCCAAGCTAACGATGCGGGTTCGATTCCCGCTACCCGCTCTATATCCTCTCTTATATATTTATCTTATATATTTATTCTATTATCTTACTATATTTATATATTCTTAAGATTATTTTACCCTAAGGTTTCTCGCGGTCAGGCAAGCGTGGCAGAGCGTAGCATGTATCCAGCCATCCGAACTACTTACTTTATTAATTTGCAAATTCTTCCTCAGTTAGTTAAAAGAATGAAATTGGCTGATAGTATCCACTAACTCCATATGCATCTCTCTATTTTCTCTACGGCTTTATTAATAATATATTATTATATTATTGTTATTGAATAGTTTAAATAAATATAAATTTTAGTAATAATACATTATTATAGTATTATAATTTTTATTATTTGATAACATATATTATTTTTATTATTTTAATTTCAATAACTTTTTATTTATCCTGTAATTTTTTATCTCAATGATTTTTATTTATGTATCAATTATTTTTTATAGTTTTTAAATTATTATGACTTTTATTGTTTTAATTTATAATTATTATCTTCTTTTAATTATAGTAAGTAAATTTTTATTGTTATAATTTTAATATTGTAATTTTTAATTATATATATCATGAACCGGTCCATGATTGAGAGAGAAATGTTTATAAAAAGTATATGAGAGAGAAAACTGATGTGACAGAAAAAAAAAAACTGAGATGGCAAAACCATGAATCTTTTGAGAGGTCCATGATTGTGGATGCTCTAAGAATTATGCCATGTGGATTGCATTGGATACTATACATCACTCTCATGCAACCAAACCTAAGGACACTTTGGAATTCTTCATATCTATCTAAAATTACTTATCAAATCCATTTATCGTTCTATATTTTACCAAATGTTATATATATATATATATATATAACATTTGGTAATATATATAGGGTCCCCTTTTTTTGTTAACCTTCTAATTAGTGTTAACCTTGTTAACTTTTTTGGACTAAAAGGAATCAAGATAGGTTACTGGTTTGGTAGGGGTAGTTTAGGAATTTCAGAATTTAATTATTTATGGGTTATTTACTTTCCTAATTTCATGCACAAGATATTTTTGGTAGTTATTAATGATAATCTTAATCTTCTAACACTCATTTTCATTTTTTTGGTAATTATTAATGATAATCTTAATTATCTAAAACCCATTTTCAAACATAATCTTTATCTTCACGTTCCAGAGATTCACGTTTTTTTTGCATAGATGCACGATTTCAAACTACATATATGCACATCATATAATTGCATATATGCACATCAGTTGAATATATGAAGATAAAAAGTGCATATATGCACAACTATAAATCTGTGTAAAGCTGCATATATGCACAAACATAATTCTATGTAAAATTGCATATATACACAACCATAACTATGTGTAAACCATAATATGTGTAAAATTGCATACATGCACAACCATAAAATATGTGTAAACCATAAATATATGTAAAATTGCATACATGCACAACCATAAATATGTGTAAACAAAATATCGTGTATCCATAAGAATAATCAAACTAACATGACAAATAATCATATGCACAGTGTATGTGCATATATGCACATCGGTTGCATATATGAAGATCAAAAAAGTGCATATATGCATTTAAAAGTGCATATATGCACATCATAGAATTGCATATATCCACTTCTTAGAATTGCATATATGCACTTCAAGAACCATCTAACAGCTCAACCTAATTACTCTCATCCTTCATCCCTTCTTCCTCCTCCTCCAACCGCACTCTCGATTATTATCCAAAACCTCTGAATCCATTTTATGAACATGAGCAGATTTCTGCTTCTCGACACCAAGCTTGTATATACCTTCATCAACTATGGATTTCCGTATTACTTTGTAAATTTTGACGCACTCTTTACCATAACCAGATGAAATCATGCACTCTGCTATCGCTTTCAGATCCTTCATAACTCCTTCTGCAACATCTTCAACCTCACCGATCAATTCCCCTGTAGCTTGTATCTCGTCATCAGATTCCTCCGCAAAATCAGATAAACTAGATCGCGTGGAAGTCCTGGACGATCGAGTGGAAACAGATTCAGGATCCAAGTGCGCTCGATTCAAGGACAGAATCTGGTAAAACTCTTTCTCCAACCGCTTCTTTGGCATAAGTGGAGGTCTCTGGATCCCATTTGACGATGAGTGGCTCCACAACCTCGAGCGTATGAACCATGACGGAATCGGACAAACTCCGGGACGGTGCTGGTAAGATGAAACGTGAAGGGGAAGGATAGTGAGCGATGAAAGAAGATGAAGATCGTTTGGGAGAGAAACCAAATTTCTTCATGATCGATTAATTGACTTGTTGAAGAAGATGAAGGAACGTGAGATTCTGATTCAGATTGAAATTGAGATCGATTAAAGGGATTGTGTTTGGTATTTTGAATAGAGATTGGAGAGAGAATATCAGGTCCTTAAATGTAGCCCATATTTGTTAATAGTTTCCTTATCTGATATTTACACAGTTTTGTTAATTGACAATAATACCCCTGTGCATATATGCTTCATATGAACTCAACCGTTTTTTTTATTTAATTATGAATTTAAAATGCTTTTAATCTTAGCCATTGATTTTGATGATTAATGGCCCAGATTAGTTAACAAGGTTAACACTAATTGAGTGGTTAACAAAAGAAGGGCCCTTTATATATATATATATATATATATATATATATATATATATATATATATATATATATATATATATACTGTAAATCATGTTAATAATTCAAAACAAAGAGCCGTTGGTGTGTAGATCAATTGGTAAAGAGGTGAGACGACTTTGTACAAATACAATATAGGTCATGGGTTCGATCTCAGCCGTCCACCCCTCCCATTATAGCCTTAGCCGTTGAGTGAGTTAGGAGATGTCCCATCTCATTCGTGTCCTTGAAAGCATGTTCAGTCTGGAACCAGTTGGGATTGTCGGTCATCAATTTCTGTCCAAATTCGAAACAAAGAACCTCCCACATATAAACATTTATAACCATGGTCTTTGATCGTGTATACTTACTATGTTAAAGATCTAACACTATTATTATATGAAAACAAGACAAAAGAATAATCGATATGCCAGCTAGAAACGAATATGACTTTTGTTGTCTATTTAACTGCCAAATTTTAGATGTAACATGTATGGTCATCATTTATCTTGATGATGTATGTTTTTTCTAAATAAAAATTATCATATATATATATATATAGAGGAAGGTTCATGTGAGGAGCGCGTCAAAACGTGAGAACGTGAGGAGCACTCCCATGCTTCTGATCACATATGATTTACAACGCTAAAAAATCGGAACTTTCTCGAAAATTCGCGCAAAAGTGGCGCGAGGCGTGGCGCGATGCCGCAGGTCGCGGATCACATGTGATTCAACACTGTAAATCATTAATGATTCATAACTGTCAATTCGAGTCCAGATCAGTTGTGAATCATATGTGATCCACAACTGCGAATCACATGTGATTCATAACTGTCAATTGCTCCTCACGTTCTCTTAAATTGGTACGCTCCTCGTTTGAACCCTCCTATATATATATATATATATATAATTTGTTATGGTATCTGCTTATAATATTCAAAATACATTTAAATAAGGGGAAACTTCAAAAAAAACCCAACAAAGTTTCTTATTTTGAATGATTAAGTAATAAAATATGTTTTTAATGAAAATACCATAGAACTTTATTATTTTGAACAGTTAAGTTCCCAAACTTTCCTTTTTGAATAAATAAACCATCAACTTTTAAAATTGGTTACTTACATCATGCTAACCTAAAGAAGCTACCTGAAACTAGGCATGGCAATTTGACCCGATCCGGTGGGAACCCAGTCCACCCGGCCCGACCGGGGCCGGGGATTCCCCGCCAAACCGGGTACCGGGGCCGGGGTGACCATCCCTCGACCCGCCCCGGACCCGGTATATATATATATATAATTAAAATTTTATTTATTTTATATATTTAAAATATATAATAAATTTTAAAAATATTTATTCCTTTCCAATTTGTAATCATCTCAAATAGTTGTTAAAAATATTTATTTTTTCCCAATTTTAAAAATAGTGCAACAAAATATTTGTTAAAAAGCCAAAAAAACAATCGGGTCGGGGAACCGGGTCCAAACCGGGGACGGATGTTGACCGGGTCTTGACCGGGTGTTGACCAGGTCTTGACCAAAAGTTGACCGGGGCCGGGGTTGGTATCCCCGTACCCGCCCGGGGCCGGGGCCGAGGGAGGGTATCACAAACCGGGGCCGGGGCCGGGGATGGCGATCCCCGCCCCATACCCGCCCCGTTGTCATGCCTAACTAAGAAGATTTAAAAGTAAAAAGAACATAATTCATTTTTACCGTCTGCAAACCCTACGTCCTTCAAACCCCATCGTTGTCCACTCTCTATCACCGTCCATCATTGCGCCGAACCTGCCATCGATCTTCCTCTTTTTGATTGTTTTTTGTTTTTCCGATTATCCATCTTTTTTAGTTTTTTATATGTCAATACGTGTTTCATTAAGTTGTTGTAAAATAGTGAGAATTGAAAGACAAAAAAATATCAAAAAAGAGGGAGATCGATGTCAAGGGCCAACAACGACGATGAGTAGTATGGAGAACAAAAAACGATGGGGCGTTGGGAAGTGGTACCAGATATTGTCCGCTTTGTCCACGCATTCGATCTCACGATTTTAAAATGCGTCTGATATGGGAGGTCTCAAGTTCCTCTAATAAGGCAACATTTGTTCCCCTCCCCAACCAATGTGGGATCTTACAATTGTGGTAGAGAAATAATTTTATCATAATAATGTAAATTATTTGGTTGGTGTACAAGAAATGAAAGACATAAAACTGATATCATTTATTGTCAATACCCACCCCTACAGACAGTTGAGACTGCCTCAAAGCCTACATCCTTACCCAATCTCCACCCCACCCCCTACCCTACCCTACCCCACCCCTACCTCACTAGAAACAAACCAAATCCTACAACTATCCATCCTAGTTTTAACTTGTCCCAAATCCAATTTTAATTACTTTTGAAGTTTTTGTTGTTTTGCTTGGATTGGTGTAGTATTGATGGATGCATTCCACATGTAGTGGAAGCCTAAAACAAAAATTATAAATACTATTGGTTTAAGTGTCTATATTATCATTTAGTTTGTTTTAAGGTGAGTGTTAACTTTTAAAAATGAAAGTTCACTTTCTCATTCTACTAGAGTAGAGTAGTAGACTCTATTTGTTTTTTATTTTAAGCTTTTAATTATCACTTATGCCTAATTCGATTAGACATTTTATAATTTAGACCGTTTATTTTTTATTTATTTTCAGTCTCTTATTTCTTAATATGGCCCGAACAAAAAGTGGTAACCGTATCTCTTAATCTCTTCTTATTTCCGTCCAGCACCATTTTTTCGATTTCAAGTCAGTTTTGGTCCAAGTGTTCTCGGAATTTGCAAAAATGCAAAACACGAAGATTATAGATCTGTGTGTTGGCTTTCATCTTGAATCGCTTAAATCGGGGCTACAGCGTGTGAGATGATTAAAACTCCACAACCTCGCAAATCTGTTAGCATCCTTCCTTTGTTTCTTTTTTTTTCGTTCCGTCCCTTCAATCATCGATGTTCACTTCAATTGACGTATTTAATTGAAATTTTGAGGAATAAAATAGACAATTATACATATTCAAACGTTTGTCAGTTTACAAAAACAATTAGTCTTATTGATTCAGATTTCGAACTTCAACACCACCTCTTAAAAATTAGAAGTGAAATCAGAATTCAGACTTAAGCACCTCTTAACAAACAAACGCCACCTTAGTTATGAGATGAAGGAAAAAAGTTATCGATATAATTAGGGGTAAATTTGTCCTTTTGTTAATTAAAAAGTGTAATAGTTACATATTCCCAAAATTGTATGTATTTTTCGTTGTGCACATTTATTGTTGGGACGAAAAGAGTATTCATTATTGGTACATTTTCATGAAGACCCAAATAATTATATATGATTAGATGGAAAATATAGGTTTGGGTCTTTAGGGATTCTCCTCAATGGTCACAAGTTCGAGTCCTGCAAGATTACTAAGATTTTCTTGGCTATTCTCTAGGGCTCCTGAGACTAGTCGAGACGTGCGTAAGCTGGTCCGGACACCCATGGTTAACAAATAATAATAATAATAATATAGGTTAAAAGATGGACTTAAACATTCTACTAATTTTCTTATAATTGATGCTCTTTTTGTTTCCACAGTTACATTTACTGATCTTGTAAATCATGTTAAGGGGTTGTTTACTACATAGTTATTGTCTTTTACCGGTTAACTAAATACATGTTGTCTTTTAGTGGAAAAAACGTTTACCTGATTAAAGATGATGGTCTTTAACTGTGCCATTTTGCTACCAAGAATCTTACCCGTTTAGTGAGGATAGTGACTCTTACCTAGTTAGTGTGCTTATCGAGTAAGAGACGCTTATACTATGCTACTTTGATGACCAATGATCTTACCTGGTAAGGTAGGTTAGGATGATGATTCTTACCTGATAAACATTTACTCACTTTGTGTTGATAAACAACCTTTTAAGTGTCAAAATCAACCATACATTTTCTCCATTATATCTAATGTCAGAAAAACGTTAAAAGTATTTCTTAGATTATCTTTTAAGCGAGACTAATAAAACAATTGGTACCGAAACATTAAAAGCAACGGCACAAAGATACCCTTAAACGCATGAAAACCGAAAGAGAAGTAATTTCCATTTATACCCTTACAAGTCTAGCATCATTGGAAGGTATTTTGTTGTTTACTTATATCTATAATAGTAATTTCAAGATTCTCTTTGAAGCAAAAAGATGAAATGGAAGCCATGGTTGCATGTAGCCCCATTGATGTAAAACCTACCCCTTATACCATACAAGATTGTCTTGGAATTTCTTTCAGCCTTTTATGTCTCAACAACAATGAAAATATGCCACTTTTGTCTTGGATGGTCCATTTTCTTTGTACAAAGGCATGGTCAATATTAACTATCTTTTTTTTACTTTAATTTAAGTACAATAAACTTATTTATTTAAAAAAAAAGCCAGTTGGATTATACTCTCTCCGTCCCAAAATAAATGTCCACAATGAAAAATGCACAAAGTTTTAGAAGTGTGCAATTATTACACTTTTTAATAAACCAAAGTACAATTTTATCCTTAGTTATAGAGAGAGAGAAAATTTATACATCACATAATTAAGGGTAGAATGGAAAAGTGAAATTATACTTTTGAAAGTGGATACTTATTTTGGGACAAACAAAAATAGTAATGTAGACACTTATTTTGAGACGGAGGGAGTAATTTATTTCTAACAAGATCAATAGGTATAATAAAAAAACAAAATAGAATGAACCAATTAAAAGATAGACAAAATATAATTAGATACATCTTTTTAGTCTTAAATATCTTATCATTATTTTAATAACTTGGTTTTTCTAATCATATTTTCTACATTAATTAATGAATCTGTCTAGCCTATCCATTTTACCCAATACTACAACATCACTTACTCAACTACTTCAACCAACCCTTTCAATGCCACTAAATGGGTTGGTAATGCTACTTAAAATCCCTTTCAATGCCACTAAATGGGTTGGTAATGCTACTTAAAATCAACCCCATGTGCTTGTTAATGTTCTTGAAAGGCAAACAATGTTATTAGTGACAAACACAAGATTTTAAGGTAATGGGATTGTTATTATTATAATAACAATGAAAGAACAATTAAATTATATTTAAATAAATATATTATTTCATAAAATCAAGATATATTTATTATATGTAGGTGATGCTTTAATGTGTTTGTTATAAATTCAAGATTTAAACAACAATGAAGACACATATTGAAGAGTTTATACGCAACTTTGCACTTATTGGATGATTATAAAATTGAGTAACGAATAAAACGACTTGAATATGCAACGGGAGTTCTTGATATTTATGTGTTATGAGAGTTCGTTGGTTTCGTTAACAATTTGAAGTTTTGGCAAAAATATAATCGTACGACTTCGTGTTGGTTATTTTTAAGTCATTTGAAAATTGAAACATATTGTTGTATCATACACCGTTAGTAGAGTAGATGTTTCATGTCACATCCCCATTTGTCCATCGGTCGTGAGTCGTGACATCATGTCATGACTTGATAATGTACGGAACACCATAAACGACATCTCATCACATCTTAGTGGAAGACTTAAACATTATTACAACTTATACAATTGAATTACGAGTTCCAAACTCAAAACTTTAAATGACAGTGTTTACCGTGCCATAAACCTTAGATCATAATGACTATTAACACAAGTCTCTACACGGCTACACCTTAACCTTTCATTGCATTCTACCTTGTGTGTTCCCGATGCATTACTGGCAAGCTTAACGCTTAGTAGTTCATAGTTCTAGGTAAGCAACGATAATTCACCTCATCAAGTGAAGCATATTCAAATTGTTATTCATAGACTCGTTAAACATGTAAATCATGTGTATGAATAAGTGGTATGTAAATAGCTTGTATTGATATATATATATATATATATATATTAAAAAAACATGAATCCCATAGATACGTTTTTCTTGCACCAAAATAGTCTTTCACTTATTCATCATGTTCTTGTTCCATTTAAAGGCTTAATACCCCATATTCACTCCAATTCGATGCTAATTCGTTCTAGGTCGTTGTAGGCTACTAAACGAGCATAAAAACGTAAGCTTGACGTTTAAGTCATACCTTAATTGATTGATAAACTCCTTGAATAAGTGAATTCTTTTTCCACTTGAAATCCCTATAACTTTATAGAATGAAAATTATGTTTTACAAATACTAATAAATTATATATTATGTTTATTTATTTATTCAATTGTTGTTAATTTGGTTAATTTGTTAAAGAGGTGTATGAAATAGACTTCAAAATAAAATTAACCTAATAAAGAACACACCATCATAATGAAAAATAAATTGCACAATATCTTTAAATGTTTTTTTTCTTCTACTTGATTGTTGTTACTTAGTTATTTCTTCAATATTTTACAAAATAACATTCATGACTAAACGACGGACATGGAAATATTACGTCGTGTTGTTGGATTATAATGGGTGTTCGAAAATACTTCTAGGAACATTCACGCATCATCCTTATATTTATTCGAATAAGACGTATATCAGAATGAGCATCAGACATAAGCACAAAAGTTGTATATTTAAGTAAGAAATGTCGTTATCTATATTATTCTAGCTATGAAAAAACATAAATTAACAATTGATGAACACTAATGTATTGATAAAACTACGTATGAATCGATATTGTATGGTAATTAATTTTTACGAATATGAAATTTGTGAGATGATTCACACTTATGTTCTTTTTGTGTGTTTGATAGTAGAAGCACAAGAATGTATTATATGATGTACATAATATGGCATGGTATCATGAGAGAAGTGTTATTTTTGGTGAGAAATACTTTTAAACCGTTGATTATTTTTAATCAAATACCCTCCTACAAATTGTGGCTTAAAAGTGAATTGATACGGTGCATCTCGGTGCATCTTATCTCGGTGCATTCCATCATAATGTTCGTCCATTTCTCATCGAACAGTTGATAACCACCTTTCACGTTTTTTAGCAAATTTGACACTTCTAACTGGAACCCAACCCTTTGTAATATGTGTTAAAGTTTAAGAACAAATACTTAATACATGATGGGTTTGAGTTGACAAATGAAAATCTTGATGCATAAGCATATATTAAAATCAATGTTCTAATTCAACACAATCCAAATCATTACCCAACTTGTCTATCTTACTCTTTAGGGGCGTTTGGTTCATTTTAAGGATTGAGAATATGAATGAAAATAGGAATGTAGGAGAATGGGAATAGGAATGAGCATTCCATTGATGCTGTTTGGTTAAACCAGTATAATTAATAAAAAAATATTTTATATAATATTTTTAATACAAATATATAACGTCCCACATGAAAATAAAAACTAGTTTCATTCAACATCGAAAAATGAGAAAAGATGACTGAGCGGGAATAAGATTTCCATTCCCCCAATTTGGTCAGGAATGGAAATTAATGGATTTGGGGTAATGAATCCATTATATTATATCAAACCAAATAGCAGTTTTCATTATCATTCTCATTCCTTACCATTCAATACTCCCAACCAAACACCCCTTGTATTTTCATCAAGAAAGTAATATAATCAATATAATTATAAATTTTAATTTACATGTATTATAAATATTGAATTAAATATTTTAAAGTATTTTGGTGAAAGAGAAAAAAAGGGAAATGCATTAAAGATGTGGTCTCTTTTGTCTTTGACCAATTTACCCTTTGTTTTATTATCCCCACTTTTTCTTTGGTTTATGGGGTTGTAATTTGTTGCGTAATTTGCGGAACCGATTTTCATCCAAATTCTTTTTAATTACTTTGGGATTACAAAACAATTTGTATATTAGTTTTATTGAATTGGAGCAAAGTTCAATCAACTCCTTTTTTTATCAATAAAAAACACAAATAAAATCTTTATGTATATATCATCCCCTCTCTATAAATATATAGCAATAGAGGACGAGGTTCAAATGAGAGAACGATAAAAAAAAATCACTTTCGATTTTACAGTGAAATTGAATACACAAGGTTGTATGATTGACTTAAGTTGCGGTTAATATCGTGATATAATCACACGTGATTTTGTAAAATCAGATATGATTTGGTCATTTTTGTGTGTTCTTATTTTGACATTTCAATCTCTCTCTCTCTCTCTCTCTATATATATATATATATATATATATATAGAGAGAGAGAGAGAGAGGTGGGTTCATACGAGAACGCTAACTATTTAAGAAAACAAGGAAAACAGTTGCTATGTACAAAATCATATATGATTCACGTACAAAATCATATATGATTAATTGATTATGCGACTTTTCCTGCCACTTTAAGTCGCGGCCAAAGTCGTGCGTGTCCAGTTTTTGCAGTTAATGTAAAATCACATGTGATTTTGCACATGATTTGCTATTTTCTTGTTTTCTTAAATAGTTAACGTTCTCGTTTGAACCTTCCTCTATATATACATGCCTTACATATATCAGGTAAAAGACATTATTCCAAAAGATATGAAAATGAATATTATGATTTTCATTTTGGAAACCATTTTTTAAAGCACAACTTTAAGGTCTACAATAAAACATCTCAAACATTTAAGGGATTCGGTTACCAGATTTTTAGGCGGAGGTTCAAATGAGAACACCTTTATTTTATAAAAACGCAAGAACACCTTTATCACATGTGATAATACATATGAGTGGACCTGGTGGTGTGCAAAAGAAACCCGTGATCTCATGCCTAAGGTCGTATGCGTCTCTAATTTAGTATCACATATAATGAGTTATAGTATAACATCAAGATCAAGAACACCCTTATCTTTGTCAGTATATGTCGTTTATAAGATAAGAAAAGAGGTAATTTAATTATTATATCAATGGTTAATCGAAAAATGATACAAATCTACTTTAAGTGATCTTTGTTTTCAGCTCAAAAATGCAAGGAAAGAAAATGTGAAACAAGGAGCTTTAAATCGAAAATAATGAAAGAACGGTTTAACAAAGAACTATAAAACTTACTAAATGGTCTTTGGTCTAGCGGTATCGGAAGTCTTGACCAACTTGAAAGATCATTTAATGTAGTTGAAATAACTGAATTTCAATGGTCAATGCTAATCGCTTTTGGTCCCAAATCTTTGGGGGTTGCTTTTTCCAATAACGTTTTTTGGACTTCTATGAGGTCATGGGTTCAAACATCACCAAAAGTGAGGAGGGCGTGTGAGTTTATTTGTTGCATTTGTCGTATATAAATATTATATACTTAAAAAACTATAAAATTTTGTGTAACAACCTGATTTTTATGCAACTAGTTGCACTCCCTTGTGACCAGTGGCGGATCCAGAATTTTTTTCGGGTGGGTTCACCTTTAAAATAGATTAAAGGTCCGTAAAATCGTCCGATATATTTTTAGCTTAATCCACGGTTTTCGAGGGATTTTTAACGTTTTCTTGGTTGATTTCAAGGGATTTCTAAGTTTTTTTTGACGATTTCGAGACTTTTTCAGTTTCTTAGTTGAGTTCGATAGTTTTTTTGGTCGATTTCAAGGTAATTTTTTTGGTTGATGGGGTCCCATACAAAAAATTAGGTAGGGGGGGGGGGGCTATCATAAAAATTTTATTAAAAAAAACATTTTTAACCTTTAAAAGTTGGTTTTTTGACATTTTAACTGGGTCCCTTCCTCCAACCTTCTCTAGCCTACCTTCGCCACTGCTTGTGGCGATCAAGGGGCTATTTTAAACGGTTTGCTTATGAAGTTAACACTAAGACCATCTCCAATGAGGTCACTAAATCTTACATTAAACACTAAATTTGATGTAAATAACACTATTTACATCTCCATTGGGGTCTCTATTTTTCACACTAAATTTAGTGTAATGAATAGTATTACACTAGATTTGGTGTAACATTATTCATTTACACTACTTTTTACACTAATTTTAACTTTGGTGTAAAAAATAGTGTTACTCATTGGAGAAGAATTACTATTAACATTAAAATTTACACTACTTTTTAAATTTGATGTTAAATATAGTGTGACCCATTGGAGATGCCCTAAGGTTAGTGTTTTTAGCGTGCCATTAACACTAAGGGGGCGTTTGGTTCACGGATTCTGATGGAAATGGAATGTCGAATTCGATGACCGAATTCCATTCCTTCGTTTGGTTCATTCTTTTCGACGAAAAAGAATGTCCAATGTAACAACCCGAAATTCTAAGTAGGTATCGAAAGTTTGGGGGCCGAAGATTAAAGAATGAAAGTTGGACTTGAGGGGCCTTAGGGCAATTAGTGAATAGTATGTATGGCCTCAAATCCCTAGGGCAGCCCCTCTTTTGTTTTAGAAATCAGTATTTGGCATTTGTGGGTTGTGTCTGGCGGCTAAGACAAAGAGAAGGAAGAAGAAAGAAGAGTTTGAGATGAATTCAAGGAGGAAGTGACTCAAAGAAGATTAAGTAAGGTAAATCTTTCATTTCGAATTCTTCTGATTGTTGTTGTACTCCTCTTGTTAATTGGTTTGGATCCAGAAGATTTATTTGGATGATTCTTTGAGTTTTCACCATTTTTCCCTTGAAATGGGTTTTGTGGGTATTTGTCTTAATGAACCGATTTAGAGGATTATAAATGGATTAAGTGAGTGTTTGGAGTTGGTGGATGAACCCTTGTGGTTATCTAATCAAACTAGTGACTAAAATCGAGTGTAAATCACTTTTAAGAATCCTAAGTTCGAACAGCCGTAGAGTCTGGACGTTCTTATTCGGTAGTGTCCGGACGATTTTGCAGGTGTCCGGGTGAGTACCCTGTGAGAGTGTCCGGGTGTTTCTTGGTATCCGGGTAGCTGAAGTCTCCGGATAAGCTTAGTGTCCGGGTAGTTTTGCCCGGATAAATCTAGCGTCCGGAAAAGTGTTGCGTCCGGAAAAGTGTTGCGTACGGACAATAGTGGTATCCAGACAATAGCTGTATCCGGAAAGGTGTATCCGGACAGTAGAGGTATCCGGACAATAGCTGTGTTCGGATTGAGTTCTCCGGACAGAAGGGCGAAATGTTTATTCTGATGTGAATCTATTGCCTTAGGTGTTCGTTTGGGTTAGCTTGGAAGTATTTAAGAAGTGCGTTGTACGTCAAGCAAGGTGAGTTTTCTAAACTAAAATGTGTGGCTTTTAAAGTGTTTTCAAAATGTGTTATGAATGTTGAGAATTGCCATGCTTTATTATTATGCTTTAATTGCATGAAAGTTGTTTAAAGTTTTATGTAGAATGTATGCATACATCAAGGAGACGTAAACTGGCAAAGACGGGAGAGTAGTCCCGCCAGCTCTCGTGCGGGAAGGGAGGTCCCTATATGCCAGGAGCGAGGCTCCGCAAGGCAGCATGAGGCTGACTCGTTGTCACCTTCGGGTGGCTTCAGGGTGTCAGATTACGAGGAGGCGGACTTTAGTCCGTATATGATTTTGACGTGTTGAGTATGAATGTTGAAAGCTGAAAAGATAAACTGTTTTTAAATGCTTTGATAACTGTTAGGAGGGACTCACTAGACCTCATGGTCTAACCCTCGCATTTTCAAATTTAAAACCCTTTTCAGGTAAGCAGGTTTCCAGGAGCTCGGGCAAATAGGCTGAGCTTAGCAAGAAGAGTCAAGAAGCTTTTGACCAAGTGTCAGTTTTCGCAAGCTTTTTTTTTTATTTGTCAGAAAATTTGACCAAGTGTCAGTTTTCGCAAACAACAGTTGCGAAAACCACCAGTATGCGTAAGCTGAAGAAACGAACAACCAAAGTTTTCGCAAGCAACAGTTGCGAAAAGTTAGACTTAGAAAATCTTGAAGAGATCTGAGGTATGCGTGACAGAGGGATACGCAAAGTTACTGTTTGCGTTTCTTTGGCTTGCGAATAGTTACTGTTTTCGTGACTTTGAGTTGCGAAAAGTTACTGTTCTCTTGACTTTGAGTTGCGAAAAGCTACACTTAGATTCTGATGATCTTCAAAAGATGATGAATCTTGCGAAAAGTACGATGAGTCTTGCGAAAAGTTGATGAATCTTGCGAAAAGTCCTGATCTTGCGAAAAGTTCACAAAAATCTCAAAAACGTCTGAAATCTGAAAAATCTCTGCAAGAAACTTCATAGATAAGCTCGAAATCGATGTCTGAACACTTTATCTTTGAACAACAACCTCTGGAAAACACTGAATCTGAGTCTGAACTGATCGATCAGAGAACACAATCGCACAAACCAAAATTCTTGAAAAACACAAAATTGATCTCCAAATCTTTGAAATTAGCCCTCGAACCTTGAACAATAAATGTTCCTCTATCAAAAACAAATCCAATGAGCTAAGATTTGAACAAAATCGATAAAAAATCACCAAAATTTGATAAAATCTCAAGAAAACGAGATTTTCTTGAAAAATCAAGAAAATCAATCAAATTTCCTTGAGAATTCCGCAAATTTGATTTGTTAGATCAGTAGAAATTCTCCTCTAAATCTTGAATCTGCTCTGATACCAATTGTTAAACCCTAAAGATCAATCAAGATATAGAAGATGTGAATTCGTCATCCAATTATCAAGAACACTGTTACAAGCTCTCTAAGGATATGAGTTATGAGTTATGAGTTATGAGAGACTTCTCTAAGAGTCTCTTAAACTAACACACAACAAAACCTATTTATACTAAACACATTACAAGGTGTAAACAACACAATACAACTCAATACATTGACTTTGACTTTGACCTTTCTATATTTAAACCTTGAAGACATATTGCACTAACATGTCAGATTACGAGGAGGCGGACTTTAGTCCGTATATGATTTTGACGTGTTGAGTATGAATGTTTAAAGCTGAAAAGATAAACTGTTTTTAAATGCTTTGATAACTGTTAGGAGGGACTCACTAGACCTCATGGTCTAACCCTCGCATTTTCAAATTTAAAACCCTTTTCAGGTAAGCAGGTTTCCAGGAGCTCGGGCAAATAGGCTGAGCTTAGCAAGAAGAGTCAAGAAGCTTAGTGACACTCTAGTTATTAGTTTTTCTCAGTTGTGTAGGTCGTTTCCACAAACCTATTTGAATATTTGTAACGAAATTTTGAGACCGTGATTTTGGGATGTTATGAAATTGATGTTTTGCATGATTATTTTGGTTGGGTCTTTATAGTTGGTATCAGAGCCATAGTTTAAGGGATTTAGGTGACCGAAAGAAGCCTAGACTTAAACTATGAGAAGTAGAATCACAACTGAGAAACAGGAATGCGTTAGGAGAGCACTATTTTAAGGTAGGATTGATAGGGTATTGAGGACGGTCATGTAAGGTAAGTTTGGAGTTACATCTGGCCAGTGTAACTGTGAACTTACAGGTACATGTATGTGCTTAAACTACCTTGTTATCCTGTGTCGTGGCTCTAGGGAGTCTTCTATGCGTTATTAGGCCTTTGTTAGTGAGTAAACTTTCCGTTGTTTTGCTGCTACATCAGAATGTCTGCAAGATCATTGAGAAGTAGATCCATACCAGAGGCAGTAGACGCATGAACCAAGAGTACTACACTGCGTGAGGAAGCAGTAAGAGTCGAGGAAGAACAAGTGAATCAACCAAGAGTGGTAGCCACTCGTGGACGAGGGAGGGGTCGTGGAAGACCTAAGGGAGCGGTGCCGAGAAAAGCGGCGACGGAAGCGGGGGCAACAACCGCCAAGGAAAAGGGTAAGAAGAAGAAGGCAACCGTCAAGCGTACGACTAAGAGTATGCTATGACTGGGAGGGCTTTGAGGGCAGGACAGTATCGGGTGTTTCAAGAAATCTAGATGAAAATGTCCTGAATGATGGGCCGATGCAACCGTGCCAAACCTATCTGTTACACTATTGCATGCTTAACCTACCTTATTGTTCCAGAGTGGTAGTCAGAAGCTAATGTTTATGTCGTGTTTCAGTACTTTAGAGTGTCAGTAAGATCCCCTGAGGGGTAGACTGAGGCCCCTTGTTGGGGAGGTTTCATGAGAAGTCACTTATGTTGTGAGGTGTGTACATCGTAGAGAAGGAATGTTGCATAGAATATTATGAGTCGTCTAGAGGTAGCTCTTCGTGGATTCAGAGAGGATGAATGTTTGAGTTTGGGTAGGGCTCCTGTTTCGAGAGAGTTTAAGTTCTAGGAATCATGGAATAGATCAGTCGGGATGGTAAGGAAGGACTGTGTCGAAATCGTGAAAGTATCAATGGAGCTCTAGATTCTTAATCGAGCTTTTCTTAGGCAGGGTAAATGAAACGAGATGCCTATAGTAAAATGAAACCATGTAGAAAGGGAAAGTGAGATAGTTGATTAAAGCGAAATAGTATGAAATGGTTGAGTAAGTGAGATGTGGAAAGCGTGTTCAGCAAGTTATTGCATGACCGAAGGGGCGACCATTGGTCGTAGGTGGAGTGTCAAGGATAAGTTGCGTAAGTACAACGGTTGGCCTTGTTAGGGTGAATAGCCTTCAATTGCAAGTAGATTCTCATACATGGCGTTCTTTTATGTAACATGAAATTTTTCACGAGTTAATTTAAATGTTTAAATATAAATTTCGATCGAAAATGAGTCAGAACGTGCACACGTATGTTTAAAGAAAAAGTGATTTCATTCACATTGCACATTGAAATTTTGAGTCTAACGGGTTGCAAGGTATTTCACACTTTCATGATAAGTTAAATTGTTACAAAAAGATCGAGAAAACATTTGTCAGCAAAACTTTTACAATCCAAATGAGTTTAACATGTTGATATCATACAGAAGGGTGTGAGAACCGACTGGGTTTACTTGGCGTCGGTAATCTCTTTCGGAATTGTGTCGTATGAAAGGATTTTTCTTTCAACGTATTACTGTCATATTAACGCTGTTCAGGAATGAGTAAGATTAAGGTTCCCGGAAAGATGCATGCAAACGATTCTCGAATAGTTGTGCAGGGCGTTGAAGCTATAAAAGTGTTGGGGTCTTGTGTACCCAAATGTTTCCCAAACGTTGTTATTTAAAATGATGAAATGTGCGAAAAGATTTATTTACTGTATTGTCATGCATGAAGGCTATGAAACCACTAGGCCGTAGAGTATTACATTTTTAGGTAAGGAAGAACTCCGAGAGCGGAGAGGCGTTGGACAAGTCAGGGGAGAACGTATGTAGTTATGATTTATGTGTTTAAAAGGAGAGTTGGACCCTGGAGGAGTCGGGGATGAATGATAGTGTCGGGTGTATGAGGGTCTGTACCCTTGCTAGGTGATTGAGAACACAGTTGCCGAAGGGCGATGGTGTTCAGAGGAAGGACTAGGAGTCATCAAGGTATTGGTTTTAGCAACTCTTTATGAGTAGTGTTGTGAGGCAGAAATGAAAGGTCCACAGTGTGGGATTTGAGTTTTAAGGTGAGCTGGTAACATTGATGTTACTTGAGTAAGTTTTGAAGTAGGGGCGACGGGTTATGAAGTTAATTATGATATGTTGGGAGGAATAGGTCCCGTAAAGAACCCATGTTGAAGAATAGGTTAAGAATGTAGCTACAGGTTGTCTGTTGTAGAGGTCGACAGTCGTGCAAGATGGTTAAGACCGAAGGCTTGAACCAGAAGGTCGAAGGTTGGTAGAACACCTTGTGGAGGTGCTAAGTTAGTGAGAGACCGCTGTTGTTGATTAAGTGTCCTACTTACGAGGTGTGGAAGGCCCATATAAGAATAAAGTGTGTAGTACAATCGGAGTGAGTATAGACTATATCAGTCAGTAAAGAAACCTGCCGTGTCAATGAAGAGGCTCGGATAGTAAAGAGCTAGATAGAATGTTTGTGTTTGATCTAATTGAGAACTCGCGAGTTATAGTTCACCAAGTTGGAAAGGACTAAGTAGCAAGATAGACTCGATTTTGGTATTCAGGAGGATATGAAGGCAAGGTCGAATTGTGTGAATAATCTTGAGAAATCAGGGCTGCAGTGTGATGTTATGGGCAAAGGGTGTACGAAAGTGTAGTGACAGTATTGGTCAGGATAAACGTGCCAGCTAGTGTCATAGTGATGTGATGTTAGAGGGAGAGGAAGCACCAGATAGAAACCTTTTGTGGGTTTCGGTTGAGGTGTACAATTTGTTAACCGGATCGTTGGAGTCCGTAGGGTGTAAGTTGACGTCGTAGTATGATTATGTTCGGAATAGGACGACGGAGTGGTGGTGAGTAGTTACTCAAATAAGAAACCAATTGTTTGGTGGTTGTAAGAGTCGTTAAGTAAGCATACTTTGGGATCATTGGAAGTTTAAAGAAAATGATGGGTGTGTTAGTCAAAAGAGGTGGAATAGATGTGAATTCCTGAAAGAGTGTGAACTGTGGTATATGAGTGAAAGAATTGTCTGAGAAAGTAAAAGTTGGAGAGTAAAGAATGTGTAGTGACGTCGAACTCTAGTGTCGTTTCAAGACGACTTGTTTGAATGCCTTAAGTTAGGACTTTGGTGCAACCGTTTGGTTATGCAAGTATTGAGAAAGTGTTATCAACATGTGGATAGGTCAGGAGAGAGGGGCAAGTAATGTTTGATGAGCAGTGCTCCACGCTAACGTGGGGAGGTGAAGATAGTATGTCGGATTAAGTGAGTAAATTGGAAGTAGTAAATGTGGCAGTAATACCAGAAGGGTGCTGTGTTATATAGATTGTCAGTGATAAATGTGCGAACTTTTGGAATGAGTTTTGAGGAAGGGATTTGTGTATGATGTTGTGCAGGAAAGAAGTGGATTAGACGACTGAATGAGTTAAGTTAAGTGACCTTGTGAGAAATGTATAAATGAATTGGTCGTGCAGTGATTGAGCTAGTGAGAATAGTATGGTGTGACCATGGTTACTCCTCCCAGTTGAGTGAGGATAACCGGAGTTATGTGTTATATGTCTGAGCGAACGTGGTAATCAACGAGGAATTTATGTGTTTCAGGATAAGTTTAATTTGAGTAGGTGAACACTTCAACGATGGGTTTGGAGGTTCCTACTCTTAGTTGCGTATAAGTATGGAATGGTGAAGTGATGAGGATAAGAGAGTTGGTTGACGAACTGTGGTCGAGGTGGTCTGAGTAAGGGAAATGTTGGCCGCTTAGACGATTGTTGGTTGAGGGAAGTGATCTAGGATTGCTTGTATTGCGACGAAGGAACTCTGGGTTGTGAGTTGTCGGGACGTACGGGTTTGGCCTGGTGCCAAGTTGTCAAGTGTGTGTTTGTCTCTTGGTAAGTGAATACTATGTTGTGACGGAGATTTAGCCAGGTTCCTCCTTAAAGGAAGTATAGATGCTTGAGAAGCCTTAGTTAATCTTCTGTTGTCAAGGCCGATCGGGTAGGAACAATAGCCTACGAGTTAGGAGTACCGTAAGAATTGAAGGAAGTGCACCCATTGTTTACTGTTTCAAATTAAATGAGGTGTTTGCCTGGGTCAGAAGTGGTTTTACCTTGGGGAAGTGTCAGTTTTGGTGTGGGCAAGATACCCGCATCTTTTCCCAATAAGGAATTCCGGGGACGGAATTCTTTATAGGGGGAGTGTTGTAACAACCCGAAATTCTAAGTAGGTATCGAAAGTTTGGGGGCCGAAGATTAAAGAATGAAAGTTGGACTTGAGGGGCCTTAGGGCAATTAGTGAATAGTATGTATGGCCTCAAATCCCTAGGGCAGCCCCTCTTTTGTTTTAGAAATCAGTATTTGGCATTTGTGGGTTGTGTCTGGCGGCTAAGACAAAGAGAAGGAAGAAGAAAGAAGAGTTTGAGATGAATTCAAGGAGGAAGTGACTCAAAGAAGATTAAGTAAGGTAAATCTTTCATTTCGAATTCTTCTGATTGTTGTTGTACTCCTCTTGTTAATTGGTTTGGATCCAGAAGATTTATTTGGATGATTATTTGAGTTTTCACCATTTTTCCCTTGAAATGGGTTTTGTGGGTATTTGTCTTAATGAACCGATTTATAGGATTATAAATGGATTAAGTGAGTGTTTGGAGTTGGTGGATGTACCCTTGTGGTTATCTAATCAAACTAGTGACTAAAATCGAGTGTAAATCACTTTTAAGAATCCTAAGTTCGAACAGCCGTAGAGTCCGGACGTTCTTATTCGGTAGTGTCCGGACGATTTTGCAGGTGTCCGGGTGAGTACCCCGTGAGAGTGTCCGGGTGTTTCTTGGTATCCGGGTAGCTGAAGTCTCCGGATAAGCTTAGTGTCCGGGTAGTTTTGTCCGGATAAATCTACCGTCCGGAAAAGTGTTGCGTCCGAAAAAGTGTTGCGTCCGGAAAAGTGTTGCGTCCGGACAATAGTGGTATCCGGACAATAGCTGTATCCGGAAAGGTGTATCCGGACAGTAGAGGTATCCGGACAATAGCTGTGTTCGGATTGAGTTCTCCGGACAGAAGGGCGAAATGTTTATTCTGATGTGAATCTATTGCCTTAGGTGTTCGTTTGGGTTAGCTTGGAAGTATTTAAGAAGTGCGTTGTACGTCAAGCAAGGTGAGTTTTCTAAACTAAAATGTGTGGCTTTTAAAGTGTTTTCAAAATGTGTTATGAATGTTGAGAATTGCCATGCTTTATTATTATGCTTTAATTGCATGAAAGTTGTTTAAAGTTTTATGTAGAATGTATGCATACATCAAGGAGACGTAAACTGGCAAAGACGGGAGAGTAGTCCCGCCAGCTCTCGTGCGGGAAGGGAGGTCCCTATATGCCAGGAGCGAGGCTCCGCAAGGCAGCATGAGGCTGACTCGTTGTCACCTTCGGGTGGCTTCAGGGTGTCAGATTACGAGGAGGCGGACTTTAGTCCGTATATGATTTTGACGTATTGAGTATGAATGTTTAAAGCTGAAAAGATAAACTGTTTTTAAATGCTTTGATAACTGTTAGGAGGGACTCACTAGACCTCATGGTCTAACCCTCGCATTTTCAAATTTAAAACCCTTTTCAGGTAAGCAGGTTTCCAGGAGCTCGGGTAAATAGGCTGAGCTTAGCAAGAAGAGTCAAGAAGCTTAGTGACACTCTAGTTATTAGTTTTTCTCAGTTGTGTAGGTCGTTTCCGCAAACCTATTTGAATATTTGTAACGAAATTTTGAGACCGTGATTTTGGGATGTTATGAAATTGATGTTTTGCATGATTATTTTGGTTGGGTCTTTATAGTTGGTATCAGAGCCATAGTTTAAGGGATTTAGGTGACCGAAAGGAGCCTAGACTTAAACTGTGAGAAGTAGAATCACAACTGAGAAACAGGAATGCGTTAAGAGAGCACTATTTTAAGGTAGGATTGATAGGGTATTGAGGACGGTCATGTAAGGTAAGTTTGGAGTTACATCTGGCCAGTGTAACTGTGAACTTACAGGTACATGTATGTGCTTAAACTACCTTGTTATCCTGTGTCGTGGCGCTAGGGAGTCTTCTATGCGTTATTAGGCCTTTGTTAGTGAGTAAACTTTCCGTTGTTTTGCTGCTACATCAGAATGTCTGCAAGATCATTGAGAAGTAGGTCCATACCAGAGGCAGTAGACGCATGAACCAAGAGTATTACACTGCGTGGGGAAGCAGTAAGAGTCGAGGAAGAACCAGTGAATCAACCAAGAGTGGTAGCCACTCGTGGACGAGGGAGGGTCGTGGAAGACCTAAGGGAGCGGTGCCGAGAAAAGCGGCGACGGAAGCGGGGGCAACAACCGCCAAGGAAAAGGGTAAGAAGAAGAAGGCAACCGTCAAGCGTACGACTAAGAGTATGCTATGACTGGGAGGGCTTTGAGGGCAGGACAGTATCGGGTGTTTCAAGAAATCTAGATGAAAATGTCCTGAATGATGGGCCGATGCAACCGTGCCAAACCTATCTGTTACACTATTGCATGCTTAACCTACCTTATTGTTCCGGAGTGGTAGTCAGAAGCTAATGTTTATGTCGTGTTTCAGTACTTTAGAGTGTCAGTAAGATCCCCTGAGGGGTAGACTGAGGCCCCTTGTTGGGGAGGTTTCATGAGAAGTCACTTATGTTGTGAGGTGTGTACATCGTAGAGAAGGAATGTTGCATAGAATATTATGAGTCGTCTAGAGGTAGCTCTTCGTGGATTCAGAGAGGATGAATGTTTGAGTTTGGGTAGGGCTCCTGTTTCGAGAGAGTTTCAGTTCTAGGAATCATGGAATAGATCAGTCGGGATGGTAAGGAAGGACTGTGTCGAAATCGTGAAAGTATCAATGGAGCTCTAGATTCTTAATCGAGCTTTTCTTGGGCAGGGTAAATGAAACGAGATGCCTATAGTAAAATGAAAGCATGTAGAAAGGGAAAGTGAGATAGTTGATTAAAGCGAAATAGTATGAAATGGTTGAGTAAGTGAGATGTGGAAAGCGTGTTCAGCAAGTTATTGCATGACCGAAGGGGCGACCATTGGTCGTAGGTGGAGTGTCAAGGATAAGTTGCGTAAGTACAACGGTTGGCCTTGTTAGGGTGAATAGCCTTCAATTGCAAGTAGAGTCTCATACATGGCGTTCTTTTATGTAACATGAAATTTTTCACGAGTTAATTTAAATGTTTAAATATAAATTTCGATCGAATATGAGTCAGAACGTGCACACGTATGTTTAAAGAAAAAGTGATTTCATTCACATTGCACATTGAAATTTTGAGTCTAACGGGTTGCAAGGTATTTCACACTTTCATGATAAGTTAAATTGTTACAAAAAGATCGAGAAAACATTTGTCAGCAAAACTTTTACAATCCAAATGAGTTTAACCTGTTGATATCATACAGAAGGGTGTGAGAACCGACTGGGTTTACTTGGCGTCGGTAATCTCTTTCGGAATTGTGTCGTATGAAAGGATTTTTCTTTCAACGTATTACTGTCATATTAACGCTGTTCAGGAATGAGTAAGATTAAGGTTCCCGGAAAGATGCATGCAAACGATTCTCGAATAGTTGTGCAGGGCGTTGAAGCTATAAAAGTGTTGGGGTCTTGTGTACCCAAATGTTTCCCAAACGTTGTTATTTAAAATGATGAAATGTGCGAAAAGATTTATTTACTGTATTGTCATGCATGAAGGCTATGAAACCACTAGGCCGTAGAGTATTACATTTTTAGGTAAGGAAGAACTCCGAGAGCGGAGAGGCGTTGGACAAGTCAGGGGAGAACGTATGTAGTTATGATTTATGTGTTTAAAAGGAGAGTTGGACCCTGGAGGAGTCGGGGATGAATGATAGTGTCGGGTGTATGAGGGTCTGTACCCTTGCTAGGTGATTGAGAACACAGTTGCCGAAGGGCGATGGTGTTCGGAGGAAGGACTAGGAGTCATCAAGGTATTGGTTTTAGCCACTCTTTATGAGTAGTGTTGTGAGGCAGAAATGAAAGGTCCACAGTGTGGGATTTGAGTTTTAAGGTGAGCTGGTAACATTGATGTTACTTGAGTAAGTTTTGAAGTAGGGGCGACGGGTTATGAAGTTAATTATGATATGTTGGGAGGAATAGGTCCCGTAAAGAACCCATGTTGAAGAATAGGTTAAGAATGTAGCTACAGGTTGTCTGTTGTAGAGGTCGACAGTCGTGCAAGATGGTTAAGACCGAAGGCTTGAACCAGAAGGTCGAAGGTTGGTAGAACACCTTGTGGAGGTGCTAAGTTAGTGAGAGACCGCTGTTGTTGATTAAGTGTCCTACTTACGAGGTGTGGAAGGCCCATATAAGAATAAAGTGTGTAGTACAATCGGAGTGAGTATAGACTATATCAGTCAGTAAAGAAGCCTGTCGTGTCAATGAAGAGGCTCGGATAGTAAAGAGCTAGCTAGAATGTTTGTGTTTGATCTAATTGAGAACTCGCGAGTTATAGTTCACCAAGTTGGAAAGGACTAAGTAGCAAGATAGACTCGATTTTGGTATTTAGGAGGATATGAAGGCAAGATCGAATTGTGTGAATAATCTTGAGAAATCAGGGCTGCAGTGTGATGTTATGGGCAAAGGGTGTACGAAAGTGTAGTGACAGTATTGGTCAGGATAAACGTGCCATCTAGTGTCATAGTGATGTGATGTTAGAGGGAGAGGAAGCACCAGATAGAAACCTTTTGTGGGTTTCGGTTGAGGTGTACAATTTGTTAACCGGATCGTTGGAGTCCGTAGGGTGTAAGTTGACGTCGTAGTATGATTATGTTCGGAATAGGACGACGGAGTGGTGGTGAGTAGTTACTCAAATAAGAAACCAATTGTTTGGTGGTTGTAAGAGTCGTTAAGTAAGCATACTTTGGGATCATTGGAAGTTTAAAGAAAATGATGGGTGTGTTAGTCAAAAGAGGTGGAATAGATGTGAATTCCTGAAAGAGTGTGAGCTGTGGTATATGAGTGAAAGAATTGTCTGAGAAAGTAAAAGTTGGAGAGTAAAGAATGTGTAGTGACGTCGAACTCTAGTGTCGTTTCAAGACGACTTGTTTGAATGCCTTAAGTTAGGACTTTGGTGCAACCGTTTGGTTATGCAAGTATTGAGAAAGTGTTATCAACATGTGGATAGGTCAGGAGAGAGGGGCAAGTAATGTTTGATGAGCAGTGCTCCACGCTAACGTGGGGAGGTGAAGATAGTATGTCAGATTAAGTGAGTAAATTGGAAGTAGTAAATGTGGCAGTAATACCAGAAGGGTGTTGTGTTATGTAGATTGTCAGTGATAAATGTGCGAACTTTTGGAACGATTTTTGAGGAAGGGATTTGTGTATGATGTTGTGCAGGAAAGAAGTGGATTAGACGACTGAATGAGTTAAGTTAAGTGACCTTGTGAGAAATGTATAAATGAATTGGTCGTGCAGTGATTTAGCTAGTGAGAATAGTATGGTGTGACCATGGTTACTCCTCCCAGTTGAGTGAGGATAACCGGAGTTATGTGTTATATGTCTGAGCGAACGTGGCAATCAGCGAGGAATTTATGTGTTTCAGGATAAGTTTAATTTGAGTAGGTGAACACTTCAACGATGGGTTTGGAGGTTCCTACTCTTAGTTGCGTATAAGTATGGAGTGGTGAAGTGATGAGGATAAGAGAGTTGGTTGACGAACTGTGGTCGAGGTGGTCTGAGTAAGGGAAATGTTGGCCGCTTAGACGATTGTTGGTTGAGGGAAGTGATCTAGGATTGCTTGTATTGCGACGAAGGAACTCTGGGTTGTGAGTTGTCGGGACGTACGGGTTTGGCCTGGTGCCAAGTTGTCAAGTGTGTGTTTGTCTCTTGGTAAGTAAATTCTATGTTGTGTCGGAGATTTAGCCAGGTTCCTCCTTAAAGGAAGTATAGATGCTTGAGAAGCCTTAGTTAATCTTCTGTTGTCAAGGCCGATCGGGTAGGAACAATAGCCTACGAGTTAGTACCGTAAGAATTGAAGGAAGTGCACCCATTGTTTACTGTTTCAAATTAAATGAAGTGTTTGCCTGGGTCAGAAGTGGTTTTACCTTGGGGAAGTGTCAGTTTTGGTGTGGGCAAGATACCCGCATCTTTTCCCAATAAGGAATTCCGGGGACGGAATTCTTTTAAGGGGGGGGGTGTTGTAACAACCCGAAATTTTAAGTAGGTATCGAAAGTTTGGGGGCCGAAGATTAAAGAATGAAAGTTGGACTTGAGGGGCCTTAGGGCAATTAGTGAATAGTATGTATGGCCTCAAATCCCTAGGGCAGCCCCTCTTTTGTTTTAGAAATCAGTATTTGGCATTTGTGGGTTGTGTCTGGCGGCTAAGACAAAGAGAAGGAAGAAGAAAGAAGAGTTTGAGATGAATTCAAGGAGGAAGTGACTCAAAGAAGATTAAGTAAGGTAAATCTTTCATTTCGAATTCTTCTGATTGTTGTTGTACTCCTCTTGTTAATTGGTTTGGATCCAGAAGATTTATTTGGATGATTCTTTGAGTTTTCACCATTTTTCCCTTGAAATGGGTTTTGTGGGTATTTGTCTTAATGAACCGATTTAGAGGATTATAAATGGATTAAGTGAGTGTTTGGAGTTGGTGGATGAACCCTTGTGGTTATCTAATCAAACTAGTGACTAAAATCGAGTGTAAATCACTTTTAAGAATCCTAAGTTCGAACAGCCGTAGAGTCCGGACGTTCTTATTCGGTAGTGTCCGGACGATTTTGCAGGTGTCCGGGTGAGTACCCTGTGAGAGTGTCCGGGTGTTTCTTGGTATCCGGGTAGCTGAAGTCTCCGGATAAGCTTAGTGTCCGGGTAGTTTTGCCCGGATAAATCTAGCGTCCGGAAAAGTGTTGCGTCCGGAAAAGTGTTGCGTCCGGGCAATAGTGGTATCCGGACAATAGCTGTATCCGGAAAGGTGTATCCGGACAGTAGAGGTATCCGGACAATAGCTGTGTTCGGATTGAGTTCTCCGGACAGAAGGGCGAAATGTTTATTCTGATGTGAATCTATTGCCTTAGGTGTTCGTTTGGGTTAGCTTGGAAGTATTTAAGAAGTGCGTTGTACGTCAAGCAAGGTGAGTTTTCTAAACTAAAATGTGTGGCTTTTAAAGTGTTTTCAAAATGTGTTATGAATGTTGAGAATTGCCATGCTTTATTATTATGCTTTAATTGCATGAAAGTTGTTTAAAGTTTTATGTAGAATGTATGCATACATCAAGGAGACGTAAACTGGCAAAGACGGGAGAGTAGTCTCGCCAGCTCTCGTGCGGGAAGGGAGGTCCCTATATGCCAGGAGCGAGGCTCCGCAAGGCAACATGAGGCTGACTCGTTGTCACCTTCGGGTGGCTTCAGGGTGTCAGATTACGAGGAGGCGGACTTTAGTCCGTATATGATTTTGACGTGTTGAGTATGAATGTTTAAAGCTGAAAAGATAAACTGTTTTTAAATGCTTTGATAACTGTTAGGAGGGACTCACTAGACCTCATGGTCTAACCCTCGCATTTTCAAATTTAAAACCCTTTTCAGGTAAGCAGGTTTCCAGGAGCTCGGGCAAATAGGCTGAGCTTAGCAAGAAGAGTCAAGAAGCTTAGTGACACTCTAGTTATTAGTTTTTCTCAGTTGTATAGGTCGTTTCCGCAAACCTATTTGAATATTTGTAACGAAATTTTGAGACCATGATTTTGGGATGTTATGAAATTGATGTTTTGCATGATTATTTTGGTTGGGTCTTTATATCCAATTCCACCAGATTCCATAAATAAGTGAATTTGAAATTCCTTAGCAATCTTGAAGGATTTTGATGGAATTGGAATTGATGTAATGTTGTATTTTCATAATTCCAAATATACCCTTTAACTTAAATATAACATAATTTAATTTAATACTTTATGTTTTTATTTTATACTTTATATTTTTATTTTATTTTTATATTTATATTTATATTTTTATTTTTATTTTTATTTTTATTTTATTTTATTTTTATTTTTATTTTTAATTTAATTTTATATAATATAATTTGATACTTTTTTTTTCTCGAAATATATTTTTTTTTTTCAAAATATAATTTTGTTTGTTTGAAAATATATTTTATCTGGGTTGTGTATATTATATTTTTTTTGCGCATTAGAGCATTTAAAAATTATTTTATTAAAGTATTTTTAGTGAAAAAAATATATTTAATGATTATTTTATTAAAGAATTTTTTGTTTTAAAAAATTAAAACTTATCAAAAAGGGTATTTTGGTCATTTATAATAAATTCATTCCAATTCCAAAGCTACATTCTATTAACCAAACAGACAAATTCCAATTCATTTGACAGATTTCATTCCAATTCTGTCAACCAAACAGGTGGTCAAACCTGACAACGTTCCATTCCAATTCCTTCAAAGTCAAATTCTTTTGACAGATTTCATTCCATCCAAAAACATTCTGCGAACCAAACGCCACCTAAGAATTGCTTTCAGTGTTGGGGCTCTAAGATGGGAGTACTGATCTGAAGTGTCTTTAGAAACATTATTAGTGGGTCTTCAGTGACAATGACTGGTTTGTGATCAGTGACATTGATCTATTATGTGAGTTGACCAAGTTAGCAACCATTACCAAAGGGTCTTTGGCCTAGCGGTACGGGAGCTTTTGTCCTCGTAGGAGATCAGGGGTTCAAACCTCACCAAAGATAAGGAGGGTGTGTGAGTTTAATTGTTGCATTTGCCGTATATGAATATCATATACTTTAAAAAAGTTAGCAACCATTCTTATATGTTGATAATTATTTAATAATTGTTTTAGCGCCAAAATAACTATCTTTTCACCAAACATAATCGTCGGTTACCATATATGAATAAAGTATTTCAATCTCAATTCTAACACATGAAACACTAACATATTTTATTTGTGATTACTATGATTTTCTACCCGATAACAAGCGTGCAAATTTGGATCGTCGCTTAGTAGATTTTGTGTAACCCCGAACAATTGTACGATCCAAATACTACTTTTAGAAAGTATTTTCACACGATTCAAAGCTTTGTCCAAGTAATTTCATTGATCTACGACGAAAAACTATATTTTTTTAGTTTTCGACATCAAAGATTTTTAAAATTTGATACCGAGTTGTTCATGTCAACTGAAACACACAAACTTAGTATATCCCGTTCAAAAGCAAGGTATGGGAAGAGTGTGATGTATACAATCCCCTTACCTCTACTCTTACAGGGTAGAGGGGTTATTTTCGTGAAGACCCGACTTACGCAATTTAAAGAAGAAAAAACAAGATAACAAAAAAGGCACAAAAGAAACACATCAAATACGACAACAAGTTTGATCTAGACAGGAAATATATGCGTTCAATGAAGAAAATTTAAAAGTTTTACATCAATTTTGCTCGTCTATAATTTGTAGGTTGAGGTCGAAACATCATCTCTCTTAAATTACTAGTCATGTGGGCTGGTTAGGTTAGTAACCGACAAATATTTAAGTCAATATTAATCAAAGAAGTAGCACGAGCACGAGTCTTGAAAAGTGGCCCTCGTCTAGCCCTTTCTTTATGGGCTCATTGGTGTAATGTCGATTGTCGGCCATCCGTGATCGTTTTCGCAATTGATTCAGAATTTGAAATATATGATCGATGGACAACATACAAACCCGATTTTATTATACCGTTATTGTAGAAATTTACATTCTTTTTATAGTTTGAATTTTGAATATTTTTGGTTTTTTGGGAAAATGATTTAATTTAAAAGAAAGATAAAGTGGGATAAGCAAAAGGAAAAGAAGAAAAATCCACTATTTTTCATCATTATAGAATGGGGCCCTAAGAAGAATGCCTTTAGACTCTACTTATGTTGAAAATGATTAAAAAACAATGTTGAAAATGATTAAAAAAACAGAGTAAATTACGGATTTGGTCCATGTATTTTATAATTACTCTGGTTTTAGCTTTCAGACTAAAATTATTTACAAAAATGCCTTCAGGATATGCATTTTTGGCATGTTTTGAACCCTATCAATAACAATTGTTAAGAGTATCCACACATGTCTTGCACAAGGCCTTGCAAGATGACATGACATGTCATGCGGCTTGCAAGGTCTTGTAAGTGTAGCAACTCCTTTCACAATTAGAAACACCTTTCACAAACAAATATATATTAAACAAATCCATTTTTGTTTAATTTGATTTATTTATTTGTTTGTTTAAACATTTAATATTAACATGTTTATTAAATTTAATTCATTTATTAGTTTGATTGAACATTATTTTTTTATTTTTTTTATTAAAGTTTCTTATCCACGCTTTATTTTAAAAAAATGATATTTTTATGCAATGTTTTTTATTTAAACTACTAAATAAAAGTACATTAATATAAAAAATTACGAAAATACAAATACTAATAGATAAACGTACACAAACATCAAAAAAATTACATGAGTAAATACAACATAAATATTACATCATCATTCGTTTAAAAGCATGTGAATTTGTTTTTTGTACAAACTTCGTTGTGCCGGAGTCATTGTTGATGGATCCATTTCCATCAATTTAATTGCCAACTTTTGTTTTCGATGTTCTTCCTTTTTCTTCTCACGTTCTTTTTTTTCACGTTCTTCTCTTTTCCTTTCTCGTTCTTGCACAATGTCCATGAATTTGTTTATTGTGTCTATTTTTTCCTTGTCAATATTAAATTGTGTTTCGGTTGCTAGCTCCATTACCACAGGGACCAAAACATGCATTATTGCAAAGAAACAAGAGGCTGCTAGGAAAGATGTAGAAAGAGCATTTGGTGTACTACAGTCACGGTTCGCTATCATTAGTGGCGCATCACGTATGTGGTGCAAGGATATAATTGGTGAAATAATGAGGTCATGTATAATTATGCACAACATGATTGTTGAAGATGAACGTGATTCATATATTCGTCAATTCGATTATATGGATGATGATCTTAGTTTTAGTTTGTCCATGCCTGAAATTTCTCAAAGTCGTCAACCTGAGTATGAGAACCATCTTCGTCGTCATACAAGAGTCCAATAGGTCAACAAATCATCAATTGCAAACCGATTTAGCGGAAGAGATTTGGAGAAGAAGAAAATAATTAGTAATGTAATGTTTATTGTGTAATATTTGTATTTTAACAAACGTTGCATGCTTTCAATATATCCATGTATTTGATTTTGTTAATTAAATTATATTTACACAAAATATAGTAAAAGAAAACAAAAGTAAAATTTTAGTTATCTATATTTTTTAATTAATTCATTAGTTATATTATAATTATCTATATTATTTATATTATAATTTATTACTTTAGAAAGAAGTTTGGTTTTGCATGAGTGTGAAAGGTGTTATTGCAAAGCTGATGTGGCACTTTAGAAAGGAGTTTGGTCTTGCAGGGGTGCGGATGGTATTAGACTGTGAAGGGACATTTTGGTTCTTTCCCATTTTCTATCATTATTCTCATTTAGATAAATGAAAAATATATATTATTACATTACCTATTTATTTTATACAAAAAACAAAATTTATATATAGGGTTGGGTTCCGATGAGAAGTTGAGGTTAATGTGAGATGCATGGAAAGTGGTTATCAACCGTTGGATGAGAAATGAACGCACATTAGGATGAGATGCACCGAGATAAGATGCACCGGATCAATTCCCTTCTAAGGCGCAATTCATGGGAGGGCATTTGATTAAAAGTGATCAACGGTTCAGATCCACTTCTCACGTTTCTCACGTCAACCTCAACTTCTCACACGATCCTTTGTTTATATATATATATAATGCCAATTATACAGGGATCAAACTAGCTTTATTAAACAACAAATGATTTGCAATTGCAACAGAAAAGAAACAATTAGGAGGGGCATTTACAAGGCTGGATTCCCCAGGTTTTCTCAGCATAATCTTCAATAGTTCGATCGCTGCTAAATCTTCCCGAGCCAGCAGTACAAAGAATGCTCATCTCCGTCCACTTCTCCTTATCGACATACGCTCTATCTGCTGCAGCCTGCACTTATATAAACCGTTTATCAACAGTTCAACACAAACTGGGTAAGCGCTGACCAGGTAAGAGTGCAGTCTGGGCAAAAGGTTCATCTGGGCAAGTGCCAACTAAAAATGTCTGTTTACCAAGTATTTCATAGTCGGCATTTACCGATAAAATACCTTTATCATCTAGTGCTGACCCAGTAAGTGAAACAATAATGCTGACCCAGTAAGGGGCCGTTTACAAAATGCTTACCCGGGTAAATGCTTACCAAGTCACATTAGCTTACCGGATGAATATGGCAAGGGCTAAGAATCTTACCCGGTAAGAGCGGAGGCAAGGACCGTAAGTGCGACGACTCTTACCACGGTTAGCGCTTACGGGCTAAATTGTTATATACGATGCCATATTGGTGGACTAAAATCTTACCCGGGATGTAAGTGATAGTGTTGAATTTTACCGGTAAGCACTTACCCGGATAAGTGATTAAGTAAGTGAAATAATAATGCTGGACCCAGTCAGCACCATCATCAGTCAGGTCAATCTTTATGTAAACTAGCTGACCAATTCACTCTTTACGTAAAACGGTTTTTTTACCAAGTGTTTTTGTAGTAAGAATCACTAAACTTTACCTGAGCTTCTAGATAGCTAGCGAAATCTGCACCCACGAGATAGAAATCTTTGCCATTCTCTACAGTATCGCACAACGATTTGAAGTAGTCTTTGAATCCAAAATACCCGTCCCTCACCATCCTACAAAAGTTCAGTTTATCAAAACCAAAACCAAACGAACCCAATATATCCTACATGGAGGTGGGGTCCACGAAGGGTAAGATGTATACAGACCTGACCTCTATCCCAAAAGAATAGAGCATCTGTTTCCGTGAATACCCTCAGCTTTTGAAAAGTGTGACGAATGCTAAATTTTCTAGTTTCCCATGTGTTTGATGCCCTATTTTGTTATTTATTGAAGGGCATTTTAGATATTTGACTAATAGTCGTACACAAAAACTACCCGAATGGTCAAATGTTGTATTTTTGTAATAAAAAGCATGTAATCTCGTTGCAAAAGAATTCAAATTAGTAAAGACGGTAAAGCCGTTCTTACCTCACGACCCGTGCAAACTGAAGGGGTGCTTTGATGGTAGATCCTTTCTCACGCAAAGTCGGGACTTCGTTGATCTTTGCCCCGAATATAAACTATAGACGAAAAAAACAAGACATTGTTTTAGAAATGTGTAAATGTAATTATTACGCAAAATAATGGCCACCCAAAGTGTAATTATTACACTTTTTATAATTATTCCCTCCGTCCCAAAAGTCTCCATATTTTAATTTTAGTTTGTCCCATAATAAGTGTTCACTTTCAAAAGTAAGTGTCTACTTTCCAATTCTACCCTTAATTATGATGAATAAATTCATTCCTCCCTCTATTATTAAGGATAAAAATGTCATTTAGTTAATTAAAAAAATGTAATAATTACATACTTCTAAAAACTGTCCTTTTCACCGTGCACATTTTACATTTATCTTGGGACAGAGTGAATAACAAAATGGCAAATTTACCCATGATAACAAAGGGAGGAGATCGCGTCATTAAGGGTAGAATTGGAAAATAGACATTTTTGAAAGTGGACACTTATTTTGAGACAAACTAAAATAGAAATGTGGACTCCGGACAAATGGATTAACCTACGAATGATGAGATTTCATAATAGATTCGGAGTTACCATGTTTTCTGCACCTATTTCTTCAATAATTTCATTTGTGGATCCATCGGCTGTCGCAAGCAACAAACATCCGTTCATTAGAAATTTCATGCTTCCGGTCCCTGATGCCTCATGTCCTGCGGTGCTGCATACAAACCGACACAAATACATCTAAATAATACTTCCAAACAATATGGAACTAAGAACGGATGTATACTTCGTACTTTCTCCGCTCTATGCAAAAAATCGCAACGTTCAACTCGGCATGTGGATTTAAGAAAATTCACTATTTGTCAAATACCTAAAATACCATTTTGATTTGCAGCGCTAATAACTAATAAGTGCTGTCAATTTATCCGGAATTGTAATAACTGGAAGCGCAAAATGCATCGCAATGCAACGAAGTTTGGTTTAGTTCATATTTCAGTGTAATGAAGGTTTTTTATTTTTTCTTAATCAATACAACAATGTTTCGAAATTTCCTATATGTACCCATTTTGACCAATAACCTGCCGAACATTTGATGACGTGGACATCCGCATCGTCATATTTTACAAGATCACAAGTTATCGGTCAAAATGGGTAAGAAAATATAAAATTTTGAAACTTGGTTACAGTAAATAATTTTTTTTGAAACTTCATTACATTGTCGATAAAATAAAATGGTTTACAAGGTAAAATGGGTTTACAAAAGGTTCTCTCTCTCTCTCTCTCTCTCTCTCTCTATATATATATATATATATATATAAAGTGATGGATTGTAATATTACTCCTAAATTGCGTTAAAAAATACGAACCTAATGTGTTGTGAGAGGTCACTTCCGGGAATAACTAATTCAGCAACCGAAACATTGTAATCGGGAATAAAAACCTGCAAGAGAAACGAAACTTGACTCAGACGGGCCCCATGGGATTAGTCGAGGTACACACAAGTTGGCCCAGATACCCACAATTACCAGAAAGCTCGTAGGGCCCACTAAAAAGAATAAAAAAATACCAAGAAAATTGTGGCTAGTTTACCAGTTTAAGGAGGTCCCCTACATCGGGGTCATTGTTAATTGTTTCCGCAACAACGTGGCAAAGCTTGATGACCTTTTTTGCAATCTCGTAACCCGGAGGAGCTTTTCCTCCGATTATGCAAACACGAGGCACAACTTTCCGTCTTTCACTTTTCTCCATATTCTTTATAAATACGAGTTAGAGAAGACGGAAAACCAATTTCACTTCAAATATAACTCGAAAGAAACCAAACAAATATGACTCAAAATTAAAGAAGTAAAATATAAACCGGATGGATACCTTTATGGAGTCATATCGATGAATAACACCTAATATATTCAACAATTGTCGTTTATATTCATGTATTCTCTTTATCTGCACATCGAACATTGCATCCAAACTAACCTGCAATCGTGGTTTAAATTTGCCGGGTAAGAACACACCTAAGCATGGATTAGGGTGCGTTTGATACACGTACACTAAACATGGATTATTGTTCCACGTTTGGCAGGACTTTTATGTGGAACGGAGTGGTCCACCCCCACCCCGTACAAGGTGGAACAGGCCTATATTTTACTAATATAACCTCAAAATAAAACCTAATTCTCTTCTAAAACATTAAATAACCATCCTTCTTTACATTTTATTCATTCTTTAAATTTTATTTATTGTAATTTATGTTCTTTAAACTTTTTTCACTTATTGTCCTCAAAATATTATTTTTATACATTTTGGTTAATTTATGTAACTTATTAATCATTAATAATTAAAATAATATAGAAAAGGTATAAAATAAAAATTGGAAACTACATAAACTTTTTATTTTGGTGTATTTTAATCGTTTTGACAAAAACTTTCTAATGCTATATTTTGCTATAAAAATATTTATCTTATTATAATTTAATAAATTACATAAATTAATCAAAATATATAAAAGATATAAACAATTCATGAGGGGTAAATTGGTCATTTTATGTATTATGTCCTGTCCAGTTCTATCTTACCAAACAATTATTCTGTTTTGTCATGTCTGGATACCAAACGCGCCCATAAGGGTGCATTTGGTACACAGGACGGAACATAATAGTACAAAAACTTGTTATCCCACATTTGGCGACAATAAAAACCCAGGTGGGATAAAATATATTTTTTCTTGGGAGATAGGGACAAGATTGGTAAATTACTAAACTAATTAAAACTCTAAAATCTTCTAGAATTCTTTCACCCGCCTACCTCAGTCTCGCCCGTCCAGTCTAGTCCGCCTAGTCCGCATAACAGGATAGGCGAAGGATCATGTGAGAAGCATGAGAAGTGGATCCGAACCGTTGATGGTTTTAATCAAATGCCCTCCCATGAATTGCGGCTTAGAAGGGAATTGATCCGGTGCATCTTATCTCTGTGCATCTCATCCTAATGTGCATTCATTTCTCATCCAACGGTTGATAACCACTTCTCACGCTTCTCAAAGTAACCTCAACTTCTCATCGGAACCCAACCCTCAGGATACACATCAAAATAAAACAACGGAAATAAGTTATCTGAAACCTTCACTCCGCTCATCGTTTCAATGTATTCAGCAAGCCTCAATTTATTGACCTTCTTCACCTGAACACCAAAAAGATCGGTTTTTGCCGAACACCACATTAATCAACACACTAAAAGCAGTTCGTCATGAAACCGTAGAAATTTCTACAACAAGTTACCATCCGCCATTCTTTTTGTAGGTCAGAATTCGATGCATATTCTCTGAGACGAGCTAAAAGGTCAACGTTACGAATCCAAGATTCTGTTCCAAGCCACTTCGAGATAAGAGCACATAGAGAAGGATTGCTTACTACGATCCATCGACGCTGAAGTGGAGAAATAAAAAAAAAGTTAGCCATGTGCATTTTAGTATTTAGATTTCCCCTTAGCGGAATGGTGTTTCAGTTGTAATCGTTTTTATTTCTCCTTTTTATTTTTTGGTAACAGTGGGTGTCTGAGCTAGCTTGTGCACACCTCGACTAATCCCATGGGCCCTAAAGATAAGAAACGGGAAAATCTCCAGTGGCCCTGAGGAGACTCGAATGGAAGCTTGTATTTAGTTTGGTGAAAGATGAGTTGGTATTTTGGAAAGGTTTTCAGGTAAACATAAAAGATGACAAAAATAAAAAAACAAAACTTTTTTCCAATGCCACCCTTTCAAAAGTACTCCCTCGGTTCCAAAATAAGTGTCCACTTTCAAAATTAAGTGCCAATTTTTAAATTTTACTCTTAATTATGAGATGGAGTAATTCATTACTCCTAGTATTAAGGGCAAAACTGTCATTTAGTTAATTAAAAAGTGTAACAGAGGGAGGTTCATTTAGGAACGTTAAATATTTTAGGAACCCTGTTACCACCCTTTTTGTGAGTATTCATGATGAAAAACGTGATAAAATATCCATGATAAATGTCGTGAGATATTCATGAATATTCAACATGAATACCCACAATATTGGTGGTTTCTAGGTTCCTAAAATATTTAAGGTTCCTAAACGAGTCTGCCCCAAGAGTAATAATTACACATTTCTAAAACTATGTGCTTTTTTCATTGTGTAATAATTACACATTTCTAACTATTTGTCAGAAATAATCTACCTGAGTTACTCCATTTGTCTTGTACTGAAATTTCTCAGGCCATAGCTCGTAAAAATCCTGCAAATAAGCCATGGTTAAACTAGTTTATATTTGGAATGAACGGTTTTTCCAAAGGACAAGCACAAATACGTTATGTATAGAGTCTCATAAAAAATAAACATTATCTTTAGCGAGACTTGTTTTCCAACAAACAAATACTACGATAACGAGTTAATGACTGAGTGAATAAGCCGCAAACAAACAGCCCCTTAGTAAGTTATAACGTCGATTTCTTTTTTCAAATTTATCAGACCCATTATTTGCCAACCATATTATAAACAAAAGAAAATTATAAATAAAAATGTATTGAAATTGATTACCGTGAATACTCGAGTTTTTAGCAATTCCGAATGAGCTCTGGAGACTCCATTAACGGTGTGAGAACAAACAATGGACAGGTTCGCCACTCGAATATTCTATAAAATACAAAAGGGAAACGCGTAAGTATCCCATTTCGTTGTGGGATTGGGAATTGGATTCCATTCCAATCCCGCATTTGGTTTAAAGGAAAGTCAGGAATTGAAATCCCACAAACATGCGATTTAGAAATCCAATGGCGGTGGTATTTCGCAGGATTTCACAAGACCTGTTTGTAATAATGTTTTAAAATATGCTAAAAACACTTGTTTTGTAATAATTAAATACAAAAAGGTCATTTACTTATTTTATAATTTGTTTTTATAAAATTATTTATAAAGAATAGAATTCAATTCCATTCTGTATCCTACAAACCAAATGGGCCCTTGGGGTTCTCAATACCTTGACAGAACCTTCTTCGACAATCGACATCCGAGACAGGCGGACATAGTCCGGTCCTATCTTCTTTTTCAACTCCTCCATGAATGCAAAGTTTATGTCATATATAATCTGGCAAAACGGTATAAGAAAATAGTAACATTATATATATATATATACACACACACACATATATATTATATACTTTAAAGAAAAGGCGGGTTGTGCGTATATTGAAAGAGTTTGACCAAGATGACTCACTTGTAGGTGGCGGGGTAAAACGCTCTCAAATAAGTCAACGGGGACTTTTTCCAACGCCTCGTGGTGTACTGTGTGAGTAGTAAAAGAAAAAACTTGGCGTACAATATCCCATGCCTTTTTCCAACCCAATTTTTCTTCATCAAGAAGCACCCTCATGAGCTCAGCTATTGAAATAGATGGATGAGTATCATTCAACTGTAAAGCAACCTGCATAGCACCAAAGGGCCAATGGCCCCGTCAATATCCGGGTTACTTGTAGATCCCATCCTTCTTGTCGTATATATATATATATATATATAGAGAGAGAGAGAGAGAGAAAGAGAGAGAGAGGGGGGGGGGGACCCCAAAAAAATGAGGAACACCCTGGCTAGCGTTCATCTAGACGGTATGCACATGTGTATACAAGCAATTGAAGTTGTTTTTTGGTTTTTATGCACGTGTGCATGTTATGCACATGTATGCCCACGTCCATACCAGACAAATTGCTTGTATGCACATGTGCATGTCGTCCAGATGAACGGTGTTACCAGAGTGTTAGTTTTTAATTTTTTGCGGTTTTTCCTGAACCTAACCCTATATATATATATATGTGTATAACATCCCGGTAACCGTTCATTTGGACGATATGCACATGTGTATACAAGTAATTTGTAAAATGCACACGTGTATAAAAACAAGGGTGTTCCTTGGTTTGTATGCACATGTGCATACCGTTCAGATGAACGGTAGGGTGTTCCTCAGTTTCCTGAACCTGACCATATATAATATATGGACGATAATCAAATGAGAACCACAAATATGTTACAAACCTGTGAGAACCAATATATATAAAAAACTTACATGGATTTTTTCATCAAAACCTATGATTTTAGATATTGTTACACAAATGTTCGTGTTCACCTTGTGAAAAGATTACATGTGGAAGTTTATTTTTTTGATTCACCTACTGAAACGAAAAATACATGTAAAAAATATTCACATGATGAAACAAAACCATGTGAAACTATCATATTATGAAACAAGTATATGTGAAGCAATATATCTTATATCCTAGCATTTGATGAAAAAATATCATGTAAAAAAATATTTTTATATCGGTTCTTATGGGTTTGTAACATATTTATGGTTCTCATTTGATTGAACCCCTATAAAATATATATATATATATATATATATTGTACCCCTCAAAGAAAAGCAATAGCAAGAGAGTTTGACGTGTGCTTTCTCATAAATTACTATAGCAAAAATACAAGCTATTGAAGCCAAAACCTTTTCTGGGAAGTTGTCGAAGTTTCCATGCGCATCTTTGAACCTTCGAATAATATCTTGCAATGATGCTGAGACAAAGAAATATTGTTGCTTTAGCCGTAGCTCCTTCCCCTAAAAATAGAACCTCAAAGTCGTTAAATACTTCATAAACATGGAATTATAGATTCACAAATAACGTATAAAACATCTGTAAGAATAGTGGAACCTCATTAAGTTACCCTCGAAAAGAGCCCTTCACGAGAGAAAAAGAGGTTCCAACATATTTTGTGGAGAAATACGGACACAGATTATAGATATAAATTTTGTACCTGATAAGAACGGTCATCAGGATACAAGACATTGCTTATTATTTCTGCTTTTTGTCTATTTACGATAGCGTTGATGTAATCTCCAGTAGTATAAGATTCCTGCAATAAAAACGACACTTGAACTCATAATTTAAATAAAATAAGGATTCAAACATACTTATGTGTGTGTATATATATATATATATGTGTATGGGAAAGAATCACAAAGCCTCAACATTCTCACTATATCATATCCGTCACTCGGTTTAGCAGCCCATAGACGGAGATTGATTGTGTTTCTTGTTCCGTAACCAGGTATAGGATTGTCATAAGCAACGGCTTCAACCTACAAAAGAAGGGGGGAGAATCAGATGCAAGAATATATACATACATCTATATATATATAGACGCTTAATCATTTACAAACCCAATAAAACAGCACATGAAAACTGATTTGTAAGTTTATCCGATTTCTTGGGTTCGGCAAAAAGGGGACTTTATTTATATATATGTATATCATATATGGAGTCAGGTTCATACGAGAACAGTAACTAAATAAGATAATAAGAAAACAGTTGAATCACGGGTGATTTTACACTAAATCACATGTGATTCACGCCGCATACCCTTGTGTTGACCATTATGTGATTTTGCCGTTTTCGTATTCTCTTATTTAGTTATTGGTCTCGTTTGAACCTCCCTCTACATATATATATATATAGGATCACGAACCACAAAAAATTGAGAACCAGAGAACCTGTTTATTCATTGATGCATATACAGTTATACACTATCAAAATATGTATTTCATCAATGCATACATTGATGCATATACTCACTGAAATTCATTAGCGTATATGCATCAATGATATACAAGTTCTCCAGCTGTCAGTTTTTTTGTGGTTCTCAAATGAACTGCCCCCTATATATACACATATATCTATTCATATATATATGTATGTATATGTATATTATGTGCTTAGAACTTGAAGCAAAATTTATACAGGAGAAATAACTCACTGTTTCTCCAGGAATCCAAACTTTACATTTCTCTCCGTTCACAACCTCCTCTTCAACGGTCCCATAAAACTGACTCGGCATCCAGTAAAAAAAATTAGAATGATCACACGAAATAAATAGGAGTAAATAAATAGAAAAAGAATCATAATAAGTATAGTTGAAAAAGAGATAAATAAGAACATTCAGACCTTCACAGCATATGAAACATGAACCCGCTCTATTTCCCATGGATTTCCAAAATTCAACCAATAATCAGGCTGTTCATGCTGGTACCCATCCAATATTATCTGCCGAAATAGCCCATACTGGTACCGCAGTCCATATCTGAATAACATTGAACGAAAATTGGAAAGGCCTACGTAGATTAATATTTTTATAAATTAATCGGAACCAGATGAAGAATCAAACGGTTACCCCCATGCCGGATAATCCAATGTTGCTAAAGAATCCATTTGGCAAGCAGAAAGGCGGGCTAAGCCACCATTGCCAAGGGCCGCGTCTCCTTCCTTTAGAACAACAAATAGTTTATGCATTCATATATGAATAAGTTTCCAATATGCAGGCAATAAATTCAAAAGTAGAGGGAGGTTCAGGAGAAAACCCCAAAAAAATGAAAAACTGAGGAACACTCTGGTAACCGTTCATCCGGACGGTATTCACATATGCATACAAGTAATTGAAGCTGTTTTTTGGTTTTTATGCACGGGTGCATGTTATGCACATGTGCATTCCGGACAAATTGCTTATAAATTACTTGTATGCACATGTGCATACCGTCCAGATGAATGGTTACCAGGGTGTTCCAGTTTTTCATTTTTTTGCGGTTCTCCCCTGAACGTGATCCTTCAGAAGTAACACTAGAAAACAATATATAACAATGCAACGAACTTTGGTCTGATTCCTATTTTTTGTAACGACTTTCAAAGCGTTTGTTTTGGTACCTCAGATGTGACATCTCAAACACTTAGCTACCTAGTTTACATCTGAGAATGCATGAAAAAAGGTAGCCAATTAATATGGCAATCAAATACACTAGAGGAACGGGTTGTTTGCTACAAAAATCGATTGTAGTGGATATAATGTCTCTATGAGGATGAAAATTACGCTTCCCCGATAGCATACAATTAGCTAACCTGCTCAGCCAAAACTTCATACTCGAACCCAAGCTGGTTTAAGGCTTCGGCACATTGATCCCGAATGCCAAGGTTATTAACACTATTTGACAGCGAACGGCCTGAAAAACAAATGTTATTAACACTATTTAGAGAAATGACCTTAAATGAGTTTTTAATTAAATTCATGACCTCCTCACCTATCAATTAAAAAATGGCTTTATACTTGTGAAAAGGTTATGGATTTAATTAGAATCTCATTTAAGGTTATATACCTAAAAATCTAAAATCCCAAATAGATGTTGTGCGAAGGAGGAAAATACTTGCCCATTAGAAATTCGAGAGAGAGGAAGTATAAACGTTTAGGATCCTTCTTTTTGAAATGTTGTTGGGTGTCGTGCCAACGCTCGATTAATCTATCCCTCACACTATGTGACAATGCCTACAAATAAACCAAACCAAACCAAACCAAACGGACCACGTAAATCCCACTGCAAATATATTACCATATATATATATATATATATATATATATTATGCTAAACACATTATCAAAATACGTCTAACCATCACCATTTCGTAGATCAAGAGGCGATAATATATAGAGTTAAGTGATTGAAAAAGATAAAGGCATCTAAGTTGGATTGATGTTGAAATTTAAAAGATTAGGCCCTGGCAGTATCCGGGTTACTGGTAGAACTCAACCTCTCAGAAGATGATGGGTTCAATCCTCAGCAAAGTTGAGGAGTGTGTATGAGTATTTTCCGTATATAAATATTATACACGTCCAAAAAAGAATGGTCTTCTTATAATACAAGTATGTTGCAAACAAAGATCCAGTATATCCCACTAGAAAGCAGTGTATAAAGGTGTAGGCAGAATTGTCCTCTACCCTGAGGCTAAAGAAAAGGGATGTTTCCGTGAAGAGTTCCTCATCAAGTTATATAGTACAGATGGAATCAATTATGTCAAAAGATAATGAAAGCAGTTTAGGGTTCATATAAGCCTTTTGAAACACTTTCATATAGAATCCAGGTTCATATAAGCCTTTTGAAACACTTTCATATAGAATCCAGATAAATAATGCTACAACCTACCTTTTTCAAGAAAGCATAAAATAGATATCATTTGTCTCCCGTCTTCACTTTATAGCCATCTTTTCAACCAATTGACCGAAATAGCCAAGATTTTGCAAGCAACCCTTTGGCAACTTGTGAAATCCACTTTTTTATATAATATTCATAAAGTAGCAATTTCGCAAATTGCTAAAGTGCTACTTGCGAAATGCTGACAACATGGAAGTTCCACTTACCCACTTGATTAAGTACTACTTGAAACGTCAGCATTTCGCAAGTATTTGTTTAGCAACCTGTTAAATCGGTACTTTATGAATATTATATTAAAAAAAGTGGATTTCGCGAGTTGCTAAAAAACTACTTGCGAAATCTTGACTATTTCGGCAATTGATTAGAAATGCGGCTATAAACTAAATTAGTTTTGGACAATTTCCCCAAAAACTATTATAATCTTTACCTGATAAGCTTCAAAATCATCAAAACTGAATCTAGATCTTGCTACTGTATACTCCACATGATGAAGAATATCTTTCTGAAGACTAACCGGATCATTCTTCAAAAACCCATCCATTAATTCAAACATATGTTCTTCTTTTCCCCCAAAATACCCTGCTTTCCTTACCACAACTCCACTCCCATCAATAACTTCCATCAACACATTCTCAATTCTCAACAAACTCTCATTATCCCCAATCTTATTCCCATGCAAATCAGTAACCAGAAACTTCATTATCACAAAACAATCTTCAATTTCATCACATTCTACTGTAGTTCTCTCAATTTTAAACCCTAGGGTTTTCAAAACCCTAGTAATCCCTTGAATCAAACCTACCTGATCCTGAACTCGAATCACAAAAACGGCACCGTTTGCTACATCTTTTTCAATCTTCACAAGTGAAGTAGCGGTAGACGAAGCTCGTATTATCGATTTGCAGACATTAATGGAGGCATTGTTTCGAATCGAATTAAATGATGAACAATTTGGAAGTGGGAATGATTCTGATAATGTTAATGGTGAATGTTTTTGGTTTTGTTGGTGATGGGATTTGATTGTGGCGAGAGAGAGTGGGAAAATTGTTGACATTGGTGAAGATTTGGAAGAATTTGGAGAAGTTTGTGATTCATGTATGCTTGAAATTGGGGATTGAGAGGTTGAAGGTTGAAGATCACGGGATTTGTTGGGGTTTTTGTGGGTGTGATCACTGTGTGTGGGTTTAAGGATCCAAGAAGTAAAGTGGAGTCATTGTGAAGCAAGATTGATTTTTTTTTTCTTTCTTGAAATTGTGACATTTTAGGGGGTGTTTGGGAGTGCGTTTGAAAACTGCTTATTGACTTATTGGCTTTTCAAGAAGTCAATAAGTTAAAATGAGTGTTTGGCAAACTCAAAAACACTTTTAAATCTCCTTTTCCAAAACCTTGCAAACGTGATTTTCCAAAAGTCAGGAATTCTTGACTTTTGGATTTGAAAACAGCTTATTGAGTTTAAAATTATAAAAATAACCTCCTTTTTTATTATATTTTTTTATATAATAAATTTTATTATATTATATATTTGTAAAAAAAATATTTTTTTGTCTAAAAATAGAGATGTCCTTTTTGGTCATTTTACATGTATAAGCTAAGCCAAACACTTTTTAAAAAATAACTTTTTGACTTATTGACTTTTTCTACCACAAAAGTTAATCCAAACACTTTTTTAAAAACTCATTTTCCAAAAGCAATAAGTCAATAAGCATTTTTAGCCAAAAGCACTTTTGGACTAAAAAAGCACTCCAATAAACAATTCAAAGAAATACACATTAAACGGAAAGCGAAGATTGCGTGTAATATAATCCTAATGTGCATCCAACGGTTGATAATCATTTCTCACGCTTCTTACATTAACTCAACTTTTTACTGGAACCTAACTCGTAAACTGAAATGGTGCATTTGATACGTAAACAGAATGGAACAGGATTAAACGGGTCTGGATTGGAAAGACGATAGTGAAGTTGACGGGTGAAAGAATTACATAAGGTTTATTTTTTTAATCATGGTTCCAAATAACAAGTTATGGCACTGAGACTTGGCTTAGCCGCCATGTTAACCCATGTGACTTCGCTCAAGGGCTTGGCTTCCGTTGTAACATGTTACGACGCATTATTTTGTAAGTCATGAGTTTTTAATACTCATTTTAAACATATAACTTGGAGGATAAAAGATAATAATGTACTACGCCTAAGAGTTAAATAAACATCAAAAGGAAACATAAAAACTAAAACCCTAAAAAGGTAAATCCTTACTCTCATTCTCATACACAAAGAGTCGAACATAAATTTTTTAAAGATAGCTGAAAGTAGTGAGTAGAGAGACTCAAAAGATTTAACCTTCATAGTTCATATTGCACTCTTGATATCATTTTTTTATAAGCTCGATATTTGATATAAATGATTATTCTTTTTCTTTTTTAGTTTTATAATTTATATTAATTTAAATTGTTACAAGATTATTCAAAACACCAACAGATACAAGTATACATAATACATACATACGTATAGGCATACATATGCCGTTATAGGCAAGCCTTGAAAAACGCCGTGACCTCATTGTAACTTTTAAGTCTTGAGGTTTGATCTCGCTGACACGCCATGTCTCACGTCATTTAAAACCTTGTTTTTAATCAGACAATGGTAATTTAATAATTTACCAATCTTGTTTCATTTTCTTGATTTTTGTTTCAATTATTTTGATAGGTTTGTCTTACTCATTCTTGTCTTTTTCCGGTCTATTATTATGTCATATATGAGACAAAGTTCTTTGATCTGTGTTGATGTTTTTTACTTACAGCTTAATGAAATTAAGCTTAGTAGTCTGGCCGTCTGGGCAGCTTATTTGCTCAGAAGTGTTTTTTTACTGCTTAATCGATAAATCATTGTGTCGAAAACCCTCTCTTTGTCCCCTTTAAACCCATCAATTTCTTCTTTCAAACAGATAAATTTATCCGCGCACAATTTAACTCATACAGAACTTAATAGAAAAAGAAGTCATCACCCCCGATCTTTTGACTGGTCAAACTCCAAAAAATCGTTATAACGAGGAGTAAAAAACCATATTGCTCAAATACGATGTTTATAATCGACAATAAGAAAAATATATGAGCAAGTATACAACAAAAAAGAACCTGCGATTACACGACCCTGCTAAAAAATTTACGCTTTTATTTCGCTTCCTACACGATTATGCCAAAGAAAACCAGTATAAAAACTAAAAAAACCCCGAAAAAAAAATCAAAATCATCTTTACTGCTACCTTCAAAATTGATATTAATCGTTCGTTCACTTATAAAACGAACGTTTCAATCGCTATAATCCCCCGAACCAAAAGAATCCGAATCCTCAACCTTAAAATTCCTTCCATCGTTCCCATCCACATAATCATCGTTCATCATCTCGTCATCTTCTTCCACAGCTTCAAACCCCTCATCTTCGCTCATTTCCATCGAAGCCCATCTACTTTCGTTATTGGCAACTCCAAAACCCGAACTTTCTTCATTCGTCATTTCAAACCCGACTCTATGTTCTTCATCTTCAGATTCGCTTTCTTCTTCTTCTTCTTCTTCATCTTCTTCGCTTATAACGAAATTTGTATTTTCCGTTTCCATTTTGTCAACGGGTTCTTGAACCCATTCTTCATCAATGAAGTTCCTTATCGGCTCTTCTTCTTCTTCTTCTACCATTTTCTCGATTCTTCTTCTTCTAACGGTTCTTCGCCCCCTTCCATGTGTTTGTTGTTTGATCGCTTGACTCATTACTACGTTATCTTTAAGACGTTGCCGGCTGCCGGAGACCGATATCGAGCCTGCCGCCCGTCTCTGCCACTTCCCGCCACGACTCCGCCCACCACCGCCACCACGACTCCCTTGTTTCATGGGTTTACCGTGGTCCATATCTGTAATCGCTTTCCCAATATTCTTCAAGAACGTGAACTTCAACGGAGGTTTCTGTGAAGAAACAATTTAGAGTCAACGTTAACATTAGAACGAGGGCGGTCAAAGGAGAGAGAAATATATATATATATATATATAGGGCCAGGTTCAGGGGAAAACCTCGAAAAAACGGAAAACCGAGGAACACCCCGGTAGCCCTTCGTCTGGACGCTATGCACTTGTGCATACAAGTAATTGTAACTTGTAACATGCACACATGCATAAAAACGAAAACAAAAAAACTTAATCTACTTGGTATGCACAAGTGCATACCGTCCAGATGGAGGGCTACTAGTGTTCCTCAGTTTTCCATTTTTTGAGGTTTTCCCTGAACCTCCCTCTTATATATGCACATTGGTTTGTAAGGGGTGCAACAAATACATGGTTTGTATTTGATTTGTATCCTATATATATATATAGAGAGAGAGAGAGAGAGATGAAGACCTCGGCCATGATATCGTTTAATTCATCTCCTATATTCAGCTCGGATTTCTGTTCGGGGCTGTAGGAAATCGAGGCATCGAGCTCGAAAATCCGCAGAGTTACGGCAGCCGTTGTTTGCGGTATCCACGGAAGTACAGGGACCGAACCCGAGCCCGATGCAGCCCGTTCCGATAAGCCCGAAGTGCCAAGCAGTTCTTCGGTCGTCTCAAAGTTCAACGACAGATAATCCCGTTTTACGACACTCTCAAACCACGTAAGAACCTGCAACCAAATTCAAATCCACGTCATCAAAACAACGATTTTTTTGAAAAATAAAGTTCGTGATTCAGGGTTTAGGGTTTAGTTAACCTGTAGAAGATCCGCAGGTGACAAAGAACCATGCAACTTCGAACCCCAAACTTCCCGATTATTTCCACTCCAAGAAGACTGCAGGGCCTCAGCCGGAACAGAAGCCTGCGTTGTTTCCAAAAAAAAGAGTTAAAACTATTTTAATCAACTAAATGACAATTTTACCCTTGATAGCATGGGATAATGGATTTCTCCGTCTCGTGATTAAGGGTAGAATTGGAAAACAAACAATTACTTTTTTAATTAACTAAATGACAAAAAAAAATCTGAAGAATTTGGTCAATCAAATACACTAACAAATATGTTTTTATTATAACCGAGTGAATCAAATACACTAACAAATACGTTTTTATATAACTTGGTCAATCAAATACACTAAAAAAATACATTTTGTTATAATTGTGTCAATCAAATGCACTAACAAATACGTTTTTATTTAAAAATATATACTTAAAAACACATTTAAAAATAAATTTTAAATAAAAAATCGGGCCGCTCCCATAACCAGACCTTGTTTTTGGATGAAAATCGTAACCGGTTAAGGACCGGCGGGCCCAAACCGGTCCGGGGCCAGCCGGGCCCATTTGGCTATCTCTACGGAAAACACAAGGGCCGAAAATAAAGACACAAAATGTTCGATTTACCTCCAAGAAAGTTAATAGGGATTTAACCAATCGGATTCTCAGCGGATGAGTGATATCCCAATCACATCTATCGTTAATTTTAGCAACGTTTTCTTGAATTTCCGATTCAGGATAGCTTAATCTATCGCCAAACGTGCTGAACGACCTATAACATCGCGGGCAAATATCCTTCTCGAAACAATAACATTCGTGACAGAAATCGCAAACTCCCTGTAGCGGAAAACACCTTTGTTTCCCATGTACCATTGCCGATAAATTCGACGAATATAAACATTCTTTCCACATCCACATCTCAAGGTTTCTGTATCGTTTCATCGCGTTCTTTCTCTCCGATTCATTCCTCCTGAGCTCGATGTTAAAAGACGGCGATGGTTCCATTGAATCGGAACCGGAAACGCACACGGTACTATTCGGACTTCCATCAGTGGGACCCGCTTCGGTCCTAGAAAAACGTCCACTTCGGTCACCGATGTTTCTTCTGATGTTTTCCTTGAACGAAATCTCGATTTTTTGCAACATTACATGCAAATGTGATTCGCGGGTCCCACGTGTATCCAACGATAACAATAGAGCATCAAATGCCTACAAAAAAGAAGAAATTATATAAAACCAACACCGTGTTAGGTAAAAGGTAACAAAAATCAAGACGGGAACAGGACATTGTTGGTAAATTACTAATATACCCTTGTCGAGTTAAAACCCTAAAACCTTCCGGAATTCTCTCAACTGCCTATCCCACTTTCGCCCCCCGTCTAGACCCATTGCAGCGTCTACATTTCTACTTTTATTTGTCCCAAAATAAATGTCCACTTTTAAATTTAAGTGCCTACTTTCCAATTCTACCCGTAACTGCGAGATGAAAAAACCCATTATTCCCTCTACGATTAAGGGCAAAATGGTCAATTCAATTAATTAAAAAATGAAATAATTACACATTTATGATTAAGGGTAAAATGGTCAAAATTTACCTCTTCTGAATCGATCAGCCTCCAACACCCGTTTTGTAGTTCAACAAATATCCTGCCGGACCCTGGATCATGTTTTGAACTCGATGCGACGAATTGCCAATAGCGGTTACGCCTCCGGTCCTGGCCCAACGGCAACGATCTGTACACATACATCTCTTCGGCTTTGTGACCAATAAACGCTTTCAACTGCAACCGCAATCTTTCAGCCGTATTATATCCGTTGTTATGATTTTGAGCCGTAGTCTGGCCCGCTGGACCATCTTGACCCATCTGTAGAATCCCGTCATTGATTTTAGTGTCGGTGGCAGGCATCAGCGGGCTTTGGCTGCCCTCTGTCGCCGTCACCGCCATGAAAGAAGAATCTTGAAATTTGGTTATGCATTCTTCTTTCAAACGCTTCTTATCTAGTTGCGCTTCTGCCCACATTTGCTTTCGAACAGCAGTCGCAGCATCTAATCGATCCTGTATAAAGCTTATATTATTAGATAACAAAATACTAGCATTTGGACTAAATTGACCTACATCATATATATATATATATAGAGAGAGAGAGAGAGAGAGAGTTCAAATGAGAACCATAAGTATTTTGAGACATCTGAGTACCAATATATGCATATACCCATATATAGGGAGAGAGGAAGGGTCATGCGAGAAGGAGAGAAGTCTCAATATCACATAAATTTCACTTCTTTGGGTGTGTTTAATCATTTATGGATACGCGTCTATGTGTAGCCAATGCAACATGTGTTTAATCATATATGATTAAGCTTGTGTATCATGTGTGTAATCATATATGATATTGAAACTTCTAGCCTTCTCGCAAAATGCTTTTAACTTCTCATTTGAACCTGGACGTGTATATTATTTATACATACATATATATATATATATACATAGTTCATGAGAAAACCACAAATAATGGAATACTATAGAACACTCTAATAACCATTCATTTGTCCGGTATGCACATGTGCATAAAAGTAATTGAAAATGTTTCCTGGTTTCTATGCAGGTGTGTGTGTGTGTGTGTGCGTGTTGAAAAGTACCTCAAGGACTAAGCGAATAATATTTCCTTCATTGGCAATGCCAATTAAAGCAACAAGAGCATTGAGACGCTCCTCAACACAAAGATCCGAATATTCTCCTTCTGTGAGCCCTTGAACCCATGCTTCCCCTGATTTCCGTTCATCATCTATCTCCGTACTTCCTTCATCAATACTACTCGCACCAACTCCTTCAAAACAAATCAATTACAACATAAATTTTATATTCCTAAATTACCCTTAGAATTAGTATAAAGATTAATTATAAATGTACCAGCATTTTCGAGTTCGCTTTTCATATCTACATCAACATCTTCACCAACAACCGTTTTAGCTTCTTCGTTGTAAAAGTTGGGGTCTTTGTTAGTACCAAAATCGTCGATTTCAGGAACCTCGCATTCATAATCTTCGTCTTTCTCTACATCCTCAACGTTCACTCCGGCCAAAATCCCATTGGCATAACTTTGTATCTTCTCTTTAGCCGATGAAATTACTTCCTCAGCATTTGCCGGATCCTTCCGGAAAGTGGGCCGAACACAATAGGTCGAAGGAGCAATTCTTTCGAACAAAATCGGATCCCTTGATAAAGCAACGGAGATCGAAGCATCCGGTGTCTTGCTAGTTGTAAGATCACGGAGTCCCGTTTTCTTCAAAAGGGAAGTTAGAAAGAAAAGAAAAGTGAGACGAAAATATAAAGATCCAAAAACAATAGAGAAAACGAATACAATCTTTATAAGACCATCTACAATAGATTCTCCAAAATGGAGAAAATGGGTTTTTTCACAATTCACTTTCTAGCCGTTTTTCTACATAATTGACCGAAATAGCCAAGATTTCGCAAGTAGTACTTTAGCAACTTGTGAAATCCACTTTTTATGAATATAATATTCATAAGGTAGCAATTTCGCAACATGCTAAAGTGTTACTTGCCACGTCAGCATTTCGCAAGCAACACTCTAGCAACTTGCTTAAATGTTACTTTATGAATATTAAATTTATAAGAACTAAATTTCGCAAATTGCTAAAGTGCTACTTGTCACGTCAACATTTCGCAAGTTGCTAAATTGCTACTTGCCCGTCAGCATTTCGCAAGCAGCACTTTACCAACTTGCTTAAATGTTACTCTATGAATATTAATTTCATAAGAACTAGATTCTGCAAGTTGCAAAAGTGCTACTTGCAAAATCTTGGCTATTTTGGTCAATTGAGTAGAAAAGCAGCTATAAAATGAAATGGGAAGTCTGTAATGTCTAATTTGGTCAATTTGCCGATTTTTATGGAGAATCTAGTGCAAGAGTGTGCTCAAACATATAGCGGGATTTATAATGACCTGAATCTTTTCAGCAAGTTCTAAAACGTTTAAGCCCTTGCTTCCCTCGAGACAAAGAACATGATAAGCAGCAAATTTGACCGTCCCAGGAGTCAAACGATGCCTTGACTTGCGTTGAAGATGAACCCCTTTTTCTTGCATCAACGTGGCGGCATTTTCAGCAGCCGAACCATTCCTTAGCATGGTGATTGCGTCCTCACACCCTTTACCCTGCACAAACAAACCAAATAATTACACCGAGTCGACTCACTACCCCATCGAGTCACTCACCGAACTTCCCTTTCTTTGTTTTCTAAACTCGAATTCCGCTTTCTAAGACAACAAAAGATCACACCTTTACGACACTTACTTTTTCCTTCTCTTTCTCCCAGAGCAACTTTAAGTAGGATAAAAACGCTTTTTTGGAAAAAAAATTAAGGAGATGGGTCAAGATTAGTAAATTACTAAAATACCCATGTCAGATTAGAACCCTAAAGATCTTGACCGTCCCTAAACATTGGTAAATTACTAAAATACCCATGTGGCCATGTCAGATTAGAACCCTAAAGATCTTGACAGTCCCTAAAGATTGGTAAATTACCAAAATACCCATAATGTGTACCTCATCGTTTTCCGGCAAGCATGAACGTTTCGCCTTATCTTTTTTCAACTGGGGTCCAAACCCGGCAGATAAAGCGAATTGTCGAAGAACTTCGGGCCACGTCAACGGGTTCAGATGTTTAAGCCAGTTACGTATGTCAAATCCCCACATATACGCCTATTAGAATAAACCCATTCGTCAATATGTGTTGCAACCATATTTATAGACATCAAGAAAAACTGAGCTAAATTTTTTGACAAATTTACCCCTTCGACAATCTGAGGATGACCGCCTTCGGGGTTGGCAACCGTGTATTGATTTGTTCCGGGCCCACCGGAGGGTGTCCTTGCAACATCTTCGATGTCTCTTATGATTAGCTTCAGGAGAGCAATGTGAATCTCTCCCAATAATCTTGAATCCTGATAAGAAAGAAAAAAAGAAAGAAATTGTTCATTGGGTTGTACAAATGAAAGATTTTTACGCCACCATCATACGAAAAACAAGTGGGCCGGGCCGGGCCGGAAACCGACGAAACTCACATAATCATGAAGATCTTGAACAAACTCGTCGAGGGTAAAAGGCCAAAGCCCAAGAACGTCGGCAAACGTCATACAAAATCTCCAAACCTGCCATGGCAAAACATAAAGTTAATGTAATGTAAAACAAAACCAACGAACTTCATAAATGACCCGGAGGCGGGGTCCGCAGGGGGTTAAGATATATGCAGACCTGACCTCTACCCTAAAGTGTAAAGCGGCATTTATCTCGCCTTAAAATGTGACGATTATGATAAATATACATTTCAAATGAACAAAAGAGATGCAAAGAGACCTACCATGAGAAGGTTTCCAACATTTTCTTCCGAGTCAATCCATGGATGAATTGAAAATGGTCGTTTTAATCGTACTTGCACGGACTTCGGAGGGAACACACACAAGAGATCTGAGTATGATGAAACTCGTTAAGTAGGTTAAACTAGAAATTTTTCATTAAGAACCACCGATTCATGAATCATTGCATGATATTTCTATCCAAATGAATGCATGATATTTCTATCCAAATGAATGCATGATATTCATAATGAATAATCATGTATAGTTGGTTCTCAATTCCTAGCTAATCTTTCTCCTACTATGCTAATAGTTTAGTGTTGAATGCATGATATTCATGATGAATAATTCTACCTCGAAATGAATCAAGATTTTGCAAAGTTTCATAGTCAAGTGAAACTATTGACGGCAGCCCTTTGCTAGATGCGGCTAATTCCAACAGTTCCAAACGCTCATCCTCGATAAGTTCCACAGATTCTTTAGCAATTTTGCGTGCCGCTGCCTTCTCAATTGCTGCCTTGAGCTTTATCGCTTCCTTTTCTCTACGAAGCTCTTCTTTCTGTCTTCTTCTCTCAGCCTTAAAAATATTAAACGGATACGTAAAAGGGTCAAACAATGCCCATTGACTATATCTAGACAATCACCTATAAACCAAACAAAACGAGCCCAAAGAGTAGAGCGGTTGTTTACCTTTAAAGATTCCTTCTGCAAGAACTTCTCTCTCCGTTCAATTTCACGTTTTTCCTCACGTTGAAATCTTTCCTCCTGCCGTTGTTTTTCCCGCATCATTCTCTCTTCTTCCTTCCGTCTCTCACGGTCTTGCTTCTCCATTTCTTTCCTCATTTGCTCTTCTCTCTAATAGAAGAAAACCCACATATTCACATGTGAATACACACATCAAGGCTACATATGTCGAAAACAAGATGTAATATAAGACTATTACATCTCCCGAAAAAACAAAAATCACGCAAAAGATTCTTGTACCTTTTTCCTCATCAAATCTTGTTTTTCGAGCTCTTTCCGCATCCTCTTTTCACCTTCCCCCCTTACAGCAATAGCATCATCACTCTGCAAAGTAACCACATATTCACATGTGAATACACATCAAGGCTACATATCTCGAAAACAAGATTTCAATCATTTCATTACTAGGGTGGACAAGTCTATCGCTAAAAATTCATAAACTAAACAACCAAAAGTAAGTATACCTTGCGTTTCCTCCACATTTGCATAACTTCTTCATTGGGTTGGATGAAATCATCATCTTTTATCGGTGAAGATAGAGGTCCCATCTCCCCTTTTTGTGTCAATAAGCCGACACCCTTTAACTGTCCCGAGCCAACGTAAGGCTGCGGAATTTGTCCGTTTTGAATCACTAATCTTTGGTCACTTTGGTAACCAACGGGTGAGTCATATAAACGAGAAACAACTCCATATGGTTCAGGTTTGATATTAGAAACAGCAGGCTCTAGAAGACCAGCCACCTCAACCTAGGAAAATACAAACAGCAAATTACGAACATAATCCAAGTGACGAAATGTTTATAATAAAAGTTAGAGGACCAACTTTGATTGGGCGAGGATCAGGTTGTTCGAATAAATTTCCGTCATAAGAATGCCTAGTTTGACCATGACGCTTCTTCACGACTGCTAAACAAGAAACACCCGATGAAAAGATGTAAAATTAGCGGAATCCCGAATAACTAAAAAGCAATAAATATTCTAAACGTTAAAAATTGCTTTCATGAGAAAGCAATGAAGGTTTGCATACTTCATTCACATGTGAATAATCTAGTATTCATTTCAAGTACAAAAAGACATTGATTGTTATTCATTCACATGTGAATACCTATCGGTGTCCCAAATGCACCTGGAGGCGGCTCATCAAACTCCATTCCGAGTGCGGGCCCATCTTCCCTCAATGGCTCACCCAATTGTACCTCCATACAATCAATTATTCTCCGTAGCATTATCTTCTGTTGTGTTATCTCATACGCTCTGCTGTGAACCACCGGTTCGTTAGACTGACTAGAATCCGATTCCGAATCAGAACCTGACCCTGACCCTGACCCGGACCCTGAACCAGACCGAGACCATGACTCGTGACGGGATCTTGACCGTGAACCATGGTCACTCCCACCACCGCGTTCCACCACCATCAATTCTTGTTTAGATGGCCTCATTGACTCTATCCTCTCAACAACTCCACCATCGGCTAGGGGCCGTTTCACAATCCCTTCTTTCTTATCTTTCAACCGTCGGTGACAAAACCACATTTGCAACTGGCGGTCTGTTAACCCCAGGGTTTCCGACAGCTTCGCTCGTGTCGCCTCTGATGGATACATCTCCGCTGCAACAAATTATAACAAATTCATCATCAAGAACCGTTAGTACATATATATATATATATATATATCAAGATTTCTTGAAATGAAATGCTTCAAGTTAAAAGCTCTAACAACATATATTAATGCATCAATGAACTCTATTATACACTAAGTATAACAAATTCGTCATCAAGAACCATAAGTACATATATGTGTGTGTGTGTATCAAGATTTCTTGAAGTAAAATGCTTCAAATTAAAAGCTCTAACAACATATATATGCATCAATGAACTCTATTATACACTAATTATAACATATCCATCATCAAGAACCATAAGTATATATATATATGTGTGTGTGTATGTATATCAAGATTTCTTGAAAAATAATGCTTCAAATTAAAAGCTCTAACAACATATATATGCATCAATGAACTCTATTATACGATAAATTGTAACAACTTCATCATCAAGAACCATAAGTATATATATATATATATATATATATATATATATATATATATATATATATATCAAGATTTCTTGAAATGTAATGCTTCAAATTAAAGCTCTAACAACATATATATGCATCAATGAACTCTATAATACACTAAATTACAACAAATTCATCATCAACAACCAAAAGAACTCTACAACAAACACAACCCCCCAAATCAATCAAACCCAAAATCAACACATCAAACACCCAAACAGAAATCAGAAAAACATCAAATCAAGAAAACCCCCAAAACAAAAACAAAAAGCATTAGAAAGATGAAGAACATACAAGCATAGGTCTTTTCAAGCATTCCCAGTTGAAAAGGAGTCTTCATCTGGCGTTTAGGTTTCTTGGATCCATCAGATTGACCATTATTATTATCATTCATGTTCCGATTGCTCTCTCCTTCCGAACCAGTCTCCATTAAAAAGGGTCGTCGTCGAAAAATCGAATCTTTAAACGAAACCCTAAAAATTTCACAAAAACAAAAACTAGGGCTCCTCGAAGAAAACCCAACTCCCAATCGTCAAAACAAAGAAAACCCAAATGGGAATTTCATTCGGAAAATCGAAAGATGGAGATAATAAAGGCAAAGATGTAGAGAGAGAAAGAAAGAGAGAATTCTTGAGAGAGAAGAAGAGAAAATAATAAAAACCCAATAATAATATTATTACAATTCCAAAAGAACAAGGAAAGAACAACAAGAATAGTTGTAGTTGGGTGGTTTCTTCTGATCTGATTAATCTTTTCATATTTTGTAATTAAAGATTTTAAATTTTTTCTTTTTATTTTTTTCAAAATTCTCAAACAGAAATGTGTTTCTTGGATTTGTATGGATGATGATGATGATGATGATGATAGATATCAATCAAGAAAGAATCCCAATTTGTTTTTGATCTGAGAGACCAAAAAAAGCAGTTGAATTTTTGGAATTTTGACCCTCTTTTTTTTGTTTTTTTTTTAATTTTGTATGAAAATGCAAAAAGATTCCTAAATTTAGGTTTTTAGTAAAATCAAAATCAATTATTTGGTTTCTTTTACTGGTTCCTGGGTTTTGGGTACAAGTTGTGTAATCTTTTGTTAGATTGCTTGGGAATCTTTTTAGGTAATCGATCGGGTTCGTCAATGTGTTTTTCAGTCGTTTTCTTGTTCTTTGCATTTTCAGAAGATTGGGCTTCAAGGCCCATTGGACCTTCATTTCATTTCATCCCATTATTATTATTATTATTCCATCCATAATTCAAATATAAAATGAAAGATATTATATTTGTTTCAAAATAAATAAACTTTGATAAGGGGTTGTTTGGTTGGTTTTCCATTAAGTCCTGTATGAATAAAGTTGTTTGTGTGGATTAATCTGTTTGTATAGATTGAAAAGGTTTTTGTTTGGAAGGGTGTTTTCATAGATGGAAGGACCATGTTTTTTAATTGGGAGAGACTGGTTTGGACAAAACTTGGCTTTCTGCATAAACCTCCCTCCTAAAAGTTTAATAAATAAGTCACTTTTTATATCATTAGGCCACTACCAAACAGTCATGTATAGCTGACTGAATAAGCTATGAGTCCCATTAAGCTTATTAAGCTGCTAACAAACATGCCCTAAAATTGGGGTAGTTCGATCGGGTTGGGTTTTTTTACGAGTTTGATTTTACGTTATGAAAAAACGAGCCGACTTGAACTTTATTGTTTTTGTGACTTTTTTCTACTTTATGACGTTACATTAGTTTTGTGTATTTTATATTTTAAGATGATAAGTTTAGGAAATGTTCAAATGCATAATTTTTTGTAATTTGTTGTAATGTTCAACGATCATAATTAAGGCCATGAGTACCGCCTATCCACGAACCCACTGAACCCGAATGCCACCTCAGCACCACATCAGCTTTTCTCTTTCCTACCCTCCTTACCCTAAAGTGGAGTACCGCCTACCCACCGAACCCACTCCTACCCGCTGAACCCAACCCTATGTATATATGTGGATAGAGAGAGAGAGAGAGATATGTTCGGGTATGTCCGGGTTCGTGAACCCACTCGTACCCGCACGCTGCTACCCGATCGGAACCCGCTCCCGTCGTACCACCTTGCCACACTACCCGCTGCTACCCGATGAACGAACCCGCCCTGGTACCCGAGAGCGGTACGCAGGGCCTAAGAAGTTTGTGATTTTTGAGGTAATTTTTCATTTTCTCTCGTAAAATACTTTTATTTGTTTTTCGATATCTCATTGTTCTGACGCTAAAAAGACATAAAATCGTAATCAAATTAGCAGTACGTCGAAACAATCCCTCGTCGAAAAGGAAAAACTGATTTTGGATATTTTTTCCCTTGTTGTTTGTGTTTCTTTTCTTCACGATATTATGGTTGGTTTGTATATTTGTTACTTTTGGAACTTTATCTTTACATAATCTTCAACAAATTTTCCAAAACTGCTTCAAAACTTAAAAGCAAACTTTTCAACAATTATATTAAGCTACATCGGTTTTTCTATTTTAGAGATTACAACATTGATCTTATTATTAAGATATTCAATACATTTAATAAGATGTTATTTATATCTCGTAGCCATCTAATTTCAAATATTTTTATTGGGGAGTCGTGAGCATAATAAGACAACATTTATCTTCTAAGTAATCACTTTTAGAGAGTTCTCCAAAATCTGAGAATCTTACCATCTTTCGCTTAGTTTTAGAGAATATAGTGAAGAAAAAAACTTAGCCCAATATCTCTATTTTATCCATTTTGGAGAGTTTATTGGAGATGCTCTTGATTTATGCTTTTAGTTGATTTGAACATGGTTGTTTAGGCTGACATTGAAAGTGTAAACGAACGCTCCAAAAGCAGGCTAATACTTCATTACCCATCGTCAAAGGTTAAAACAAGATGATCAAAGCTATCTGTATTAATAAATGAACAATTATTTAGCATTGACATTGATACGTACGTTTATAGGTGTTAATAAAAATATTTTGATTTACGTGGTGTCGATAATCATTGAGCATCAAGAGGTTAGGTATGTGTGTAGCTACACATGTTCACCCAATATGTCACATCGGTATTATTACAAAGTATATGGATTTTAGATACTTAGGGACTGTTTGATTACAATTTAACGATTAAAGCATTAACCAATTCGGCCTAATTCGTTCAGCCATCCCCTCCTCTTCATCCATCCGACTATCAGAATTACAGCCTCTACCCCTTCTTTATTTTGTTCAGCCACCCATCCCCTTTCCTTTATCCGGTTTTTGGTTTTGCTTGTTTTTTAGGTGATGAGTTTTAAGTTGTCTAAACTAAATACATGTTACAATATTCTCACATGACTTTCATTGATCGTTTTTGTTATGCTAGTGGAAGACCTCATCCCAAAGGCTCTTGCAAGAAAATGTGATTGATGTGGCTACAAAAGTCATTGCAAATAATATGTACATTAAAATATAACGTTTACTTTTTTAATGTAGAAGACATTGATGCATGAATTAAGGGTCGTTTACCTAATCATTTACCCGGATAAGTGCTTACCGGTAAAATGCAACACTATCGCTTACTTCTCGGGTAAGATTTTAGACCACCAAAATGTCATCGTATGCAACATTTTAGCCGGTCAGCGCTAATCGTGGTAAGAGTCGTCGCACTCCCTTACCGGGTAAGATTCTTAGTCCTTACCATATTCATCCAGTAAGCTAATATCACTTGGTAAGCACTTACTCGGGTAAGCGTTTTGTAAACGACCCCTTAAAGACTATAGCGCTTGTACTAAAGACTAATTATATCACAAAGAGGAGCTCATATGTAATTGTGATATATTATTGAGTAAATTGCGTTTTTCGTCCCTGTGGTTTGCTAAAAATTTTGGATTTTGTCCCTGTGGTTTCGAAATTTTGGTTTCCGTCCCTATGGTTTGTAGTTCATTTCTATTTTCGTCCCTGAGGCCAAAACACTATTTTTAAGTATGAAGGACTAAAATAGAAATGAATTGTAAACCATAGGGATGAAAATAGCAATAAACTTTAAATCATTAGGACAAAAAAGGTGATGAATTATAAACCATAGGGATGAAATCGTAAATTCAAAACCATAAGGATGAAAATAGAAATTTTCAAAACATACCACAGGGACTAAAAATGTAATTTACTCTATATTATTTCACGTTGTCCTCATCAAGTCAGATTGACTTGAGTTATGTTTTAATTTGGGTTGGGCTCATGGACTTGTTTTCAAATTCGATTGGACTTAGTAGTAGGCCCACTAAGTTTTTGTGCATGCCTATTTGCGAAAAAGAACATAAAGATAAAAATAATAAAGTCTTTAAATGTCAAAAGTCTAGAATATGTTTATATTGTAAAAAGGAAAAAAAACAAAGCATGCTACTATTGAGTTAGAGAATATAAATACGAAGACTAGGGGTTCGTGGTGCGGCTTAGAGCCAAAACTGCAAACAAGACTGCAAGTGCGGTTTAAGCATTTTCAGAACCACAAACCAAACCACGCATGCCTCAATGCGGTGTGGTGCATTTTGAATCGCAGTTTGGGTAATTGAAAACCCCAAACCAACCCGCATAGTGTGGAAATACAAATCACAAACTATACAGTGAAAGTTCAAAACAACGCGATTTAGTATAGTGCGGTGCGAGCAGGGTCTGCAGTTTGAACGGTAAAATGAACACCCCTTAGAGTGATTAATATGAACTTAACTACTCTACTTTTCTCGAGCCTTCATTAAGACATGATGATTCACTATTATGTTACTTGTGATATAACCAAACCATGTTCAATGTATGAGTACACAATACTCTTCGTTTTGACAATTATTGGAATGAATACCTATACTCAATATTAATCTCTTACAATGGTATGAATATCGTATTAATATGAATGGACGTCTTGTGTATTTTTTTGTACAAAAAGATTGATACCGGCAACCCCAACCGACCCATAATCGACTGTCTATCCATAATGTGGGGGGCATACCTGACTCACTCAACGGTTGTGGCTATGGACGTCTTGTGTATTTGAAATCTCTCAAATATGAAAGTTTAAACATTGAACTTAGTGATACCAAAATGGCTTGATAAGAGTTCCGAGAGTTTTCAAAATCATGGTCAATTAACAATTCAAAAAAAAGTCTATCCAAATTCTTTAGGGCACGTTTGGTACACTGAATCGGACAGAACAAGAATTATTGTACCATGTTTGGCGGAATTTTTATGTGAAACAGATAGGAACAGAGTGAAACAAAGTGGAACAAACTTATTCCACCCTCACCCCATTGAACAAGTTGGAACATAATTATATTTTACCGATATAACCTCAAAAGAAAATAAAATTTTCTTCTAAAACATCAAATAAACCTTCTATTTTATTTTTTTTATTCAATAAATTTGATTTATTATGTTCTTTAAACTTTCGCTTTACTTTTCTCAAAATATTATTTTTATGTGGTTTCTATGTTGTGATTAATTTATGTAATTATTACATACTAATGGTAAAAAATATATAGATAATGTTAAAAAATAATAATTGGAAACTACATAACTTTTTTTTTATTTTGGTGTCACTTTAATCGTCTTGAAGCAATCTTTCTAGTAATTTTTTTGTTATAAAAATTATTTATTTTATTATAATTTAATAAATTACATAATTTATCAAAATATATAAACAACTTATTAAGGGTAAATTGATCAATATTATCTGTCATGTTTTGTCATGTCTCGTCTCATCCTGTTTTGTCTTGTCTTGTATCGTCCTATCTTGTTTTGTTATGTCTGCATACCAAACACATCCTTATAGACATCCCGATCTAAAAATGTGATGATCTATTTATTTAAAAATCAAAATTCAGATTAACTATTCAAAATGATAAATTCAATAGTTTATTCATTTAAAATAGTTTAAAATTTTAGTTATTTAAAATAGAAAAGTTCATTAGATATTCAGGCTTTTTTCCAATAAATAAATTAGGGAAATTAATTAAAATACCCCAAGTTTGACCAACTGTTACCGAAATACCCTAAAATTTTTCCATTTTGCAAAAATGCCCTAAATATCCGCGATCGCGGGCTAGGGCTGACGTGGCACGTACTTTGGGTACAAATGCCCCGCGAAGCCCCTCAACTTTGGTCGCGGTGCACTTTTGGTCCCTGCCCGCGATCGCAGCCCGCGATGGACCAAAATTTACAGTTTTGGTCCCTGAAAATTTACACTTTTGGTCCCTGTACTTAGACGAATCTTGCATGCTTTTACTGTTTTTTTCCACAATTATTGTACTTTGAAGACCGATTTGTGGTTGAAATTCATTTGCATGTTTGAGATTTCATCCATAAATATCAGTAATATGCAATTCACAATTCACACTTGTTCTTGCTTTCTTTCTTGATTTCTCTCTTGCTTTCTTTCTTTGAATTTCTTTCTCTCTTGATTTCTCTTCTCTCATTTCATCCACAAATGGCATCGTCATCAAACCCTAAGTCTACTCTTGAAAAAATGTCACCTCAAATCGAGGTCGCCATAGCAAAAAAGGAAAAGGAGATAGATAAACTAACAGAAGAGTGGAAAAAAAATTATGGACAGGAAGGCAGTCCATTTGAGAAAGATCGAAGAGGAAGACAGGGAGATCAAAAGGATGAAAGGGGATATAAAAGCTAGGGAGGCTCGTGTTCGTCGAGAACAAGAAGCAATTCACCATATTCTGCAAGACTTTGCAATTATTCAAGCGAAGGTAAACGAGAAACAAGCTTGGATTGATGAAACTAAATCAATTTTTAAGTAGGTGGTGGTTGTTTAGTTGTTTTGTATTTTTTTTCTTGTTTTGTATTTTTTACTGTGTTGTTGTTTTGTATTTTTTACTGTGTTGTTGTTTTGTATTTTTTGTTGTTGTTAATTTCTTTGAAAAGTAGTTTTTAAGTCGCTGAACCACGGTTAGGTTGGATACATCATGCAAGGTCAAGTCAGAGGTTACCTCATTCGTGGGCCTACTCCTCTTGTAGAATATATGACAACCCTCAACTCATTTGCTAAAGTGTGTGCGGGTTGTGGTACACAATGGCCATACGTGGTTGCAAAAGCAGAAGCCGTTGAAGAAGGGTCAGAAAGATTGAAGATGAAGAGCATGTTGGATGAAATACAAACTAGCTGTGTTATCAATGTTTATTTAAAAGCATATGTATGTGTGTATATATCTAATATGAATATATTTATCATTTACAAACTAGCTGTGTTATCAATGTTCATTTAGAAACATATGTATGTGTGTATATATATCATTTACAAATCAGTGTTTAGATCAACAGTATCATATGTGTTTGTTCCAACAAAAATGTCAAGAAATGATCATTTCCAGATCTTACAGATAAAGGTCTCCTTTTTTAAGTCTTCTTCTTCTTCTTCTTCATATATACATATAATATATATATATATCTAAAAAGCTAGAAACCTGCTTCCATTCTTGCTACTAATCTTTCTTGCTATATAAACAGACATGTGTACTCAGAGTTAACATTCACTGCCATGGTAACAATCAACCTTTCTTCTTTCTTTCGCTTATCATATCAAACTCCTATTTTCTTTATGTGTGTAAATATATAATACGAATATATATATATCATTTACAAACTAGCTGTGTTATCAATGTTCATTTAGAAGCATATGTATGTGTGTATATATATCATTTACAAATCAGTGTTTAGATCAACAGTATCATATGGGTTTGTTCCATATGGTTCAAGCTGTGACGGGCCCGGGGTGTGACTGACAGAATGTCTCCTTGGCACGGTTGAAGGGGCGGGATTTGGACACTCTCCACGAGTGTGTCCTACGCATTGGCACCGAGTACATCTTCGTTGTATCGAACTTTCACCACGTGATGGACGTCGTCGTTCTTTCTCGGTCTCTCGGCCCTGTTCTTATCCATTAAAGGTGGATAGCATGGTGGAAGCGGGTCGGGTGGATACACCCATGCTGCAGGGGGTCCAGCTGGGTTTATTACCTCCACGTATGTTTTCCGGTAATATTCGGACGTGAAGAAAGGTACAGCCAAGTCGCTGCAATCTGTACGACCCATATATGTTGCTGCAGCGATGGCATGGCCGCACGGTAACCCAGATTTATCCCATTCGCGACACGAACAAAGGTGGTCTTCCATATTCACAATCGCGTGAATATAGTCATCATGCACCTCGTACTTCCCATACCCGATTGCTCTTACCGGCCATGTCGCCGCACGACGCGCCCTGTACTGAACGATATTCTCCGTCGTTGGTGTGAGTGCATTTTGCATCTCAGCTCCTTTTAGGCGTCGAATTTGGTACCACTCTTGTTGAAAGGCCCGAAAGTAGTCCATAAGATTAACAATCGGACATCTACGCGCAAAACGGGAGAGTGCATTCACAGACTCTGCACTATTCGAGGTCAGAATGTCATACCGTTGTCCAGGAAAATGGGCCGCGGACCACCTCTCCGGTCCAGCATCGTCAAAGACTTTGGCTGCTTCTTTGACACTGTATCGTAGCATATTCATGTACTTGTTAAACTCCCGATCCGTATATGCTCTGCATGCCGCCCAATAGACATCCTTGTAGGTGGTAATACGTTTGTCCTTGGATTTGGCGTTCATCTCCAAATGTCGACAGCATATGGCGTGAGGGGCGTTTGGGTACATGGCAGAATTTGCGGCGCTTATGGAAGGAGCCCTGTCAGACATAAACACCAACCCTTGCGGGTCTCCGATAGCTTGTCTCAACATGGACATAAACCAAGTCCACTCGTCCCCGGTTTCAGACTTGCCTTCGCCGAAAGCTACTGGAACGATGGAGTTATCCCCGTCCATGGCAACCGCCAGGAACATCATACCCAAGTAACGGCCCTTTAAATGGGCTGTGTCTATTATCAGGACACGACGTAGATTTGCCACAAATGTGCGGATCTGCAAAAACATAGGTTAAAATGTTATAGTTTATAATGTGTAAATGTTATAGTTTATAATGTGTAAACATATGACGTGTTAAAATACGTACCGCGGGTCCAAGGGCCACGAAGCACATCTCAAACCGTCCACGTGAATCGGTCCGTAGCTGCGTGACAGTACAAGGGTTCTGCAGCTGCAAATTATATAAATATGTCGGGAGTCGTTCATACGACTCCTCGAACGTGCCTCTCACCATAAACAGTGCATGGCAGCGCGCACGCCACGCTTGGTGGTAATCAATCGTGACGCCGAACTGCCGGTGAACGTCGTGGACGATGTCCTTTGGACGCAATGACCTGCTAACATCAAGAAATTTGTTTTTCAGGATCGCACCCAAAGTCTTTTTGCCGGCTTGTTTGTGGTGGGGATTAAGTTGCGTCCTCGTACAAGTGTGTACGTCGTGCAACTTTCTAATCATTATCGCCCCTCCTTTGGGACCCGTGTGAATCGCGTACAACCTCCACTCACACTTTTCTCTAGCACATTCAACTACGTATTTGCTTTTGTCAGATGCCCGCACGCGACTTTGGAAACCCTCTTCCAAGAACTTGAGTCCGATCTGACTTGCTAAGAGATCCTTCGAATCGAATATCTGACATGCTGTTAAACTTTCACTGCGAATATAAGGTGTAGGTTCGTAGCTTTGTGTCTGGGTATGGGAGTCTGGAAGAATAGAGGGCATATCAAAAAAGTCATTTATCTGACTACATGATTTTCTACTAGGGGTATATTCTTCGTGATCATCATTATCGGTGTCTGATCTGTCTATTTCAGAATTACCCGTTCTGAAAACGTGGGTTTCGTCATCAGCAACTCCAGCAGTACGCCATTCGTGTGGTTGTGGTGGTTGTTGTTGTTGAGAATCGGGCTGCTCTATTTGGAGGTCTTCGTCGTCGTCACCCTCCTCGTCACCGTCGTCGTCAACGTCGGATACGCCGGGATACACAAAGAGTAATGGGGGTCTTTCTGAATCGACTGCAAGGTGCAGAAAAGTAGAGATATCCCCATCGTTGGATAAATCCACAAATGACCCATCGCCATTTTTAAACACTAACTTGCAAACATCAGAAGAGTTGATTCCACATTTTTGCATGACGTATGCAACAAACTTCTGATAAGTATAGTTTACTGACACTTTTACACCATACTTAAATTTATAAGCAAAATTCCACTCATTGTTATCTTGCACCCATTCACCATCAAAACAGAAATATAGCTTAGCTTTTGCAACAGATGAACTCATTTTTTCTGTAGTATCTCAAACACAAAATATTGCAGAAAGAAATATTGCAACAATGAAATCGTTGTGTGGGGATTATGGCTTGCATTTTACGTCTATTTATCAATGAAACAACCAACATATCAGAAAACCAATCTCTCATTTCATCCACAAAGTGGTATTCCAAAAACATTGATTTAACATTGATTCAAACATGCAAATGAATTTCAACCACAAATCGGTCTTTAAAGTGCAATAATTGTGGAAAAAAAAACAGTAAAAATATGCAAAATTCGTCTAAGTTTAGGGGCTGAAAGTGTAAATTTTCAGGGGCTGAAAGTGTAAATTTCAGGGACCAAAAGTGTAAAATTCGGGCCATCGCGGGCAGGGACCAAAAGTGCACCGCGACCAAAGTTGAGGGGCTTCGCGGGGCATTTGGGGCCAAAATATGTGCCACGTCACCGTATCCCGCGATCGCGGGACCTCATCGCGGGTATTTTGGGTATTTTTGCAAAATTGAAAAAATTTAGGGTATTTTGGTAACTCAATGTTTGACTTAGGGTATTTTAATTAATTTCCCAATAAATTAATAGCGGGTAAATATCATTTTCAAAACCTAAATACTTGGGCTTTTGTCAACAATGACTAATGACTAATGACTTGTAAGGGTTGTTTGTTTACCTCTTAATAGTTTCATTAAGAGACAACCTTTGAATCACTAAAAGGTAAATCCTGTTTGACCAAAAAAATGTCTGCCTCTTAATGGTTTTAAAACCCTCTAAATGATTTAGTATCCTGGGCCTCCCTTAACCATTCAGCACCCTGATTTCATTCTAAACAATTACCAAACAACCATATTTCATTTTTCACTATCTAATAAAAGCCTCTTAATCATTCTGCACCAAACCATTCAGCAATTGCCAAACAGCCGTAGATACTAGATAGTAGATATTAGAGATGGCCAGATCCGGTCCGACCCGCTAGAAGCCCGAAGCCCAGCCCGCATAAAGCCCGACCGACCCGCCCAAAGCCCGGGCATCGGCCCACTGGGCCCAACCGGGCCTGGTATTTGGAAGTTTTGTCAGCCCGGCGTGGCCCGGCCCCAAGCCCGACCCGTTTCGAATTTGAAAATCTGACCGTTATAACGACTATATGATCGTGTTTGATGATTTGTGACCCTTTTTTTGGTTTTTAATGGTTCATCAACACTATAAATAGGAAAGTTGGTGGATGGGGTTACATATCAAGTTACAAAACGCAAAAAACGCAATTCTCGATTTCTCGCTACCTCGTGTTCGTTTTTCGTAACTTCTCAATCTCTCACTTCTACCATCTTTCGCTCAAAATGACGGCGATGATGCATCAAACTAACAAATTATAATAAAACGTATTTTTTAAGTATATTTAAGCGATCCAATTACGCATTTTTAAGTGTATTAGATAATTAGAATAACATTTATAAATTTAAAAAAAAATGGTGAAGGCCCGGTCTGAAAGCTCAGTTTTATAAAAGCCTAAGCGGGCCCGAATATTTGTGCTCAAGCCCGGCCCAGGCCTAACCAAAGCCCGGGCTTTGTAATAGTGTTCCGGCCCGGTTCATCACGTGGCCCGGCCTGACCCGTTTTTTTGGCCACCGCTAGTAGATAGTACAAACTTTTGGGCCTTACCCAAATCTTATGAATTATGACTTAATCGTTAATTATTAGTAGTCATTAGATAAAGTGAATAAAAGTATTCAAGCTTTTTTAAATAATTAGTAAACATCGTACCCTTATAAAAACGTATAACATCAAAAAGAACCTAAGCCCAACCGGGACTTAGGGGCCGTTTACAAAACGCTTACCCGGGTAAGTGTTTACTAAGTCACATTAGCTTACCGGATGAATATGGCAAGGACTAAGAATTTTACCCGGTAAGAGCGGAAGCAAGGACCAAAAGTCGAAAGCAAGGGCCGATAGTCTTACCCGGTAAGTGAGTGCAACGACTCTTACCACGGTTAACGTTTACCGACTAAATTGTTGCATACGATGCCATTTTGGTGGACCAAAATCTTACCCGAAAAGTAAGTGATAATGTTGAATTTTACCGGTAAGCATTTACCCGGGTAAGTGACTAGATAAACAGTCCCTTAGTCGATCCTAGTTTTTTGCTGTCTACAACGATTCTCACCGAAACAAGGCCGAAAAGGGAATGCGTTTTTTCCTCTTTGACTAGACCCAAGAATGGGCTTAGGCTTAGGTAATTAAACAATATTTTGAACAAATGTTAAGGTTTGTTTTCAGGATTTTAAATTTTCAAGATTTGTATGTGTTTTTAAATTTTGTGAATTTTGCTTTACAAAAATCATGAAGAAAATAATAGTTGAAGATGTAGTTGGTAAAATGACAAAAAGGCCCATCGGATGTTGTGCATCCAGGACTTGACATTTCAAATTAGATTTTTAGACAATATTAGAAATTTGAACCAAACCATTATTAAAAAAATGCATCGTAACTTTCTTTTTTTCAACAGAAATCGATATCCGGTGGAGCCCTCTAGTTTGATTAGGTTCCAAACCCCTTAAAAGTCTGCGTTCTCTATTTTTTGGATTAAGGGCATTTTTTGACTTTTCACCGGGGCATCCAAAACCATTGGACCGACCCTGATAATAAACTAATTATGTATATATATATATATATATATATATATATGTGTGTGTGTGTGTGTGAAAGATCGTGTGAGAAGTTGAGGTTAACGTGTGAATCGTGAGAAGTAGATCTGAACCATTGATCATTTTTAATCAAATGTCATCTCATGAATTACGGCTTAAAAGAGAATTGATCAGTACATCTTGATTCCTCTTTTCTCGGTGCATCTCATCTTAATTTACGTCCATTTCTCATCCAACGGTTGATAACCACTTCTCACATTTCACATCAAACCCCAACCATATATATCTATCTATATATATATCTATATATATATATATATATATATATATATTAGAATTATGTGTTTGAATGAGATGTAAATGAAAAAAATAAGTATAATTATTTAAATATGTGATGCATTTTGAATACATGTTCCAATGCCTGGGAATACACATAGTAACCTGGTCACTGTCTGAGAGGTCATATCTATCTCTCAAGAACCACATCCAGGTTGTCTTTTTTCTTTTCTTTTTTTCTTTTTTTTCCTTTTGAGTTAACTATGTTTTATGTCCCTATAATTTATTAAAAATTACTATTTTCAATCTTATTTTTTTTATGTTACAGTTTTCATCCTTGTAGCGTCCTCGTTTGTTCAGTCATTTATTAATCAGAGTCATTCTTTGATAAATTATCATTATAAGCCAGTCGAGAACAGAGGTGGATCTAGAAAAAAATTAAGCACAATACCATTTTACTATAAAAAACGAAACTCTCAGATAAATTTTTACACAATCATCACTGGTCTGTTTGTTAGTTTCTTACTTTTTGTATATGAGATCATGTGCACAAGGCTTTTATCCCAAAAAGAAATCATAAACATAATAAACCTGAAAGGAAGATAAAAAGCGTGTAAACCAACTCTAACATGAGAAACTTATGTTATTTTTCTAGTTTCAATGAAAATAGGTGACACCGAACTCAATAGTGCGGTGACAGTTTTCACGACTCAAATGATTTTTACACTACGATGGAAACGATGCGGCGATATGTGCTATTGTATGCACCATATTGGGTCTGCCCAGTTGGAATACTTGAGGGGCAACGGTTTAACAATTCATTGTTTTCCTAGTCCTTGTGGTTTACAATTTATTGCTATTTTTGTTCCTTATACTTAACAACGGTAACCATTGACGGAGTTGGCTTCATAGACGACGACAACAATACTTTGCAATTGTAGGGACAAAAAACATAATTTTGAAAGTATAGGGATGAGAGTTGTAGTTTTCGTTAAACCATAGGGACAAAAATTGTGGTTTACTACTTTACCTTTTTTTCTCTTTCTCCCAAAAATAAAAATAAAAATAAAAGTAAACTACATTTTTGGTCCCTCTGCTTTGTCGAAAATAATATTTCTTGTTCGTGTATTTTTCAAATAAAAATATCCACGTATAGAACCATAAAGATATGTCTGTAAGGTTTTAGTCACTCCTTAAAAGCATGTCCTAAGGCATCTCCAATGGAGTCACTAAATCTTACACTAAACATTAAATTTGATGTAAATGACACTATTCACATCTTCAATGAGGTATCTATTTTCCACACTAAATTTAGTATAATGAATAGTATTACACTATATTTGGTGTAACACTATTCATTTACACTACTTTTTACACATACTTTTCACATCACTTTTAAAAAAATAGTGTTACCAATTGGAGAAGATTTACTATTAACACTAAAATTTACACTAGTTTTAAATTTTAATGTAAAATATAGTGTGACCCATTGAAGAAGATTTACTATTAACACTAAAATTTACACTAGTTTTAAAATTTAATGTAAAATATAGTGTAACCCATTAGAGATGCCCTAAGTCATTGTAATTTGTAAAAACGTTTAGCTTTGGCCCCTTTCTCTATCAGACCAAATTTAAATGTTTTTACAAATTAAAATGACTATATTGTAATTTTAAAAGTGTAGGGAGAAAAATGTTGTATTCGACAAAGGATAGGAACCAAATTTATAGTTTACTAAAAAAATAACGAGTAAATTACTTTTTTGTCCCTGTTTTTTTTTTCTAAAGATTTTTGCCTTTGTGTTTTAGAAATTACGGCTTTCGTATCTATGGCTTGTAATTTATCCTGTTCTCGTTATAATTTACGAACTATTGTTTTTTCCGTCTCCGTGGTTTACAATTCTTTAGTGTTTTAATCTCTTATACTTAAGGTATAAATTAAGTTCATGAACGAAAATAACAATAAATTACAAACCATAATAGTGAATATCACAATTTCTTAGTACATTATCAACAAAAATTGCTACCTTAATTTAAAATAAATATATAAAATATTTTTTTACGTAAAATTTTAAAAGAACCATACTAAATTTCATATGGACATATCTTCGGGTAATTATACAATAAACACGACATAAGAAATTGTTTTTAACGTTTCATTTACGTTATTCAAGCATAAATATATGTAGTTGCTAAAATGCTTCATTTCAATTAAAAACAATCATCAATCCAGACTTCAGTGATAGAACCAGGATTTTTATCGAGTAGGTGCACCATTAAGGTGGATCAAATGTCCTGAAAAATCGCCGATGTGTTTGTTTGGCCGAATTCCACCGTTTCAAAGGATTTTTAAATGTGTTTTGATCGATTTGAGGTTTTTTTTTAATTTTTTTTTGCTTGATTTTGATGGACTTTTTCGGTTTTTCAGTTGATTGCGAGGAAATATTCATTCTTTTATGTTCCTTGTATTTTCTAATACCTGGGAGCACCCTCAAAATTTTGTGTGTACGGGAACCCGTTGGAACCTTTATAGGTCCACCCTTGTCAGGCTTTAAAAGAATTGGCAGGGATGGAACAGGTCGTCAATAAGAAACATGACGACCGAAATAAGGAGTTTTTGCGATGGATTTGCTTTTCACTTTTCCTTTGGTGGAAAATGGGGCCATTTTATGAAAATGATGATCCATGTTTTTTTGTCTCAAATGAAATGAGGGTGAACACACTACTTTGAAAAGTATTATGAAGTGCACATAAAAGGCATGTAAATTGGCACAAACATGCATGTATGATGTGTAGAAAACAAGGGACATAATTCTAGTGTGGAATTAAATCATATCAAAAACTAATTATGACTTGAATTTTGTTAATTTGGTTCTTAATTCTGAATTAAAAATTTATTTCTCATTAAGTGTGAGTAATTCAAGTACTTTAAAGCTACTTTTTGCCCTTAAAAAAATTAAGTCTACTTTCCTCAAAACCGCGTGCAGACCTTTCTCAACGAAGTTCGAATCTCAACGAAGTATCTTCGAACGCAGAATCAACCAAATCATTTCAAAAAACTTCGAGTAAAATGTGAGAGTACAAAATCTATCACAACTTTAGCAACGTTAATAACTAGAAATTCTAAGGGCCAATTCTGTAATGATGTTCGTTTTCGTTCCACGGATTCGTCATAAAAAGTTCTGGAAATCAAATCATCGTGTCGTGCGATAAATTAATATGAAATTCCAAGTTTTTAATCTTGTTCTTTTCTATTTAAGTTCGTTCCACATTTAATTGTTAGTAACATTCATTATTTTGAATTAAAGTCTATATCATTATTTTGAATTAAAAGCTTAAAACTTGTAATTTTATTAAATTCGGGACCATCTTACCAAAAACAATATTAATTAATATACATCTTTTAAAAAGTATTTTAAATATTTGATAAATAACCTTTAATAGTCTTTAAAAAACTTGGATGGTATTAATAATCAACACTTAGGGGGCGTTTGGTTCGCAGAATGTTTTTGGATGGAATGGAATCTGTCAAAGGAATTTGACAGAATTGGATGGTATTAATAATCAACACTTAGGGGGCGTTTGGTTCGCAGAATGTTTTTGGATGGAATGGAATCTGTCAAGGGAATTTGACTTTGAAGGAATTGGAATGGAATGTTGTCAGGTTTGACCAGCTGTTTGGTTGACAGAAATGGAATGGAATCTGTTAAAGGAATTGGAATCTGTCTATTTGGTTCACAGAATGTAGCTTTGGAATTGGAATGAAATTTGGGTAAATGACCAAAATACCCTTTTGTTAAATTTAATTTTTTAAACATCTTTCATGGTTTCGGTTTGCTCATTTTTCTGGTTTATTCATCTATAATTATCAGAATGGTTTTGTACAAATCGAAAGAACAAACCAAAATCATGTACAAATCGAAAACAGAAACCGAAACAACCAGGATTTCATAACAATTTCATATGGATTGCAAATGTGACACGTAGGATTGCAAAATTAGAAATTGTAGTGGTTGCGAGTATAATTGCAAAATTAGAAATTGGTTTTGGTAATTTGCAAATGTCAAATCAGTACTTTTTGATGATGTGGCAGTGAATAGTATATGAAATTGTAGGGAATAATTTCTAAATTAGAAATTGCTTTATGTCAAATCATGTTTTGTGATGTTTTGTATAACAACTCAGGCAAATTTTAAACATTGCAATTCATATAAAATAGAATATCCCAAAAACGGGTCCCAAAATTTCTTACATCATATCAAAATCTGGTTGGCGGAATCAACCTACACAACTGAGAAATAAACTAAACTGAACTATAGTGTCGCTATACTGTCAAGTCTCCTTGCTAACTCCTTGCTCACTTGCTAGAGCCTTTCATCACTTGCCTTCCTGAAAAGGTTTTAGTTTGAAAATGCGAGGGTTAGACCATAAGGCCTAGTGAGTCCCTCCTAACAGTTGTCAAAGCATTTAAAACAGTTTATCATTTTCAGCATAAAACATTCATAAATCTGCTCATTTAAAATCATTCACGGAATAAGGTCTGCCCCTCATAAATTGGCACCCTGAAGCCACCCTAAGGTGACAACGAGTCAGTCTCATGCTGCCTTACATTGGGGCCACACTACCCCTGGCATAAACGGGTCACACTTCCCGACACAAGCTGGCGGGCCACACTCCCCGACTTAGCCAATTTACATTCAAAACAATGTATGCATACATCTCACAATAAATCTTTAAACAACATTCATGCATTTAAAGCATAAGTATAAACATAGCATTTCTCATCATGCAATCGCTTTAGAAAACATATTAAAAGCCACACGTTTTAGTTTAGAAAACTCACCTGATGCTCTTACTTCTCTTTTCTAAACTGTTCCTGACTCCTGATCAATTTTTCCTGTTTTAATGAACAAATATAAACTGATTACTAAACTTCCCGGACGCCAGTCTTTCCGGACGACATAACACTCCGGACAACCGCCCTTTCCGGATACCTCCTAATTACCGGACTCTCAACTTATCGGTTACTTAACTCTACGGACGCTCGACTCCCCGGACACTTAACCCACCGGATAACTTTCTTACCCGGGCAGTTCCCGCATCCGGAAACATTCATCCAGATCATACTGTCCGACGTCCAGAGACTTTCCGGACGCCGACCTGTCCTCTAAATGGGCCGAGAAATCACTGATACGAATTAAATCTATGGATTAAAGATTAGCAACAAAATTAGGACCACTATGTTCACCAAATATTGAAATCTTAGCTGCGAAAACACTATTTGATACCTAATCTCTCCCATTTAGCTTCAAACTCAACTTTTCAACAAAAACCCCAAAATAACTAAATCAACAGCAAGAATCAAGGATTAGAGATGAGGAGAAGAAATTACCTGCTTGGATCCAAATAAAGAACACCTTCTTTTCTTCTCCAATAAACTGGAATTGTTTCTTCTTACTTGATCTATCACTCTTTCTTCTTTCTTTCCCTTCTTGTTCTTTCTTTCTTCTTCCTCTAATCAGCCGCCAAACATCATTCACAATCAGGAAATAGAATGTTCACCTAGGGTTTTGTGCCCTTTTATACTCTATCCCATATTTACCAACTAGCCCCTCAACTTCCACTTTTATTAAAACCTAACATAAGACATAAAACCTTTCAAAATGGTCTGGGTCGTTACAACACTCCCCCCTCAAAAGAATTTCGTCCCCGGAATTCCATTTTCAAAAAGATGAGGGTATCTGGACATCACATCTGATTCTACTTCCCACGCTGCTTCTCGTCCCTTATGATACTTCCACTGAGCCTTCACTAAACGAATCTCTTTGTTCCTCGTCTTTCGTACTTAATTGCCTACGATTTCCATTGGTTCCTCTTCGTACATAAATTTCTCGTCAATACTAATATCTTCCTACGGGATAACCACATCGGTCCCGGCCAAACATTTCTTCAGGTTTGACACATGAAAAAAAAATCGAATGAACACTCTTCAATTCCTCTGACCAGTCTTACTTGTATGCCGCTGCTCTAACTCGCTTACTAATGGTGAAAGTCAACTCCTTATCGCCTGTATTCTTGCAAGGTCGCTATCATCTCACTTCCCACATCGGCTCTCCACCAAAGAGACACACATCACACTTTGAATTCCTTCTCAAAATCTCATCGAGTACCTCAAGATCGCGCAACATCTATTCAACTTTCATAACTTCGACGGATCTACAGACTTAGTCCACCTTACCTTTCTCTCAACTGCAAGGCTCAAAAATCTTATGTTTTTCAATTCAACTAACTCAGTTCTACTTGGTCACCCCAAACCGTTCCGATGGAATACCTAACCGTACACCATACCTTTGAACCGCCCTCGGCGAGTCACCACTTTGCTATGTCGTGCTATCTTGCTTAAATACCACTAGAGCATCCAAGGCCAACCGCGCCTCCATTTGCTCGTTTCCGTCCCCACGTCGGAACTCACGGTTATTCAACACATCTACTTACAGTCTCTCATACCCCTTTACTTTCTTAAAAGAAGGAACTTGGCGGAAATTCCCCGCCACTACAACGAGACTCTAAAACCAGGAACCATCACCCTCCTGACCCCTTGGCACAAGGCCACCCTTGCACCTCTTGACGAACTCACACCTAAGAGTTCCCTTCTCGGATCACATCGGCTACCGCTCGACAACTAATTCGTACGTTCTCACCACATCAACATTTCACGCTTAACGTGTCTAATAGTAGGAAACCTCTATAATTCCTTATTGGAGTGCTCACCTATCCGAATTGAACTTATCCAGAAGGCACATCAATTTCTCTCCGCCTGCTACAAGCGTCCAGTCGTATATAACATAACTTCGGTTACCCTCACAAAGCTATTCTCAATAGCTTATCACTGAACGACTAGTTCGTTTATACATTTCTCTCAAAATCACTAACTTAACTCGTTCAGTTGTCTTATCCACTCCTCCCCTGCATCAGATCACACACAATTCTCTTTCTCAAAACTCTTTCCAAAGGTTCGCACACTTACCGACTGCAATCTACACACACTACTCCACCTCTCGGTGTTACTGTCAAGCTTACTGCTTCCAACCTACTTACTTATTCCGACATACAATCATCACCTCCCCACGTTAGCGTGGAGCACCGCCCACCAAACATTATTTGCCCCCTTTCTCTCTCGACCTTTCTACATGCTGATACCACTTTCCCGTTACCATACGTACCCCAACAGTTGCACCAAGATTCTAACTTAAGTCATTCAACCAAGTCGTCTTGAAACGACACCTGCGTTCGACGTCACTACACGTTCTTTAATCTCTAACTTTTACTTTCTCAGACAATACTTTCACACATAAGTAGCAGCTCACATTCCTTAAGGATTTCACATCTATTCCACCACGTTTTGACTAACACACCCATAAATTTCTTTAACCCTCCAATGATCCCAAAATATGCTTACTTAGCAAATCTTATAACTAAGAACACTTGGTTTCTCCTTTGGGTAACCACCCACCACCACTCCGTCATTCTATCCCGAACATAATCATACCACACGTCAACTTACACCCTACGTGCTCCAACAATCTGGTTAACAAATCGAACACCTCACCCAAAACCTCCAACAGGCTTCTATTCGATGCTCCCTCTCTCTCTAACATCACCTCACTACGACACTAGCTGGCACATTTAGCTTGACAAGCACATTCACTACCCACCCGTACACTCTTTGCCCAAAACATCACACTGCAGGACAGACCTCTCATGATCATTCACACAATTCAAACTTACCTTCATGTTCTCCCGCATACCTAATCGAGTCTATCTCGCCACTTAATCCCTTCTCAACTCTAGTTGTACTACAACTCACGAGTTCCCAATTAGCTCAAGCACCAACGTTCTTGCTAGCTCTTTCCAATCCGAGCCCTTACATAAGCAAGGCACAATCCCTTACTGTACGGTAACATCTTAAACACTTGCTTCGTTCGCGCAACATACTTTATCCTTCTACGAACCCTCTATGCCTTGAGTTCCCTTTTCATTCTCTTAACACCCCTACAAGGTGCTCTATCAACTTTCAACCCTCCGGTTCAAGTCTTCGGCCTCGACCACCTTACCCGACTGTCGACTTCTACAACAACAGACAACCTGTAACTACTTTCTTAAGTTATTCTTTAACATGGTTTCCTTACAGAATCTAATCCTTCCAACATATCATAATTAACTTCATGATCTGTCTCCCCCCTTTTCGAAACCTACTCATGTAACATCAACATTACAAGCTCACCTCGAAACTCATATCCCCACACCAAGGACATTTCATTCTTACTCACCACGCTACTCTTAACGAGTTGCTAAAACTAACACCTTGATGACTTCTAGCCCTTCCTCCGGACGCAACCGTCCTTTGACAACCATACTCCCAGTTACCGAACAAGGATGCAGACCCTCATACAACCGATACTATAATCCACTTCCGACTCTTCCACTGTCTAAATCTTTTCTTGAACACATATATCAAAACTACAAACGTCCTTCCTGATTTGACCAACCCCTCTCTACCCTCGGAGTTCTTCCTTAGCTTAAAATGTAATACTCTATGACCTAGTGAGTTCATAGCCTTCATGCCTGACAACGCGATAAATAAATCATTTCACACTTTTTATTATTTTTAAAGAACAATACTTAGAAACAACTTGGGTACACATGACTCCAACATTCTCATAACCCCAATGCCCTGCACAACGATCTCGAGAATCGCTTGTATGCAACTCTCCGTAAAACTTAATCTTACTCAACCAAAAATGTGTTGTTACGTCAGAAATATATATTTGGAGGAAAATCTTTTCATACAACAAAATTCTGGAAGGAATTACCGACACGAAGTAAACCAGTCGGTTCTCACACTCAATTATATAACTTCAACATGTCAATACTCATTTTGGTTATAAAAGTTTTGCATTCAAACGTTTTCTTGACTTATCATGAAAATAGTGGAATGTTTTGCAAATCGTAAACCTCAAGACTACATTGTACGATGTAGAGATATTCATTGTAGTCTTTTCATATTTCCACTTTAATTAGCTTTAACTTTCAAACTACACAACTTCTTAGAGATATTCATTGTAGTCTTTTCATATTTCCATCATCTAATTAAGAAAAAACCTACAATAAATTATGTGACACATTGTTACAAGATTATTCTTTATAAATATAATTAAGTTAAAAGACGTTATAAATGTTAGTTAAGTTAACGATTTTTCTACCCGTAAATAAAAAATGTGTATTTCATTATTTTCTCCAAAATCATGATAACAAAATTTCGAAACCAAAGACGTCTTTAATTGAGAAACTCGCATTAGTAGTTCACATATATTTAAACATAAAATATGAAGTTTCTTATGTGACATTTTGTGGAAGAGTTATTTCATAATTCATTTTTTCTGAAAATTTTAGATTTTTTTAACTTATTTTGATGGTTATATTAATTGTCTTTTATTAACTTATAAATGTCCTAGACTTTTCGGTTTTCTATTCCGTTTTTATCCCGTCTATATATTATATCTCATTTAACATTTTTTTCTTTTGTTTTACTGAATCCTCCATCATATTGCAAACTATACAATCGAATGTCTAATGAAGATAGAAAGATTTTTCTTTTATTTTACCGAATTCTCTATCATATTGCAAACTACATAACCGAATGTCTCATCAAGATCGAAGCTACATTTTATGGTTTATTTTATGTTTTTATGTGAGTTATTTGATGTTATTGATGTGTTGTGTTTTTTTTGTAGAATTTTTATCGTGAAACCGTTATTCTTCCTCTATAAAATCTATGTAAGAGTTGTTATATTTTATTTTATGATTTGTCCCGGTTATATATTGTTGATAAATGTTTTTATTCCATGTTATTATATTTGTTAATTATTGTTACGTCTATTGTTCTGTGTGATATGTCATATTTATGTCTCACTAAATAGTTTTTTTATTGTTCATACTGAATGTTATATAACTATAAACTTTTTCACGTAACAAATAATACATTATATTTTATGATTTGTGTGAGTTGTTATTGATTAATGTTTTTTTTCAAAATTTCTTCCTTATTATTATATTTTATTCATTATGGTTTTTCATCCCTCATTTTTCGAAAGTTATTTATGTTGCATGTGTATTACTTTTTATGTACCTTTTTATTTTGCATAACTTTGTTTTACTAATATTGTTGTAGTTATTCAAGTTTTATTTTTTGTTTCTTGACAACATTTGTAATTATTATGTGTGAACCTCTTCATATTCTGTTAATAATTAAGTTGTAAAACAAACATTATTAGCTAAACTGGAAGACTAATTTTGTGTACACTCATCGTAACAGTTAATATTCCACATATGATTGAAACTAACCATCTTTGTACAAATTTTAACTTTAATGTCAAATCAATATTTTGCAACAAAAAGAAGTGTATGACATTCTATTTGTTACAAGAAACAATATCAATGAAAATATATAATTTCACTCCATAACCAACCCACTAAGTTTATTGTCTTATACTACATCTAATTAGTTGTCATTTTATCAAATTGCATTTTATCTTAACTTAATACGGATTTTCTAACAATAATTTTTTGCCGTCGTCCAACACGAATATATAAATGAAGGCTATAAGGTATTAACATGACATAATGAAAACTTATTATCCTCAAATCAATATTGTAATTAAGCTTGGGTTATCCCACGTTGATAAGAAATACAAATATTAGAAAATGTAGTTGTGTATATGAAAGGAGAACGATAGCTTGAAAATAAGTATCAGATTCTTCACAAATAATCACAAATATTAATTTATTTAATAACTACCACTTTTCTTATACAACTGCAATTACAATAAAAAAACCGGAAAGAACTATTTATTAAAGTTCTTAACACACTAATTGTTGCCATGTTATTTTTCGGTTAAGAAATTACCTTTGGTAAAACAACATTTCTTACATAGTACTTTTATGTATGGAGAATAAGTTGAAGAATCACTATTAATCACGTGCTAATTTGGTTAGAGTTTAGAGTTATACTTGCGATGAGTAGACACACCTATCATGTTGGACTCAACTTTACATATTGAGTTTTATCTAAATACTCATCCTTTTCATGTTTTTTGAATCGAATCACAATATTTATTGCTACTTTTTGTCATGTTTAACATCCACGTTATACTTCATACAATGATCTCACATCTAATGTCATAGACTCTAAAATCAGATAAAATATACAACTGAAACAATTATAATTTCACTCCATAACCAACTTATTTATGTAATTTTGATCATAAGATTTCGTTGTTAACTATTGAAAATATAAACAAAAATTAGGAAAGAGTATGAAATTTAAGAATGTGAATGAACATATACTTTCTATCTTATATTATGTTATTCGAGTTGAATTTGAGGTTACAATAAAGAGGGTCGGGATGTATATGGAGATAGGTCAAATATATGAAGAATCATTATATCATTTGTTGATGACAATATGAAAATTTAAGATCTGTTTGTGACCCTTTTTTTTTTACCACAAATTCACATTTTCTTGCAAGCACAAGTTGTCATGAAACTAATTTTGTCATAAACACATCATAACACTTTTTACATATTATTTGTATTCTATACAAATTAACATTTTTCATAAGATAGAATGATCATGTAACACAATAAACGAATGATGATATAAAACGTCTAACAAAAAGAATACCTTAATCGAACAAATCTTCTGTTCTATACATATCGTATTGGAATTTGTTTAGATAAATATTTTCACATATGAAACACCGATTACCCAGACAAGGATTATCGATAGAAAGCTACGAACCTTTGACTTTAATCTCGACGATAACGACATTGAAACATACATGATTAGAATAATATAAATATATGATTAATTAATAGATATTTTATCAGTAAAATTGGATGAAATTAAAATTGGCAAACTTTTTTATGGTAAAATTACAAGTACATAGAAAAATAAAAAGGAGAATCCCATGTCTACCACCCAATCCATAATGATTCATTCATGTAGTAAGGGTGTGAAAGATAGAATTTCCCATAAGGTGACAATCATGAGTATGTGTTGGTGGTACCTTTTCCTTTTCTATTTAGTATTTATTTATATCTTAAAATATTATTACTTCTGACTTTTAAAAACCAAATTCACTCATATATCCATTTTACATATTTAAACTGTTCTTCTAATTATTTCTTTTCTGAATTAACCTAAATATTATTACATTCGCAATATCCAGGTCCGTAACTTACGGACATGGTTAAACGATTTTTATTTTAAAAAATTTACGGGCCCAGATCTGCAATTACGGACGCAAGTAATTTTTTTAAAGGAAAAATGACCAGTTTTTTGAAAAAAAGAATTGTCGTTTATCGAGGTCCACAAGTTATGGACCTGGATATTGCAAAAGTAGTGACATTTGTGTAAGACTATGTTTATTCACAAAACAAACAAAACCAATCTTTATTAAAAAACTAATTTATCTCTCTTTCACCTATCCAATCTTCAATTCCAATCCAATCTAACTTTTTTATACTTTATTCACAATCCAAACCAATCTTAAAAATTATATTATAAAAATTATATATTTAATATTTTAGAATATATATATATATATATATATATATATATATATATCTTTTAACTTTAAATAAAAAATAAATAAAAATAACTTCATATTTTAAAACATAATTATAAATATAAAAAACTTACAATTGAAAATAAATAAAAGAAAATACAGAAAGAAGTGAAAGATTGGTGTGTTGAAAATATGTCAAGATTGGTCTCTATTTATAGGGAATTGAAAAATATGAATTTTGGTATATTTTTTAATTTTTATTTTTTTTATTAAAGTTATCTTTTTAATCAGATAAGTTTTATCCTAATAAAATCTAAACCAACCAATTAGATTTTGCCACCTACTTATATAATTTATCTAAAAAATCTTGTTTTATTAATAAAATATTCTTCAAACAAAGTTTGCACCAGCAAACGGTTTGGAAGAGTTTGGTTTGCATTCAATTTCATTTTTCTTTTCAACACACGTAGATGTCACACGATTTTGGTCACGCACATCCGTGACGTGTTCGGGCCCACACCTGCCCTTAGATGAATGACATGAAACAAATTCATTCATTCTATTTGGGTCACACACACCTCCCATAATAAGTCATCACGCGATCACCCCAATGAATGCACATTTTAAAATATTGATCAAGACATGTCTAATTGTAAAACAAATATTTTAATAAACCACCAAGCATAACCAAAACTCATTTATAAACAAAGTAGGAAAAGGAATATTGCCCAAGCCTAGATTACACACCTTAGGCTTAAAAGCCACAATTGAATACCTGAATTGAGGTGGTTGAACGGAGGTATTAATACCCCAATTATACTAATTATGACTTACTAATAACCCTTCTACATGCTAGACTAAATAACAGTCCTTAAACTAACCATTGAACCAGAATTGAAAAACACCACACAGAGACTTGCATGACCTGACTCGCGGCCTTAGGCCGCCCAACTACCCGCGTAACTCTATGATTTCAAACACATGCTTGTTCGAGTTTTCCAACCAAAACCCCAAAAGCCATTCATGACCAAACCTTCTCAAATCGATTTTATGCTCCCAAATTGAGGGAACCAATGCCCTAAACCATTTCTACCATTAGCCAAACACCATAACATCATTTAATCCAACAAAAACGATCTATTGATGAAGGTTTTATCTATCAAAACTTTAAAATGAAACCCTTGAAGAAATCACCAACAATGGTGGTTTTTGCTCAAATGCAAAATTGGAAAACCAACAAATACTCAATCTAATCGTCAATTCCAAAGAGTTTCAATCCATACACTCAGAGAAATGGAAAACCTCAAACCACAAACTAGAACACCCACAGGAAGCAGGAGATAAGAGATGAGGATTACCTTGAAGACGATGACAAATAATCCACTGAAACTTTGCTTCCTTCACCAAGCTCTCAATGAAGCTGCTTATTTCTCTCTAGCCAGTCTCTCTAAGCTCAAATACGTATGAATGAAAATGAGGCGAGTTTGAGGGTTTTACCCTCAATGGACCCTTCTTACACCCAGGCCCTGAAAAATGGGAAAATCACTTTCACACCCTTAAACTCCCAAAATTTCGCAAAACAAGGGATTAGGGTTATTACACTTAATAAGCGTTTAACGGGTAAGGGGTTGTTTGTTTTTTCTAAAAACCTCTTCATACCTCTGATGTCTGAATCGATCAAACGTTTTTACGTTCAGACTGGTTTTTTTTTCAGAAGAGGCTCTTAAGTCTGAAATTAGAAGATGTAACCTAATATTTTATGACCTCTTATAGCCGCCATCAGTTCATCAGTTCATCCAGAGAAACCATGATGCCGCTCTTCTGTGTGGGTTGGAAGACCAAGTAATGTGATTATGAAATCTAATTAAAATTAAAAAAAATATGACAACAATTTTTACTATTTTGTAATTTATAAAATTAAAAAATCTTATTGATTCAGATTCAGATTTCATACTTCAGACGTTACAAAAAACAAACAGTCTTATTGATTCAGATTTCAGACTTTAGCACCACCTCTTATTAACCAGAAGTGAAATAAGATTTCAGACTTCAAACCTCTTAAAAAACAAACGCCACCTAAGAGTCTTTTCTTTAACTTACCGGGTAAGATTTCTGGTCCTTGCTATGCTATTACCAGATAAGATTCTCGATATTTGCCATGCACACTCGATAAGATAAATAATACCCAATAAACACATAACGAATAAATATTTATAAACAGTCCCTAAGTGTATACATGAATTTATAGAAATACATGTTACATTTCTTTTTGAAAAACCCAAGGGAAAAAATGTTACATTCTTAAGCACAATTGCACAAAATCATCCAACTTATGAAGAGAAAAAATTCAAATTAAATTGTCAAGGACATATTAAAAAACAGTCTTAACAAGTTCTATTTTTATAAAATAAGTTCTTACTTTATTATTACAAAATAAATCTTTATAATAAAAATAATATATATATTAAAAATATATAATTATTATAACTTTAAGTTAATTAAATAATAACTTTACCATTAACTAATTTATTTATCATAATAACTCTTCAATATGTATGCATTAATTGAGATAAATTTAAAAAATTAGTTATCTATTTTTGAAACTGATCACTTATTCATAAATAAAATTGTAGACATTAATAATTTTAAATTTAGTTATATAAGATTTAGACATTTGAGACTCCTCGCCAAAGAACCGGTTCGAGTCCCTCCACGTAAGATTTTTAATTCCAAAATTGTTATCCACGTCAAGATGTTGGAGATAGGGATGGCAAAAAAACCCGTTCCCGACGGGATCCGACACCCGAACCCGGTTTGACCGGGGAATCTCTGAGTTGACCGGGGGATGGGGATACCTCTCAAACCCGACCTCGGCCCCGACCCCGAGTATTTAATATAAGTTTTATATATAGTATGTGTTTATATATATACATATATATAACATAATAAAAATGATAAATCCAATTAGTATATATAGTATATATAACACATCAACATAATCAATTTTCGATTATGAGAAAACTTTCAAGATATATTATAGTATTGGTATTATTGTTTGGAGAAACTTTTAGTTATATAACGTGGATGTATAAAATATATAGTATTGTGTATTGTAATTAAAATATTTATTTACAAAAAACTCTCTTACAAATGCAACAAATTAAAAGTTGGTTAACTAAAGGTTATTAAAATGCATCATTCAATCGTGAAATTGACAGTTATAGAGATATTATATAAAAAAAATTAAGTTTTGTAAACAGGAAAAATCCCCGATTCCCCGGTGGGGATCCCCGTTCCCCGATGGGGATGGGGATGGGGATGAGAATTGCGATCCCCGGTATCCCCGACCCCGTTGCCATCTCTAGTTGGAGATGCTCTAAAAGCATCTCCAGTGGGGGTTCTTATAAGAACCTCATTTTTGTGTTTTTTGGTGCCTCATTTCCACCTTATTAATTTAGAAATTCACATAAAAGTCTACAATGGTCGTTCTTATAAGAACCTCATTTTTGTGGGTCCCATGTATTTGTCTACATCAATAATTATTTTAAATTTATAAATAAATATCCAATATTAAATTTAAGTGCCAATATGAATGATGACATTGACATTTTACACAAACTTCATGGTAAAAACCAGGGTTATTAAATAAAAACCCAAAGAGGATGATGTTCTTATAAGAACTCTCCATAATGATAGTTCCTACAAGCAACATCACTTTTTGCTTATAAACACCTTGCATAGGAGATGCTCTAAGTAAACACACTGATAATTTTTTCAGAAAAAAATGAAGTTATAAGGCCACTCGTACCGCCCTCGGGTACGGGATCGGGTTCAGCGGATGTGGCAATCGGGTTAGCAAGGGTTCAGCGGGTAGGGGGTACGGGGGGATCGGGTACGTGATCGGCTTCGGGGTATTGGGTTCGTGAACCCAATGGAACCCGAGGAAGCTGTGAGAGGTGGCGAAGAGGGTGGGTTCAGCGGGTTCAGCGGGTAGGGTGGGTAAGCGGTACTCCACTTTAGGGTAAAGGGGATAGGAAAGAGAAAAGCTGATGTGGCGTTGAGATGATAAGTGGGTTCATTGGATAGCGGTACTCATGGTCTAATGATTAAATATAAAAATAATTATCAACAATGAATTTTTGGGACAAAATGGCCTTGATATTTGGGTCCCACAAATCTCTTTTAAGTGACTTCCACCTAGCATGTAGGTCCTAATCTTTAAAGTGTATAAAATAGGTAAACTAAAGTATTATTTAAATAAAAACAATCTTAAAATGATTAATTAATAACATGTCAAAAGAAATGTGGATTATCATGAGACATGAAGGTCCTCCCCTTGACCAATGTTAATTTCATGTAAATTAGGAATCGACTTTTTAAAAGCAAAATTGGCAAAATATTCCAATCATTACTAGATTTCTATATATTTTTTAAATATAATAATATAGTACATATAAATGAAATAAATAAGTTCCTTTTAAACAATGGTTTAGATTAATTAATTAAAGTTGGTATTAAAGGAGTTTATAGGATAATTGGTGGGAAATAAAGTATTAACCATCAAATATTGTATCTAATCATAAATAAAGTAGGGAAATTAATTAAAATACCCTAAGTCAAACATTGAGTTACCAAAATACCCTAAATTTTTTTAATTGTGCAAAAATACCCAAAATACCCACGATGGATCCCGCGATCGCGGGCTAGGGCTGACGTGGCACGTATTTTGGCCCCAAATGCCCCGCGAAGCCCCTCAACTTTGGCCGCGGTGCACTTTTGGTCCCTGCCCGCGATCGCAGCCCGCGATGGCCCGAAATTTTACACTTTTGGTCCCTGAAATTTACACTTTCAGCCCCTGAAAATTTACACTTTCAGCCCCTAAACTTAGACGAATTTTGCATGTTTTTACTGTTTTTTTCCACAATTATTACACTTTAAAGACCGATTTGTGGTTGAAATTCATTTGCATGTTTGAATCAATGTTAAATCAATGTTTTTGGAATACCAGTTTGTGGATGAAATGAGAGATTGGTTTTCTGATATGTTGGTTGTTTCATTGATAAATAGACGTAAAATGCAAGCCATAATCCCCACACAACGATTTCATTGTTGCAATATTTCTTTCTGCAATATTTTGTGTTTGAGATACTACTGAAAAAACGAGTTCATCTGTTGCAAAAGCTAAGCTATATTTCTGTTTTGATGGTGAATGGGTGCAAGATAACAATTAGTGGAATTTTGCTTATAAATCTAAGCATGGTCTAAAAGTGTCAGTAAACTATACTTATCAGAAGTTTGTTGCATACGCCATGCAAAAATGTGGAATCAACTCTTCTGATGTTTGCAAGTTAGTGTTTAAAAATGGCGATGGGTCATTTGTGGATTTATCCAACGATGGGGATATCTCTACTTTTCTGCACCTTGCAGTCGATTCAGAAAGACCCCCATTACTCTTTGTGTATCCCGGCGTATCCGACGGTGACGACGACGGTGACGAGGAGGGTGACGCCGACGAAGACCTCCAAATAGAGCAGCCTGATTCTCAACAACAACAACCACCACAACCACACGAATGGCGTACTGCTGGAGTTGCTGATGACGAAACCCACGTTTTCAGAACGGATAATTCTGAAATAGACAGATCAGACACCGATAATGATGATCACGAAGAATATACCCCTAGTAGAAAATCATGTAGTCAGATAAATGACTTTTTTGATATGCCCCCTATTCTTCCAGACTCCCATACCCAGACACAAAGCTACGAACCTACACCTTATATTCGCAGTGAAAGTTTAACAGCAGGTCAGATATTCGATTCGAATGATCTCTTAGCAGTTAGATCGGACTCAAGTTCTTGGAAGAGGGTTTCCAAAGTCGCGTGCGGGCATCTGACAAAAGCAAATACGTAGTTGAATGTGCTAGAGAAAAGTGTGAGTGGAGGTTGTACGCGATTCACACGGGTCCCAAAGGAGGGGCGATAATGATTAGAAAGTTGCACGACGTACACACTTGTACGAGGACGCAACTTAATCCCCACCACAAACAAGCCGGCAAAAAGACTTTGGGTGCGATCCTGAAAAACAAATTTCTTGATGTTAGCAGGTCATTGCGTCCAAAGGACATCGTCCACGACGTTCACCGGCAGTTCGGCGTCACGATTGATTACCACCAAGCGTGGCATGCGCGCTGCCATGCACTGTTTATGGTGAGAGGCACGTTCGAGGAGTCGTATGAACGACTCCCGACATATTTATATAATTTGCAGCTGCAGAACCCTGGTACTGTCACGCAGCTACGGACCGATTCACGTGGACGGTTTGAGATGTGCTTCGTGGCCCTTGGACCCGCGGTACGTATTTTAACACGTCATATGTTTACACATTATAAACTATAACATTTACACATTATAAACTATAACATTTTAACCTATGTTTTTGCAGATCCGCACATTTGTGGCAAATCTACGTCGTGTCCTGATAATAGACGCAGCCCATTTAAAGGGCCGTTACTTGGGTATGATGTTCCTAGCGGTTGCCATGGACGGGGATAACTCCATCGTTCCAGTAGCTTTCGGCGTAGGCAAGTCTGAAACCGGGGACGAGTGGACTTGGTTTATGTCCATGTTGAGACAAGCTATCGGAGACCCGCAAGGGTTGGTGTTTATGTCTGACAGGGCTCCTTCCATAAGCGCCGTAATCTCTGCCATGTACCCAAACGCCCCTCACGCCATATGCTGTCGACATTTGGAGATGAACGCCAAATCCAAGGACAAACGTATTACCACCTACAAGGATGTCTATTGGGCGGCATGCAGAGCATATACGGATCGGGAGTTTAACAAGTACATGAATATGCTACGATACAGTGTCAAGGAAGCAGCCAAAGTCTTTGACGATGCTGGACCGGAGAGGTGGTCCGCGGCCCATTTTCCTGGACAACGGTATGACATTCTGACCTCGAATAGTGCAGAGTCTGTGAATGCACTCTCCCGTTTTGCGCGTAGATGTCCGATTGTTAATCTTATGGACTACTTTAGGGCCTTTCAACAAGAGTGGTACCAAATTCTACGCCTAAAAGGAGCTGAGATGCAAAATGCACTCACACCAACGACGGAGAATATCGTTCAGTACAAGGCGCGTCGTGCGGCGACATGGCCGGTAGAGCAATCGGGTATGGGAAGTACGAGGTGCATGATGACTATATTCACGCGATTGTGAATATGGAAGACCACCTTTGTTCGTGTCGTGAATGGGATAAATCTGGGTTACCGTGCGGCCATGCCATCGCTGCAGCAACATATATGGGTCGTACAGATTGCAGCGACTTGGCTGTACCTTTCTTCACGTCCGAATATTACCGGAAAACATACGTGAAGGTAATAAACCCAGCTGGACCCCCTGCAGCATGGGTGTATCCACCCGACCCGCTTCCACCATGCTATCCACCTTTAATGGATAAGAACAGGGTCGGGAGACCGAGAAAGAACGACCGACGTCCATCACGTGGTGAAAGTTCGATACAACGAAGATGTACTCGGTGCCAATGTGTAGGACACACTCGTGGAGAGTGTCCAAATCCCGCCCCTTCAACCGTGCCAAGGAGACATTCTGTCAGTCACACCCCGGGCCCGTCACAGCTTGAACCATATGGAACAAACCCATATGATACTGTTGATCTAAACACTGATTTGTAAATGATATATATACACACATACATATGCTTCTAAATGAACATTGATAACACAGCTAGTTTGTAAATGATATATATATTCGTATTATATATTTACACACATAAAGAAAATAGGAGTTTGATATGATAAGCGAAAGAAAGAAGAAAGGTTGATTGTTACCATGGCAGTGAATGTTAACTCTGAGTACACATGTCTGTTTATATAGCAAGAAAGATTAGTAGCAAGAATGGAAGCAGGTTTCTAGCTTTTTAGATATATATATATATATATATATATATATATATATATATTATATGTATATATGAAGAAGAAGAAGACTTAAAAAAGGAGACCTTTATCTGTAAGATCTGGAAATGATCATTTCTTGACATTTTTGTTGGAACAAACACATATGATACTGTTGATCTAAACACTGATTTGTAAATGATATATATACACACATACATATGCTTCTAAATGAACATTGATAACACAGCTAGTTTGTAAATGATAAATATATTCATATTAGATATATACACACATACATATGCTTTTAAATAAACATTGATAACACATCTAGTTTGTATTTCATCCAACATGCTCTTCATCTTCAATCTTTCTGACCCTTCTTCAACGGATTCTGCTTTTGCAACCACGTATGGCCATTGTGTACCACAACCACACTTTAGCAAATGAGTTGAGGGTTGTCATATATTCTACAAGAGGAGTAGGCCCACAAATGAGGTAACCTCTGACTTGACCTTGCATGATGTATCCAACCTAACCGTGGTTCAGCGGCTTAAAAACTACTTTTCAGAGAAATTAACAACAACAAAAAATACAAAACAACAACACAGTAAAAAATACAAAACAACAACACAGTAAAAAATACAAAACAAGAAAAAAAAATACAAAACAACTAAAACAACCACCACCTACTTAAAAATTGATTTAGTTTCATCAATCCAAGCTTGCTTCGCGTTTACCTTCGCTTGAATAATTGCAAAGTCTTGCAGAATATGGTGAATTGCTTCTTGTTCTCGACGAACACGAGCCTCCCTAGCTTTTATATCCCCTTTCATCCTTTTGATCTCCCTGTCTTCCTCTTCGATCTTTCTCAAATGGACTGCCTTCCTGTCCATCATTTTTTTCCACTCTTCTGTTAGTTCATCTATCTCCTTTTCCTTTTTTGCTATGGCGACCTCGATTTGAGGTGGCATTTTTTCAGGAGTAGACTTAGGGTTTGATGACGATGCCATTTGTGGATGAAATGAGAGAAGAGAAATCAAGAGAGAAAGCAATTCAAAGAAAGAAAGCAAGAGAGAAATCAAGAAAGAAAGCAAGAACAAGTGTGAATTGTGAATTGCATATTACTGATATTTATGGATGAAATCTCAAACATGCAAATGAATTTCAACCACAAATCGGTCTTCAAAGTACAATAATTGTGGAAAAAAACAGTAAAAGCATGCAAGATTCGTCTAAGTACAGGGACCAAAAGTGTAAATTTTCAGGGACCAAAACTGTAAATTTTCAGGGACCAAAACTGTAAATTTTCAGGGACCAAAACTGTAAATTTTGGTCCATCGCGGGCTGCGATCGCGGACAGGGACCAAAAGTGCACCGCGGCCAAAGTTGAGGGGCTTCGCGGGGCATTTGTACCCAAAGTACGTGCCACGTCAGCCCTAGCCCGCGATCACGGGATCCATCGCGGGTATTTAGGGCATTTTTGCAAAATGGAAAAATTTTAGGGTATTTCGGTAACAGTTGGTCAAACTTGGGGTATTTTAATTAATTTCCCAATAAAGTATTAACCATCAAATATTGTATTTAATCATAAATAAATAAATTGATATAATTATGAGTATCTATATATATATAAAAGCAAAACCAAAGAATAATGAGGTGGCACCTTCTAAGGCTTAGAATCTCTTCTATCTTTTTTCTCAATTTTTTGACTTTTTTAAATGTTTAATATGTAAAAGACTATTATGCCCCTATATGGAAAATGTGTAATTCATATTAACATGGATTTCTTTGTAATTTTGCATGCTCAAATTTAACCCCCAACTCTTGATTTTCTTCTTCATTTACTTTGTCTTAATTTTTTAAATGAAATTTGTTTTTCACAAGTTGCAAAAAAAACCTAGAAATTCATTTGGTGGGAGATGAAGAAAATGAAAGTTGAAGAAGGGATTGAAGATTTTAAATAGGTATGTATAAATTCTATTCTCCAAAAGATGTGATTTGTTATTATATATATTTTTTTCTCTCGCATATTGTTGGATTTGTTGTTATCATAAGACAATTGTGTTTACATTTGAATCATATAGATTCAAATAAAATTTTGATATTTTGTGATTACATGATCTGATAATTTTTTTTAAGTTTAAGCTCCATCGACATTAACCTTTTATACGTCATTGATAATTGCGTTATATCTTGACTACTTCAAGAAAAAAATTCTAATGACATTTGTCAATATTGTGATAATTTATGATGCCTATGATTTCAACAAAAAATAAAATGAAATCCTAGAAATTATTTTGGTGAGGGGTGAAGAAGATGAAAGTTAAAGAGGACATGGAAGATTTTTAATCAGATATGTATAAAAAATGTGATGTGTTATTACATATATTTTTTGCATATTGTTAGATTTGTTGTTATCATAACACAATTATGTTTATGTTTAAATCACATTAATTCAAATGGAATTTAAATATTTTGTGATTATGTGATCTGATATTTTTTTTTTCAAACTTAAGCTCTGTTGACATTAACCATTTATACATGAATGATAATTGCATTCCACTTCAAAAAATTCTATTGACATCATCAATTTGTGATAAATTATGATGTCTAGGAGTTCATCCTAAAAAATATCTATTATTACTAAGAAGCAAACCACATCCAATGGTGTACAATATAGTAGGAATTGAGGCTATGAATTTTCTCAAACTTTTCGTTATTACATTGATCTTTTTTTTATTGCTAATTCATGGGTTTAACCTATGACTATTCATTTTCTCTTTCCTTTAAATCCTTTTTAATTCTTACTTTTCAAGATTGAAACTCTTGAAATTCAGCTGGTATATAAAGAGGAGGGCAAGAGGTACTTGAGAAATAGAAGTGGAAGAAGTGAACTGTGAAGCATGTGATTCAAATAATTCATAATCAGGAAGAAGAATACCTTCAATCAACATCTCAAGCATGTATGTAACCATTATCTTCTTCAAGGAAAGTGTGATTTTTTCAATGGAAAACAAGTTCATGTAATCTTTTTGTTATGTACTCTTTCAATGTGATTGATTAAAGTTGTTGATATGTATATAAAGGAGTATGCAAGTACAAATCACAATGTTATAATCTATTCGTTTCATTTAAAGTATAAATGAAACATTTCTTCAATAGATTTTACTCTTTGTGCAAGTTTATGTCTACTTTTTTTTATCAAAAGTTGAATTAATTATTTGAGTTTTTAAAACATGGAATTGCTTTTTATTATGGAGTTATGCTTTAATTTTGAAGTTGTAGAATTATGATAAAGTGAGCATGTTTATTAATACCATGGAGTTATCCTACTAATGGATTGTAGATATCGTTATCTATTATTATATTGCCCTTATACATTGATGCATAGTTATATCTCTCAGGTGCATGTGAAGAATCTAAATGGATCCAAATTACAAAGTCGAAGCAAAGACCTTTGCAAGAGAATAAATTATATTTGATGTTGTAGTTCTTAGTTACTTTTGTATATCATGTTTATACTTGCAGATATAATGACTCAATTACACGACTTTGGTTTTGTCTATTCTTTGGATGGAGTGAAGTTATTTTTTATTGAATGGGGAAGTTGAGAAGCTTAGTTGTTAGAAAAATAGGGCACCATAACAATTTCATAACAATTTTGTATGTATATTAAAAACTCACTATATATTTTCTAATATTATTAAATGATCATTATGGGTTATTATTATTTGCATAACACTCCTTATTATTATTATTTAAAAACCAATAAATGTATTAAATGATCAATTACATGAGTTTCAGTCATTTTCTTTAGCATACAATATATCTTGATCATACATAAAAGGATTAAAACCTTTTTTCATGATTCTTTAGGAAGAAAACAAATTATGAAAAAATTCTTTGGTGACTGCAGTTACGCAATGTATGTTGGAAAAGTTGCAAACGAGTATTCTACAACAAACGTAATAGAATTATAAAAATATCCACAATTATATATACAAAATTAGGTAATAATACCGTGTTTGTTTGGTGAGTATAAATATTTTATAAAAATATATGTAGGGGATTAAATTGATATATTTATGACATAAATATTTTGATCATTATAATCAATAGTCTCACATTTCTTTTATCAATTTAAGGCATTACAAAGTTTGATATAAAAAAAGATTGGTATATACGTAAATTATCATTTAATGATATATTAAAAGAACAACTAAGGATACCGAGGTAATTTCATATCAAGTGCAATATATATTCTTATTAGTTTAATATATAATATGAGATAATCGACCCATTTAACTTTAATATTTCTAAAGAATTTATCGTCGTCGCGCAACGCGCGACACATAACACTAGTTTAAGGGAAAAGCTAAAAAAACCAAAGAATTTTTCAATCTTAATGGTTACTTAAGTTCTTAAACTATGATTCAACTTATAGTGTTTTGGGAACCAAAATGGAACCGAGTTTGCTTTAATTTTTATTTTGAAACATCAATTTAGTCATCAGGTCCCCATTAAAATGTAAGGGGTTGTTTGTTTTTTTGAAAAAACCTCTTAATACATCTGAAGTCCGAATCGTCAGATGTTTTTACGTTTAGACCGTTTTTTTTCCAGATGTCAGAGGCTCTTAAGTCTGAAATACGTCTGAAATTATAAGATGTAACCTAATGTCTTATAAGCTCTTAAAGAACCATCTCTTATTAATTAGAAGTGAAATAAGACTTCGGACCTCTTAAAAAACAGACGCCACCTAAATCTTTCAATCATGGTTTCCGATATGAATGATATGATACATGATTCATAGAAATAGAAATGAAAAACAAAATTGGTTTCCATTGACCAATATCAATGGTTTGATACATGATTCGTTAATGTTTTGAATTTGAATAAATATAAACCTCTTGTATATATACGTAGTTGGATGTCTACTATGTCAAATATTACTTAGAATCATCCTTTTTGTAGATGTTAACTCAAGATGTTTTCTAAAAAATAGAAAAGAGGGTCGACAAACACTTCTCAAAAATGGTGTTTTTGAAATTTCGTGCTATATTTTTAGCTCCAACCTATGTGTTTGTTGGGTCCCAAGACGTATAAAACTTTGATAAACTAATTATGCTTTTCGAAGACTAAAAATAATTCTTTTTGAGATTAGCATAACTTGATTTTCTCTTATTTCCGTTCAACATCATTTTTTCGATTTCAATGTCGGTTTTTAGCCTAGATGCACCCCAAATTTTCAAAAAAGCAAAACGTGAAGATTGTATATCCGTATGTTGGCTTTTTAGAACATCTTGAATCACTTAAATCGGGGCTTCGGTGTGTAAGATATGATTAAAACTCCACAGTCTCGTAAATCTGTCGACATCCTTCTTTTGTTTCTTTTCTCCATTCCGTCATTTGATCATCAATGCTCACTTCAACTGACGTATTTAAGAAGATTTTTTAGGGATAAAATAGACAATTATATGTATTAAGACATTTGTCAGTTTACAAAAACAAACAGTCTTGTTGACTCAGATTTCAGACGTCAGCACCACCTCTTAAAAATTAGAAATGAAATCAGACTTCAGACTTCAACACCTCTTAAAAACCAAACGCCACCTAAATTTGTTATTCTCAAGTTGTTGGAAGCTCGAAATATGACCACTGAAAGCTTGCGAAAAAGAAGACACAAAGAAGTTGTTGCCCGAAGAATTCTCAAGAATCACTTCACATTTTATGTATCACTTCATTTTATGTGAAGGAGGTGGCAGATGATCATAGGGTTCAAAAGGATGGTACTACAGTTCAAAAAGAGGTGAAGGGTAGACAAAAGATTGTGCAGTGCGAGAAGAACCCAATGGATGATATGTCGGAATCCTCGTCTACGCAATCCACGGGAGGAACGCCTTTGCATGTTAAGGCACCAACGGCTACAACGGTAATCAATTCCTTTCGTAATTTGAATAAACCTATTAGAGGAATCTTGAAAACTTCTAATAGGTATAATGCATTGGGGAGTGCATCGGAAGAGAATGTGCCAGAAGGACGTACGAGTGAAGCAAACAAGGAGAAGCAATTGCGGGAACGAGAACCGGAGGTGGCTATGGAAGATGTCATCCCAAACTCTCAAGGTTAGTAATGATTAAATTTTCATGTTGGAATATTCGGGGACTTAACGCCCAAATTAAACAAAATGAGGTTAAGGATTTTGTACGTTTGCATGGTCTTTCCTTGTGTGCCATTGTTGAGGCGCCTTTGCATGAGGATTCCTTACAAAATGTGTGTAAAACTATCTTTGGTAATTGGAGATGGGTTTCGAATGCTACTCATTCTGAGAGAGGTACGCATATTATTCTAGCATAGGATGTTCGTGTTTTGGATGTTATGGTGTTGGAGGGACATGCCCAATATTTACATTGTTTTATCCGTATACGTGGGGAAGATGAACCTATCTTTGTCACCGTTGCTTATGGCGCTAATATTGGGTTTGTGAGAAGAGAACTATGGCCGGGTTTATGCAAATCTAAAGTTCTTTTGGGATCGAAGTCGTGGATCATTATAGGCGATTTCAACGTTATGCTCTTTCCTCATGATGGATTTGGAGTCTCGTCTAGACGCAACACGAATATGAAGGATTTCTTTCTTTGTGTATAGGATATTGAGGTGTTTGATATACGGTATTCTGGGATACACTATACTTGGAGTCAAAAGCCGAGAGGAGAAGGCGGTATTACTCGAAAATTGGATCGTATCCTAGCTAAATCGGAATTTTTGACTCGCTTTTCGGGTGCTTCTGTGCACTTTCATCCCGGGTGTTCTTGGATTTCGTGGAGGAACCCGTAAGAAAGTCAGTGGCTTCAAGTTTGATAATTTCCTTGTTGATCACCCTAGATTTTTGCAGGTGGTATCGCATGTTTGGAACCTCCCGATGTATGGGTCGTTCATGCACAAAGTTCTATGTCGCATGAAATTATTAAAAGCTCCTATTAGGAGCCTTTGATGTGCCTACGGGGATCTCTCGAAGAGGGTTGGTGCTCTCAAAGTTTAACTTGATACAATTCAGCTTGCATGCGATCTTGATCCACTAAATGGTGATTTGGTCGAAGACCTTGCCCACTTGCTTCATGCGTACCAACAAGCTCGGTTGGATGAAGAGGCTTTTTACCGACAAAGAGTTAAGTTAAATGGCTTGAGGATGGGGATGGTAACACAAAGTATTTTCACAATGTGGTGAAAGAGAAGAGAGGTCTAAGTTTCATTCAATCAATTTGTGATGAAAATGGTAACTTTGTATATGATGATGAAGTGGATGGAGTTTTTATTAATCATTTCCGATCAATACTTGGAACGAAAGATCCCATGGTGAACCATTCGGTTTCGCATAAGCTGTTTTCAAACATGATTTCTCTCTCGGAGGCTTTGCATATTATTAGACCGATCACATATGATGTGTTGGACAACCTAAGGGGAGGGTAAGGTTGTATTTAAAATCTTTTTCTTTCAAAAAATCTTTGAACAAATAAATACAGTACAAACAATACAGTAAAAATAAAGCAGAGTATAAACAAGTAAATATACAACAATTATATAAACAGATATAATTTAAATGCACAGCGGAAATGTAAATAGATAAGGGAAAGAGAATACTTGACAACGGTATTTTTAAAGTGGTTCACCAAACACAAAGTTGGCTAGTCCACCTCGAGAAAATAACACTTCTCGGAGATCCAATACGAAACGTGTTCTTTACGGTAGAAACACAAACCTTAATACAACAAACGCGAAACACTCTTCTTTGAGAGATTAATGTGGATCACTCACTCTAATTCAAACACTTACAAGAGGGTATAAATTTTAATATGAATAATCACTCTTGAATAAGGTTTATCACTTGGATATATTTAGAGAGTTTGATCACTTGAGTTGTGTTGCTGATTCAACTAATCGAGAGATTTTAATCTGCTATCAACTCAAGATTTCTTGCTCAAAAAAATTAATTTTATCAGTTTAAGTGATTTAGTGTGAGTAAGAAAGCAGCAGAATAATAATCAAATGCTGAGGGAGAATTTATTGCTGAAGTTGGTGTAGCCTTGAATGCTGCTGGATGCATGTATTTATACTGGATGATCAACAGTCTTGAGGATTTCGCGGTATACCGCCAGACCATCGCGGTATACCTGCGTCAGAAAAAGTACAGCAGAGGAGAAGGTCAACCTGCACAAACAAACGGCATTGTGTACCCGCGGTATACCGCGTTGCACATGGCGGTATACCGCCTGATAGGGTTTCTGACAATAGAAGCTTCAAATGCAGAGGATGTGACAGATGAACAGTACCCGCGGTATACCGCGTGGACCTTGGCGGTATACCGCCTGAATTTTTGTCCAATGAGAGCATGGCAACGCAGGGTTACAATCGGCTGATCACAATCTTGCAACAGTAAAAGGCATGGGATTTTAATAACATATATATATATATATCAGCGATTTAATATATATAAAAAATATTGTATATATATATTTGATTCAAATATATTTATATAGATACGAAATATCCAAGTGATAAAATATTTTAGGGTGTTTATCATTTTAAAATAAAATGACGAAACTCTTCAGACTTGGATTCTTCGGATAAAAATTATCGAGATCATTTAAATATCTGCACACTCAGATAAAAGATTAGATAACAAAAAATGCGGTGTGTTTTGTAATCATCAAAATAAATATGGAGATGTGATTTTATGTGTACCAAAAATATATCACAATATTTAAAGCTGGGTACACTTGCACCAACAATCTCCCCCTTTTTGATGATGACAAACACAACGCTAAACACGAGAGCATACTCGGTTTCTCTCCCCCTTTTGTCGAAGCAAAAAGGGTTTAAGAAAGTCGCTTATGCTCCCCCTCGAAAGATGCTCCCCCTCAAAATATGAAATATTTGAGAGTTAGTATTTATCAAGGGTTATACTCAAGCATGCCTAAACCAAGTCTTAATTTAAAGAACGCCTTCTTGTTTAGAGCTTTAGTGAAAATATCGGCCAAATTATCTTCCGAATCAACCTTTTCAAGCACGATTTTGCCTTTTTGAACATTATCTCGTAAAAAGTGATGTCTCAATTCAATATGTTTGGTACGAGAATGCAAAACGGGATTTTTACTTAAGTTTATGGCACTTGAGTTATCACACATAATTGGAATTTTGGTTAGGTGTACCTCAAAATCGGTAAGTGTGTGTTTCATCCATAGGACTTGAGCACATGCTCTTGCGGCGGCTACATATTCCGCTTCGGTGGTAGACAAAGCTACGGATTGTTGTTTCTTAGAGAACCAAGATACAAGTGAGAGACCTATAAAGGCACATACCCCACTAGTACTTTTTCGGTCAACAATAGATCCACCAAGATCGGAATCGGCAAAACACGTTACTTCTAACTCGGGTTTCTTTGCGTACCATAAGCCAAGATTAGTAGTACCTCGTAAATATCGAAAAATACGCTTGACAGCTTCATAGTGAGATTGTTTAGGTGAAGATTGAAAACGAGCACATAAACATACACTAAACATAATGTCAGGTCTACTAGCAGTTAAATATAATAAACTACCAATCATACCACGATAAATCTTTTCATTAAAATCGTTTCCCTCCTCGTCACGAGATAATTGCAAATTTGTGGTCATTGGAGTTTCAACGGGTTTGACATTTTCAAAGTTAAACTTTTTCAACATATCTTTACAATATTTAGATTGACTAATAAAAATACCAGTTTCACATTGTTTTATTTGCAATCCTAAGAAGTATTTTAACTCTCCCATCATGCTCATTTCAAATTCGCTTGTCATTTTCGCAGAAAATTCATTACACAATTTTTCATTAGTGGAACCAAAAATAATATCATCAACATATACTTGCACAACCACAATATCATTTTGAACATATTTCACAAATAAAGTATTATCAATTTTACCCATAATATAACCACTAACAATTAAAAAGGTTTTTAATCTATCATACCACGCACGCGGAGCCTGCTTTAAACCATAAAGCGCCTTTTTTAATTTATAAACATGTGTCGGGTTTTCAAAACTTTCAAAACCGGGAGGTTGAGAAACGTATACCTCCTCATTTATAATACCATTTAAGAAAGCACTTTTAACATCCATTTGAAATAACTTAAAATCTTTAGCATTTGCAAAAGCGAGAAGCATTCGAATAGACTCCAACCTTGCAACCGGTGCAAAGGTTTCGTCATAATCTATACCTTCTTGTTGACTGTACCCCTTGGCAACTAAACGTGCCTTGTTTCGTGTGACTCCACCGTTCTCGTCTACCTTGTTTCGGAAGACCCATCTTGTGCCAATAATGGTTTGACTACTAGGGCTAGGCACTAAGTCCCACACATCATTCCTAGTAAATTGGTTTAACTCATCTTGCATGGCCAATATCCAATCCTCATCACCTAAAGCTTCATCTATGGTTTTAGGTTCTATGGTTGAGATAAAGGCATGGAAAGCACAATGGGTAAGGATTTGTGATCTAGTTGTCCTTTGGTTTAGGTCACCTATAATTTGATCTACGGGATGGCCTCGAGCGGTTCTAAGGTTAGGATCATCTATACCTTGTGGAATAAAGCACGGAGGGGCATCACTAGATTCAATATTATTTGTGGAAGGTTGGGTACCTAAATCCAAGGTACTAAGTTGTTGGGCTAAGACGTCTCCTTCACGGATATTATCATTTGCTAAGGGTGCACTCGGTTTGGGAGGACTTTCGTCAAAACTAACATTAAGGGATTCTTCCACTACCATGGTTTCCTTATTTAGGATTCTATAGGCTTTGCTATTCCAAGAATAACCTAGGAAAACTCCCTCATAGGCTTTGGGGTCAAATTTGGTTAGGTAGGATTTGGTGTTTAAAATGAAACATTTACAACCAAAAACTTTTAGGTGAGCTAGGGAAGGTTTTCTACCTCGGTAAAGTTCATAGGGTGTCTTATTTAGGATACCTCTAATTAGGACACGGTTAAGCACATAGGTCGCGGTAGCAACGGCATCACACCAAAACTTTTGGGGAACTTGATGTTCGTTTAGCATAGTTCTACTCATTTCTTGCAACGTTCGATTTTTCCTTTCAACAACCCCGTTAGATTGAGGAGTTCGAGGAGCCGAAAAGTTATGAGTTATACCATGTTTATCACAAAAGGCACCAAATTGTACATCATTATCGAATTCTCGTCCATGGTCCGTACGTATGGAAACAATCGTACAACCTTGTTGGTTTTGAATTCGTTTTCCCAAAATTTTAAACTTTTCAAAAGCCTCATTTTTATGTCTCAAAAATAAAGTCCAAGTATAACGGGAATAATCATCCACAATAACCAAAGTATAAAAATTTCCTCCAAAACTTTGAACAGCCATCGGGCCAAAAAGATCCATATGTAAAAGTTCTAAAACTCTTTGAGTAGAAATAACATTTTTTGATTTATGAGAAACGTGATGTTGTTTGCCGACACGACAAGCATCACAAAAATGATTATCAAACTTTAATTTTGGCAGGTCACTCACAAGCTCCTTATTTTTTAAGTTTTGCATTAATCTTAGATTAGCGTGACCTAAACGCCTATGCCATAAAGTAGAAACATCATTAATAGAAGATAAGCATACATTATCAGATACAACAGTTTTACAAATATATAAATTTCCTTTTACAAAGCCATTTAAAAGAACTTTGCCATTTTTTATGATTTTACAAGAATCTTCTTCGAAGACAACAGTTGTATTATTTTTACACAATTGGCGAACACTTAACAAATTAAAATGTAAATTATCAACATGATTAACATTAAGAAATTGAACATTATTGCAAGAAACTGTACCTCTACCAATTATATTTCCTTTGGAGTTTCCTCCAAAAATTACCTGTCCACCATCACATGACTTATATGATGAAAAGAGATTATTGTTTCCGGTCATGTGACGTGTGCAACCACTATCGAGAATCCAGTCCATATCAAGGTCAATCTACAATAATGAAGATGTAACTTTTATGGTCCCCATTTCTCGTGGGTCCTTGACAATTAGTTTCAAAAGTCAACCAACATACATATATATAAAGTCAAACAGTATATATATATATATAATACATTACACAATATATAATACATCAAACCATATTAATATATATATATATAACACATTAAACAAACATAATATATATATATAAGAATTAAAAGAATTAAATAAAATGTATATATATATGTGCAGTACGTAGGTATATATATATATGAATAGTATAAAAAGTATAAATAACAATATTTTACTTATATATAATATATAACACATATACATAACACATTTAAAACCATAAACGCATACCACCGGGATTATCATTACTAAACATTCCTTTTGGAATCCATTTATTTACCATTTTAATTTTGCGATTATATTTATCATACACATAAAAACAGGCATTTACATTCGCATTATTATTAGGTTTAGAATATTTATCATGGTACATGCGAGCATACGGTTTTCTCGTATTATAATTTACATTATTTATTTTACGCACATACGGAGGTTTTTGCACATATTGATTTCTTGTATTTACTTTAGGTGATTCATAAAATCTTTTGATGGGTATACATGAACATTTATCAACACAAGTATTGGAACCAATGCCTTTTCTACATTTTATACGGTTAGGCATATTAAGCATGTTAAGAACCTTTTTATTACTACTTTCAAAGGCTTTAGCTAGCATGTTATCTTTTTCATATGAAGCACATTTAGCCTTTAAGCATGTAATCTCATTCTCAAGAATATCACATTTTGTACAAATAATATTTTCATGTGATTTTTTATTTAAGCATGCAATTTCTTTATTTAAAGCATCACAAGATTTACAAAAATCTTTTTCTCCTAATTTAGTTTCTAATTTAGCAATTATATCCATATCATTTTCAGATTTTTGTTTAACATTTTTTATTTCCTTTTTACATGCATTTACAGTTTCTTTTAACATAGCATTCTCATCTTGGTAACGATTTGCAAGAGCGGCCATTTTATGAAAAGATTCATATAATTCTTCAAGATTATTTTCATTATCACTTTCATAATCACTATCGTAATCCGAGTAAGAAGATTTTACCTCGTCGTCGCTATCGGCCATAAGACAAATGGCTTGATAGTCATCTTCTTCTTCACTCTCGCTCCACGCGCCTCCAATGAAGGCTTTCTCCTTCTTCTTTTGGAACTTGTTCTTTTTCGGACATTCATTGGCGTAGTGGTCTTTGTCACCACATGAGTAGCAAAAGCCTCTCTTTGGCTTAGCTTTATCGTCTTCACTCGAGTCGCCATTTTTCTTAACTTTTTCGTCTCGTTTATGGAACTTACGACTTCGATTATCACCACCACGACGGTAGTTACCGTTTCTTTGAAATCTGCCATTGTTAGAAAATTTATTATTATTATTAAGAAATTTGGAAAAGTTTCTTACCAACATGGCGACTTCATCGAGAGTTTCGGATGGATCTTTCGAGGAGCTAGCTTTCTCCTTTTTCCTCTCATCTTTTGGTGTTGAGACATTGAGAGCGATTGATTTCTTTTTAACTTGCTCCCGATCTTTGTTTCTTTTAAGTGCAATTTCATGCACTTTAAGATTACCGATCAAGTCATCTATCTTCATTATGGAAAGGTCACGGGAGTCTTCTAAGGATGTTATCTTTTGCATCCACTCCGAAGGAAGGGCTCGTAGGATTTTCCTTATATAGTCCTCGTTAGGATAAGTGCGATCCAAACCTTTCAAAGTAGTCACAATAAGGTTAAATCTTTTAAACATTGAGTCAATTGACTCATCTTTTTTCATTTCGAATAGTTCATAATCGTGAACTAAAATATTTACTTTACTAGATTTAACCTCCGTGTTTCCACGATGAGTATTATTTAAACTTTCCCATATTTGATTTGCAGTTTTATATGTATATACTCTTTCAATTTCGTCAGTTGTTAAAGCAGCATATAATATATTCTTAGCTTCAAAGTTTAAACAAAAATGAGCTTCATCAGAAGTAGTCCAGTCATCTATAGGTTTATCAATATAAACATCATCTTTCACAATGGTGGGTTTAAAATTCCCTTTTTCTATGATATTCCAAATCTTTTGATTTTTGCCACGCACGTGACATTCAAATAGCTCGGCCCAAATGCCAAACTTTTCAGTATCTATCAAAGGAGGTTTTGAAAACACGATATTAGTTTGTTGAGCCATTTAGAAGAATAAGAGAAAAAAAAATATGCAGAATATTTTTGAAAGACCTGCTCTGATACCAAATGTTGGACAACCTAAGGGGGGGGGGTAAGGTTGTATTTAAAATCTTTTTCTTTCAAAAAATCTTTGAACAAATAAATACAGTACAAACAATACAGTAAAAATAAAGCAGAGTATAAACAAGTAAATATACAACAATTATATAAACAGATATAATTTAAATGCACAGCGGAAATGTAAATAGATAAGGGAAAGAGAATACTTGACAACGGTATTTTTAAAGTGGTTCACCAAACACAAAGTTGGCTAGTCCACCTCGAGAAAATAACACTTCTCGGAGATCCAATACGAAACGTGTTCTTTACGGTAGAAACACAAACCTTAATACAACAAACGCGAAACACTCTTCTTTGAGAGATTAATGTGGATCACTCACTCTAATTCAAACACTTACAAGAGGGTATAAATTTTAATATGAATAATCACTCTTGAATAAGGTTTATCACTTGGATATATTTAGAGAGTTTGATCACTTGAGTTGTGTTGCTGATTCAACTAATCGAGAGATTTTAATCTGCTATCAACTCAAGATTTCTTGCTCAAAAAAATTAATTTTATCAGTTTAAGTGATTTAGTGTGAGTAAGAAAGCAGCAGAATAATAATCAAATGCTGAGGGAGAATTTATTGCTGAAGTTGGTGTAGCCTTGAATGCTGCTGGATGCATGTATTTATACTGGATGATCAACAGTCTTGAGGATTTCGCGGTATACCGCCAGACCATCGCGGTATACCTGCGTCAGAAAAAGTACAGCAGAGGAGAAGGTCAACCTGCACAAACAAACGGCATTGTGTACCCGCGGTATACCGCGTTGCACATGGCGGTATACCGCCTGATAGGGTTTCTGACAATAGAAGCTTCAAATGCAGAGGATGTGACAGATGAACAGTACCCGCGGTATACCGCGTGGACCTTGGCGGTATACCGCCTGAATTTTTGTCCAATGAGAGCATGGCAACGCAGGGTTACAATCGGCTGATCACAATCTTGCAACAGTAAAAGGCATGGGATTTTAATAACATATATATATATATATCAGCGATTTAATATATATAAAAAATATTGTATATATATATTTGATTCAAATATATTTATATAGATACGAAATATCCAAGTGATAAAATATTTTAGGGTGTTTATCATTTTAAAATAAAATGACGAAACTCTTCAGACTTGGATTCTTCGGATAAAAATTATCGAGATCATTTAAATATCTGCACACTCAGATAAAAGATTAGATAACAAAAAATGCGGTGTGTTTTGTAATCATCAAAATAAATATGGAGATGTGATTTTATGTGTACCAAAAATATATCACAATATTTAAAGCTGGGTACACTTGCACCAACATGATGAGATTCGGCCATCCATTTTTAGATTGGTAACGAGAAGGCTCCGGGTTCTGATGGTTTTTCGGCGAAATTTTTCAAAGCAGCGTGGAATATGATTGGGAATGATATACAAATTGTGATCCATAACTTCTTTTATTCGGGACAACTCTCAAAGAAATTGAATCATACTCTCTTATGTTTAATCCCTAAGGTTCCCAATGCCACTAGAGTTTCGGATTTCCGACCTACATCTTGTTGTTCGGTGCTTTATAAATGTATTTCAAAAATCATTTCGGACCGCATGAAGCCGTTTTTGAATCACATCGTTAGCTCCACGCAGTCGACGTTTATTCCGGGTCGGAGGATAGCGGATAACATCATGATGGCGCATGAGTTGGTTTCGGGTTATCAGCGAGATTCAGGGACTCCTCGATGTGCCTTTAAAATTGATATAATGAAGGCTTACAACATGGTTGATTGGACCTATATTCTTAATATGCTACATGGTTTTGGTTTTCACCCAGTTTTCGTGAAATTGATTAGGGAGATGCTCTTTACATCCTCTTTTTCCATTGCTTTAAATGGAGGTTCCGTTGGATTTTTTAAAGGAGAACGTGGAATCCGTCAAGGAGATCCGATTTCTCCTTATCTTTTTACTATAATGATGGAAGGTTTCTCTATGATGTTAAACATTGTATTACAGAAGCGTTGTCTTTTGGTTATCATCATGGATGCCAGGAATTGGAAATCACCCATTTATGCTTTGCGGATGATTTATTTGTATTCACTCGATGAGATGTAGCTTCGGTTGAAGTTCTGAAGCGTGCGTTGGAGTTTTTCAAAGCTCGTTCGGGGTTGGCTCCGAGCCTTGAGAAGAGTGAGGTGTTCTTTAGGAATGTTTCGGAGGACGTAAAATGGCCATTCGAAATACGCTTCCATTTCATGCAGGTACGTTCCCTATACGTTATCTTGGTGTTCCACTTTTGCCGGTTAGGTCGAAAGTAGCGAATTATGGTACTCTTGTGGAGAGAGTGAAGCAGAGAATCCATAATTGGAAGTCGAAATTCCTTTCGTATGGTGGTCGGAAACATTTGATTATGTCTGTGCTACAATCCATGCAGCTATATTGGATGTCGGTTTTTATTTTACCGTCGGGGGTGATACATGAACTGGAATCCATCTTTCGAAACTTCCTTTGGGCTCAAGGTGACAACTCTCGAGCTAAATGTCGATTAGCATGGGATATTGTGTGTAAACCGATTGGGTGTGGAGGCTTAGGATTCAAGAAACTTGCTACTTGGAATAGAGTTCTTGTGGAAAAACACGTTTGGAATATTTTGGCTAAACGACCCACCCTTTGGGTTAGATGGGTTCGAATAAAACGCATCCAAGATTACTCTTTTTGGACACTTCGGTCAAAACCGGATTGGTCCTGGGTGTTTCAAAAGCTGCTTGACCTTCGGCCTCATATCAGACAGTTATTTGTTTCTCGAATTGGCAATGGTTTGGAGACGAATGCTTGGGAGGATAAATGGTTGATGTGTGGTTCCTTATCATCGCTCATCTCCTATCGTCGGTTCCATGCTTGTAGATTTGATCTATGGTCTTCGGTGCGTGATGTAATTGATCATTGTAATGGGGTATAGCCGAGTGTGTGGACCCAAAGAGCTAAATTTCCACCCTTTAACTACGGTGGATGATTCATAAGTGGATTCGGTTTGGTGGATTGGTCCTCATCAAAACCTTGTTGATTTTACGGTTCGTGATGCTTGGAGGGCTATCGATGGCGTTCACCCCTTTGTTAATTGGACAAAGTACGTTTGGTTCAAAGGTTGTAACGGTTTGTTTGGACCGGTTTTGGTCCTTCGGTGGTTGGTTTGGCTTGTCTTGGGGCCTTTCCTTGGCGTTGGAGCTGAAATGTTTTCTTAAACTAATCAAATTTACTTTTTTACTTTCAAATTATCTAGAATTCAAAAGGAAGAAGAAAGTCTTGTCCACCGACAAACATTTTTTTAATATGTTGTTTTTCTGTAATGGTCATTTGTCCAGTAATACCTTTCAAATATGGATGTGACGATGTCCACTTATTTTTTTGTTGATATAAATCTTGGATTTTATCGCTTTGTTAACAACTCTCTAGATCCAAATATAATTTCTAAAACCCATACGGATTTTATCGCTTTGTTACATTTGTTGATATAAATCTTGTTTTGTTTACACAATATTGTTGGTTGTCGTATAAATATATATATATATATATATAGCCTTAGGTTCAAATGAGAAGTGCAAAATTTTTGAGAAATAGAGAAGTGATTTTGGCCATTTATTCGGTCAAGATCGGTTATAATTGGTCAAAAGTTGCGGCTGTTCCAAAAATAGAAGGGCAATTTCGTAACTTTTACAAAAAACACGGGCTGAGTTATAGATTCATGAAGCCAAATTATAGATTCATGAAGCGAGATTACAGATTCATGAAGCCAGATTGAGTTTGTAGGGTTTGTACAATCCATTTAGTTTGTATTTGATACCCATCCTATATATATATATATGGCATGTCAATATGAATTTGAATTATTCTCATCACAACCTATCTTGTTATCTTTATAAACATACGTTGACACACGTACATGTGTGTAGACGTTCCGTAAAATGCTAACCTTGCATTTGTTGCACACCTTACAAACCAGTGTGCATATGTGAACAATGTGCATATACATATGCATATGTATACGTACAAGAATATACATATAATGAACATACATTCATATGGGATAATGCATATATGCATCTCAGATTATGCACACTGGTTTGTAAGGGGGTGCAACAAATACATGGTTTGTATCCCATGCGTGTATACATACATACACATACACATACACATACACATACACACATACGTATATAGAGACATATATTTAGGGTTATACACACACACACATATAAAGTGATAATCAAATGAGAACCACATAAAAGTTACAAACTCGTGAGAACCATTATATAAAATATTTTTGTACATGATTTTTTTCATCACAAGCTATGATTTAAGGTATTGTTTCACATAAGTTGGTGTTCATCTTGTGAAAAAATTCACATGTAATTTTTTTTGTTCACCTAATGAAACGAAAAATCTCGTAAAAAGTTTCATATGTTGAAACAAATACATGTGAAACTATCACATTAAGAAACAAACATGTATGAGAAAATGTCTTAAATCTTATTATTTGATATAAAAAACCGTGTAAAAATATTTTTAAATTGGCTCTCACGAATTTGTAATCTTTTGTCGTTCTCATTTGATTTGATATACACACATAAACACATATATATAAAGGAGAGATCAAATGCAAACGACCATAAGTTTGCAAACCGTGTAAATCGTCGACTTCATTGGCTAAGTTAATGAAATTGTTTTATATAATTTTTTTCTTGATAAAATTGTTTTATATATTTATGTTTTTCATGTAAACATGAAATTGTTTCATGTATTGACCATTCTGATGAAACATTTTCCTTTTTTACATAAAAATCACAAAAATATGAAACAATTTCATCAAGAAAAAAAATTATATAAAACAATTTCATCGATCACATTAAACAATTTCATTAACTTAACCAATGACAACGACGGTTTGCAAAATTTGTTGGTTTGCAAATGAAACTATTCCTATATATGTGTGTGCATATATATATATATATATATATATATGATTGGGTTCGGGTGAGAATTTGAGGTTAACGTGAGAAATAATTATCAACGATTGAATGAGAAATGGACACACATTACGATGAGATGCACCGGATCAATTCACTTCTATGACATAATTCATTGGAAGATATTTGATTAAAAATGATCAACGGTTTAAATCCAACGCTTCTCACGTTAACCTTAACTTCTTACACGATTTTTCGCGCATATATATTCATATAAAATTAAACGAACAAAGAAATGACGGCAAAACTTTTGATCATATCACAAAAGAACAATATTAAACAATGTTTTGATGAAGTAAATCATGGTGTCTTCTCAATTGACCCAACACTCAAAGTCAAATTAATGTTTTTTTTACTTTACGCAATATTAATTTTTCAAAAGTCAAAGTCAAAATGATTATTTTTTGCATGATTTGAACCAAGAATTGGAGACAAATGAGCATACGTATAATAAATTAAGCATGAAATCCATGCATATGCCATTGACAATCATGTTTACAAACTCGATGAAAATTAGTTCTTGGTATATGCCAATCTTGTTCGGTTCAAATCAGTGGTGGACCTAGGTTATATTTTTTACAAGCGAATGTACCTTTAAAATGGATTAAAGACCCGCAAAGTCGTCCGACGTGTTTTTAGCTGAATTCCAACGTCTCGAGGGATTTTTCTTTTTTAATTTTTTGGTTAATTTTAAGGTACTGTTGTGGGTTTTTGGTTGATTTTGAGGGATTTTTTTTAGTTGAAATCAAGACTTTTTTGGTGTTCTGGTTGATTTCAAGCGACTTAGTTCGATTTTTTGGTTGATGTTTTCTTGTATTTTCTAACATCTCGGAACTTTTTTCAAAATTTAGCTTCTGCACCTTTCATACCAAAAAATCTTTTACTTGCGAAAATAAATTGAGCGGATGCATGGAACATAGCTTAATAGGTCCGCCCCTAATCGAAATGGATTTTTATATTATTGAAACAATGTTATTATAGTAATGAACAAATCTTGACTACGGGGTCGTTTACAACGCTTACCCGGGTAAGCGTTTACCAAGTCACGTTACCTTACCGGATGAATATGGGAAGGGCCAAGAATCTTACCCGGTAAGAGTAAAGGCAATGACCTACAGTCTTACCCGGTAAGTGAGGGTGACAACTCTTACCACGGTTAGCGCTTACTGGATAAATTGTTGTATACGATTCCATTTTTATGGACTAAAATCTTACCCAGTAAGTAAGTGATAGTGTTGAATTTTGCCGGTAAGCACTTACCCGGGTCCCGGGTAAGCGTTTGGTAAACGACCCATAACTATCAAAACAAACCCAAAGTTTGAGCTCGGTTCATAGTCCCCATGACGCAGTAGGAAAACACGGAACGGATTGACAATCGTCTAAATCCAAGAAGATACCGAGTGTAACAACGTAGAGCCCGTAAAATAAGAGAAAACTTTTAAACTAAAGATAAAACTCTCAAATATAATTTTATACTGATCAATAATCTATGATTAACAAAGAAAACAATAAACCCTATTTATAGTCTAGGAGCATCTTCAATGCAAGGTTCTTATAAGCAAAAAGTGATATTGCTTGTAGAACTACCATTGTGGAGAGTTCTTATAAGAACCTCATCCTCTTTGGGTTCTTATTTGATATTATTTATAAGAGTAAATTACATATTTGGTCCCTGATGTTTGGTTGCTTTTTGGATTTGGTCCCTATTTCGAAAAAATTGCATGGATCGTCCCTGAGGTTTGACAAAGCGTATGGATATGGTCCCTCCCTCTAACGTCGTTTAAGAAACCCAGTTAAATCTAAGGGTATTTTAGTCTTTTTACTCTCTTTTTGTCTTTTTCCTATTTAATAAATAAAAAGAATAAAAAAATAATTAATAAACCCCCCTACCCCCTCCTCCTCCTCCTTCTTCTTCCTCAGGACCTCCGGCCACCACCACCACCACCATCATCATCTTCAACCCATCACCACCACCACCACCATCATCATCAACCCATCACCACCATCACCACCATCATCATCAACCCAACACCACCATCATCATCAACCCATCACCACCACCACCACCACCATCATCATCAACCCAACACCACCATCATCATCAACCCATCACCACCACCACCACCACCACCATCACCACCATCATCATCAACCCATCACCACCACCACCACCACCACCACCACCACAACCCACCACCACCGGTAACGGTTCTTCTTGCCGGATTTTTTCTGTTTTCCGGCTACTTTATATCGAAAGAACGCATGCCAAAGTATTGGGTGATGATGCATTACATGTCGATGTACAAGTATGGGCTGGATGCATTGTTGATCAATGAGTATTCATGCATGACCACCAGGTGTTTGATATGGTACGAAGAGAAAAGTCAAACGTGCATGGTGACCAGCGGTGATGTGTTGCAGAAAAGAGGGCTCCATGAGAGTCAGAGATGGATTAACGTTTATATATTGATTGGGTTTTTCGTGTTCTATCGTGTGCTTTGTTTGGTGGTCTTGATTAGAAGGGTTTCAAGATCCAAAAAGTAAGCATGCAGTTTGTTGGTTTGAAATCCATATATATATATATATATATATATATATATATATATATATATATATATATATTGTGTTAAGATCTTAATTAAGATCAAATTAAAACATAATTAAGATCGTCATTGGGTTTGAGTATTTTTGTGTGAATGTTATATATACGTGATTTTGTTTATGTTGGTCATCGTGATCTAATTCTTCAGTTTAATTAAATCACATGTGAATTGTTAGATATATGAAACTGATCGAGGCAACTTTATTTTAATTTAAGAAAAGTGGGTTACTTAATTAAGTTGGATAATTTTACTTGTCTCATTTCTAGCTAATCAAAGAATTTCGTTCAAAATGTGACCATAATGTGGTGGTGGTGGTGGGTTGATGATGATGGTGGTGTTGGGTTGATGATGATGGTGGTGATGGTGGTGGTGGTGGTGTTGATGGGTTGATGATGATGGTAGTGTTGGGTTGATGATGATGGTGGTGGTGATGGGTTGATGATGATGGTGGTGTTGGGTTGATGATGATGGTGGTGGTGGTGGTGGTGATGGGTTGAAGATGATGATGGTGGTGGTGGTGGTGGCCGGAGGTCCTGAGGAAGAAGAAGGAGGAGGAGGAGGGGGTAGGGGGGTTTATTAATTATTTTTTTATTCTTTTTATTTATTAAATAGGAAAAAGGCAAAAAGAGAGTAAAAAGACTAAAATACCCTTAGACTTAACTGGGTTTCTTAAACGACGTTAGAGGGAGGGACCATATCCATACGCTTTGTCAAACCTCAGGGACGATCCATGTAATTTTTTCGAAATAGGGACCAAATCCAAAAAGCAACCAAACATCAGGGACCAAATATGTAATTTACTCTATTTATAAATATAAAATAATTATTGATGTAGACAAATACATGAGACCCACAAAATGAGGTTTTTATAAGAACTACAATTGTGGACTTTTATGTGAATTTTTAAATTAATGAGGTGGAAATGAGATGACACCAAAAAGTACAAAAAAAAGGTTCTTATAAGAACCTCCATTGGAGATGCTCTAAGAGATAACTATGAATTAAACTCAAATATAATCTTAATCCTAAACCAAGTAGGAAACTATTTAAATAATTAATAAAAGGAAACTAAATAATAATCCTAATACTAACAATAATTATCCTAGGTTAAAATAATTAAAATAATAATAGTAATCAATCCAGTGTACTTGTACCGAGACTTAACTCTCGGTAGGTGCTGGATTGGCAGCAAGACTTGTCCCGAGACTAAAGTCTCAACTCTTGGTAGCTTTTGTTTGCTTCTTTTTCGATTCCAATTTCCGAGTCTCTTTCGAGCTCGTTTTCTTCTTTTACAAAGATAGAAAAAATACCTTGATAGCTCTCAAATTCTCGAGACATCACCCCCATGTTCTTTAATTTTCGGTCTTACTTCAGCCTCTATCCGATCCAACTCCTCCTATTTTGTACCCAAATATAACCCTAGTCTCAAACGTAACAAAATCATTTTTTCCTAATTTGTTGGTATTCAATGATAAATTGTCTCTAACATTTTTTTACAAATTTTACGGTTTTACTATTTCAAATAAAAGAACAACATACATATGACCGATCATAAATGCGTTCATATATCAATAATTTAACGTGCCAACGATCTCGATACATAATAATTAAATTCCATAGTGCATGGTGGGGTTTGAATAAATGAAAATAAGGCAAGATATGAACAAATTATTGAGTTTTAAATTGATGTGTACAAAAAGAAACAACTCATATGTCCAAAAATTGATTGCCCCTCTTTAATCCACCCATGTAACATGTTTCTTTCATGGCCCTAGCAAAGCATGGATATTGTCATAATTTTAATAAATTTTCATGTTGTAAATCGCACTATCTTTTCTGAAAATTGCTTTCGACTCTCGGTCCTTGCTTTCGACTCTCGGTCATTGCTTCCTCTCTTACCGGGTAAGATTTTTAGTCCTTGCCATATTCATCCGGTAAGCTAATGTGACTTGATAAGCACTTACCCGGATAAACGTTTTGTAAACGGTCCCTTAGATGAATTTATGTGTGTAAAATTTGAAATATACATTTACAACACAATTGAATAAACATCTTATTCACAATATTTTCTTAAATTATATATATATATATATATATATATATACTCTAATTTCATTCAGTTATGTTTTTGAAAAATATTGGATCTAGTCAGATTCAATAAAATTTGATCGAAATCCCCACGGGTGCAAAGAACCCTTCGTTATCTCGATTGTGCTACTGTTTTTTTAAGTTTTTGTTGTGGAAACGGACATCCGACTATTTTCATCTTATCTACATCTTCCCGACCTGAGATCAAATGTCCCGGTATACCTCAGTAACTCAGTGGTAGACAGAAGCTTTGAGAATTCAAGAGAAGTCTCGATGAGACAAGCTTGATTTTTTCTTCCAAATGACAGTTTGGGTAAAATTTCACCAGTCTCGACCACGACCAAAGCAAGGAAAACATTTATTACACTTTTTCATAATAAGGTTAAATCATAAACACTTTATCCTTTGACCAAAGTTGAAATCGAAAGTTACTCGCGACACACGACCGTCGTATGGAACCTCACGACCTCAACCGACTAACATGCGATATTACTGTTATGTTTTCACTGTTTAATGCAGGGTCAATGTCATTGATGATCAACGACTATAACCGACGAAGGCTATTAACAGCATTAAACTCAGCGTCCGTTACAACTGTTACACGAAGTTTTTATGGAGTCAATAAAGACATTCGAAGACTATAAGTACAAGGATTCCATCCTCATTTGCGGGGCACCTCAGACATCTTGGCATAACTGAACTCTCAAAGAACACTCAAAGCAAAGAATTCTCTCTCGAAAGATCGCTCACGACGCACGACTTACACACACGACACATTGTTTTTACACACGACGCACCAGTTTTTACATTCGATATACTTGTTACTTTACATTTAAAGTCTTTCTTTCATTTGTATTGTAATCTCTGTACTCTCGACACCCAAAACATAAAGATATCGCCTTTGTTTGGCGACCATAGTGCAGCGACGACTTCCACAGTCGTCCGCGGGTTTTTTCCTCATTGAGGTTTTTCCCGCGTCACCAAAATTCTTATCTTATTTACGTTTTTTGTCTTTGTCGTACGCTTTGTCGAAAGATTCCTATTCTTTAGTTGTTAAGCTCCAAAATCAACCTTAAGTTATCTTTCTAAAGCCTGAGGAGGATCGTCAGTCGCATCCTTGCCCGAAGCCTCGCCCTTTGAGCTCTCTTCGATCTCCTCCTCCTCAACCTCCTTCTCGTCATCCAAGTCGAGATCTCTTGCAGATCCGACCTCCCTCAGATAGAAGGTAAGCTCCTCCGACGCCGAGGCAAGGGGATTCTTCCCCGACAAGTGTCGCCTCATAATCGCCGCCCGTGCGGTGAATCGAGCCAAGGCAAAAACGGACTTAACTTCGTCCTTGAGCTCCTTCACCTCCTTTTCCAGCTCCGCTACCCTAGAATTTGAATCCTCGGATTCTTTTTCATTCGCAACCAAGGATTCCTTAGTCTTGTCCAGCTCATCCCTTTGATCGGCGATCATGGACAGAGACTGCTTCAGACGGTGGTTTGCCTCGTCTTTTGCACGTCCGACGACCTCTAACTATTTCAGAGCCTCATCGAGACGTTTGGACATAGCCTCTTCGCGCTCCAAGGCGACCTTCTCCCTGTCCAATGTCGCGTTCCCCCTCTCATGAGCAGAGGACACCAGACCCTTTATCTTCTCCGTTTTAGCACGCAAGGCGAGGGAAGACTGGAACGCCTGTAAAACGTAAGACACACGTTAGTAAACATTCGACAAGGTTAAACAACGATAAAATAACACAAGTTTTGAAAGAAAAACTTACCAGAAACGCCAGTCCGGCAATGTGAGATCCCGTCTCCTCGACCGGGAATCCCTCGAAACGCCCCTTGAAAGAAGGGAGCAGATACTTCCCCAGATGAGGAAACAGATCCGTCCCGTCTAGGACATTGGCAGCCATAAAGTTTGACGGCAACGTAAAGTTGACCGTCGTGACCTTAGCCTCTCCCGTCGCATTGGCCCTTGCCCTTGTCGACCGACAAAGGGGTCGACGTGGTAGACGGAGACTTCGCCGTTTTCGCCGGAGGCGCCGAAGGGTGTTGCATCGATCGCACTAGAAGACGCCTTCGTCTTCGCAAGCGATGCGACCGATACCTTCGCCTTCTCAGGCGTGACGACTCTCGACGAGTCATCAGCCCTTGAAGACGGTTCCCTCGGGATCGTAATCCTCGTCTTCTTTGGAACCTCAGACCCAGTGGTCGAGGTCTTTTGCCTCTTTTCCTTGCCCTTACGGGCAAGCTCAAGTTGAGCTGCCCTTTTGGCACTGGCAGTCGGCATCTTTATATGAGACTCTCCTGGAAACAACGAAGAGAAAAATGTTACACGAGGGACATAAGAAAAAAGATCGAGGTCGAGTAGAAGTAAATAGAACACTTACCAGTCATCTCTGCTTCTCCTTCCCTCGACTCTTCCTCTTTCTCCTCTGTCTCCTCTTCTTCCTCCTCATCCTTACGTTTTCTCCCTGATTCTCTCCTAGATACACCAAGTCTTCGTCGTCGTCGTCCACCAGATGTCGTGTGAAAAACGATCGCTCCACAGTACTGAATTCCAAGAATGCGTCGATCTTTGCTTGAGAGTTGGCGTAGGGCTGTACGTCCTCAAATTTAATATCTATCGACACATAGAAGACAGATTAAGAATAAGTTGAAAATTAACAACGTGCGACAAAAAACTAGAAAACCTCACCCGATATGTTCCAGCCATCCCTAATCCATCTGCTCTCAGAGTCGAAAGTCGATTTACGCACGAACGCGTACCTGGTCTTCCACTTACGGTCATTAACGACAGTCTTTAAGACCAAGGTACGATCGCCCTTAGACCTAGAAAACGGGCTATAGCGATGACATCCGTCCTTCTTGACTTGATAAGCCAAGAGGAGGTCGCGCACATTCATGGGAGATTCCCATTTTTCGGTAAGGCGCTCAATCACTTGTACGACTCGCCAGAACTGGGGCATTAATTGGCCCGATGCTAAATCGAACTCGACCATAAAAGCCTTGGCCAGAGGCGAATAAGGCCATTCGAAACCTATCTTAAAGAGGTATTCGTATATCACGATATACCCCTCAGGACACCTATCTGGTCGGGTCTGACCTGCCCGAATTAGTTTAATCCCCGCAGGGATCTTTGCCAAACTCCTAAAGTCATCAAGATCCTCTTGATCTCGAATATCACTTACATGCTCAGTCGACATTTCTAACTCTGTGGAGCAGACTTACAAAGATCAAGAAATCGTACCTTATATAGGCGCTCTAAAAACCGTGAAATCCCTAATCGAATCAAAGATTCTTGCAGGTTTGGAAAATGTTGGACGAAGAACAGCAAGAAATAGGGAAAGAATCTCACTCTTAAAACTCTCTGCAAACGTAAAATGGAAAAGATCCATCGTGGGTCTCTATTTATGTAGTCGATCGTGTCAGGTCGAGCCTCTCGATGATCGACACATGCCTTTGCCTTTTCGTATGCACACACGGATCGTCGACACCTAGCGATGGCAGCTGCTAAACATGATCGTGCGTCAGCGTGACGTCGCGATCTTATCCCCTTTTCGACTTCCCCTTTAGTTGGAATTGGACCAATCCAGTTTCAAGACAACTGGAGTGACTTTCGACACGTGTCACGACCCTAGACGTCCGACTGACAAAATTCAAAACTCAAAAAATTGCTTCCTCATTTTAAATTTTGGGGGCAAACTGTTTGGGTAGATTTTCACCAGTCTCGACCACGATCAAAGCAAGGAAAACATTTATTACACTTTTCCATAATAAGGTTAAATCATACACTTTATCCTTTGACCAAAGTTGAAATCGAAAGTTACTCGCGACACACGACCGTCGTATGGAACCTCACGACCTCGACCGACTAACATGCGATATTACTGTTATGTTTTCACTGTTTATGTGTTTAAACTGTGTGTCGTGCGCTGATGTCGTGCGTCGAGAGCGATTCTTCTGAGAGCGATTTATGTGCTTCAAGTGTTCTTTCGAGTTCAAGTGTTTGTCTCTGTTGTTCGATGTCCCTTGAACTGAGGATTGAGCTTGGAATTTATAGTCTCCGGGCGCTTTAATTGGATCATTAAGAACTTTGATAGTTGTCGTAACGGTCAGTGTCTTTAATGCTGTTAATGGCTGGTCTTGTAACCGCTGTCGACATTAAATGCGCTTTGATGATTAGCTTTGTAACTGTTGTCGAGTCTTTAATGTCACTGATGATTCGTCCGTTACTGGTCGTTGTGCCATAAATGCCTGTAGACCTGCATTAATGAATAAAAGAAACGGTTGTTGACCGTAAATGGTTAGTGCTATCGTAAGACCGTCTTAAGTTCAGGACGTCGGTCTTATGGGGCATGCGACCGTAGCCGAAAATACAAGATCATGTATACGGTTGCAAATGTCTTTTAGGACCTTACCTTAATATAAGAATAGTCTTATGGAAATGTCGTAAGACCATTTGGTCGTAAGACCAAGATGACGATGTCATAGGACTAGGTCGTAAGACCAGGATGTCAGGATGATGCTGGCGCAGGACCAGAGCGATATAAGACCGATGATAAGAGACTGTTGACGTAAGACCGACAAGTCGTAACTGGCGACACGTAACTGACGACGTAAGACTAGTGACGTAAGATTAATGTCGTGAGACTAGCGATGTGCGACGTGCGACACATGACGTGCGATCATTAGATGTAAGATGATTATTGACCCAATATGGCTTTTAATTTGTGTGTCGGGGGTATGGCAATAATGGGTATTACCTTTGTCGGTCGAGGGTAGATATTCTTTGGTCATGTCGAGGGAATTTCCTAAGTCGGTCGAGGGCGTGATTTTTTACCCAAACAATAAGTACAAGGATTCCATCCTCATTTGCGGGGCACCTCAGACATCTTGGCATAACTGAACTCTCAAAGAACACTCAAAGCAAAGAATTCTCTCTCGAAAGATCGCTCACGACGCACGACTTACACACACGACACATTGTTTTTACACACGACACACCAATTTTTACATTCGATATACTTGTTACTTTACATTTAAAGTCTTTCTTTCATTTGTATTGTAATCTCTGTACTCTCGACACCCGAAACATAAGGATATCGCCCCTGTTTGGCGACCATAGTGCAACGACGACTTCCACAGTCGTCCGCGGGTTTTTTCCTCGTTGAGGTTTTTCCCGCGTCACCAAAATCCTTGTCTTATTTACGTTTTTTGTCTTTGTCGTACGCTTTGTCGAAAGATTCCTATTCTTTAGTTGTTAAGCTCAACAATCAACCTTAAGTTATCCTTCTGGACGATTTTTGGCATTAACAATGACACATTTCATTACTTATAGTTTTTAAGTGTTTATTGAAGAGTATGTAGTTTGAAATGTTAGTAATTTTATTGTACTTTAATCATACACTGGATTAAAATTAAACCACGAAATTAAAAGAAATAAGATGAAGCAGAAAGAACGGAAAGGAAACGAATTCCTATAAACGAGAACCGCTGAGACTCGTGTTGGACACGATTCCCTTAAACAGATTTTCCGTCTGTTCCCAGGGTACAACAGCGTAAGAAGTTCGTTTGGAACTGCCGGAGATGACACTTGCCTGAAAAGTTCACCGGAATCTTAACTCGTATGCAACTGTTTCTGTTTCGTATGGAGAGAATACCGAGAGAGAGTTCAGTTCTGAAAAATGTGAACTGTTTGGTGTGTCTTGGATGAAACCGAGACCTCTTATTTATATTGGAATTTGAAACCGACAAGAATTAATTCGTAATTAATAAACCGATTACTGAAACCGAAATTCATAATTAGAAAATTAATACTGTAACCGACATTTATAAATTCAGAATTAAGAATTTGATTATGAAACCGAAAATCTTAATTACGAAATACAAACTGTAACCGAAATACAGTTTCAAAAAAAATACAAACTGGTCAAACGAATTTTTAGCAAAACCGAGCTGCGTGAGCACGAGATTTTGGAGCTGCATTCGTGTCCGCAGGTCGCGCTCACACACAAGTTCGACGATTTTAGCTTACGAAATCGTCAATCGGCACCCCCCCTGCGCGCGGTTAGGAGTTAGAGTAAAACCAATCAAGGAGCTTGTCAACTCCTTACACTTCTTTGGTTATAAACCAAAGAAAGTTTACTCTCTCTTCCTATGTGGGACACCTTCACACACCCAACTTGGTTTTTGCTAATTTCATCCAATTACTCAACTTTGAGCATCGATATCTCATTCACACATACTCCGTTTTGGACGCATTATATATCGTTTCGAAGCTCTCATATAGGAGAACATAAACCCACTAAGAGTTAATTATATGTACCACACACACATATATATATATATATATATATTCAAATGTGTCCAAAGTTTAGTAAAAACCATATTTTTACTAAAAATTTCCAACAATCCCCCACATGAATGGAGATCGATCTATGCATACGAAAATTTTCTTACGAAATTTCCAATAGTCGAATCCTGCATAGGATAGGTAGGTGTTACCCTTTGAACCTTCCCTTGTGAAACATACTTGGTCTCCTAGTTGTCAGTAGACTCGATGTCTTTGAACTGAACTACCATTTATGTAGACGACAATATATTTCACACATGACTCTTCCTAACAAGGTCATATCCTCATAGTCGTGTTCGTTATGGTCATGAACACTAGCCTGGTTCAGCGAGAGCATTTAGGAATTGCGCCCCCACAATTCCCTTCGAAGCGACCCCACTTCTCTCTCACATAGGTGATTTTCAATAATCATTAAAATCCATACGCTTAGCCTCACTATCACTGATTAGGAAGTTTAGTCCCCCACAGTGACATCCTTCATTCATACAACTAGGTTGTCCTTTTGAACCCAAATCTTGGGATCTCCAGTCTTCTGGGTAAGGTTTCCTTTGCATGAATTATTTATTCACGGGCTTTAGTCCCATTCCTCTTGACGACTTTTGGACTAAATCTCTACTTAGGCCTTTCGTAAACGGATCCGCAATGTTATCCTTTGACTTCACATAGTCAATCGTGATAACTCTAGTAGAGAGTAATTGTCGTATCATATTATGTCTACGTCTAATGTGTCTAGACTTCCCATTATACATTGTACTTTGAGCTCTACCAATTTCCGATCGGTTATCACAATGTATACCAAATGACCGTTACCGGCTTAGGTCATCCGGGAATATCTTCCACAAACTAACGTAGCCATTTGAATAAAAACATATTTATCCAAGGCGATAAATTCAGATTCCATCATGGATCTATTAGAGTCAATCGGAGTTCTAGCTATACTAGTATCTCCTTTTATTAATTTTCTCAAGGATCTTGTCCATGTAATGTGTTTGACTTAACATCAGACCATAATGGGTTCTTGTGATCTTGACCCCAAGAATCACTTCCGCTAAACCCATGTCTTTCATGTCAAACTTGGATTTCAACATATCCTTCGTGGACCTTATCATTTTTGTCATCACTACCAATGATAAGTATATTATCAACATATAAACATAAGATGACATAACCATGAGTGGTGTTTTTCATATAAACACATTTGTCACACTCGCTTATTTTATAACCGCTTTCTAATATGGCTTGATCAAACTTTTGATGCCATTGCTTTGGAGCTTGCTTTAGGCCATACAAAGACTTAACAAGTTTACAAACCTTGTTCTCTTGTCTTGGGGCAACGAATCCCTCAGGCTGCTCCATATAGATTTCCATTTAGAAAAACAGTTTTCACATCCTTTCTTAAGTTGATTTTCAACTTCATTTTTAAACAAGACAAACTTGTGTAAAAATAATCTAGACCTTTCTTTTGTCTATATTAAGTTGAATTTCAACTCTATTTTTAAACAAGACAAACTTGTCTATTGCTTCATCTTTATTTTTAAATAAATATATGTAGCAATATTTCGTGCTAATACAAGACAAACTTGTCTATTGCTTCATCTTTATTTTTAAAATAAATACATGTAGCAATATTTCGTACTAATACAAGACAAACTTGTCTATTGCTTCATCTTTATTTTTAAATAGATATATGTAGCAATATCGATGAACGTGATCACATATTTGTTCCCATCTCTAGTAGGAACCGGTTAGTATGAATTAAATCAAGGGTTCGGTTTTTCTTTCAACCGATCTAATAAGTTTTGGTTTTTACACATGTGGGGCACTTGTGATTTGAGTCAAAAAACAAAACTATCGGTATGCAAATTAAATTAAATGTCGAATGGAATTACATATATACATGTTCTAAACGGCCATGTCAAACAAATGAAAAAACTCAAGTATATAAATGAAATTAGAACTTGCTTTTACTCATTTTATTAATAACCATTACATTCCATTATATTTAATTTAAACATCCCACTCAAGGCATATCCTTTACCCACATACATACCACTTTTGGACAAAACAAACTTGTCCAACTCAAACACTAGTTTAAACCAAACTTGTTTAACAAACACCCCGAAACGAGGTTCTTACGAAGCTCCGGGACATACAAAACATCCTTAAGCTTAAACTCTTTCCCGGAAGTCATCTTCAAAATGACATCCCCAACACCCTTGATATCGGCGGTGACGGCATTCCCCATGAAGAGCTTTTGTACATCATCAACATCTTTGAAAGTGTTGAAGTTGCTCTTGTCATAACATACATGACGGGTAGCTCCGGTATCAATCCACCATTTCCTAGAATTTGCACCAATCACGTTCACCTCCATGGCTGAATAATCCATGATCATTGCCACCAAGTCTTCGTTCACTATTTTAGAAAACAAATTTCACATGAACAAAATTGCAATATCAATCTGTTTATATACAACAGAAAAGAATTTAAATCAAAACACACTCGATTTAGATTTTGTTTATAAACGACAGAAAATCGAAACATAATCGATTAAAATGTTTACACACAACATCAAAGAATTAAATCGAATTCAAGTCGATTAAGAATCTGTTTATAAATGACAGAAAATCGATACATAATCGATTAAAACGTTTACACACAACAGAAAATAATTAAATCGAAACTAACTCGATCACTAATCTGTTTACACATAATAGAAACGAATTAAACCGAAACACACTCGATTTAAAAAACTTTATATACACGACAGATAATCGAAACAAACTCGATTAATAAACAGTTTTTACAAAACGAATTATATCGAAACAAACTCGATTAATAAACTGTTTTCACAAAACGAATTATATCGAAACAAAACTCGATTAATAAACTGTTTTCATAAAACGAATTATATCGAAACAAAATTCGATTAATAAACTGTTTTCATAAAACGAATTATATCGAAACAAAACTCGATTAATTTCGTTAATAAGTCTTTTTAAGACACGACAGAAAATCGAAACCAAACTCGATTCGTTTACAAATTCTGTTTAAGACACGACAGGAATTCGAAACAGACTCGATTAACTTCGTTCACCATTTTCGTTTAAGACACGACAGGAAATCGAAACAGACTCGATTAACTTCGTTTACCAAATTCGTTTAAGACACGACAGAAAATTGAAACAAACTCGATTAACTTCGTTTACAATTCTGTTTAACAAATCTGTTTAAGATTGTTAGTAATTTTACTGTATTTTAATCATACACTGGATTAAAATTAAACCACGAAATTAAAAGAAATAAGATGAAGCAGAAAGAACGGAAAGGAAACGAATTCCTATAAACGAGAACCGCTGAGGCTCGTGTTGGACACGATTCCCTTAAACAGATTTTCCGTCTGTTCCCAGGGTACAACAGCGTAAGCAGTTCGTTTGGAACTGCCGGAGATGACACTTGCCTGAAAAGTTCGCCGGAATCTTAACTCGTATGCAACTGTTTCTGTTTCGTATGGAGAGAATACCGAGAGAGAGTTCAGTTCTGAAAAACGTGAACTCTTTGGTGAGTCTTGGATGAAACCGAGACCTCTTATTTATATTGGAATTTGAAACCGACAGGAATTAATTCGTAATTAATAAACCGATTACTGAAACCGAAATTCATAATTAGCAAATTAATACTGTAACCGACATTTATAAATTCAGAATTAAGAATTTGATTATGAAACCGAAAATCTTAATTACGAAGTACAAACTGTAACCGAAATACAGTTTCAGTTTCAAAAAAATACAAATTGGTCAAACGAATTTTTAGCAAAACCGGCTGCGTGAGCACGAGATTTTGGAGCTGCATTCGTGTCCGCACACAAGTTCGACGATTTTAGCTTACGAAATCGTCAATCGGCCCCCCCTGCGCGCGGGTAGGAGTTAGAGTAAAACCAATCAAGGAGCTTGTCAACTCCTTACACTTATTTGGTTATAAACCAAAGAAAGTTTACTCTCTCTTCCTATGTGGGACACCTTCCCACACCCAACTTGGTTTTTGCTAATTTCATCCAATTACTCAACTTTGAGCATTGATATCTCATTCACACATACTCCGTTTTGGACGCATTATATATCGTTTCGAATCTCTCATATAGGAGAACATAAACCCACTAAGAGTTAATTATATATACCACATATATATATATATATATATATATTTAAATGTGTCCAAAGTTTAGTAAAAACCATATTTTTACTAAAAATTTCCAACATGAAACATATGTTTCGGTGGAACATACTTTAAAAACACGTCAAATTTAACTACGGCGTGACAACGCCAACTCAACTATTGGTATATGAGAAATCAATTGCGATTTTACAATCTACAAATCAAATTAAATCTCGTTTGCCTAAATCTCTTATATAAACACGAACATCGATGTTCTTCCTTGGTCGTTTGAGATATAACCAAACGGAAAAGATCCCAACAAACCGTTATCAGAAGGTGAGAATATTTGAACCATAACATAGGTTCACACGTGAATCTCAATCATAACTTTTAGGTGAATCAATTTAAACCTTATAACCGAGATTCAGAATCAGTTTAATATTCATATGTGAACATGCGAATCCTAACATAATATACATGTGAATCTTGATCATAAATTGTACGCGAATCAACTTATACATTATAATCGAGATTGTGAATTAGTTTTAAAATTCATATGTGAATCTTTATATATATATATATATATATATATATATATATAGAGAGAGAGAGAGAGAGAGAGAGAGAGAGAGAGAGAGAGAGAGAAGAGATCAAATGCAAACCATGCGAACCGTCGATTTCATTGGTTAAGTTAATGAAATTGGTTCATGAAACTGTTTAATTTGATGAAATTGTTTCATATAATTTTTTTTGATGAAATTGTTTGATATGATTGTATTCTTTATGTAAGAATGAAATTGTTTCATGCATTTTCTCGTTCTGATGAAATTGTTTCATGCATTTTTTCGTTCTGGATGAAATTGTTTCATGTATTTTTTCGTCTGATGAAACTTTTTCATTTTTACACAAAAAACACAAATATATGAAACAATTTCATCAAATTAAACAATTTCATTAATTTAACCAATGGAATCGATTGTTTGCATGGTTTGCAAAACTAGGATGGTTTGGAAATGAGACTACCCCTATACATGTGTGTGTGTGTGTGGAGGTTCAAACATGACCACATTCATTTCAAAAAACGCAAGAACACCATTATCACATGTGATAAGACACGTGAAGAGACCTAGTGGTGTACTGACAAGTTGGCCCACGACCTAGGTCGTACCAAAGGCCATTTGTGTATTAGATTTAGTATCACATGTGTCCCATATATGATGGATTATAGCATCTTATAGAGAACATCCTTATCACATGTGATAATACACGTGAATGGCCTGGTGGTGTGCAGTACGGACAACCTGATCTGCAACATAGGTCGATTCAAAGGTCATCCACGTCCTGAGATGGTATCACATGTGTATCATATGTGATGGACTATAACATCACATGCAAATAACTATAGTAAAGGATGTTCTCGTGTTTTTGAAAACTGAAGGTGTTCTCGTTTGAACATTTCCATATATATTGGAGACTAAGAGAATTATATTTCTATTCTTATATATTGACCGCTTGAACACAACAATCCTACAGTTGTCAAGGGACAATAAAATAAGACGGGTTCAATTATTAGAGTGTGGTTGTTAATATGCAAGATGTCGATCACTCGATTGTTATAACTTTTAACTAACAAAGAGACAATTTTACCCTTAATTATAGAGAGATAAATTTATAATTAAGTGTAAATGAGAACGCAAACATTTATTTTTGAAAATAGCTAGACATTTATTTCAAGACAAACTAAAATAATAATGTAAACACTTACTTTAGGACATGACATGTAGTTTTCAAACTACAACCTTATATAAACATTTTTTTTAATATAAATGTTTTAATATGTTTTTTAAAAGGGAAATTGACTCAAAGAACCAATATATCAACTTAAATTGGTTTTACACAAATGTCACCGCTTCCACAATATTCAGGTTTGTAAAAAATATTAATGGAGCCTATTTTCCGACACATTCACTTTTTAGGCATTAACTCTTACTTTTTTCTTTAAAACAACATAGTAGAATGAGTATTAAAATTGGAACGTAAAATAAACGTACGCGTATTATGACACTGCAGAACAACCAATACCGAGATTTAATCTTCTACAAAGACTTGACCATAACAACAGACTAACCAATCAAAACCAAACAATCACGGTATCCTCCATCTGGAGATGGGGTCTGGTGTATGATGTATGTAGATCTGATATCTACCTCAAATAGTTGAACCGATTTCATGGTAAATCTTGCTCAAAAACTATCGCCAAGAAAGAACATAATAATAATTTGAAAATCAGAAAGACAATTCTAAAATGTAAACTAGACGGTAGACTCTACCAATAAAAATTTGAGTTCAAACTCAAAAAAAATTAATCCCTCTTTCTCTTCTTATCCATACATTCGTTTCTCGTGTTCATCTGTTTGAGAAAGAACAAAAAAAAATCATTAACCAAATCAAGATTTACGTTAAGATATAATTCTACTGTTTTCGACCCATACAACCTTGCTTAGTATGACGTACTAATAGACACTTTGGTTTCATAAGAGTGTGGGTTTGTTTTTCGCACTTGTTTTTGTCAACGCAAAGTGATGGAGCCAAGTCTATCAGGTTGTAGCGCAGTGGTTGATCGTCCTGGGTGATGTGGTGGAATATCTCATCTGCCGAGGGTTCGATCTCAGACGTCCTCAACATTGATAAAACATCTTTAAGTTTTAAAATTGTCAGGGATTAGTCCGGGCTGTGACTGGGATACCCTTAAAAAAAAGTGATGGAGCCAAAGTAGTACATGGTGGTCCTATATTTACTTGCGATGGGGTCGTTTCATAACTAGTTGCAAACAGTCGTACAAAGGCAGGGCCACCCACCAGGTGTTTGTGAAAATGCTCCAGAGAACTCACAAGGTTTATCCACAAGCCTCTCTTCTGATAAGCCAAATTACAAGTTATAACAAATTTGCAATGATGTTAACAAAAAATAAAATACTTTTTTTAACTAGAAAACGAACAAGTTGGATAGCTGGTCAAAACAGTCGTACTTAAAGACACTTTGTTTAGAGCATCTCTAACAACTATGCTAAAGTAGAAAAAAAAAAGATTTTAGCAACTTTTTGCTCCAACAGCTATGTTATCTTTTATGCTAAAATAGAGAAAAGATGAGAGAGAAGGTAAAAATCTTCAAATTTAGAGAAAATTTTCTTGTATGCTAAAATTATAGAAAAGAGAAAAGAGAAATAATATTTTATTGTTTTCACTAATAAGAGACATTTGAATTAAAAGTTTAAGTAGAGAGAACTAATATTTTATTAATGTATTGCTCTCAACATTTGGTAACACATAATTGAACATGACACAATAGTTAAAATAACTAATTTACCTTGAGTAGTTTATATCTATTTATATCTTTTAATTATTTTATATAGTTTATATAGTTTATTAACTTATAATAGAATAAATATTTCTAATAACAAAATATATCATTAGAAAATTTTCGTCAAGATTAAAATGACACTAAAATAAAAGGTTTTATGTAGTACCCAATTTTATTTTAGACATTTTCTATATTATTTTCTATTTAATAGATTAAATAAATTAGCCAAAATATAGAAACCATATAAAATAATTTTTTGAGGACAATAAATGAAAGTTTATAATACATAAAATACACTAAATAAAATATAAAAAAATTTAAAGGAGTTGTATTTGATGTTTTAGAAGACAATTAGGTACCATTTTGACATTTTATATATATTAGTAAAATATAAGTTAGTCTGTAACACCCTCCCTAGACCCCGAAATGCGTTACGGTAAAAGACTAATAAGTAATGCTAAAAGAGTGAACTTTAAAATTTCATTTCTTACATTTCAACAATAGTACAATACTATACAGCGGAAGACTTACAACTAAAATAAAAATCTAACAAACTAGTTCGGCCAATACCGAACAAGTTAATACAACATAAGATTTATAAAAATGCTCTTCAATGATCTAATCCAAATCCTCACCCTTATTAAGTCCTGCAAGAATGCCACCTGAGACACACGACATGGGTTAGCTTACAAAGGTAAGTGAGTTCATGATAAGACTAGACAACATAACATTAGGCCTTGCATTTCAAATAAATCAAATACATTTATTATAATGCACATAACACCTGGAAATCAAATATAACTATACAGTTTATTGTGCAACTCATGCACAACTACACATTCTGAACTGCTACTTCCTGACGGTTCCCATAAGAATAACCGTCCCTGAAACATATCTAGTACCACTGAACATAATTGAGTAAGTCTTACACACTAATAGTCAATCATATATGAACAATTATAACATAAACGAGTGAACTAAAACATTAACATGCTAAGCAATTTAAATAAATAAAACATAATATTTAAATTGCAAAAACTGAAACTAAACTAGTCGTGTATCCTCCTCTTGGGGAAACGAGTCATGAAAACTTATCTGGATTGCCGAATACTTGTGCCATAAGTAATTATTGAGAGCTTGGGATGAACCGAGCACCTAACAAATAACCAATATCAATATAATAGTCTAACAACGAAAATGGTCCATAGGTTTTCTTCTCCCAAACTTGCTTTGGTTTCTCATGCATGACTACTCCCAGAAAAACCCACGTGGACCAAGGGATCTTAGCTCTCACACACACTAGAATCTGAGTCCATGCATGACTTTACAATTAAATTAGTTGATTACTATATAATTATTAATGATACCATGCATGTTCTAATTATTTAAATGATGACACTATGTGATTCTATATTAGTGACGCTTCGCCTATGCCACTTATACCATACTAACTAAACCCATTTGACCATAACTCCCATATGTTAGAGTATTATTGTTAATATGTATAGTTCAGGGTCCATTATGTAATTACTTGTAACTTATCTTGTATAAATAGGTCTCTTAGGGTTTATTATTAGGTTAATCTTCAGTCTTGTAATTCTATCTTCAATATATGAAAACCCTCGGCCGATTCAGCCACATCTCGCTCAAGTCTATCATCTGTTAATTGATTCTCCAATTCTAATATGGTATCAGAGCTTTAGGTACGTCTCATCTACACATCTAGTTGTTCGATTTCTATTCTTCGTTTTCGCTTTATTCGGTTTGTTCAAACCTGTTGTTTGTCGTTGTTCGAAACATCGGATACCCTAATCCGGAATCTCTCGAAATTCCGGATCTCTCGTTTTCCGGATCTTAGCATTCCGGTACTCTTCAGTTCCGGAACTCAGCTTACGGTACGTATTTATCTCTTTACATTCCGGATCACCAACTTCAAGTATCTGCTGTAATCTTAATTCCGGAACTGCTTGCTTAAAATTTCCGGAACTGCCTACTTGAACTCCGGAACAGTATTTCCAAATTCCGGAACAGGTTTCTAAAATTCCGGAACTGTTGTCTTTTAAAATTCCGGAACAGTTTCTCATTCCGGAACAATCTCATACAGGAACCTGCTTTTCTATCTGCTTAATTCCGAAACATCACACTCCGGCTCACCAAACTCAATTCCGGAACTCTATCACTTTGCTTAATTCCGGAACTACTGCTTCCTGAACCTGCTCTAATTTTCTTCAGGAACTCATTTTCCGGAACTGCTTCTCTAATCCGGATCTTGCTTGATTCTGGAACTCACTTTATAGTACCTTCTAAAGGGTTTGAGATCTTTTTCGTAACTCAACTCCGGTTCTCAATTTTTTTGAACTCAATTCCGGAACACACGGTTTCAGTACCTCACGATTAGTTCTTTACATTCCGACATTTCCTTCCAGTCTTCAGTTCCAGATGGCTCTCAATAGCCAGTCTAAATACAGTGAATGCACGTTCTGTCACTCTAATACTCATCTTCTTCTCAACTGCCCAATTCGAAAATGTCGCTGGTGTAGGATCAGACAACCACGACACTATGGGTCTGACTGTCCAAAGCATCCACGGAATTCAGGTGAGCAACAGCAACAGCGCACTCAGTCATTTGTTGGATCAATCACTCAAGACTCCTCTACGCCGACAATTCAGGCACCGCATAGCAACAACTCATCACCTGACCTTATGGAACTCTTGCGCCGAAACCAAGAGCTTATAGAGCGACTCATGACAGGTTCTATGGGTATGAATTCTCAGTGCAATATCTCAGCACCAGGTAACCCTTGGCTATTTGACTCTGGATGTTGTAACCACATGACACCTAAGGCTGACGGGTTTGTCTCTAAGCAGACCTCCAGAATGTTCTCATCAGTCCGTACTGCGGATGACACTCGCTTACCTGTATCTTTCAGTGGGACTGTCTCTACCCCCAATATACAATTACCTGATGTGCTACGTATCCCTAACTTATCTCTGAGCCTGATTTCAATCACTCAGCTTATGGAATCCGGTCTAATTGTTCTGTTTCATCCTTCTGGTTGTGTTGTGCAGGATCCAAAGACCAAGCAGATCCTTGGAGTAGGCCATAAAGTTGGTCGGATGGTTGAAGTGGTCTACCTCCGTCTTCCCTTACCCTCATCAGATTTTGGTGCCTCTGTTTCCAGTACGCCTTTCTTTGAATTATGGCATAAGCGTCTAGGACATCTATCTTTAGCTAGAATAAAACTGCTAGCTAGTTCAGGATTATTAGGCAACACTTCCTCTGAAAACGTTTCTTGTTTATCTTGTCAACTTGGCAAACATCATGCCTTACCTTTTCAACTAAATGAATTTAAATCTGCTTCTCCTTTTGATCTCATTCACTCTAATGTTTGGGGACCAGCACCATATCCATCCATGGGAGGTTCTCGATACTTTGTTATCTTTATCGATGATCACACACGTTTTACATGGATCTATCTCATGAAACATCGCTCCGAACTACCTCAAATATATATTACCTTCGCCCGTATGATTCTGACCCAGTTTTCCAAGCCTATCAAGATTCTTCAAGCAGATAATGCTATGGAATACAAAGAATCCTCTCTCCTCTCCTTTCTTCAATCTCAGGGTACTCTTTCTCAGTACTCCTGTCCCGGCACCTCTCCGTAAAATGGACGTGCAGAACATAAACATCGCCACATTCTCGATACTGTTCGTACTCTATTAATCTCAGCCAAGTGTCCAGAACGTTTTTGAGGCGAAGCTGCCTTCACGGCTGTCTACACCATCAATCGACACCCGACTCCCATCCTAAGTCAAAAGTCTCCCTATGAAGTGCTCCATGGGGTCTCCCCTGCATATGAACTCCTAAAAGTATGGGGTTGTGCCTGCTTTGTTCAGTTGCAATCTCATGAACACACCAAACTCGAACCTCGTTCTCGATTATGCTGCTTTCTTGGCTATGGTATTGAACACAAAGGTTATCGTTGTTGGGATCCAGTCTCTAAGAGACTACGTATATCCCGCCATGTCACATTCTGGGAACATCTTCCCTTCTCAACAGTGTCCAAATTTCAGGACATACCCAATCCTTCCACTTCCTTCTTCACTGATAACTCTATCTCTTTGGACTCACTCCAATTAGATCCCATACTCACCCCTCCATCTAGTACACCTCCTTCCGTCTCACCTCAATCTGTGCATTCATCATCTGATCCACTTCCTTTTGTCTAATCTCAAACTGAGCCTTCACTTATACCATCTGTATCATCTGATCATGATCAATCATCTGCACCATCCCCAAGGACTACTTCTGGGCCATCTGCTGAGTCTATGGATCCTAGCTCCTCTCAACCACAAGATGAAGTACGACGCTCAGACCGGGTAAGACAAGTTCCTTCTCACCTTCGTGATTATCATTGTTATGCTACACTGTTGTCCAACCATGAACCCACTTCCTTCAAGGAAGCTGCTTCTAACCCTGTTTGGAAGCAAGCTATGACTGAGGAACTTCAGGCCCTTGACAAAGCAAATACATGGGAGTTTGTACCTCTCCCACCGGGCAAGTCACCCATTGGTTCCAAATGGGTCTTCAAAATCAAAACCAAGTCTGATGGATCCATTGATCGATACAAAGCACGCCTTGTGGCAAAAGGCTTCAATCAAGAATATGGCATTGATTACGAGGAGACGTTTGCTCCTGTGGCTCGTGTCACTTCGGTCCGTAGTCTTCTCGCTATAGCTGCCACCAAAAGATGGCCACTTTACCAGATGGATGTCAAGAATGCCTTTCTAAATGGTGATCTCGAAGAGGAAGTCTATATGAGACCACCTCCAGGTGTGATCTCTCGTCAGGGTCATGTATGCCGATTACGAAAGCCCTCTATGACCTCAAACAAGCTCCTCGTGCTTGGTTTAAAAAATTTAGCAATACTGTCATTTCATTGGGGTTTTCTTCAAGTAATTATGACTCTGGCTTGTTTACTCGGACAACTGCTGCAGGTACTATTTTACTACTATTGTATGTTGATGATATGATCATTACCGGCAGTGACTCTACAGGTATCAGCCATCTCAAACAGTCTCTCAGCTCATGCTTTGAGATGAAAGATCTTGGTAAGCTACACTACTTCCTTGGTCTTGAAGTTCTGTCAGACTCTTCCGGCATCTATCTCTGCCAAGCCAAGTACATTTCAGATCTGTTATCCAAAGCTGGGATTACAGACAACAAAGTGGCATCTACACCCATCGAACAAAATCTACATCTTGCTCCCAATGCCGGTACCCCGCTGCGGGACCCTACACGGTACCGTCAACTAGTTGGCTCTCTGGTCTACCTGACTGTTACTCGACCGGATCTTGCCTATGCAGTTCATATAGTCAGCCAGTTCATGGCTGCTCCGTGCTCCGATCACTATGTCGCGGTTCTTCGTATCCTTTGGTATCTTAAAGGGACAATGTTTCATTGACTTCACTTCTCATCCACATCGTCCTTAACTCTTCGTGCATTCTCCGATGCTGACTGGGATGGAGACATAACAGACCGTCGCTCCACCACCGGATATTGTTTCTTCCTTGGAGACTCTCTTATTTCATGGCGCAGCAAGAAACAATCTCTGACAGCTCGATCTAGTACTGAAGCTGAATATCGAGCCTTGCTTACACTACACAAGAACTTGTATGGCTACGCTGGTTACTATCTGATATGGGTGCTCATCAGTTTTCTCCAACACCATTGTGGTGTGATAACAACAGTGCTATTCAGATTGCTCACAATGATGTCTTTCATGAGCGCATAAAGCACATCGAGATTGACTGTCATTTCACCCTCCAACATGTTCTTCGAAAGACCGTTCGACTTCTCCCAATCTCAACCATTGATCAGACAGCAGACATCTTCACCAAAGCTCATCTTCCGGGGCGTTTTCGGGCCCTTGTTTCCAAACTCAACTTGGCTCATTCTTCCCCTACTTGAGTTTGAGGGGGGGGGGGGTGTTAGAGTATTATTGTTAATATGTATAGTTCAGGGTCCATTATGTAATTACTTGTAACTTATCTTGTATAAATAGGTCTCTTAGGGTTTATTATTAGGTTAATCTTCAGTCTTATAATTCTCTCTTCAATATATGAAAACCCTCGGCCGATTCAGCCACATCTCGCTCAAGTCTATCATCTGTTAATTGATTCTCCAATTCTAACACCATGCATGGACCAACAACACTAAGAACCAGATAACTACGTTCGATAAGATATGTATATGCATGCATAGTTTGACGCTCATGAAACCACAGAAGGCTGGCCCATTGCGTTTCTATTCCACCATCGCCAAGGGTTATGGCCAAAGCCTCACCACTCCAGTGTTCCTTTCGACCAACAAGTCCCACGCCGAACCGGTTCACTGCCGGCGGCCACTATCGTCTCCTTCCTCGCCGTGGTCGGCCAATCATTTAGACCATGGTTTTCTGCCCCCTACTAGTCTAAGAGACTCGAGGGTTCTAGACCCTCTCTTACACAGACTCGATCACGACTGCAAGTAGACCGCACCGAACCTATGTTTGGCGGTTGCCTCCGGTAGGACCGGTGGCCAAAGCCACCATCCTACTTCCGATCGGTCATTACAACAAGGCTAAACCCAACACCAAACTATGATTTGCATCGATACTCAACTATGATTATTGAAGACCCACATGAAATGCAACCAACATGTAAGATCGATGTTCTAGTTGCTACCCAAAAAGTTATGAGTCTATAAATCTAACTAGAATGAAGGAGTATACTCACCAGAAAATAACGAAATCGCTGCACAAATTCTTGAGCCAAGCCTAAGAAGTTTTCTCTGATTTTTTGCCACTCCTCTCTCCCGTTATCGTCCCTCCTCTCCTGCCTCTTTTCGTCTAGTTTTATATCTCTTTTTAACGAACTACCGAAAGAAGAGATATCCTTGATAACCCTTCTCCCGAGACCGAGTCTTAACTCACTTCAAATATATTTATGTGACTTTCCAGGAAGTGGGTTATCCCACGTTTTACCTACTATCTCCTATCCCTATTGTTTCTTCTTCTTCTTCTTTTTTTTTCCTTTAAGATAGGCTCCAACTAGAGTCAAATCTCTCTCTTCCTTTTACTGATAACGTGGAAGAGGGTTTTATCCCACTTTCTTTTATTTGGTTAACATGCCTCCCATAGACCCAAAACTTTCTTTCATTGCCAACATAAGCCCTTTTAATAATTTATTAAATACAACTAGCCCCTAAAATTGGGGTGTTACATTGTCCATCTTGTTCCATGTAGCGATGAGCTCGGGACTAGACCGGTTAGTGACGAACTTTTTTGGGACTAAAAAGTTGGACTGAATCGTATGTATCGGTTCAATTTCGGTTTCGGGACATGAAAATCGACAGTAGCACCACTTAGGATCGAAAACATGAAACTGTAGCAAAAGCCAATCGTAAACCAAAATATCTCATAATTTTTCAAATTTGTATCAAGATACATTTTCATATCTTCGATATTTTGATGGTGTATTGTAACACCCCGATCTTTGGAAGATATCGACGTTTTAAGATAAATATGAAAAATAGGATTTTTGATTAAATTCTAGATTTTATAGTCTTGATGGATGGAGAATTCAAATACGAGTTCAACGGTTCTTTCCGGAGCAAAAACGGAGCTAAAACGAAGAAGTTACGGCCAAAACAATTTTCGGTACATCATGTGCTATAGTGCCCGCGATTGTGACACTGTCACAATCGCATGGCACAGTCGTCGGGTGCCAAAAACTCTCGGTACAACCCGTGCAATTGTGCCCGCGATTGTGACACTGTCACAATCACATGTCACTATCGCCCGTGGGTACTAGGGCCTTAAAAACGCGATTTTCATCCATTTTCTCACTTTATCCCATCTCTCTCTCCTTAAACTCTCCCAAGATGAACCCCTTTCCCCCATTTCGGTTTTTGGAACCTCCAAGGCTCCGATTTTGGAGTTCCTAAGTGATTCCCTACATCTTGAAGAGGATTTGGAAGCTAAGGTATGGGTTCTTCTTCCTCCTCTCTTTTAATGGTTCCAAGCTTTTAGAGTTCAGCAAATCCTCTCCTAAAACCCCTCCTTCATTTTGAAGAAACGAAGATTGAAGTGTATTTTGGTTAACCTAGAGGTGTTTTGTTGGTGGATTCAAGTTGTGGTTGAGGTAAGTTTCTCTTTTCTTCATATAAGAAATTAGGGTTTTGTTGTAAATGGATATGTTGATGTAAAAATGTTTGGGGAACGATTTTAAGTGTTTGGGGATGATTATTTATGGTTGGAAACTTGTGGATCTAGGTTTTTGGAAGGTTTTTGGAAGTTTTGCTTGAAGATACAAGTTTCTTCAAAGGAGCTCAAGTTTGGGGAAAATCTAGATTTAACCTAAATCTAGCAAGGTGAGTTCAAGTTGATTTGTGAAAACGTTGTACATGCCAAAAATGTTATTTTTCAAGTATTTGTGTGTCTTACTTAAAATTATCAATTGGTGAGTTATTTGGTGAGTTTGACCTTTTGAAGTGTTTGACTTTATAAAGATTGTAAAACACCCATATTTGGGATTTTTAGATATTTTGATGTGTGAAAATCATAAATATGTCCTTAAATGATTTATTGCTTAAATGGAGTTTATTCAATGGTTTAATCATGTTGGTGTAATTGATTTTATAAACCATTTGAAAAAATGCACATTTTCGTGTCATGAGTCATTTTGAGAATTTTAAGAGTATGAGCTCATTTGGGAAACCATTTGTATAATCCATGACGAGTTTTGGGTTAATGATGGTTTTGTGGTATGCGTCTACCTAAGCGATGTTTAAATGCATTTTATATTATGAGGACCGTTATTTATTGGTCTAATGGGTTTTGAGCATTTTGCTCGGTTTGACTTTAAAGGAGTCTTTGGGGACATCTTGTCCGATTTTGATGGCTCAATGTGGAGTCCTATTTATGGTTTGCATTTATTGCAACTTATTGCATCTTATTGCATATTATTGATATTTACATGCTCGAGTGCTTTAGTCATTCCTGGATAGGCATGTAATTGTAGACTGTGTTGCATTGGATCCATAGGCACGTAAGTCAGTCTTTATTTGATGATCTACTGGGTGTCGTGGGATTTGACCGGGCCCCATGTTTTATGACCTTTACCTCTTAAGGGTACATTAGGAGGGTTGAGTCCGGTTGAGCTATCATGATTGATGGGCGTTTATAACCTTCGCCATGTCGGGGCAATGCCATGGTTGTAACCCCGCTTGTGCCGAGCCTTTGGTGATATTCATGGTAATATTCGCTAAGGTCAGTTGTCTCTTTGGGTGTGTCTTGAAAGGAGTCGTAGGGACACTTGGGCTTTCATGTCGTGAAGTGTCATACAATTAACGTTGTATGAGTGTCATACTTTTGTGTTCCTCCACTCTCAATGGATACGGGTCTCCCCCGTTGTCGGCCAACATTAGTTGGATATTATAATGTCCTTGCTTTATTATCGTTGGTCTTGTGTGATTGACTGTAACTAATGACTTTAATATTGGAATTCCCTCCACGTATATTGAAGTTTGAATGAAGCATGTCACTTCCATATTGTGGTATTTGAATTTCATACTATTTTATGCTCGTGTGAGTGTTGAGTTTCATACCATGTTTTCGGTGATGTATTAAACTTATGCAGTTTGTCCTCCCGTGATTTATGGGTTGAGTTTTAGGTCATCATCCGTATTTGATGGTTTTGCATAATATAGATTTATTCACGTTTGTGCGAGTTGGGATTGGAATTCATTTTGGAAAACTTTAAATACATTTTGGGAACGTTTCTCATAGATTTCCTATGCGTTGGAAAATGAGTCGTTTACATCCTTATCCTAAACTCTTTTGGAAATCATGATTTTAGTTGCAATCTTTCATTCAACAAATTTTTTAAATCATGTTGTAAACTCTTGAACTCACTAGGCGTTAGCCTAACCTTTTTATTTGTCGGCATGTGCAACAGGTTCAGGTTGGGAGTAGTTCTAGTGATACTGCAAAGGGTTGAGTGCTAGTAGTGTGCTCGAGGAGTGAATTGATTAAGTGAAGTCTTCCGCATTCATTTTTGGGATTAGCAATTTGTACTTGGGTTAAGTAGCACCCGATGTGAATTTAGCCTTTGTAATAAGACTTGGGTTATAATTTGTTTGAGGTTAACCATAGATTTTAATTTGAGGTATTTCCCGTATTGGCTTATTGGAAGAAATTCTATTTTTTTGGATGTGTTATTAAAAAATTTATATAGTTGCTCTTTCCTAATTCGAGTGTGTTACATGTATGTAGGGGGGGGGGGGGGGCGATCTTTTGATGGTGATAATTTTTTTTGGAGAAGATAAGAATACTTATGGAGAAGGTTTTGAAAATTTAGAGAACGATATATCTTGATTAATAAAAGATAAAGTTAGTTTAGAAGATGATATATCTTGATTAAGAAAAGATAAAGTTAGTTTAGAAGATGATATATCTTGGTTAAGAAAAGATAAAGTTAATTTAGAAGATGATATGCATAGTTTAGAAATTTAAAAAGTCGATGTTTCTTAATATTCTGGTTCGGGTTTGGTGTTTTCGGAAAAATACCGGTACTGAATACCGAATCCTGAATACCAAATTTGTCGAAATCTTGGAATCGGTAACCAGACCTCTTACATGGGATGGTTGTGAAACACGTCTCTTCCAACTTGTATACATTTTTTCCTGTTTATTTTAAATAAAAGTCATATGAAACGTGAAACTATGATCCATATTCTGTTATGTTATATTAATCATTGTATCAAACACACGGTAATTATTGTGGACCTTTGAAATCAAATATGTTATAAATAAGTATTTTATATGATTTAATAATATGATAATAACTAAAAATAATTATTATAAAATTAGTTGATTTTATAAAATCAAAATTTGGGACTTGGGAGTAGACAAGACCAAACAAGAAAACCAGAGCCGTTGACTCGTGGGGGTGTCTTCCTTGTTTCTTGGTTTTCTAAATTCTTTCTAGATTTCTAAAATTTCTCGACTTCAAAAAATCATAGAAACCCACAAAATAAATAATGTAGAACAAATGCTTGAAAATATAGGTATTTTTATTTATATTTTTAAAAGATAAATTAAAAATATGTTTTATAAATATTTACTTAAGAATATAAATAGTCTAAGAGCATATCCAACAGCTTTCTCATTTTGGAGAAAATAGAGAATATGAGGATTTTGGGTTGTTTTTTTTGCTACAGCAGCTTCTCCAAAACTATCCCTAAAATGGAGAGAGTAGGAGAGAGAAGGAGTTTTTCTCTAAATATGGAGTACCCAAAAAATGATTACTAAGTGAGAACACCAATAGAAATCTTTGAAAAATAATATTTAGAGAGAAAAATAATATTTTAATAGATGAATATAATATTTTAATATTATTCATTGTTTTTTTTCTCCAAAATGGAGAATCTGTTGGAGATGAATGTAATTTTTTTGGAGATTTTGATTTTTGGTTCTCCATTTTGAAGAAATTTTAAGGAAGCTGTTGGATGGTATCCCAATCTACCCGGGTTCGATTCCAAGGGGAGGCAATTGAGGGCATGAGGAGTACCCAGTCCTTGGGTGGTCCAGTCTTTGACTGGGCTTACCCCCCCCCCCCCCAGTCTGTGGTTGGGCCTTAGGTCCAGCGTAAGCTGGGCCGGGACAACGGCGGATTAGTGGACTGCCCTCGGATGTCCGATACCGTCGGGGAGGCGTGCGTGCGTATGTGCGTTGTGTTCGTGGTAGTTGATCGAAAGGGTCGATGTCGCTATGCCTTCCAAAAAAAAGGTGTCCATTTCAAGAAAATACGTATGTCAAGTTTTATCAAGAGATGGAGTTCAAATACTTTTTCTAAATTGATTGAATTATTTGATTATTAAAATTAAAGATATTTTTTATAAAACTTTTATTGGTGTATTGGTGGTTTTTCTTTTGCCTTGGTATGCAAGGTCTCATGTTAGAGTTCTTTTATAGCTCTTTATCTCAAAAAAATTCAAAAACATAATAAACACGATTTAGGATTCAAACTCATGCCTTAATGTGGAAAAGATACCATGTAAACTATAACAACCAGTTGAAAATTCCGAGAATGGGATGGGAGAGCCTTCAGGCGATCATTTATACGACAATGTGGTTCATCTGGACGCACCGGAATAGGACTTTGTTTAGAACACCTAAGCCAAAAAGGCGGTGTTCTGAGACGTTATTGTCACTTACTCGTTTTTGTGGATTTCTAATGGGAGTAGAAGTGTAAGCTTGGTTGGATGGGGAGGCTTCAAGACCCTATGCTTGTCTGTTCTATTTTGTAATTTTGTCTTCTAGCATCTTGCTAGTTTAATAAAATCATCGTTGTTCACAAAAAAAACTAACTATAACAACCAAAAATCCGAAATAGTATCGATCATAAAATATGACCAAATGGTCTCAAACAATCTAATTCAAAGTATTACAATATTGAATATTCTCAAAGTTTACAGCGAGTACACACATCCACATCTAAGATTTTATATAAAGCTAGAGTAACTACAAAACTCACTCTATGACTCGCCACTTCTAGAACTTAATGCATTCTTCTTTCCCTTGGAGGAACTTCCAACCCATCTCTTACCTGAAAATGGTTTTAAGTTTTGAGAAACGAGAGTTAGACCATAAGGTCTAGTGAATTCTCTCTTAAATAACAGTTTACCAAATCCAAAACAATATGCAATTCTCCATAAGGGCCCAACAATAACAATTAAACAATCCAACACATACCATGGGTATTTGCACAGTGTTCATAGTCACCCATCGCTCCACCATGATGTCTGCATTCGGGGCCCAGTAGATGCCATTCCCATCTGCACAAAAACTAAAAAATCAAGGCACACAGAATAATATAACTCCTAAGGGATTTCCACAATCCCAAGGTACCCTAATCCCACTATGCAACCCTACACAAAAACCAATTCACAATTTCATGAAATCACCACATACGAGAATGTAAGTGCAATAGTAATGAAACACCCTAAAAACGGAGTCAATTTAAACCTTGAAATTTCCACCAGTTATGATCAAAACTTTCAAACTTATATAACCTGAGGATCAAATGTAAGGTTTTTATATACAATTGACATTACTTAAATAACTTATTAATCTAATCACCTCATGACAATCAGATTAATCGAATTATCTAAACAACTGTCCCCAAAGACTTCAAAGAATAACTAGATCCTTTGTTATCTCTAAGTCTGAATCTCTCCAAAAGTTCTCTTCTCTCGTTCCCGCTACTTCCCGGAGCTTGTACCTGGTAAGAAGATTCAACTTGAAACATTAGGCTTTCGCCTAGTGAGAATACTCAAATCAAAATAAAATTTAATAATTAAAACATGAACAGATAACTCAAACCTGTTCTCACCCATCTTACCGTACAACAACTCCTTTCCAAAATCGGGGAATCTACCTCACTCCCAATCCTACGACTAACTCAATTAATCGTAACAACAAAATAAGAGTTAACTCTGAATCATTCCAGATTCACAATCAATATTCACACACAAGAAATTACAAGTCAAAACTTGCCTATTTCTTAATCAGGAAGTAGAGATTACAAATTACTTTATGCCTATCTCTAATCTTCCTCTCATCAGAGGGAAATCTCCGATCTTCCCGAAAACAATGGAAATCTCTGATCTTCCATAAATCGAAACGGGAATTACAAATCAAAATCTGCCTATTCCACATTCCACCTCTGCATCAATGGTCTCAATGGGATTATAATATCGCGATACTCAATCGGGACTCACGATGGTTCGAGGTTCACCCAATTACTAAAATTACACCCCTTTGGTCTATGGCGAGTAATCGGTTCCCATTATACCGTACCCAAGTGCCCTCGGTGACCGGATGCCTATTTTAGTAAAAGCACATAATCATATAATATAATACAATCGATACTACTATATGCGTCCAGCATAGAATGTATCATTTCTCTGAACATATTCTATATATAAAAATAAAGAATATTATTACTCCACATCTCAATCTCTTTATTTCCCCTTCTCTGAAATCTGATAAGATGATCACCATCTCAATAGTTATTTATATTTTCGAACTCATAGATAGGCCTTTATAATATATCTCAATTTGGCTTCTCAATCACATTTAGAGTTCATAATCATCTAACATATTGCATATAACAGATAATCCTGCTCATTATAAGGAATATGAATAATTCCTGTTCATCAACTTCTTAACTATCCCCTCATAGTAATTTAACACGAGAGTTAATATATATCAGTTGTTAATCTATATCTTTGAACTCATGGATGGATCTTTATAGTTTATCTCAATAAAGCTTCAAATCATTTTTAGAGTTCATAACCACATAGTAATTTCATGTAGTAGATAATCAAACTTAGCATGCAAGATTAATAATAAATACTAATTCATCAACTTCATAGATAACTCATCTTAGAAGTTTTAGCATGGAAATCCACATAACACGACTTTTAATCGCCCTCTTGGCCCATCTCTATTTTAATTCAATCCACATAAAACATAATCATGCATATATATAAAGCATCTAATTAAAGATTAATTACTGAATTTTAAAGAGAGTTGAATAAACTCACCGGATGCGTTATTACTCTTTTGTAATCCTTTTTTAACAAGTAAGGGCTCCTTTCTTCACTACCACAGCTTACTGTATTATTCAACCACACATACTGATATTAATCATCAAAACAGAACCCTCTACAACTGAAAATCCTTAATTTCTTAAAATTACATCTTAAATCGCAACCAACTGAAGTCGCAATCACCTATTGCGATTTCACTTCCAAGTCGCAACCAACTGTGCGACTACAGTACTAAGTCGCAATTCACCATTGCGATTCCACCCCAAATCGCAACCAACTGTTGCGACTTCAAAACCAAGTCGCAACTGCCCATTGCGATTTCGACCCAAGTCGCAACCAACTGTTGCGATTCTAAAGCCAAGTCGCAATGGTCTACTGCGACTCCAACTCCAAGTCGCAATAGCCTATTGCGACAATCATGAATGTCGCAACTCAAGGTTGCGACTTCGATGATATTCAACCAAGTCTCAGTCCACTAAGTTCATTCTAAACCCAGATTTTTGTACTTTTAATCTATGTTTGTTTATGCCAATTTGCAGATATGTTTAATACACTTATCTTAACACATCCAAAAACTCAGATTCTCATTAACATCGTAATTTACCCAAAACCCATCAAAATCTTCTAAAAACACTTTTACTACTAAGATGAAGAATTTAAAATGAGATGTTTACCTCATGATTCTTCAAACCAACAACAGATTGAATAAATTCCTGCTATTCCTTTCTTCTTCTCCTTCCCTTTCTCGATATCTCTATCTCAATTCTCTCTCTCGGTTTCTCTTTCTCAAACCGAACACACACACAATGCACATAAGACACACATTTAGCTAACATGCTAATTTAATGACACCTCACTAAAACACATGAGTCATATAACTATTTTCATAATAAACCTTTAACTTTCAAGAAATTGCACAACCAACCCTCCAAATGAAAATCTATCACAATTAACATATTTAAACAATTACAAACTTAACCCCAAGTTAATTTGAAATTCACAAAATTATACAACGAAAAATCGGGATGTTACAATACTCCCCAACTTGAAAATGATTTCGTCCCCGAAATCAAAGCTAGGTAAACAAATGATGCTACCTACTTTTCATACTCTCTTCGGACTCTAGAGTTACATTAGTACCTCTATGGTGTTTCCACTGTACTTTCAACATAGCTGTCTTATTACCACTACGTAGCTTTCTAACTGATCTTTCCAAAAATTTACCTCTGGTTCTTCCACACCGCATCATCATTACAACTCACTCTCCAGGCCTTAAAATAACATTAACATGTACTACCTAAATATGTACACTATAAATTAAGCATACATGTTACTTATTAAATACTTCAACAACCACGGCAGTCCATTATTACTTCCACGACTTACATATTTCTTCAACATAGAATGCTATTACTTCCTTACATCACTATCTCATCGTACAACCCCAATACAACCACACACCAAAGTATTGAACATCAGAAGTAATAACTCTTATTGAACTTTGCAATGTAATTACACATTCTTAAGTCCGATCTTTCTATCCTTGTTTCCCCACGTTAGTATGGAATATTATATGTTTCTTTCTTCTAACTTTCCACATACCGATAGTATTTTCTCCTTACAAAACATAATTAAACAGTTTCACCAAGATCTCTAACTTCAAATATTCAACCAAGTTATCTTGGAACGACATTACCGATCAAAGTTAGTACCATTCTTAGATCTTCAACTAATAATTTCTCGTACATTTCTTTCACACATAAGGAGAAACTTATATTCCTTAACAATCTTGTCTTCGCTACACCACATTGACCTACATACTCATCATCTTTATTAAACTTCCAGTGATTTACAATACAACTTAATTGGCAACTCATACCATCAAAATTTCTTTGGATACACTCACCACTGCTCCGACATTCTATTTCGATATAAGTCATATTACCAAGTTATCTTACAAACCACATGTTCTATCAATCTTTATTAACAAATAATACTCTCCAACCGGAATTCCCAAATCTTCCATTCGGATACCTCCTCTTTCAAACATCACGTCTCATACTAGATGACACATGTATCTTGGCAATTAATGCCACTACTCGTTCATACATCCTCCACCCATAACATTTACCACAGACCATGTCTCTCATAGTCATTCATACATATTTAATTTTATAATCCCATTTTCTCGTCTAAATACACAGGTCTATATCACTAAATATCTCCTCCCCAACTTTAGTTGAACTACTACTCACGACTTTCTAATTAACCTTGAACTTATTCGTTCTTACTAGCTCTTTGTGATTCCAATATGTTGCATAGACAGGGTACAATTCCTCACAGATCAACACAATCTATACACTCCTTTTGTTTATCTCTAGTGTATTTCATCTTTTATAAATCTTCCACATCGTAAATAAACACTTATCTAAAAGCAACAGTCCTTCACTGTTCTAACAATCCCACAAGGTGATCCTTCAACTTTTAAGCTTCTAATTTAAACTTAACATTCATACACGATCCCAAAAAGGATAACCAATGCATTCATGTTATATAAACTTAATTTTCAATACTGATTATGCAAGTTCAACCCCAAGCCTACGTCAAGGTTATCAAATTGGTTCAAAGTTCTTAAGACTTAACTAAATCCAAAACCCAGGCATCTACTCAAAGGATTTAAAGGTTATTTATCAATACCAACTCATGCAAATAAATACATCTATCTCACATTATGCAACATACGCTCCGAGATGTGATAATCTTACGACCCCTTCATTGCTACTTTCCCAATGAAGTCAAATCATTTGCAAGTACATGCAACTCTTTTCATACTCCACAATGTATATAATCTGCCCAGGTTCATTAATTCCAAAGATGCTAAGTAAAATATCAAACAGTCTTTACACCTAAGACCAACACTTAAACTGTCACCGGTTCAAATACAATGCAGTTAAGTATACAACACATTCAATACTCCATCTCGAATCATTAAACTGACAAATATTCAAAAGACTCATTTGTATATTAATCAGGCCTTTAAGGTCAAAACAATCGTTTGATTAAACACATGTCACTCACACGGTTACGTAAACCAAAGTTCCTCTTTACTCAGGATCTTAACCTTATTAATCCTTTAATTGGCCATTGATTTCAAAATAATAGTTTATCACTCTCAAAACCTTCACATTTTCAAAATGTAACACGACAAAATTATTATACAATCACAAAATACCAAAACAGAGTTATAACCACATAACTTTCACTCAGGTTATACTTAATCAAACTCAAAATTCCCCGATTGAGTCGCACACACTAATACTCATTTTGCGCATATCTTCTGCATCACAGCATACCGGTATCGCTCACGGTTTTGCTACTACTCGCACGACATACGCGGAACGCATCCAGACCGCACCCAGTGACATACATAAGGCCTCGTACACCTTACAACTCTCGCCTTCAAAGTCAAAACTTGACATCTCAATACTTCTTTAACCCTGAACCTAATTCTTCCTCCAGACATGGCCGACCCTCGGCAACTGTATTACTAATCCTCGAACAAGGGTACAGACCCACGTATTAATGTTACTAAAGTTCACTTTCAATTTTCCCACTGTTCATCTCTCATTTGAATACAATTACCAAAACCACAAACTTTCTCCCAAGATTTATCCAACACCTCTCCACTCTTGGATTTCTTTCTTAGCTTAAAGCGTAATACTCTATGACCTAGCGAGTTCATAGCCTTCATGCATGATAATATAATAAATAACTCAATCCACACTTTCCTCATTTAAATAAATAACATGTTAGACAACCTAAGGGGGGGTAAGGTTGTATTTTAAAATCTTTTACTTTCAAAAATTCTTTTACAAATAAATACAGTACAGAAACAGTATAAATAAATCAGAGTATACAAATAATAACGAAGAGTGTAAATATAAACAAATACACAGAGATTATATAAATAAATATAAATGCAAAGCAGTTTATATAAACAAATATAATAAAGCACAGCGGAATAAATAAAGAGATAAGGGATAGAGATACTTGACACAGAGATTTACTGATTTACCACCAACTGTGATAAACCAGCAGCCGAGACACTTCTCGACACGATCCAATAAATGTATTCTTTACGGTAGAATACAAACCAAGTACAAAGGTAACGTAATTGATTCTCAAGCTTCTGCTATGAGATGTACAGGATCACACACCCGTTATTCAAATGCTTACAAGAGGAGTATAACTCACAATGGGTAATCACTCTTGTATAATATCTCACACTTGGATATTTTATAAAAAATGTTTTATAAAATATATATATATAAATGAGAGAGCTGAGAGTTGCTGCTTATTGTTACTGTTGTTGTGTTCTGGTCTACTATTCTTCATCACCAACAGCTTCTTTATATATCAGCATCTCCAACGGCATTGTGCATCCGCGGTATACCGCCAAATGCATGCGGTATACCGCCGTCAGAAAAGGTGACTGACACACCAACGGCTACATGCAAAGTTGGCAGGAATTATGTACCCGCGGTATACCGGCTGTACCGCCGCGGTATACCGCCGTCAGGAAAAGGTAACTTCAACCAATCAGAATTGCACACGGACTGCCGCGGTATACCGGCTGAACACCCGCGGTATACCGCCAAAAGTGTACCCGCGGTATACCGGGTATTCTCCACGGTATACCGCCGTCAGGAAAAGTCAGCTTCCAGGACAGCACCCAAATCTTGCTGGATCTTCTCAAAACCTTATTAAAATTAATTGTTGGGTTTTTAGAAATATCCAAGTGGTATATTATTTTAGGGTGTTTATCATTATTAGTTATAAACAATAATGACGACGTAAACACTTCCGTCTTGAACCCTTCAGATTAAATCTTCGTGTTCTTCAACAACTGCACACTTGGATTAAATTGTTAGACAAACAATAATGCGGTGTGTTTGTAATCATCAAAATAAATATATATAAATATATAGAGATGTGGTACACTTGCACCAACATAACATTCAAAACAACGTGAGCACACACGCCCCAATCATTTTCATAACTCCCATGTACTACACAACGATCTCAAAACCGTTTGTCTACAAATTTCCGTAAAACTCAATATTTCTCAACCAGAAAAATGTTGTTACAACAATAATATCTTTAAATGAAGATCTTTTCATACGACAAAAGTTTAAATTTACTGACTCAGAGTAAACTAGTCGTTTCTCACATTCTTTTATATGATATTATCAAATCAATACCTTTGTTGGTTATAAAAAGTTTACTGATCAACACTTTCTTAACCTATTTTCTATCATACAACTTTTTATGTAAAGTATGAAGTATTTTGCAAGTTGCTAAACCCCAAAATTTCGTTAGGCAGCGTAATTGAAATTGCCCTTTTTCTTTAAATACATACTTGCACATGCTAACTCATCCTTGAATAAAACTGTTATTTATTCATTTGATTTGAAATCAAGAAAACTCATGTAACACACACTAAAACATCATTCACAAAATTCACTCACAATGAAGGCTATTTACTCAAACAAGGTCAATCGTTTTACTTACATAACTTATCATTGACACTTTACTTTCGACTCGAAATCGCCCTCTTGGCCTTATAGTAATCGCTACATCTGCATTCCATGGCTCCCATACTCAACCATGTCATAGTAATTCTGTATTAACCAATCATCTCATACTCTATCTCTGCACCTATCAAATCACCTATTAAAGATTGCTTTGGCAGACTTTCATGAGTCCCACTAATTTCTAGGTTGTCCTTCAAAACCTCAATCATATACTGCTCTGTCCTTTAAAGGACCTTGGTGATAAATTCACCATCACTTTACTATAACTTATAGAGATAACCATGCGAAATGATTATGCCCTTACATACATACAACAACGTACTTTACCGATTGTTAGTCACTGTAACAACTCAGAAATAGACATGCTCGTGTAACAATGTATTCATAATAACAGTAGCTAATTGTAATTGTGAACATATCATACAGGAGAATCCCCATTATCATTGTCATAGCACTAATTTCACGTATTTCCATTAACTCTAAGACTATCCCGTCTTAACACTTCTACCCATATCTCACATATCATAACCTACTACATCTCAGCTTAAGTCTAAGTATCTCATCAGCATACTTAGTTCGCTTAAACTAGTGCTCTGATACCATACTGAAACACCCTAAAAACGGAGTCAATTTAAACCTTGAAATTTCCACCAGTTATGATCAAAACTTTCAAACTTATATAACCTGAGGATCAAATGTAAGGTTTTTTATATACAATTGACATTACTTAAATAACTTATTAATCTAATCACCTCATGACAATCAGATTAATCGAATTATCTAAACAACTGTCCCCAAAGACTTCAAAGAATAACTAGATCCTTTGTTATCTCTAAGTCTGAATCTCTCCAAAAGTTCTCTTCTCTCGTTCCCGCTACTTCCCGGAGCTTGTACCTGGTAAGAAGATTCAACTTGAAACATTAGGCTTTCGCCTAGTGAGAATACTCAAATCAAAATAAAATTTAATAATTAAAACATGAACAGATAACTCAAACCTGTTCTCACCCATCTTACCGTACAACAACTCCTTTCCAAAATCGGGGAATCTACCCCACTCCCAATCCTACGACTAACTCAATTAATCGTAACAACAAAATAAGAGTTAACTCTGAATCATTCCAGATTCACAATCAATATTCACACACAAGAAATTACAAGTCAAAACTTGCCTATTTCTTAATCAGGAAGTAGAGATTACAAATTACTTTATGCCTATCTCTAATCTTCCTCTCATCACAGGGAAATCTCCGATCTTCCCGAAAACAATGGAAATCTCTGATCTTCCATAAATCGAAACGGGAATTACAAATCAAAATCTGCCTATTCCACATTCCACCTCTGCATCAATGGTCTCAATGGGATTATAATATCGCGATACTCAATCGGGACTCACGATGGTTCGAGGTTCACCCAATTACTAAAATTACACCCCTTTGGTCTATGGCGAGTAATCGGTTCCCATTATACCGTACCCAAGTGCCCTCGGTGACCGGATGCCTATTTTAGTAAAAGCACATAATCATATAATATAATACAATCGATACTACTATATGCGTCCAGCATAGAATGTATCATTTCTCTGAACATATTCTATATATAAAAATAAAGAATATTATTACTCCACATCTCAATCTCTTTATTTCCCCTTCTCTGAAATCTGATAAGATGATCACCATCTCAATAGTTATTTATATTTTCGAACTCATAGATAGGCCTTTATAATATATCTCAATTTGGCTTCTCAATCACATTTAGAGTTCATAATCATCTAACATATTGCATATAACAGATAATCCTACTCATTATAAGGAATATGAATAATTCCTGTTCATCAACTTCTTAACTATCCCCTCATAGTAATTTAACACGAGAGTTAATATATATCAGTTGTTAATCTATATCTTTGAACTCATGGATGGATCTTTATAGTTTATCTCAATAAAGCTTCAAATCATTTTTAGAGTTCATAACCACATAGTAATTTCATGTAGTAGATAATCAAACTTAGCATGCAAGATTAATAATAAATACTAATTCATCAACTTCATAGATAACTCATCTTAGAAGTTTTAGCATGGAAATCCACATAACACGACTTTTAATCGCCCTCTTGGCCCATCTCTATTTTAATTCAATCCACATAAAACATAATCATGCATATATATAAAGCATCTAATTAAAGATTAATTACTGAATTTTAAAGAGAGTTGAATAAACTCACCGGATGCGTTATTACTCTTTTTTAATCCTTTTTTAACAAGTAGGGGCTCCTTTCTTCACTACCACAGCTTACTGTATTATTCAACCACACATACTGATATTAATCATCAAAACAGAACCCTCTACAACTGAAAATCCTTAATTTCTTAAAATTACATCTTAAATCGCAACCAACTGAAGTCGCAATCACCTATTGCGATTTCACTTCCAAGTCGCAACCAACTGTGCGACTACAGTACTAAGTCGCAATTCACCATTGCGATTCCACCCCAAATCGCAACCAACTGTTGCGACTTCAAAACCAAGTCGCAACTGCCCATTGCGATTTCGACCCAAGTCGCAACCAACTGTTGCGATTCTAAAGCCAAGTCGCAATGGTCTACTGCGACTCCAACTCCAAGTCGCAATAGCCTATTGCGACAATCATGAATGTCGCAACTCAAGGTTGCGACTTCGATGATATTCAACCAAGTCTCAGTCCACTAAGTTCATTCTAAACCCAGATTTTTGTACTTTTAATCTATGTTTGTTTATGCCAATTTGCAGATATGTTTAATACACTTATCTTAACACATCCAAAAACTCAGATTCTCATTAACATCATAATTTACCCAAAACCCATCAAAATCTTCTAAAAACACTTTTACTACTAAGATGAAGAATTTAAAATGAGATGTTTACCTCATGATTCTTCAAACCAACAACAGATTGAATAAATTCCTGCTATTCCTTTCTTCTTCTCCTTCCCTTTCTCGATATCTCTATCTCAATTCTCTCTCTCGGTTTCTCTTTCTCAAACCGAACACACACACAATGCACATAAGACACACATTTAGCTAACATGCTAATTTAATGACACCTCACTAAAACACACAAGTCATATAACTATTTTCATAATAAACCTTTAACTTTCAAGAAATTGCACAACCAACCCTCCAAATGAAAATCTATCACAATTAACATATTTAAACAATTACAAACTTAACCCCAAGTTAATTTGAAATTCACAAAATTATACAACGAAAAATCGGGATGTTACAAGTAAATAAATTCGATTCATATTTGATCAAAGCGTTCATGAGTGCAAATCATGCCAAAATGATGAAAATCATATTCAGTAGTTTAAAACATTTATAAATCATTTCATATGCATAAACGGTTTACAGGAACTCACCCGAGGTTTGGTATACCACCACACGTCCTACAAGTCACTTAGGATTAAACCGAACACCTGAGTTAGACGACATAAGAATGGTGTTAAACCGTCTACATCATCTCAAAATCATCCATTTCAATCCTTAAGGCAATCCCCTAATCGATGTCTCGAACCTAGTCCAAAACGAGAAACGAAACAAAATCGAAAACACAATGACAGTGCCTAATGCGAGTTTCATACGACCCATGTCGCATGGAAGTCGTATTCCTCCCTGATTTGCACAATACGAGTTTTTCACCCCCAAACCCAATAGCCACATTTGTGGAACCTTTCCTAAATCGATTTTATGGGCTAAAATTGAGATCATCAATGTCTAAAACCATTTTAATCATCAATCTAGTTTCAAACACAAATCAATCCATCCAAATTATCCATAAATCATGAGTTTACCCTTAAAAAGTTGAATCCCTGAAACCCTTATTGAAACCATTAACAATTGTAAGTTTTCTCAAAGCAAATCATTTGGAAACCATCAAAATCAAATCAACACAATAACTACCATGATTTTAGCCAAATATCTCAAAGGAATAATGAACCCACATCTAAAATCCAAGACTCCATTAACGAAGACCTTGAGCTTGAGAGAATGAAGCTTACTTTGAGGATGATGATTCTATTTATTCTTCAAGCTTCAAACCTTCACCATGGTTTCAATAGAGATTCAATTTCACCAAAGCCTCCATTTTCTCTCTATGCACCCTTCCTCTCCTTTCTCTCAAAACCAATCAACACAAATAAGGGTGAAGAGAAGGGTTTACCCTCTTTTAGCTACATAATTACAGTAAGACCCCTAAAGATAAAAGAATTTGCATTCATACCCTTAGACCGAAAAAATAAAGTGTCATATCTAAGGGCATTGTAATAAGTTTATAGGACATTTTTGGAATTTGTAACAAGTTTTTTTTGATTTTTTTATAAAACACCATCTTATTAGCTATTTTATAGGACACTAATTGAGAAAGTGTCTTATTAATCAACTGTCCTATAAAAACATAGGTTTATAGAATACTTCTCAAAAGTGTCATATAAAATAGTTAATGCGACGTTTATATTAGAAGTGTACTAAACCACTTGTTATGTGTGCTCTATAAACTTATTATAACGCTTTTATATATGGCGCTTATGACTTGTTGTCATATAAACCTAATTTTGTTGTAGTGACATTCAATAAAATTATACAATAACACATTTCAGAACATAAAGTTTTAAAAGACAAAAATAAAGGTTATAGTTTAAAAAAATATTTATTCAAGGATATATGGTTCGAAAATGTTTAAAGAACACGTTAAGTATGCTCCATTCATGTATAACAACTAAAGTGTGTTTTGTAACACCCTCGAATTGGGAAAGAGCAAGTAAATAAAATTTTCGATAATACAACCAAAATATTAGGATTTCTCCCTATAATTCAATACGGGAAATACCTCAAGCAATACATATAACTCAAGTCTTAAATACAAAGGATAAGTTCACATCGGGTGTTACTTAACTTAAGTACAATTGTTATTCCCAAAACTCAATGCGGAAGACTTCACTACCAATTCACCTCTCGGGCACACTACTGGCACTCGACCCTTCGTAGTGTCACTAGAACTACTCCCAACCTGAACCTGTTGCACATGCCGACAAATAAAAAGGTTAGGCTAACGCCTAGTGAGTTCAAGAGTTTATAACATGATTTATATAATTCGTTGAATGAAAGCTTGTGACATAAATCATGATTTCCAAAAAGGGTTTATGAAGAAATGCAAACGACTCATTTTCCAACACACACAAAATCTATGAGAAAAGTTCCCAAAATGTATAAGGCGTTTTCTAAAATGAATTCCAATCCCAACTCACTCAAGGCGTGATTTGACGTTAAATATCCCAAGTAATTATAAACGTGAATAAAACCCAATATTCAAAACATCCAATAAGGATGAGGCATAGAACTCTGCCAATAAACCATGAAGACGTTTCATATAAATAAAGAGTGTCACCGAAAATATGGATAAAAGTAACTACCCAAAAACAACACCTTTCGGTGACGGGGAGACTCGATTCCATCGAAAGTGACGGGCACATAAAGTTAGGCCACTTATGATGTTACTGGATTACACCTCAAGTCCCGGTCTTAGTTCCCATGCCATAAAGACATCACAACCTCAAACCTTTCCCATGCCTTTATTGCATACCTCGTCGAGTTACACCTCAAGGACTTATGAGACCATATTGCCTATCCAGTCTAGACGAGTTACACCTCAAGGACTTCAATGTCCCTTATTGCATACCCGCTAGCGGCCCCACGGCCTAACGCATATTACCATGCGTTCCAATAGTCCACTCCTCGTGCACAAAGAGATAGACCATCAAATAAAGACTGAATTACATGCCTATGGATCCAATGCAACACAGTCTAAAATAACATGTCCATACCGAAATGATTAAAGCACCCGAGCATGTAAATACCAATGATATGCAATAATATGCAATATGTTGAAATGAATGCAAGCAAAAAATAAGACCCTACATTGAGCCATCGAAATCGGACCAAATGTCCCCAAGACTTCCTCAAAGTCAAAACCGAGCAAATGCTCAAAACCCATTAGACTCATAAATATCGGTCCTTAAAATATAAATGCATTAAAACGTTGTTTAAACAAGCGTATACCATAAAATCACCATTAACCCAAAATTCGCCACGGATTAATATAAATGGGTTCCCAAAATGGACCCATACCCTTAAAATTCTCAAAACGACTCATGACATGAAATGTGCATTTTCTCAAATGGTTTATAAAATCAATTATACCCACATGATTGAACCATTAAATAAGCTCCATTTGAGCGATAAATCATTTAAGGACATAATTATGATTTCTACTTATTAAAATATCCAAAATCCTCAAATATGGGTGTTTTACAAACTTTCTAAAGTTAAACACTTCAAAATAGGTTAAACCCATCAAATAACTTAACAGTTGATAATTTCAAGTAAAACACACAAATACTTGGAAAATAACAATTTTGGCATGTACAAAGTTTTCACAAATCATCTTGAACTCATCTTGCTAGATTTAGGCTAAATCTAGATTTTCCCCCAAACGTAAGCTCCTTTGAAGAAACTTGAATCCTAAAGCCAAAACTTCCAAAAACCTAGATCCATAAGTTTCCAACCATCAATAACCACATTTAACCATTTAGAATTGTTCCCCAAACATCAACCATCAAAATCACCATTTATACCCAAAACCCAAATTTGTCCTAACTTTTCTCAAAATCATCCAAACCGAAAATGGAGGAACAAAACACTAGGAGATCATCCATGGAACATTTATAACTCATAATGAAGCTTGTAAATGGAGGAAATGAACTTACCACTTAGGTTTTGATGAAAACCTAGAAAACCCCAAAAATCTCTAGTGTTGGAGATGAAAACTTGCTCTTGCATCAATAAATGAAACCACTAGCATAAAATGGAGAAGGAACACATTAATCTCCATGAAAAAGCCCCAAAATTAGTTAGGGTTTGTGAGGGAAAGAGGGGAAACGATTTGGAGAGAAGAGAAGAGATTTGAGAGTGAGAAATGAAAGGCTTACCACCACCAAACACCCTTGAATCTTCCAATGAACTTCAAAACTAACACTTTATCCTTGAAAAGCTCTAAAAATCGAAACCATTGCGCTTTGAATCGCCCAAAACGGAGGTGAAATGAGAGATATGAAGAAATGAAGTTTGGGGGGTGAAATTCGCGTTTTATGCTGACCAGGTGCTCCGCGCGGGTTCATCGGCGCCATGACTGGCGCGGGGCACTGTTCGTTCGGTTTCTTCTTAAACACTGTTTTGGCCATAACTTCTTCGTTTTAGCTCCGTTTTCGCTCCGGAAAGAACCATTGGACTCGTATTCGAATTCCTCATCCAACAAGACCATAAAATCTAGGATTTAACCCAAAATCCTATTTTTCATATTTTTCTTAAAGATTGGTTCCACACTGATTCGAAATTGTGCTTATCCGAAAATTACGGGTGTTACAATCCTCCCAACCTTAGGATGATTTCGTCCTAGAAATCTAGCCCCCAAACACCCAAGGGTTATCGAACTCAACTCTTTCCATGTTGCCTCAGTTTCCAACCGAAATTTCGAATCCCTTCTTGCCAGAACTGCTTTGACAACTTCATGTCGATACATACGATCAATGACCATTTAGACCCACTACACTTATGCCCGAGTGAATGCTTAATTTACTAAGGTAGCCTCTAACTGAATGACTTCGGTCGTCTCCCAACCTTATGTGATCCATACTTCCTCATCGTCCGATATCGACTTCCACTCAGCCCAGATTTACATGCTTTAAAGTTTCTTATCCAACCAACCCGAGGGTTGGTTACCACCGAAACTAACAAAACCTCCAAATCCAATCGTCCCGCTGCTGAATTGATATTGACCCTAGCGAGCACTAATAGACCCTAAAACAGGCGGTCGTCCCCGACCCAACGATTATACAACTCCAAGAATACATCCCATTATCAATCATACAGTCCGCAATTTCTTTTACCATTAAAGAAAGGTCATCCCACTAAGTCTACTTACCACAATCTGAACTTCTTAAAACCACTATAAGCGATACGATTGATCCTTAAGATTGGACTACAACACTCCCAATACTCTGACGGTTCATGGCCTCAACGTCCAAGGTTGACACCTAACCATACCACCAAATTTTAAACCACTGCAGTACTCCACACACGGTTCCATTCGTCGAGCATTCCCACAAAACCAAGGTTATCAATATGGTGCCTAAAGGGTCCTACACGTCCCTTATGCAAAAATTGTCCAAGACCCAAAACAAAGTTGCCGACAGGAACGATTACCACCACCCTCAATATAAGATACTGCGAACTTAACCCTTCCATTACAAAAGTACATCAACCTTGCAACCGATACCACTCGGCCTACAATACCATCACGCGTCGGAATACACAACGTTCCACTGTCGAAATGCTACTCATACTTACTCTTAACCGGGGTTACTTAACCTTTCCAAGGTCCTAATGAGCTCAAGGTTCTCAAGTGAATTATTTAACAAATATGCCAAATCAAAACTTTTTATAGAAATTTTCAACACAAAGGTTTTCATATCAAATTAATTGTTCGCATAAAAACTACTACTATCAGTTCGGTAGATGCGCAAAAATGAACACCCTCGTCCCACATATGAAAATCATGTTGAAAACTATTTCAACGCAGTTTAGATTATTAACAAAACGCAAAAGCGTAACAAACAATTTCTTTGAAATGAACCGCTACGGTCCTAGTATGGATTGATTCATGTCTTGCACGTAAAGTAACTGCCTACTTTAAATAGTGTGTAACAAAAAAGTTTGCACGTACTTCAAAAGAAGTTTAAACGACATTCGACTCCGAAAATTCCTCTTTACCCTTAAAATGGCAAGGAACAAGGTTCACCAACAAAGTTTGCACGCGTCAGTTTATTTCACAAAAACGATGAAACGATTCATAAGTACACTTTGGTCAAAACAGAAAATGGCTCGCGCCAGTTCCAAGTTTAAAGACAGAATCAATACGTTTTCATCATTTGAAGGTATCGGCTAAAACATCATGAGGGGATCTCAAATTGGAGTATGCATGCAAGCTTGTAACATTTCCTAGTAGTTTTTTTTCTTGAAATGAACTAACATGCATCAGATGGTTCACACGAAATTTCAAAAGATGAAATTCTTTAAATCAATTTCAAAATTATCTCATTTAGTCATATAATGACATATGAGTAAAACCTCTTTGACAAGACTCTACACATTAGCGTGTTTTCTCAAAACTTAGGAGAATAATAGGTGATTGTAGATGATTGACACCAAAAGGGTTTAAATCAACTTCCAACTTCGAATCATACAAACAATGCGCATTAATGTTCCAAAAACTTAAATAGTTCTACGGACTCTAGGTTAAGACAAATAATTTTCCAAAATCCCCATCACGGAGCATTTACACTAAAAAGTCTTTTCACTTGTAATACAAAATGTCAAAATGTCGATGCTTAAAATTTACTTATTACACACTCAAAATACACTTTTTCTTTAAAACCGAAAAGGTTTACAATCTTTTTCCAAAATGTTCATCAAACCAAAATTGACCAATTAACAACGACTCACACATTCATGTTTTCAAAATGTACCGTATCGTGAACCATGCATGATCCCCACAACACTAACACGTACTTTGACCAAATGACCTTCATTTATGCAATGAGTTAATAAAACGTTTTCATTCACGATCCATTTATCAAAGTGTCGAGAAGTAATGGTTACCAAGCTATGCATACCCCTAGGTCGATATAATGCATTTGAATGAAATGATAATAAAACAATCAACTGACCGAAAGCGCAATAAGCAATTTGTTATGAAATGCTATCAAGATGTTCTTTCATGCATTATTTACGTCACGTATAAATCAATCCATATACTGAACAAGTTGTAACAAAATGTGATAATACAAATCTGTGAAAGGTAAATTATGCGATACCAAAGTTCCAAAACTCATCCCTTTTGGTCGTCTTATGGCATAAAATAATATTTATCAACAAAACCTGAGTGGGACAAAATGCCCAATATAACTCATAAATTCCCACGTAATAAATGGAGTATACACATTATGAAATTGTACTCACGCGACACAAAACATCGTAAGACCAAAACTCCATGAAACTCAATGGGGCTCAATGACCTCAAGTCAACAAAATGACACCAAACCTTTCGCTCCCTAAAAATCGAATTGCAATAAGCAAAATCATGACTAAAACGTCAAAATCCTGAAAATCCCCTTTTTGTTGTAATACCATATAAACAACATTGTTTAACAAACTCACATTAAACAAATTCTCCAAAATAGCTTTACATAGACATAATGGAAGATAACTTTCCGTCCAAACCTTAACATATGTGGAGGAAATCCAATGTTAAAGTCATAAGCCGTAGTTACTTTCCCAACACCTTAAATATCATTAAAATATGGATATCACTGTATCCGAAAGTAACGTTGGATAATAATAAAATAAAGCAAGTCCCGATGAAGCTTGCAACTCCCGCAATAAAATAATTTCATGCATGTTCAAAACCATAATTTAAAATCTTGCGTGTGCTAAACGTTTTTCCGAGATTTTGTAACACAATCCACCTAAGGATTTGAAACACAAGAAATAACTGATGCAATTCATTTTTAAAATAATTTTTTTTGTGCGGCACTCAACGTCTCAAATCATACTCCTCCAAATCCCTTCGGTCCACTATTGTCATCCGGATGCTCAACACATCTTAAGGCAAAATGGGAATTCACATCGATTATCCTTACAATTCCTTTCCGAATTAAAATCGATTCAGTAAGGCTATGGTTCTAATCAAACTATTAACTTCGACCTGAAATAGTTCACTTAAAGCAATTATCATGCTTATCGTCACTCCACGTGACTAATGCTAAAATCGTCAATTTCTTTCAACGACTACTTGCTTAGAAACTCTTCACTACCCTAACGGTCATCACCTTGAAGTAGTTCAAGCATGCACATGTAACTAGCAGGTTCACCATAACACTGGCCAGGTGTCATTATGAACGCACCGCACATGCTTATCCTTGCTACTCTCGACATGATTCTCGTTTCTAGCAACTCCATCGACCTCAAAACATCCTATCTTAAAGTGCCTAATGGTGAATTTCACTCTCATTTACTTAAAAGAACGCTAGTTTGAGTCTAGGTATCCAAAATCAACACCTAATTCTCTCAAACTTATGCTCTGATACCAACTTGTAACACCCTCGAATTGGAAAATAGCAACTAAATAAATTTTTTGATAATACAACCAAAATATTAGGATTTCTCCCTATAATTCAATACGGGAAATACCTCAAGCAATACATATAACTCAAGTCTTAAATACAAAGGCTAAGTTCACATCGGGTGTTACTTAACTCAAGTACAATTGCTATTCCCAAAACTCAATGCGGAAGACTTCACTACCAATTCACCTCTCGGGCACACTACTGGCACTCGACCCTTCGTAGTGTCACTAGAACTACTCCCAACCTGAACCTGTTGCACATGCCGACAAATAAAAAGGTTAGGCTAACGCCTAGTGAGTTCAAGAGTTTATAACATGATTTATATAATTCGTTGAATGAAAGCTTGTGACATAAATCATGATTTCCAAAAAGGGTTTATGAAGAAATGCAAACGACTCATTTTCCAATACACACAAAATCTATGAGAAAATTTCCCAAAATGTATAAGGCGTTTTCTAAAATGAATTCCAATCCCAACTCACTCAAAGCGTGGTTTGACGTTAAATATCCCAAGTAATTATAAACGTGAATAAAACCCAATATTCAAAACATCCAATAAGGATGAGGCATAAAACTCTGTCAATAAACCATGAAGACGTTTCATATAAATAAAGAGCATCACCGAAAATATGGATAAAAATAACTACCCAAAAACAACACCTTTCGGTGACGGGGGAGACCCGATTCCATCGAAAGTGACGGGCACATAAAGTTAGGCCACTTATGATGTTACTGGATTACACCTCAAGTCACGGTCTTAGTTCACATGCCATAAAGACATCACAACCTCAAACCTTTCCCATGCCTTTATTGCATACCCCGTCGAGTTACACCTCAAGGACTTATGGGACCATATTGCCTATCCAGTCTAGACGAGTTACACCTTAAGGACTTCAATGTCCCTTATTGCATACCCGCTAGCGGTCCCACGACCTAACACATATAACCATGCGTTCCAATAGTCCACTCCTCGTGCACAAAGAGATAGACCATCAAATAAAGACTGAATTACGTGCCTATGGATCCAATGCAACACAGTCTAAAATAACATGTCCATACCGAAATGATTAAAGCACCCGAGCATGTAAATACCAATGATATGTAATAATATGCAATATGTTGAAATGAATGCAAGCCAAAAATAAGACCCCACATTGAGCCATCGAAATCGGACCAAATGTCCCCAAGACTTCCTCAAAGTCAAAACCGAGCAAATGCTCAAAACCCATTAGACTCATAAATATCGGTCCTTAAAATATAAATCCATTAAAACGTTGTTTAAACAAGCGTATACCATAAAATCACCATTAACCCAAAATTCGCCACGGATTAATATAAATGGGTTCCCAAAATGGACCCATATCCTTAAAATTCTCAAAATGACTCGTGACATGAAATGTGCATTTTCTCAAATGGTTTATAAAATCAATTATATCCACATGATTGAACCATTAAATAAGCTCCATTTGAGCGATAAATCATTTAAGGACATAATTATGATTTCTACTCATTAAAATATCTAAAATCCCCAAATATGGGTGTTTTACAAACTTTCTAAAGTTAAACACTTCAAAAGAGGTTAAACCCATTAAATAACTTAACAGTTGATAATTTCAAGTAAAACACACAAATACTTGGAAAATAACATTTTTGGCATGTACCAAGTTTTCACAAATCAACTTGAACTCACCTTGCTAGATTTAGGCTAAATCTAGATTTTTCCCCAAACGTAAGCTCCTTTGAAGAAACTTGAATCCTCAAGCCAAAACTTCCAAAAACCTAGATCCATAAGTTTCCAACCCTCAATAACCACATTTAACCATTTAGAATTGTTCCCCAAACATCAACTATCAAAATCTCCATTTATACCCAAAACCCAAATTTGTCCTAACTTTTCTCAAAATCATCCAAACCGAAAATGGAGGAACAAAACACTAGGAGATCATCCATGGAACATTTATAACTCATAATGAAGCTTGTAAATGGAGGGAATGAACTTACCACTTAGGTTTTGATGAAAACCTAGAAAACCCCAAAAATCTCTAGTGTTGGAGATGAAAACTTGCTCTAGCATCAATAAATGAAACCACTAGCATAAAATGGAGAAGGAACGCATTAATCTTCATGAAAAAGCCCCAAAATCAGTTAGGGTTTGTGAGGGAAAGAGGGGAAACGATTTGGAGAGAAGAGAAGAGATTTGAGAGTGAGAAATGAGAGACTTACCACCACCAAACACCCTTGAATCTTCCAATGAACTTCAAAACTAACACTTTATCCTTGAAAAGCTCTAAAAATCGAAACCATGGCACTTTGAATCGCCAAAACTGGAGGTGAAATGAGAGAAATATGAAGAAATGAAGTTTGGGGGTGAAATTCGCGTTTTATGCTGATCAGGTGCTCCGCGCGGGTCTCTGCACGGGTTCATAGGCGCCATGACTGGCGCGGGGCACTATTCGTTCGGTTTCTTCTAATCACTGTTTTGGCCATAACTTCTTCGTTTTAGCTCCGTTTTCGCTCCGGAAAAAACCGTTGGACTCGTATTCGAATTCCTCATCCAACAAGACCATAAAATCTAGGATTTAACCCAAAATCCTATTTTTCCTATTTTTCGGTTCCACACTGATTCGAAATTGTGCTTATCCGAAAATTACGGGTGTTACATGTTTTTAATAATATTGTAGGTCGTGTTTGTTTTTACAAATAATTGTAACTTTTCATGTATTTTTACGAAAGTATTTTCCGTTTCATACTAAGAAGCCGTTCAAAAGTATGTTACGTTTCAAAGTAAGAAGCAATTCAAAAGTATGTTCTGTTTCATGTATTTTTACAAATAATTGTAACTTTTTATTATTTTCATTGCCATTAAACTGTTGTTTATACTAGTTTTTGTATCGGATAAATTTATTGTAGGTCGTGTTTGTTTTGGTAATGTTTTGATGATGACGTAATTTATTGTAGGTCGTGTTTGTTTTGGTAATGTTTTTGTAAAATGATATACAAAAAACAACATAGTTATAAGAGTTTCTTATAAAAAGATAGATAAATGCTTAAGAAACTTTTGTATTTCTTAATACAAAATTATCAATCATATTCATAAATTTCTATACTCTTATTAGTTGTGTATGCAAGTACTTTGACATGATTGTCATTGAAATGAAATTACAGGCAAATAAAGACATTGATAAAGATGCAAAAGGACCAATGATCAAGTATGAACCAAGGACCGAACAAGAAAAGACCGGTTATGGGTTCAAATCAGTTAAATTTTTCGACTTTGCGTCTGTAAAATCTAAATGTCAAAAATTCACAATGCCAGTGTCTGTACTATTGTACATAAGGTAATAAATTTTAGTTTCCGTGGAAAAGCTAAACGTCCAAACTTTGCTTTTGCACAAGCAACATAAGCTTTTGTAATGAAAAATAATAATGAAAAAGATAAATTAATCCTTGTTAGGACTCGGTTATGGGTCATGAGATAAATCGACAGTTTTTGGCTTAAGTGAACCGAGTCTAAAGAACATACTAATGTACATCTTGTTCATAACTTTGAACTATTTTGCTATATATGTACTTTACATTAAGAATAGTATTTCCATTTTACTTGATAAATTCACAAAGAGACGCATATTTTATTGTACTTTGATCACGTAAAAAATGAATCATTTTACTACACTTCAATACAATCACGAAGAACCTCGTCATTCATTGTACTCTCTGAATTCTCAAAAGGGCAACACGTCTCTATCAAGAGGTAATTTTCTTTTAGTTGTAAAAAACCTACATTTTGATTATAATCGCGTAAAGTCACATTACCTTACCGGATAAATACGACAAGGTTCAAAAATCTTACCTGGTAGGAGCGAATGCAAAGATCGAGAGGGTAACGACTCTTTTACAACGGTTAACGCTTACTGAGTGAACAACATATAAAACCGATTTGATTGACTAAAATCTTATCCGATAAGTAACTGATAATGTTGAATTTCATTACTTACCCAAATAAACATTTATAAAACGATCCCTTTTTTTAAACCGATTACGTCATAAAAAAGGTACATAAAAAATTACCCTTATTTAAATGATCAAATGTAAATTTTTGGTTGAAAAGATACTTGAAAGAATAATTTTATTTGTAAATTAGAAAATTGGTATTGACCAATATTGAGTTGGGTCTGAGTGTGTTTTGGGTCAGTGAATCTAATCTTTGGAAGTGGGATTATTTACACTGTTTTTCCAACCAAAATCATTTAATCTATTCTCTGTCTGACTTTGACACTTCTGCACATTGTTTTTGTACAGTTTCTACTGCACATGGTACAACCACTATACTGTTTTTGTCTTTTCCTGTAACAATAATTCATTTATTTATACAATTTTTTGTTGGAATATGGTTGTTATATAAACATTGATGTATATCATTTTATACTTGGCGAATGTCAGGTCTCGTTCCTAGAGTTTATGATTTAGAATTGGACCGGGTCTCTTGGAGTGATTCAATTCAATTGAAGAAAGGGTTTTTGGTACTCCGAGACCGTTATGCTTATCACTTTGTGGTCTATATGTGTTTTTCGAAATGATATTCTCTTTGGCAACTCGAAGCAGCAGTGATCTTGGAGAACGTTATTATAACTCGTACTTACTTTTGGGTTAATCATATAAGTAGCAAGTTGTCTATTAATTGGATTGGTTGGCTTGCAAATATACTTCCCTTGCAATTCTTTTTATGTAATTTTGTTTCTTTTATCTAGCTTCTTGCTAGTTCTATAAAATTCCGTCGCTAAAAAAAACAGTACGACTTACATTTAGCGATTTTTATCCCTTTCTCATATTTTAAGATACATTATAACATGTTGGAGTAAAAATAGCAACAAGATCTCTATTTTTAATATAACCGTTGGAGGTGGACTTTCTTTTGAGAACAAATGAAATTATGATAACCTTGAGAACATGTGAATCATGTGTCATTTCATATTATTGTTTCCATCTAAGACTAAAATTTATAATATTGATTAACATATATTTGTTTCACTACGTGTTTGTTTCACATGTACTCGGTTCACAATGTGAAAATGTTTGATGTGATTGGGAAACAAAAAATACACTTAAAAAAGTTTCACAAGCCGAATTACATATAAAACAAACACATTGTGAAACAAATATATGTTAATCAATGCATTAAATAATATACTTAGACAAAACAAAATCATGTAAAATAAAATCTTAAGGTGGAAGTCTTCACGGATCTCACAAATTTTGAGTTCACAAATGATTAAGTCCCACTGTTAGAGATGCTCTGAGTTAACCCTCCTATATATGTTAACATGGTCAAACTTTAAGAGGTGTTCTCAAAACCATTTTGACGGAGGAAAAGAAAGGAAAGAGAGGGAAAAGGGAGAAAAATAAGAAAATTGTATTCTCCAAATCTTTTTTGGTGAGAAAGAAAGGAAACAAAAGAAAACCAGCGATAACTTTCCTCCAAATGTGGATGAAAAAAAAAGAAACGAAAACAATTAAAACCCTTTAAAAATACTATTAAAATTACAAAACCACCTAACCGTTTTGATGTGTTTTAAATTTATACCGTAAGTGTACGTGTTATGTATCATACAAGTCGATCACAGGGAGATGATGGTCTAAACACTAACTACTAACCACTAAATAATCATGGCCTAGCTATGGAAACCAGATAGATGATTTGGTTATTTAACTAAGTGAACATGAAATAAACAATATTAAGGATATAAAACACAATACGAAGCAATCAAAAACAAAACTAAGCATAATAAATGATGACTACAGAGAAAGGGGCACTGGGTAACGTCAACCTCATATTTTAGTAATGGTGACAATTCGTTAAGCAAAATAATTCAATCCTCTTTCGAGATGGAAAAAACTTTTCTAGACCAAGACACGCATTTATTTTCATAATATATGTACGTTGGGATGAAACATTAAGATTTTAAACAAATATTTTTTTCCAATCAATGTCCCTAACTATTTGCAAAAACTAATTGGATTAACTAAATGTTTTGTTAAAAACCAATTAAATCAACCCCGATTTTCGTTAGAGTCGAAATGGATTAAAATCCAACATTCATTTTAAGAATAATTGATCAATACCAGAACCTTGATCCTAAACGACGATTACCCAATATAGAGATTACTACATTAAAACCAAGATATAATTCAGTTATCTAGATTCAAATTAACACAAATAAAATGGAGCAAAATTAACTAGCAAGACAACTAAACTAGGCACAACCTATTAATGATTAACATTAACTAAAAAACAAAGAAGAACAATGAACAATTAGATGAACATATGCAGCAAATTAACTAAGGGGGTGTTTGGGATTGCGTTTGAAAACAGCTTATCTCCTTATTGCGTTTCCACGCCGGAGGTGAGTGTTTGGATTTAAAAAAATACTCCTTATCACGTTCCAGGGAAGGAGATAAGAAGTTTTTTGAGAAGCAACTCCAGACTAACTTTTCTGGAACGAAGATAAGTTATAAGCAAATAAGCATAAGTTAAAAATATAAGCACTCCCAAACACCCCCTAAATGCAGAAATTGAATAAGTGCAGGAAATTAATTAACCTAACTTATTTATCTTCGCTTTCTTCACTTCCTTCGACGTCAGTCTTCACTCCTCCCGAATCATCTACCATGTCGCCTTCTACTTCTCGTAAAATATGCCCAAAAGCATACTAAAAGCATAAAAACTATCACAAAAACCATTTCGACCGTGATTAGAGAGAGTGAGAGAGAAATGAAAAAGAACAATAAAAATGCATGAAAGGACTAAAATTTGGACTAAAATGTATAAAAGACGCAACAAATATACACACAATTAGGTGTATAAAATGTACTTAACACGTTCATTATAAATGATATATTTTTAAACATATATTTGTAAAAATAACATTTTTCCTTTCTCTCATTTCAAGAACATAACAATTTTTAGGGAAATTAATTGAAATTAGGGGTAAGCATCGGGTGGGTTCGGGTGGAGAAATCAATAACTCGATCGTATTTCGAGTATGGAAACCAAACCCCGAACTTTCGGTTTCGGATTTCGGATTACTTCGAGTTCGGGTAAGTTGGGTTTCGGGTATAATTATATGAAAAAAAATTATAATATTCGATTGCTTTTTACGATAAACTCAATTGGTTGAGAGAATTGATAAATTGATAGTAGGTTTAGTCTCTATAAAAACTATGACTAACTAGAATTTAGGATTTTTAAAGTATAATTAAATAACTTAATATAATTTATATAGTATATACATATATATGTCGGGTTGTTGAGCGACGAGAAATCACACCAACCCGAACCCAAATATCCTCCAAAAATTCGGGTTTCGGAATTCGGGTATTCGGGTTTAACACAAACACTTCATTTTCGGTTCGGGCTTTGCACACCCCTAATTGAAATAGCCAATTTTCATGTGGTTTAACCTCTTACCCGCATTCTCCCTAAATTTACCAAAATAGCACCATATCCGCATTTCTAGGTCCATAATTGCGGATCTAGCTCAAAAACATTAAAAAATCAAATTTGATCGATTTTCCTTTTTTTACCCAGGTTCGTAATATATAATTTTGTAAGAATATCGACCTGATTCGTTTTTTTTGTTTGTGAGGTAGGTCCCCAATTACATATATATTTTTTACGGACCTGATTCTATTTTGGTAATTTTAGGAAGACTATGACTAAAAAGCTAAACCACATGAAAAAAATGACTATTTCAGTTAATTTATCTAATTTTTATTCTGTTTCTTTACTTTTCTCTACACAAATAAAATAATTATTTTCTTTTCGTTTTATTTTACATCAATTTCTTTTTCATTTTTCTACAATTTCAAGAACACCACATTAGAATATGTCAACAATAGTTCAAACATGTCAATCAGGTTGTAGCGCAGTGGTTGATCGTCCTGGGTGAGGCCATGAGTAGCGCAAGCCCTCAAGCCCTCAATGCCACATCAGCGCCACATCAGCTTTTCTCCTAACCCTCTCCTCAAGCCCTCAAGCCCTCTTGCCACCTCATTTTTTTTAATTCTTTTATTTATACATTTAATTATTTAACAACATAAAAATATTTATATATTTTTTAATAAATAAAATTAAAAATAAAATTACAAAATACAAAACACTACCAATTATGATATTTTTTAATTTGCTCTTTTCTCGCTACCGTAGCCATCAAAGCGGGGCCCGAAAGGTGATCATGCGGGGTTATGAAAAACTCGAAGTCTTTTTCAAATCGTTTTGCTCGTTCGATTTCCCGTTCGTGTTCCAACTTTTCTCGTTCGAGTTCGAGTTTTTTCATTTTGTACTCCATTGTATCATCAATCTTCTCGTTGAACGTCGTGAACAACTGAGTAATACTTTCGTTCGTATTCGACCTGCTCGTATTACTCGTTGATGTTTTTTTGCCTTGTTTCTCCCGATGGGTCGTTGAAGTTGCTCGATGAAGTTGTCGTCATCGTCATCATTGGAAGAGTTGGTATGTTTTGAACCCCGCGATGAAGTTGTCGTCATCGTTGGAACGGCTCCCCATTTTGGACATTTTTTGAGGACTTTTCAAGCTTGTTCGTGAGTGAAAGCAAGCCCAAATTGTGCTCGGTACCGTTCGTGTGCCGTTCGTGAAATGTCGGCCTCACTCATTCCGCTCCCTCTATTAGTGAGCAAGTTGTTGTAGATGCCGCCAAAAGAATTTATTCTTTTATTGAGGTCGTTGAACTTGGTGTTGAGTTGATGAGTTGTTCTATAATTTCCGCGACCCATTAAACTAAAGAACACTTGCCCGACACGGGTCCAAAAACTTTCTACATTTATGTAAATTCAAGTATAAGAATATTAACAAGAATAATAATAATAATAATAATAATAATAATAATAATAACAATAATAATAATAATAACAATAAAAATATTACCACCGGTTTGTGCGTTACCGATAACGGGGTCCTCCGAAACGTCAACCCACGCCGACACTAACGCGAGTTCCTCCTCTTTAATCCACCTCTGTTTGGGGGCTCTATTTTCATATTGTTTGTTTTTTCCTTTTCTCGTTGGTCTCGGGTTTGATGGTTCCGGGTTTGATGGTTGTGTGTAGATGGATTGTGGTGTGTGCGGGCTAGAATGTTGGGTTTCCGGAATAATGTCGTCGACGAGATTGATTGCGGGTGAAGGAATATTGTAGTTGGCCGGAGTAAAACCTTGTTCAATCATACTAGGACGTGTAAGTTGGTAATAAGGAATTTGTTGCGGATATTGTTGGCGAAATTGTTGCGGATATTGTTGCGAAAATTGTGGCGGATTTTGTGGCGAAAATTGTTGCGAAAATTGTGGCGGAATTGGTTGCGAAAAGTGCGGATGATAACCTTGTTGTGCAAACGCTTGAAAACCAAGCTCCGGGTATTCTTGCGGTTGCGGTGTATCCGGTCGGTTACGACGGGATGTAGGTGTTTTGTTTGGATTCATAATGAAATTTGAGAGAATTTGAGAGGGTTTAAGAGAGTTTGAGAGATTTTTGTGTGAAAAATAATATGGGTTTAGATTAATATATATAGTGTGATTAAATTGAATTTTTTTTAAATAGCCGTTGGCAACGGATTTATTTTCAAATTATTAAAAAAAATTAAAATCACTCGGGTTCAACGGGTTTTGGAACCCGGGGCTGGAACCCGAACCCGCTCCCCCCCGTACCACAGCCCGCTGGAACCCGCAGGCCGAGCCCGAGCCGAGCCCGAGCCGTTACGCATGGCCTGATGTGGTGGAATATCCCATCTACCCAGGGTTCGATCCCATGCGTCCTCAACATTGATAAGACATCTTTAAGTTTCAAAATTGTCAGGCATTAGTCTGGGTTGTGTCTGGGATACCCTTTCCAAAAAAAAAACAATAGTTCAAACATCCCTATATATTTATTTAAGCCTCCTCATAGCATTTCTAAGGTGGCGTTTGGTTCACAGAATTAAGGGTGAGCATGAGTCGGGTCGGATCGGGTCGGGGTGGAAAACACAAAACCCGATCGGGTTTCGGGTATAAAATATAGCCCTCGAAAAATCAAAACCGGGTGTGAGGGATTTCGGGTTTCGGGCAATGTCGGGTTCGTGTTTAATCGAGTTCGGGTTTAAGCGCCTTTTCTTTTTCCCACTAGATTAGTAGAAAACTTAAAGATGAACATCTACATTTTTCAGATTTTATAAAGTAATAAGATTTGAATAAAAAACTATCAAATGACAAATGAACTCTTAGATTAGATATAATGGTTATAAACTTGATCTTAACTCTTCGTTCTTCATACTTATAGATTAAAGTAAATTCAAACGCCAAAAATCCAACTTTCAAACGTAAACATTAAACAAAACATTTAAACTAATAAAACTAAAGTTCAAACTTCAAAGAAATACATAAAAAGTTAGAAAAATATTAATAAAAGGCTTTATTCGGGTTTCAGACGGGTTCGGGTGATGGATATGGAGACCCTACCCGAACCGAGTAACCCGCCCAAAAAGTCGGATTTCGGAGATCGGGTTAGTTCGGGTTATGTGGGTCGGGTAGATTCGGGGGTTTTCGGTTCGGATTATCGGGTTTTTCGGATTTGGTCGGGTTTTGCTCACCCCAACGCAGAATGTTTTTGGATAAAATGTAATATGTCAAAGAAATTTGACTTTGAAAAAATCGGAATGGAATGTTATCAGGTCTGACCACCCGTTTGGTTGGCAGACATTGAAATGAAATCTATTAAGAAATTGCAACATGTCTGTTTGCTTCACATAATGTAGCTTTAGAATTGGAATAAAATATTAATGAATGACCAAATGCCCTATTTTGAAAATTATAGTTTTTATAAAACTAAAAATACTTTGAAAAAATAAAGTAATAAAATAAATAATAAATAGAACCAATAAACAAAATAAAATAAAATAATTAAAATGAATTAATAAAAAATTAAATATTTCAAAAAAACAAAATAAATAAATAAATTATACCTAAAAAAATAAAAATAAATATTAAAGTAAATTAAATAAAAAATAAAATAAAAAAATAAAATTATTAAATAAAATAAAATATATTAAATGAATTAAATTATATTTGGGATTATGAAAATACAAGATTCCATTCCATCAATAATCCAAAGATATTGTGAATGAATGTTCAATTCCTTTATCTATGGAATTTGTTGGAATTCAAAGATTCCATTTATCAAAAGATTGAACCAAAACAAGGGAATGAAATTCATATTCCAATTCCATCACATTTTGCGAAACAAACACCACATAAGATTTTTACAAAAATTTTAAAACAGAGAAAATAAATTTTTTTTATTTTATTAATTAATTTCAACAATTTTTTTAGCTTATTTTTTGAAATAGATATTTTTTTATATTTTTTTTCAATATTAAGATTGAATTATTATTATTTAATAAATGATTTTTTGTTAAAAGTATATTAACATAATAAATTTATAAAACATTTTAACAATATAATTAACATTAAAATTTCTAAAAATAAAAAATGTGTTGTAGGATAAATGTGTCATCGTCTAAAGAATGTGACGATATAGATAAATATAGAGACGGGGATAAATATAAATTATTAGAGTTATTTATGGAGTAAATCTTTTTCCATTATTATCACGATCTCTATGTAATTCTCCTATATAAAGAACTTATTATTAATGAGAATTATGAGACCCATTCTCTCTATTACCGTTGTTCTATTTCTCTTTTCCTTTAGCAAAATGTACTAAATTAACTGTAATCTTTTAAAATTATAGTCTTTCAAAAGGGAAATTAATTAAAATACCAAAAGTTTGACTTTGACTTACAAAAATACTCGCATTCTCGACTTTTTCGCAAAAATACCCATTTTTCCGCGGTGGGTCCCGCGATCGCGGACGCGTGCCACGTGGCCCGCGGTTGGGCTCGCGATGGTCCCGCGGTTGGCCGAATTTTTCAAGTTTGGCCCCTCTTGTTTTGTTCAAAAAAATTATATTTTTGGGCCCTCTAGTTTTAGGTTATCATTTTATGTAGTTGGGGTTTTTAAAGTGTTGTTGCATGTCTTTGCTCTAACACAACTTAGGTCTCTTTTGTTTGTTAAATTACAACTTCGGTCCCTTATTTTACTAAATTACAACGTACATAAGTTATGTTTGATAAATTACACGGGCCGATAAAGTAGATAAAATCATGTTATATATCAAAACAAGAGCACTAAACAAACAATATTTATCGTCCCAATCAAGGGAAATCAATGTTCATATCAACGCTATCATATGATATAGTTCCATGTGGTTCAAGCTCCGACGGGCCCTGCGTGTTACTTAGTTGGCTGACTGAACGTCTACTCCTTGGCACGGTTGAAGGGGCGGGAGTTGGACACTCTCCACGAGTATGTCCTACGCATTGGCACCAGGTACATTTTTGCTGTATCGGACCTTCACCACCTGATGGACATTGATCATTCTTTCTTGGTCTCCCGACTCTGTTCTTATTGTTTAACGGTGGATAGCATGGCGGAAGGGGGTCGGGTGGAGACACCCATGCTTTTAGGGGTCCAGCTGGATTTATTACCTCTGCGTATGTTGCCCGGTAAGTGTCGGACGTGAAGAAATTTACATCCTAGTCGCTGCAATCTCTACGACCCATATGTCTTGCCGCAGTGATGGCATGGCCGCACGGTAACCCATAATTTTTCCATTGGAAACATGAACAAACATGGTCGGTCATATTGACAATCGCGTCAAGTTGGTTATCCCGAACCTGGTACCTCCCATACCCGATTTCGCTTACCCTCCATGCCGTCGCGTGACCCGCCCTGAGGAGAACTATCTCATCCGCCGCTAGTGTGAGTCTATTACGCAACTCAGCTCCTTTTCGGCGTTGAAGCTGGTACCACTTTTGTTGAAAGGCCTGAAAGTACTCCATAAGAGTAACAATCAGACATCTACGCGCAAAATGGGAGAGTGCATTCACCGACTCTACACTATTGGAGGTCATAATGCCATACCGTTGTGTGCAGAAAAATGGGCCGCAAACCACCTCTCCGGTCCAACATCGTCCATAACTTTGGCTGCTTTCGTGGCACTAACTCGTAGAACATTCATGTACCGGTCAAACTCCCGAGCCATATATGCTTTGCATGCCATCCAGTAGACATCGTGGTAGGTGGTAATACATTTGTCCTGGCCTTTGGCGTTCATCTCCAAATGTCGACAACATAAGGCGTGAGGGCGTTTGGGTAATGGCAGAGATTGCGGCGCTTATGGAAGGAGCCCTGTCGGACATAAACACCAACCCTTGTGGGTCTCCGATAGCTTGTCTCAACATGGACATAAACCATGTCCACTCCTCCCCGATTTCGGACTTGCCTACTCCGAAAGATACGGGAACGATGGAGTTATTCCCATCCATGGAAACCGCCAGGAACATCATACTAAAGTAAGGGCCCTTTAAATGGGAAGCGTCTATTACCAAGACACGACGCAGATTTGCCACAAATGTGCGGATCTGCAAAAACGTAGGTGGTTTCCCTTTGCAAAAACGTATCTGCTTTTGTCGGATCTCGGCGTGTAACTTTCGAAACCCTCTTCTATGAACTTAATTCCGACCTGTGTGGCCAAGTCATCCTTCAAATCAAATATCTCACTTACTTGTATCCTTGAACTGTGATTATAATGTGCAGGTTCGTAGGTTTATGTATGGGTATTCGGGTCTGGAAGAATAGGGGGCATATCAAAAAAGTCATTTAACTGACTAAATGATTTATTACTATGGGTATATTCTTCGTCCTCATCACTATCGGTATCTGATCTGTCTATATCAGAATTACCCGTTGTGAAATCATGGGTTTCGTCATCAGCAACTCCAGCAAAGCGTCCTTCTTGGTCTTCTTTTTCTTTTTCTTCTTGTGGTTGTTGTTGTTGCGTCTCCGGAACAAAATCAGGATAACAGTCACTTTCGTCATCACCGTCGTCATCACCTTCGTCATCACCGTCGTCATCACCGTCGTCATCACCTTCGTTATCGTCTTCGTCGCACACCGATGAATCGACATACACAAAAAGTAATGGAGGTCTTTCTGATTCGGCTGCAAAGTGCAGAAAACCAGAGATATCCCCATCGTTGGATAACTCCACAAATGACCCATCATCATTCTTGAACACTAACTTGCAAACATCAGAAGGGTCGATTTCACATTTTTGCATGGCGTATGCAACAAACTTCTTATAAGAAAAGTTTACTGGTAATTTTACATCATGCTTAGATTTATAAACAAAATTCCACTCATTGTTGTCTTCCACCCATTCACCATCGTAACAGAAAAATAGCTTAGCTTTTGCAACACATGAACTCATTTTTTCAGTAGTATCTCAAAAACAAAATACTGAAGAAAGAAAGCAAGATAGAAGGATGGAATGAGTGTGAATTATGGATTGCATTTTACTGATATTTATGGATGAAATCTCATTGAGGAAGATAAATTGCAACCACAAATTGGTCTTCCAAGTACAATAATTCAACATTAATGAAACAACCAACATGAATTGCAACCACAAATTGATCTTCCAAGTACAATGATTCAACATTGATGAAACAAGACAGTGAATTTCAACCACAATTTGGTCTTTCAAGTACAATAATTGTGGAAAAAAAACAGTAAAAACATGCAAATATTCGTGCAAAAAGGACCAGCAATGTAATTTTTTAACCCATCGCGGGCTACTACCGCGGACAGGGGCCAAAGTTGTTACCGCGACAATAGTTGGGGGGCCTCCGCGGGACATTTTGGCCAAACTTGGGGGACACGTGGCACGCGTCCGCGATCGCGGGACCCACCGCGGAAAAACGGGTATTTTTGCAAAAAAATCGATAATGTGGGTATTTTTGCAAATCAAAGTCAAACTTTTGGTATTTTAATTAATTTCGCCTTTCAAAATGTGTAAGATTTTACCATACAACATATTAAAAAATAAGGAATAATCAAGTAATAAATTTATAAACTGAACACCTACATTCTATAGAATTGAATCCCTGATAAAGGGGATGAATATAAACATTTAATAATAAAACAAAAAAAAAAACATCCAAATTAATGATAAGTTTTTTCCCACTCTGGTTTTAATTGTTTCTCCTTTTTTCCACCATTATCATCATCATCATCATCGTAATCAACCTCCTTCCCCAAAAAACACACACAAACACACACTCCCACTTTACCATTTCTCTGAAAACTCAACCCTCCGTCGCAGGCGCTTCCTTTTCAGTTTTCACCACTGTCGGCTGCCATTTTCACACCTATTAATTCATACAATAAAGCACCATCTAATCATAATTAACTCCTCACTCCTCGTGATTTGAACCTCTCTCTCTCATGGACCACTGTCTCCACCATTTTCATATATATACATACACTCTCGTTGTATCTATAAATAGTTAATTTTGAGTTTTCCCCTTTGCTAATTGATTTCATCATGTGTGTTGAGTTTATTTCACCATTTTCGTGTGGAGTTCTGTATTAGGGATTTGTTTGAATCATTCGATTTGAAGATTTCAACAACTCTGAAAACTGAAAAAATGTCACGATTTCTCTCTGTTGTTTTTCTGTTATTGGTGCCGTTTGTTGTTTGTTTGAATCAAGAAGGGCGTTATCTGCAACGTGTGAAGCTAGGGTTTGATGATCCAGATGGATTTTTCTCCGATTGGGATGTCGCCGGAAACGGCAACGATTCTCCTTGTCAGTGGACCGGCGTTACGTGTTCGGAATCTGGAAATGGTTTTGGTTTTGTTGTCGCTATTGATTTATCAAATGCCAATGTTGCTGGTCCGTTTCCGTCGGAACTTTGCCGGCTCTCCGCCCTGAAGTTTATCTCTCTGTACAATAACTCAATCAACGGCACACTTTCCGGCGATATTTCGGCGTGTCGGAGTCTTGCTCATCTTAATCTTGCTCAGAATCTACTCACTGGTACACTCCCTTACACTTTATCTGAGCTACCGGAGCTGAAATATCTAGATTTAACAGGAAACAACTTTTCCGGCAACATTCCGGCGAGTTTCGGGTTGTTTCCGAAGCTTGAAGCGTTGTCTTTAGTTGATAATCTCATCGACGGGAAGATTCCGGCGGAACTCGGAAACATTTCGTCGTTAAAGCAACTCAACTTATCATACAACCCTTTCTCCGCCGGTGAGATCCCGCCGGAGCTCGGAAATCTTAAAAACCTCGAGATATTATGGCTCACCGGCTGTAATTTAGTCGGACCGATTCCTGACTCACTGGGTCGACTCAGTAAACTCGTGGATCTAGACCTGGCAATCAACAAACTCACCGGTCCGGTACCGAGTTCACTCACTGGATTATCGAATGTTGTCCAGATTGAGCTCTACAACAACTCGTTGACCGGCGAGTTGCCGCCGGTAGGGTGGTCAAAGATGACGTCATTACGGCTGCTCGATATTTCCATGAATTTATTCACCGGAACGATTCCAGATGAGTTGTGTTCTTTGCAACTCGAATCGCTTCATCTTTATGAAAACGAATTCGGAGGTAAATTCCCAGAAAGTATATCGAATTCCAGTAATCTTAACGACTTAAAATTATTCGGAAATCGATTTTCCGGCAGCCTCCCGAAAGATTTGGGGAAAAACTCGCCGTTAACGTGGGTAGATGTGTCCAACAATTTCTTCTCTGGCGAAATTCCAGCAACTCTCTGTGAAAACGGCGTCTTGGAAGAACTGTTAATGATACACAACTCGTTTTCCGGTGAAATTCCGGCGAATTTTAGTACGTGTCGGAGCTTGAAACGTGTCCGTTTAGGATACAACAAAATTTCCGGCGAAGTTCCGGCGGGCTTCTGGGGTCTTCCGGAGGTGTCATTACTCGAGCTTGCTGAAAACTCATTCTCAGGGGTCATCGGAAAAACCATTGCCGGAGCCGGGAATTTGTCCACCCTGAACATAGCCAATAACAAGTTTTCCGGTGAACTCCCCGATGAGATTGGGTTTCTGGACAATTTGATAGAATTTTCCGGTAGTAACAATAGATTCTCCGGTTCTTTGCCGGCGAGCATTCTGAATCTTGAACAGTTAACTAAGCTTGATCTCCACAACAATGGATTCTCCGGCGAGATTCCGGCGGGAATTGATTCTTTAAAGAAGCTAAACGAGCTTAATTTAGCTAACAATAAATTCTCCGGCGACATTCCCAATAAAATCGGCCAATTATCCGTCTTAAACTATCTTGATCTTTCCGGCAATCAGTTTTCCGGCAAGATTCCTGTAGGGTTACAGAATCTCCGGCTGAATCAGCTCAATTTATCCAGCAACAGTCTCTCCGGCGACATTCCTCCGGTTTACGCCAAAAAAGTTTACATCAATAGCTTTTTGGGTAATCCGGGGCTTTGTGGAGATATTGAGGGTTTATGCGACGGCAAAAACGTCACTAATAACATGGGTTACATTTGGTTACTCCGATCAATCTTTATACTCACCGGCGTCGTTTTCATCATCGGTGTCGGCTGGTTCTATTTCCGTTACAAGAATTTCGAAAATTCAAAACAAACCATCGACAAATCGAAATGGACGTTAATGTCGTTTCACAAATTAAGTTTTAGCGAATACGAAATATTGGGCGCGCTCGATGAGGATAATGTGATCGGAAGTGGTTCGTCGGGGAAAGTTTACAAGGTCGTTTTGAGCAATGGTGATGCGGTGGCGGTGAAAAAACTTTGGAGCGGGTCGAAAAAGGGCGAAAACGGGGATCTCGAAAACGGGTCGGGTTCGGTTTCGGGTTCTGGTCGGGATAACGGGTTTGAGGCCGAGGTGGAGACGTTAGGGAAAATACGTCATAAAAATATTGTTCGGCTTTGGTGTTGTTGTTCGACGAAAATGTGTAAGCTTTTGGTTTACGAATATATGCCGAATGGAAGTTTAGGGGATTTGCTTCATAGTAGTAAGAGCGGGTTGCTCGATTGGCCCACGAGATACAAGATCGCGGTGGATGCCGCAGAGGGTTTAGCGTATTTGCACCACGATTGTGTTCCAGCGATAGTTCATAGAGATATAAAGTCGAATAATATTTTATTGGATGGTGATTTTGGAGCTCGAGTGGCGGATTTCGGTTTGGCTAAGGTTGTTGATGGTAACGATAAGGGTGGCAAATCTATGTCCGTTATTGCTGGTTCGTGTGGCTACATCGCTCCAGGTTTGTCCAAAATAACTGTCTACGTTCCTATTTTTTGTTGTCCCAAGATAAGCCTCTACATTCAAAAGTAAATTTCCACTTTCCCGTTCTACCCTTGGTGAATACATTTTTTCATTTTATAATTAAGGGTAAAATTGCATTTTTTGCTAATTAAAAAGTGTAATATTTAATAATTACACACTTACTGGAGTATTTGATTGTTTTGGCCCTAAAATGTACAACTTTCTTGCAGAATACGCATATACGTTACGGGTGAACGAGAAGAGTGATACTTATAGCTTTGGTGTCGTAATTCTTGAACTCGTGACCGGGAAACTCCCGGTTGACCCCGAGTTCGGAGAAAAGGATTTGGTCAAGTGGGTGTGCACCATATTGGACCAAAAAGGCGTAGACGTTGTGCTCGACCCGAAACTAGATTCGTGTTTCAAGGAAGAAATATGCAAAGTTTTGAACGTCGGGTTGTTGTGCACGAGCCCGCTTCCGATCAACCGACCATCGATGAGAAGAGTTGTGAAGATGTTGCAAGAGATCGGGTCCGTGAATCCAATGAAGTTTGGTTCGAAAGACGGGAAATTAACGCCTTATTACTACGACGATGCATCGGATCATGGTAGCGTTGCGTGAAATGTTGGTCGATAAATCATCGGTTCGTTGATGCAGTGATGGGTTGTACGGTACAATCGGGTGATGCGTGTTGGGTTGGTAGACAAGTGTTTGATTTTGTGTGGGGAGGAAGATGAGTTTTGGATTGTGAAAGAAGGTGGATTATGTAATGATCTCTTCTACCAGATTAGGAAATATACATGTGTTAGTATCTATATCTATATTTCTTTTTTTAGACAGAAGATTGTGTGAGTAGAATAGTTAAGATGCGACGGTAACAAGGGATTTGGACCATTGATTACTTTTAATTTCAAATCAACTCCGGAATCATGGGCGGACCTACACTAGTGCATACGGTGGCACGTGCCACCTTATTATTCTTCCGTTGAAGGGTAAAAAAATTAGGTTTGTGAAAGGTGCAACCGTATCGATTTGTTATGTGCCACCATATATATTTTGAAACTACAATAAGAACATAATTTTTCCTTAGCAGAGTTGGTTAACAAGACTTTTCTCCCACTTCATAGTTCAATCCTTGGGTTCAAGTCCCGCTAGAGTCATTTTTCTTATTTTTAGCTTTTAATTTCAGATTTATGTTTCTAAAAAATTACAATAATAGGACTCGATCATCAGACCTCACATTTAAGAACTAATGAACTAACCACTAGATCAATATTGATTTTAAAAAAAAAATCTCTATATCTATTTCTTATAGTCAAATGGTGACACCGTTTGAAAACAATTCTGGGTCCACCCCTGTCCGGAATCACGTTTGATATGATGATTGATCCGATACATCTGATGTATTTCATCGTAACGTGCATTCAAGATTTATTGGGTTCGATTGGTTTGATTTTGGCCCAACCTTTTTCCGATCCGATCATGTTAGCCTCTAAAACTTAGAGCCAAATTGGGTTAATAGGCTTATTTTTTGGGTTGGGTTGGATGATCGACCCATCGGGTTTTGGTGCATCCCTAATGTTAGTATTTGATCAAAAAATATATATATTAAATGAGTTACATTTATTAGAATGTGTTTGAAATAAATGCAAATCATGTTGGTGAATTTCAATTTATTACATCTGCTCTTTCATTTTAATAATTACATAATTGATTTCGGTAGGGTCATATATCGAGTTTTTGAATTGAGTAAATTGAAAAATCCGAAAGTTCAAATATTGAAAAGGAAAAATAAAATAAAATTTTGTTTCAAATTTGAGAAAGAATAGAGTTTTTATCAATTTTGATTGGTTATAGATGCTTTTAACAGAATAAAAACACATCAAAAAACCAAATTAACTTTGAGAAAAAACATAGTTTTTTTTAAAGGGTGTCCTAGGTTATGTCTAAATTAATCCCTTGACAAATTATGACTGTAAGACATTGGCCTTGATTAAAGCTGCCACAAGTTGTGTACGTATGGATTCGAACCTGGACCGACGGGATATTCCACCACATCCCCCATGGCCTTGCCAGTACGCCACAATTTTTGTGGTTAAAACAAGGCTTGTGGCGTATTGGTTAAGGCCTTGGGGGGATGTGGCTCAGAAACCCATCTACCCCGGGTTCGAATCCAGGCGTTGGCAACTTGTGGCCACTGAGGAATTATCACAGAGCTGCATGCTTAACAGTCAATCAGTGTCAGGGATTAGTCTAGGCAAAGCCTAAGATACCTTTTCAAAAAAAAAAACATTATTGTTACCAGTTTCAAATTTCTTAACAAAAAACCAAACTACTTTTGATTTGGGATTTTTGGACGTTGGTTCCTTTGGATTTTTTTTTGAATTTGAGTTTGTTTTAAAATCATGGTTTATTGTCGTAGGTTGGATCTAAGTTTATTCATCGCATAACTTTGGAAAGTTTTTAGGTTTGCCGGAGAAGATGAATCGGAGGTAGAGGTGGCCAAAAGTCGGGTTCGGGCCGGGCCGGGTCGGGTCGGGGGACAACCCGGTTCTGCACAGTAACCGTGCGAACCGGGTCAGGTGAGAACCGGGTCGGGTCGGGCCGGGTTTAAACCGAAATCCCCTGACCCGTTTACTTGTATGTAGAACCGGTTTCGGGAAAACCGGGCCGGGCCGGGCCAAGAACCGGGTCGGAGTAGGGCCGGGGATTTTTTTGTTTTTTAACTGCTTTCTTTGTATAATAATTAATTACTAAACTTTAACAAAGAAAAATTGGATTGGAATCATTGGATAAGTAATGAGAAATGAGAATTGTATGCGTTTTTTGCGAGAAACGAATATAACGAGAGCCGAGAAATGAGAATTGTAAGCGTTTTTTGCGTTTTGTAAGCAATGTAAGGTGGTGATGACCTCCATAACACCCCTAGTATTTATATGGGTGTTTTTTGAGGCAAAAAACGGTCACAAGGGGTTCCAAACGGCTATATAACGGCTCTATTTTTTTGAAACAAATCGGGTCGGGCCGGGTCGGGCCACGAACCGGGTCACGAACCGGTCCCGGGTCGGGCCGGGTCGGGCCGAGGAAATTCCTATATACGCGAACCGGTCCCGGCTCTCGGGCTTGAAACCGGTTCTTGACCGGGTCGGGCCAGAACCGGTTCTTGGCCGGTTTCGGTTCGGGTCAGCCCGTCGGGTCGGGTCGGGTCGGGTCAATTTGGCCACCTCTAATCGGAGGGGATGAGCTGGGATGTCGGGTTTCATCGGACGATGAGCTGGGTTAACAAGTTTCACCAAACGGTGTGGTCCTAAGAGGAAGAAGAAGATGTCGAGTTGGGTGCATCAATAGGTTGTACACAATGCTTAAAGCATGTGTACATCGAAATTTATTTAAAAAATAGAAAAACATATATATATATATATATATATATATATATATATATATATATATATATAAGAGGGCCCTTCTTTTGTTAACCGTCTAATTAGTGTTAACCGTGCTAACCAATCTCATCCGTCCATAATAAAGATCAACGGCATACAAAAAATCATTTATTTTAATTGATTTAAAATTTGAAAAAAGCGTTAGTGAAAAGGTGCGTATATGCACCGGGGTAAAAGGGTAAAAACACAAATAACATTAAAAAAGGTAATGTTTCAATCTGCTGATTTCTAGGGATTCTGATTGCAAACACTTTCGTTTTCTCCTTTTCTCTAATCCTCGAATCGATTGGTTGTTCTTCACGATATCCTCGAATCGATTTCTCCTTTTCTCTAATCCAATCTTTGCAATTTTGATTTTCGCCATAGAAATTGTCGACGAATTTACAGTGGTTCATAGCTTTTACGAAGATTTTGGAGCTGAATATCGTCAAGGAATAGCGATTCACGAACGTAACATTCCACTTCTTGGAGCTGAAAATGTCGACGAATTTATAGTGGTTCATAGCTTTTAATGGCACCGAAGGCCGAGAAGAAGCCGGCCGAGGAAAAGAAAACCGTCGACGAGAAAGTATCGGCGGAGAAGAAGCCAAAGGCCGGTAAGAAACTGACGAAGGAAGCCGGCGCTGCCGCCGGAGATAAGAAGAAGAACAGAGACGAGCATATGGCTATCGAAATTTCTTAAAATGTAGGAGTTAAAAGATGAAATATGCAAATCATGGTTTGCTCCAGTTGGGTCTGCCGGTATTATCCACTTCTTTCCAAATGGGTTATATTATATATGGAGAAGTATGATCTTTGTTCTTAGTTTTTTGGGCATTTTATCGAGGATCTAAATACGTTCAACTTACACTTTTTTTCTTTTTTCAATTTTCTTAACGAAGTTTACCAGCTCGTAGATCTCGTTTCATTTTCTCTATTGAACTTGATATGTTCATGAAACAATCTAGTGTTAGGGTTTCGCAACTTTTGATGATCATGTATTATTAGATGTTCTATGACTTTTAGTTTTTCATTTTAGCACATTAAAAAAGGCAATGAAAGTGGTTTTTTTGTTGAATTTGTTTGTTCATTGTTTAGTAGATTTGATTATGGATAATAATCGATAGTGAGGTTGGAGGAGGAAGAAGAAGGGATGAAGGAGGAGAGTAATTAGGTTGAGCCGTTGAATGGTTCTTAAAGTGCATATATGCAATTCTAAGAAGTGCATATATGCAATTCTATGATGTGAATATATGCAGTTTTAAATGCATATATGCACTTCATAGATCTTCATATATGCAACTGATGTGCATATATGCACATACACTGTGCATATGATTATTTGTCATGTTGGTTTGAGTATTCTTATGGATACACGCTATTTTGTTTATGTGCATATGTGCATATATGCAGGTTTACACAAATTTATGGTTGTGCATATATGCAAGTTTACATACATTTATGGTTTACACAAATTTATGGTTGTGCATGTATGCAATTTTACATAGATTATGGTTTACACATAGTTATGGTTGTGCATATATGCAATTTTACATAGATTTATGTTTGTGCATATATGCACTTTTTATCTTCATATATTCAACTGATGTGCATATATGCAATTCTATGATGTGTATATATGCAGTTCTAAGGTATGCATATATGCAGTATTAATATGTGCATATATGCAATTCTATGATGTGCATATATGCATTTCTATGATGTGCATATATGTAATTTGAAATCGTGCATCTATGCAAAAAAAACGTGAAAAAAATCTCTGGAATGTGAAGATGAAGATTATGTTTGAAAATGGGTTTTAGATGATTAAAATTATCATTAATAATTACCAAAAATGAAAATTGGTTTTAAAAGATTAAGATTATCATTAATAACTACCAAAAATATTTTGTGCATGAAATTAGGAAAGTAAATAATCCATAAATAATTAAAATTCTGAAATTCCTAAACTACCCTTATCAAACCAGTAACCTATCTTGATTCCTATTGGTCCAAAAAAGTTAACATGGTTAACACTAATTAGACGGTTAACAAAAGAACGGGACCCTATATATATATATATATATATATATATATATATATATATATATATATATATATATATAGAGGGGTGTTAAATGAAAAACTGAAGAACACTCTAATAGCCCTTCATCTACACGGTATGCACCAGTAGGTTAAATTGTTTATTTTATTTTATGCACAAGTGCATCATGCATTTGTGCATATATGCACATGTGCATGTTACAAATTACCAGTATGCACAAGTGCATATCGTCCAGATGGAGGGCTACCAAAGTGTTCCTTAGTTTTTCGTTTTTTTGAGGTTTTCTCCCGCACCTGACCCTATATATATAATATGATAAAATAAAATAGAAGAAAGAGTAAAAAGTATTAAAATATAAAATACTCTCAACTTAACTAAGCTTTTTTACAAAGTTAATTATATTGATCAATTCTGAACAAAATAACAACTATAGCAAATAACTTGTGTTCAATTTCTTTCTTAAATATATTTCAATAGGTGACAAATGTAAATTCCCCCCTTTATTTTTAAATACATAAAATAATTATATCAAGTAAAAGTGTAATCATGTATAAATACTTCAATAGGCAACTTGTATGTGTACACAATCATGTATATTACAGGTATTAAAATACGAAACACATATTTAAAAAGGAGAAAACAAAATTGAGTTCCATGACTTCCATCCACGGGTAGGAACTTCTTCATGGATTGCTTCGTGTTTTGTATTTGTATATGTGATTAATGAAACTGCTTTGTACAGTTTCTCATTAAGCACAAGATTCCCGAATGAAGTTCAACTATAGTTTTCGGGTAATAAGTCATTCATATATCATATATTGACTTCGGGATTTTTTTCTTGGTTTTGATTTAGTCGTTTCAGCTTACAAGTATGAGTTCTATCTAATGATTTCATATTATGGAACGATTTAATCAATTGTAATAACGCAAAACATGAAATTTAACGCGATGGTAATCACAATGAATAGTCATCGACTTTGGGGAAAGGCTAGAAGAATGGGACCCATTATAGGACAGATAATACATTACAGACGTATGATCATTACGCTTCAACCGGGTTATTAAATAAAAAAATAAAAAAATAAAATTCAAAATATGTGTAAAAGGCAAAACTTTGTTAGAAGTTATGGAAGTGGAACTTTGATCATTGATCATGGGTGTAACTTACTAACACATTTTTACTTAGGGGTTCTTTGGCAGTTGCTGAATGGTTTGGTGCATAATGATTAAGTGGTCAGAATGGTTAAGAGACTTTATGACATAGTGTAAAATGAAATATGGTTGTTTGGTATTTGTTTAGAATGAAATCAGGGTGCTGAATGGTTAATGGTGGCCCAAGATGCTAAATCATTCAGAGGGTTTTGGAACCATTAAGAGACAAGTTTTTTTTTTTTTTGCCAAACAAGATTCACCTCTGAACGATTCAGAGATTGCCTCTTAATGGAACTATTAAGAGGTAAACAAACAACCCCTTAGTTGGTATTACTCGACAATTAGTATGTCAAATTTGATATTTAAATTATGCATGTGTTTATGCAAAAAGAATGCAGCAAAAATGACCTAATAATTCGTTTTTTTAATTAGACACTTGCCTTCAACAATTTTTTGACATCCAACATAATCTCTTTAGTCGCATTAGAGCATCTCCAACAGCTTCTCTAAAATGGGAAAAATAGAGAAAATGAGGATTTTGGGCTAATATTTTGCTCCAACAGCTTCCCTAAACTATTCCCAAATATGGAGATCACTCCTTACCAAGTGAGAGGACCAATCAAAAACTTTGAAAATAAATATGTAGAGAGAGAAATAATATTTTAATAGATGGATGAAATATTTTAATATTTTAACTAAGAATTCTCCAAAATGGGAAATCTGTTGGAGATTAACGTATTTTTTTGTTTTGGAGATTTTGGCTTTGGTTCGACATTTTGAAAAATCTATTGGAGATGCTATTTTAAAATTACCACATTCTCTTAATTCAACAATAAGTAATGTCAAGTTGTTAAATAACATAAGATTAGAAGTCTATGAATTAAAAATAAATAAATGAAGGCTATCAGTGACATCCAGTTCTATAAAATTAAAAATTGTTAGAATTTTGTTATGTTTTACAAATTAACTAATAGAGCCGGGTTCAAACGAGGAGCGTACCAATTTAAGAGAACGTGAGGAGCAATTGATAGTTATGAATCACATGTGATTGGCAGTTGTGGATCACATGTGATTCACAACTGATCTGGATGAGAATCGACAGTTATGGATCACATGTGATTGGCAGTTGTGGATCATTAATGATCCGCGACTTGCACGCGTCGCGAACCAAGTCGCGCTACTTTTGCGCGAAAATTCGATTATGTCCGATTTTTTAGCGTTGTAAATCATATGTGATCAGAAGCATGGGAGTGCTCCTCACGTTCTCTTAAATTGGTACGCTCCTCGTTTGAACCTTCCTCTTAACTAATAAGTATCATTTCAAACTGTTTCAATTTTTCTGCAAGTTATTAAATATGTTATTTAGCAGTAAACTCAACAAGTAAACAAACATTATGTTAAACATCACCTTTGAGTTGAATTGATGATTCAAATACTTTAATGATTCATATTGTTGTATTTATTTGATTATAAAAAAAATATTTTGCTAAAATATATGTACACAATGAAAAAATACATAGTTTTAAAAAAATGTATAATTGCTATATTTTTAAAAATAAAAAGATAATTTTACTCTTAACTATGGAGAATTTTTTCTTAATGTTGTAATTAAAGATAGAATGTAAAAGTAATCATTTACTATTAAAATTGGATATTTTAAAAAAAAAAAAATATTTATAGAGATTTATTTTGGAATAAATTAATTAGTAATGTGGGTATTTATTTAAAAAACTAAAATATAGGCATTGTTTGGCAACAATTTTTTTTTGCTTATAAGCTAGTTTTTTTTCTGAGTACATGTTTGGATGACCATAAGCTAGCTTTTTGAAACGCTACTTTCTGAATAGTTTTTCAGTAGTTTTTTGTGATTATTCCAATATTACCCTTATTAATATTAATTATTATTTATTAACTATTACTATAAATAAATATTAACTTTTAAATTTAATTATTATTAATTAATAAATATTAACTTTTAAATTTAATTATTATTAATTAATAAATATTAATTATTATTAAATTAAAATTTAATTATACATTGATATTAATTTTTAATTATTTAGAGTAATTGTTAATCATATAAAATATTTTTGTTTATTTTTTAATATTAATCAATATATTTTAATTATTATTTTGATTATTTTTTCATAATATATGTAACGATTATATTAAATCATAAGTTAATATATATTTTATCTAAAATTTGTGTTAACAAATTCAAAATCTATAATATATATGTAATACTAAATTTTAAATTCTTTTAACTAACATGTTATATTATTTAATTTTTCTATACTACATTGGTTGTGTTAATTAACATGTTATATTGTTATAAATTTGTTTTAATTATATAATTAAATATTGTAACTGATAATTCTTTGAAGATGTTCTTTTTGGTCATTTTACATGTTTATAAACCAGTTTTATTAAATGTGACTTTTTCATCAGTTAGCTTATCTGGTAGTTTTCATAGCCATAATTTTTATTGAAGAAACAAGGTTAGTTTGGTTGAGAAATGGAGCCTTATGGAGGTGTCAGTATAAGTTCAGGCATACTAAAAATGGGCCCATTTTGTCAGCCTTTAGAATTGGTGGGTTGTCGGGCCCAACCCCAACTTTTCCTCATTAAATGCTAGTATGCCATTGGGTTTAAAAAATAGAGTGAATTACATCGATGGTTCATGACTTAATGTGGTTTATCTAAAGTTTGGATTTGATCTCTAAAAGTATACTATCTACGAGTGTGTTCCATAACCTTTTGATCTACTTTCATTCATGGTTCTTCAATGTTAAACATAGGAGGACCATGAGTGAAAGTAAGTCAAACATAAGAGAATCATGAGTGAAAGTAAATTAAACATAGGAGAACCATGGGTGAAAATAAATTAAAAAGTTATGGATCACCACCGTAGATAGTGTACTTTAAGGACCACCGGTGTAATTCACTCTAAAATATATATAGAACCACATTAATAACTTATGATTTTAAATAACCGTAAACTATAATATGAAAAAAACAAATAATAACAAAAAATAATAATAAATATTAATAACTAAAATATACTGATTAATATTAAAAAAAATTGATATGATTATCAATATTTCTAAATAATATAAATTAATATCTAAATATAATTAAAAAAATCAGTTAATATTTAATAATTAATAATAATTAAAATTTAATTTATAATTTTGAGTTAATATTTATTATCTAATAATAATTAAACTTTAATAATTAGTAATATTTATAATTAATAGTTAATAAACAATAATAAATATTAGTAAGGACAATATTAGAATAATCACAAAAAGCTCCTCATAAACTACTTTAAGTAGCTTATCTAAAAGTTAACTTATATCCATCCATACATGTACACAAAGTTAGCTTATTTTTGCCAAACGATACCTTAGAATCTCCCAAAAATTGAACTATTTGTAATTAAAATTTCTTGAGAAAATTTTTATTTTGAATTTTCTATAAAGTTTTAAAACGAAATCGAATAACTTCAACAAAATTAGCTAAAGCTAAGTAGACCTAAAACTAATTATAGTCACGAGATCATGTGAAAAGTGTCATTTTTGGTGAGAAGTAATTTTTAAACCGTTGATCACTTTAATTAAATACCCTTCCATTAATTGCGGCTTAAAAAGGAATTGATCCGATGCATCTTGGTGCATATTATTTTGGTACATCTCATCCTAATGTTCATTCATTTCTCATCCAACGATTGTTAACCACGTATCACGTTTCTTACCAAATTTGACATTTCTCACTGGAACCCAACCCACTAATTATATATGTAAAGTAACTAAACGATTGAAATGAATTATTGTATTTGTTTTGATTTGTATTATACCGTAAAGAGTAAAATCAAGCAATTGATAATATACTTTTTGAAATCTAAACTCATCGACCAATTCTTGGGAGTTTCCTGTAAAAACTAAATCATCTACATATATACACACAATGAGTATCCTACCTTTAATCCTTTTTGTAAACAAAGTGTGTTCCTGTGGACACTTCATGAACCCCGAAGATTTTACCTTCATGGAGAGATTAGAGACTAACCCATCCAAGGAGTTTTCCAATTAAAATCCACGTATGTGAAAAAAAACAACTAACCTGCATAAAAAGTAGAAATTGACCAGAAACGCACCTCTTGATTTGCAGAAACCTTCCCTATAGATCTCAAAGTTTAAAAAGTAGCATCTATAAGATGCCCAAATGTCAACTTAGAACAATGTTGTTGATGAAACCCTACACACCCAAAAACCCATTATAAAGAATGGACGTGTATAGTAACTAAAATGAAATCATTTGAACAAATTAACACAAAGACCAACATTCTAGAGATGAAGAGAGCAAAGAGTTGGGGAGAGCACCATATCAGGACGAAAATCTAGATCTGACAGTGGGAGTTGGAGAGAGTCGCAGATGGAAGACGACACAACTGAACCTCGTGAGCTTTCAAAAATATGAACACTTTTCGAGATGCTCCATAAGGCCGTGCGTACCGCCATCGGGTACCACAGTCGGGTTGGGGCGGGTAGCCCGGGTACACGGTACGGGTACCGCGGGTTCGATGGGTGCGGGTAAGAGTGGGTTCGGGAACCCGGTCCTAATTTTTTTTTATTTTTAAATATAACCGTTTACCAACGGCTATTTTTTTATTTTTATTTTTTTTTCAAATTATTAACACTATATATATTAACCTCTACTACCTTCATTTTTTCACACCAAAAAATATCTCAAATTCAATACTTTCTTCCATTTCTTTCAAATTCAATACTTTCAATACTTTATTCCATCATGAATTCAAACACCACACCTACATCCCGTCGTAACCCATCGGGAGAAACAAGGCAAAAAGGGCATCAACGAGTAATACGACCGGGTCGAATCCGGACGAAAGCGTTACTCAGTTGTTGAGTCAAATAAGCTCGTTCAACCATCGGGCTGACAATACAATGGATTACAAAATGAAAAAACTTGAACTCGAAGAAAAACAGTTGCAACTCGAGTTAGAAAAACGAGTTGATAAAGACTTCGAGTTTTTCATAGCCCCGCATGATCACCTTACGGGAGATATTTTGAGGGCTACTTTGGAGAAGAAAGAGAGAATTAGAAAATTACATAATTTATAATATTAGTTTTTAGTGTTTTGTATTTTGTAATTTTTAAATTTTTAATGAATGTTATGAATTTTTATTTTTATTATTTATCTTATTTTTATTTATTAAAAAATATATGAATATTTTTATTTTGTTAAATAATTAAATGTATAAATAAAAGAATTAAAAAAGTTGATGTGGCGCTGAGGTGGCATCAGGGTTCAGAGGGTATGATAGGAAGCGGTACTCCACTTTAGGGTAAGGAGGGTAGGAAAGAGAAAAGCTGATGTGGTGCTGAGGTGGCATCAGGGTTCAGAGGGTATGATAGGAAGCGGTACTCATGGTCTAAGGGTTCTCTCTTCTAATTCCATGTATACCATCAAATTTGATTCAAAGCAAGATGATATAATTCCACAAAAATGGAACTGCAATAACAATTGAAAGAATGTAATACATAGCAGAAGATGCTAGAACATTTAAGTATGAAAAAAAAATCCTCAAAAGAAAATTCCTCAGCAGATTCTATTACATTTAAGCAACAACCAACATTTTATTTTAAATTAGCTAAAAAAGCTAAAGACAAGAAAGTGTCAAATTACAAGGCTAACAAATTTCCATAATGACTGGGGAAAATAATTAACAACTCTCGTGCATATAATAATCAACCAAATACTAACCAGGTACAAAAATCTAATTTTCTAAGTGGACAATATCTGATGAAAACAGAGACAGAACTACAAGTTTATATAACAAATACTTTCCTTTTTAATGTTCATATGGAAATGCCGTGAAAGGAAACAAAAACCCTAAATCAATGGTGATGGTGAAATGCATCAGAGTATCGCGGCTTATAATATTGCCAATCACGCTGGGATGGGCGGTGCAATGAATCTTGGAAATATCCCAATGCAGATATTTTGAGAATTTCAATATTGTTGGACTATAAACTAGAAGACTAATTTGTATGAATATAATTGAGTTCATCAAGTTTGCTTTCAAATTCCGTACTGTAACATCCCATATTTTCTTCTGTAGTATTTTGGAATGAAATGGGAATTTGGTGGCCAAAGTGTGAAGAATGGGACTTTTGTGCTCAAGTGTGAGATGAGAAAGCTAAAATAAGATAAAGCCCTACCTTCTTCATTTCTTGTGATGTTATACGATTGAGAGGAGGAATTGAGATAGAGGAGAAGAACCCTAATTGGAGATGTGGTGGATGAGTTGCAGCAAGTGTTAGAGTCATCTTCTCCAAGGTTTGGGTTCTTCTTCTTATTGTTGGACTAGACTAGTATATGGTTTGGGGATTTGTTAATCCATTTGTTGGTTGAGTTCTAATCCTTAAGAAAGAAGCCATTTGATTTTGGGATTTATTCCCTATGAGTTTTGATCATTCAGTAAGAATCTTCATCTTGTTTGCTTGGTAATCTCCATTTTTCTATGGATTGAGTTTTGAGTTTTTGGGTTTTAAATCAAGAATCAATGGTTGGGATTTGGTTTGATTCGATTAGATTATATGATGTTTGGATAATTGGTAATTGTGAGGAAAGGTCTAGAACATCCATTATCTTGTTTTGGATGCTTAAAATCGATTTTGGAGCCTTTTGGGGGTTTTGGGGTTGGGATTTCGGACTAAAATTGTTGTGCAGATGTGGGAGTCTCGAACAAGGACTTACGCGGTTTCCCACGCGGTTTGGAAGCCGCGGGGAAAGTCGCGTAAGTCGCTGTTGTGTGCACCCTCCGTTTTGCTTCGTTTTCTTTTAGGCCTGGAATCGAGGCGTTGTGTAGGGGCTTACCTTAGGAGTTTATAGGGGATGTTTTGGGGCATAACTAGGGAGTTTAATACCACCTTATTTAACCCCAATTCAGGTGTTCGGTTGAGCTAAAGTGAGTAGCGGAGCGCGTGTTGATTTGCTAAATCTCAGGTGAGTTCCCTTAACCCTTTTTGGTGCAAATGAAATGTTTTGCTAAAGTTTTCGTATATGAATTTGGTTTGAGCATGATGACATGATTAAACGTTTTGGTAAAGGTTTCTTAACTGATTATGGTTACGAGCATGATGACATGATTAAACTTTTTAAAAGGTTTTATTGTACATGACGTGGAAATGTTTACAGTTGCATGCAAGTTATTTATACGTTCATTTATACGTAAATGTTGATTGCTTATGCTTGTGATGATGTCGTTATGTGGAGAGTCGGGTTGCACAGTGGGAAACTATTATTTGATGCCCGAATGCCGTGCCTGGCTTTGTAAGGTGAATATCGTGCCTGGCTTTGTAAGGTGATGAAAGTTGTGACCACTGTGCTATCCCCGTTATGTGGAGTCGAGCATTTAAACTGGATTTTCCGATTATTTTATAACGGTTAAATGTTTAAACTACTGTTTATGTGGAACTGTTTTAAAGGGGGAATTCACTAGACCTCGTGGTCTAACCCTCGCTTTTCAAAAACTAAAACCATTTTCAGGTGTTAGACGTGTATGGAGTTTCATCTGATTTTGATGGAAGGGCGTGTCATGGCAGAAGAGCTAGAGGCTAGTGAAGACTTGTATACTACCGTCGGGCTTCCTGTAGTATCTCGGTTGTGAAGGTGTTTCCGCTGCGAGTTTAGAGTAGAACTTATGTAAAGTTCTCGTGTTGGGACTGTTTTTGGTTGAAATTTGGTTTAGTATTATTTTAAGGAAATTGGGGTGTTACAAATGGTATCAGAGCCATAGTTTAAGGGATTTAGGTGACCGGATGGGCCTAAACTTAAACTGTGGTGTAGAGTGGGACACAACTGAGATATAGGAAGCCATTAGGAATGACCGTAATCATAGGATATCTTGACAATAGTAGTGAGAACCCTCATGTAAGGTAAATTCAAGTAACATCTGGCCAATGCTATTATGAATTTACAGGTGCATGGGTGTAATCAATCGCTATTGTCGGGATGAGTGGTGAGTGTGGCTGTATGTGGAAGGTTCTAACCTTGTATTTAATAGCATATAGTTGATGTGTCATGGGAGATCCCTTGTGATGTGGTGTTTGTAACTTCTAGAAGAAGTGTTGTCTAGAATGTTGATGAGCTGTCTAGAGGTAAACTCTCTGGGATAGGAAGTGAGAATTATGCTGGCATCTTGAAAACCTTCAATTCAAGATCGAGTGAGGGAATCTAGTCTTGGATTCCTTAGTCAAACGGTTTAGTGACAAGGTTAATGAATGAAGGAGATCAGTGTTGTTTTGAGGTATTCATAAGAGTAGGAAGTGAGATAACTGGTTAGTTTGGTAAACCATGTTGAGCGGTCGATCAAGTGGGTTGTGGAGCACTTGTGCTACAAGTTGTAGCATAAGTAAGAAAGCGGTCGTTGGTCTTAGTGAGGTATCAGTGAAGAGTTGAAGTGAGTGCAACGGTTGACTTGGTTAGAGTGAATAGCCTTCAATTGCATATTAAATTTCATGCATTATGTCATTAAACTTATTACACGAGTTCTTTCATGTTAAAAGCATGTACGTGCATGACAGGTTTTCTTGTTTTGGGAAATAAGTTGGCGCGTGCGAGCGTGTGTTTCTTTAAAATAAAAGACAACCCTGTTTTCATTATACGATAAAGTTTTGAACGTAGTGATCTACGAATTATTTCACGCTTTTATCTATAGAAGGGAACCTTCGTTATGAAAATATTGGAAACGTTTTATTGCGAGGTTTTGTTTTATAAACAAAATGAGTATTGACTCGTTATTATTATATGAACGAGTGTTGGAGTTGACAGACCCACTTTGGGTAAGTAATTTCGTTTGAAATTTTTCCAGTCGTATGTGAAAGGATTTCATTGGAGACAACCGTTGTGTCGGCATCGATTTGGATGGACAAGGTTACTGTTAAACCAAGATCTATCAAGATTAGAGAAAGAATCTAGAGAGAGAGTAGAGAGAGAAAGTAGATCTATTAGGGTTTGCTCTCAATATTACAAGATGTGAGTTATGCATATTCCTCTCTGTAATAGTTGTGTCATCCCTCTATTAAACAAAGCTATATATACCTCAATACAAACTAAGGTAATAAGCTAACTTTGACTTTCTATTACATTGACTTTGACTTTATTAATCATGATTAAATCTTGAAGACATATTTGTCCTAACAATCTCCCCCTTGGATTCAAGATTTAAACATTTGAGAACAGCATTCTTCGGCTTCTTGAATCTTCAAAACTTCGGTCTTTATCAAGGTTTGTCAAAGTCAAATCGTCACAAAATCTTCAGACGGGGAACTGACGGAGATTTTCTTTCTTTGATATGGAGAATTTGTTTCTTCACACAAGACATTTTGATACAATGTAGCGCAAATCTAAGAAAAAGAGATCTTCTTGAGAAACCAAGATGATCAATCGATTTTTCCTAAACTCTTGAAGAATTCTCCCCCTTTTTCTTTCTTTGACTTGAGAACTTCAATCTTCAGTAAGGATATTCAGAAAAAGAGATCACAAAATGATCAATCGATTTCTCTTAAACTCTTGAAGAAGAAATCTCCCCTTTCCTTTCTTTAGACGAAGTCTTCTTTAAACATTTCTCCCCCTGTCATGAAATCGAATCTTTGACTTGAAAGCTTTGACATGAAATTGAACTAAACATTTCTCCCCCTTTTTCGATGAAAGTGTGCATCATGATCATCGAAAACCTTCTTCATTTTCAGTCGCGTCTCTGATTCTCACTAACAATCTCCTCCTTAATGAATAACCTTGCTCCCCCTCAAAATAAGAATTCTGGAGCAATTTGTTTTCTCCCCCTGAAAGTATGCATATATTTCATTTAGGCACAGTAGTTGAAATTTTATACAAGGAAAATAAAATTCATTGAACTACATTTTATAACTACTAACATTTGATCATTTAAAAACTTTACAAAAGAAATTCAACTTAATGAAATTTAACAGATTTATCAATCAAATGAAATCAAATGCATGTGTTTGGATTCAAATACCAGACATCATTGCATATCAAGTTAAATATGTTCAGTTTCAACCCCTTTATTAAATCTATTTGGTGTGCTAGCATGCCAAATATGATCAGCAACAAGCATATGCAATTCTAAAACATATCAGAATACTCTGCTCTACTCACACTATTTGTCCAAAATCAGAATTTTCACAAATTTACAGGTTTATCGCGACTTTGTATTTTCCCCAAGTTTCAAGAGATGTGTGCTCATTGGCATCTTTTGATTTTGTGCACATTGGCATCTTTTGATTTTATGCTCATTTGCATCTTTTGATTTTGTGCGCATTGGCATCTTTTAATCACAAAGTTTATTAAGAATAAGATACACCGTTAAACATGACTTTCTATCTGGTTCTATAGCAGGATTTGGGTCAGCGGATCCCATACCAGTTGGCCTTAGGTGCTAGGTGACGAGCACCCCTTAGAACTTACTTTCCCAAACCAAAGGCCACATCGATATATCTTAAACCCATCTGTACCAGTAGAACATGGCTTTCTATCTGGTTCTATAGCAGGATTTGGGTCAGCCGATCCCAGACCAGTTGATCTTAGGGACTAGGTGTCGAGCACCCCTTAGGACTTAATCTCCCAAACCAGAAAGGCCACAGGTACAAACTTTCAAACTAAATGATTAGATTTAAAACTTAGAGCATCTCAATCACTTGGTTCTAAAACATAGTGCTTTCCCCATATTTTCATTTCCATCCATCATTCTAACAAAAAGGCTTTTTGAGCATTATATTCTATATAAATCTAGAATCACATAATTTTGAGCATTCAGCATAATTTCATTCATGTTTTGCTGACCTTTCGATTTATTTCAGAATTGAAAGATGAAACAGATGTAACTCAGATAATACAAAAACTCTTGTAAAATCACCCTTGACACATATTTTATTCATTGAATGAAAGTTGAAAAAATTTCACTTCATTGAATTAAATTTGTAAAGATTCAAACATTCAAAGCAGTAGAAATAAAACATAATGCAATGTTACCTTTTACCACTTGTTCCTTGAAATAGAAAGATGTGACAGTTAAGGATATCACCTGAGAAGTATGATCATGCGGTAAAAGATTTAACCTGAAAAGTACGAGTTCTAAACTGATTTGTTTAGAAGTCTTAGCCATTGAAGTACGGGTCCTGAACTGATTTTTCCAGAAGCCATTGTCGTTGAAGCACGGGTCCTGAACTGATGTATTCAGAAACCAATTCTCTTTACTCCCCCTTAATGGCACAAGTAATCTTCTTCCGAGAGTTCAACGCTTTGCTTCTAAATCTGCAAAAACAGATTAAGTAGATTTTGGTACCCAACGTGTCTTGGGTCCTGGCTTGTTAAGCGGAGCTCTATAAGAAGGAAAATGATAAGTACCGTACCAATATTGAGCATTATCATTTTTAACAAAATCATTAGTTCCACGATAAGAACAACAAATTTTCTTTTGTGCAAACCTGATTAAATTGTTTGTGGAATATATTGAATCAGGTTTAACAAAAGATTTACCTTTTAGGTTAGTGTTCTTTTTGGGAACAAACGATTTTGGTACATCTTTTTCAGGACTCGTACCTTTTACTCTCCATTGCATGTTGACTTTCTTGAATGAAGGAAGATCAGCAGATTGAAACTTGGAAGAATTATCCACTGAGTGATCATAGAAGAGATTAGACGGACGAATCGGACATTCAGAATAGCGTTTGGATTTGTTAAGTGACTTCACTTTGTAGAATAAGTTGTTCCGTTCCTTGGTCACCAAATCAAGCTTCTTCTGAATGTCACAATTAACCCTCTTCTCTTTCATAATATCAGTCGATAACACGGCCAAATTCTTTGTGAGCTTACGTATTTCTTGCTGAAATATCTTCCTTTCAACAGAAAATTCATCTTTGACGCTTCTCGCCTGAAAGTCAGCTTTCTTTCTCTTTTCCAGCTCTTGTCTTTCTTCATCTAATTCTTTTTGAAGCTCAGATATTTTCTCTGACAATTTCCCATTTTTCGCTTCAAACTCTTTCCTTTTACCTTCAAATTCAACCCTTTTCTTTTCCAGTTTCTCCTTTTCAAGAAATAAAACTTTCTCAAAATCTAAATTTTGCGTGGAAAGTTTTCTGCATCTGAGTTCAAGAGCTTTCTTTTCTTCATTTACTTTCTTCTTTGTCTTTGAAGCTTGTTCAAGTTCAGAAACTTTCTGAGAAATAGAAAGAATTTGCTTTGCATAGCACTTTTTGTCATTTGTACGATTCGTTCTTTCCTCTTTTAGCAACTTTTCTGTGTCAGAAAGTCTCTTTGTAAGCTCTATAACCTTTCCCTTGAGTTCTTCATTTTCAGCATCTGATGATTTCTGTTCCACATCCTCTTTTTCAGCTTTCTTTTCTTCTTCCTTTCTCTTAAACGCAACTTCAGATCCAAGCATTAACTTTGATAATTCGTTCCACATCTGCATTGGGTTATTTTTGAAACATTCAACGCGTTTGTAGATGTGTTGCGGAAGTTTGTAAAGTGCGAAGATCAAGTTGGATGAAGCTTCCTTGTCGGCTTTCATTCTTTTAATTTCTTCTTCTGTATAATCTTTGTCAGTTTTGATCATTGGGCCTTCAGTGAAAGATTTTATCATATTTTCACCATTTTCTCTACTTGCAATAAAATCGATGAACGAAACTCTCCATAGTTCAAAATCAGATTCTTTGAACAGCACTGGAAGCCGCTTCATGTTTGAAAATGTAATCTGAAAAATTCGAACAACTAAAATCAGAAAAGAAATTCCAAAAATAAAATCTGAAAAACAAATTAGAAATTTGTCTTCCAAAAATTGATTCTGAAAAGTTAAGCGGATATGTTGAACTTTAATCGTCAAACCTGCAAGAAAAGAAAAAAAATTTATCAGTTACGAATAAAAGCAGGTAAAATATATCAATTATGCAAAATATTAAAACTTTGAAAAATCTCGAAATTTGACAAAGTCTGAACAGTTGTTGGCGCAAATCAGATCAGTTGACAAAGTCTGAAAATTTGTCAAATCTGAAAAGTTGTTGATACGGTTGCGCAATATTTGACAATTCGCAACAGTTGGTTGCGCAATTCTCTTAGGAATATGTAGCTTGCGAATTATTTGTCCAGTAGCTTGCGAATTCCTTCAATTAGAAGGATATGAATAGTAATAAAGCACACACTCACACACCTCTTGCTGTTGCGAAATATTTGTCCAGATACGAGACACACACAACAAGCACACATACACAGACCTTAAGCATACACACATACATCACAAACATACACACACACAGCTGAATATCTTGCGAATTCTGAACTTGAGCTGCTTGCGAATTCTTTCATTTATGGCTTGCGCAATTCTATAACAAATGGCTTGCGAAAAGTAATTAGTAGCTTGCGAATTCTGTTTCTGCAATATCACAAACTCAACAACCAAACTAAATCTCTTGAAATATGAATCAAAACAAGTCACAAACAACTTCTAATCACATATGAACAACAAGATTGGATCAAAATCCAAGATCTAAAATAATTTTCACAAGAACACATGAAGAAAACATGAAGATCAAAAAATTTCAAAACTTAGATTTTGAGATTAAAACTTGAAATCTTTGATAGAATCATGTCTAAAACTTGTTTTTGGAAACGATTTTGCACAAAAACGGATCAAAACAACAATAAATTGCAAAACCACTCTTCCAAAAATTTCACAGACAAGTTTTCTCAAGAACACAAATTTTTTCTAAATCTTCAAATTGACTCTCAAAAACTTGAAATTAATCAACCAAAATTTGAAGATTTGTTAGAAAACAAGTTTCTAACACAATGATGTAATCCAATTTCGCTGAAAATCGCTGATTCAAAATCTGAATGGTTGATTAGATGATTTTTTGACGAATTGTTCAGAATCTTGAATTTCTTCAAAATTGACCTCCAAATCTTTGAAATTAGCTCTTGATTCTTGAATAAGAATTGTTCTCCACACAAAAACGAATCCAAAGAACCAAATCACAGACGAATTCGATCAAAAATCACCAAAATTTGATAAAATCTCAAGAAAACGAGATTTTCTTGAAAAAATTCAAGAAAATCAATCAAATTTGCTTGTGAAATCACCAAATTCGTATGTTTAATCAGTAGAATTCCATCTCTCAATCTTGTTCCTGCTCTGATACCAATTGTTAAACCAAGATCTATCAAGATTAGAGAGAGAATCTAGAGAGAGAGAGTAGAGAGAGAAAGTAGATCTATTAGGGTTTGCTCTCAATATTACAAGATGCGAGTTATGCGTATTCCTCTCTGTAATGGTTGTGTCATCCCTCTATTAAACAAAGCTATATATACCTCAATACAAACTAAGGTAATAAGCTAACTTTGACTTTCTATTACACTGACTTTGACTTTATTAATCAAGATTAAATCTTGATGACATATTTGTCCTAACAGTTACGAATTATCGTAAGGGTGCCTGTGAGCGATCCTTGTGATCGTTGTGTTTCACTATTCATCTTGAGTGATGTTGTTTCACGCATACTCAAGCTTGTTTTATGATTTTGTATCTATTGCGTTTTTTTTAAAAGAGTGCAAAATGATTTTAATCGTTGTCACTATGCATGAAGGCTATGAACTCGCTAGGTCGGGAAGGGTATTACGATCGAGGTTGAGGAAAGGCTTTGGGGAGTGGAATTGTTAGTTGAATAAGATGTGGTCGAGTTATGACCTTAGTGTTTCCGTTAGAGGAAGTGGGTGAATACCGGGAGTCTTGGGCAGTAAATTCGGAATGTTGGTATGAGTGTAGTTTGAACTATTGCTTGGTTATGTGAGAATAGTTTTAATCGCGGGGAAGTTGAAATGGTCAAAGTGTTTCTGTTGGTGGAATAGTAATCAGTAGCGTTACGTTATTTGATGTAATGTTTTCGGTTTTGAGTTGGAGTACTGAGATGGTTTGGTAATTAGATCTTGCGCTAAGAAAGATCTTGTGTTGGTTTTCTCTCAAGTGAGAACGGTGGGGGTATAAGTTGGTTATAATGCGTAGGGCGAAGGGGGTTCTGTTAGGAATCCTAGATTGTCAGGAAGGAATGGAATCACCGTCATGTAGTCCATTGATGTGGAGGTTTTCGACTGCTTAGCATGTCTAAAGTTGGAGGTGTCGTCAGGAGATTAAAACCTGAGAATGAACCCGTTGGGTGTGAACGGGTGAGGTCGTTCGAATTGTGTAAATGGTATGGTATAGGAACACCTAGTGAGAGCATTGAGAGAACGAAAGATCACCAACGTGGCTGTGATGCCCTTTGAGGTTTTGATGATTAGCTTATGCGTAAGGTGTCTAGCACAGCGGATGTAAATCGCGTAGAGTTGACGAGAAACGAGAATTTGTTCGAGGAGTTGGGAGAAGTAGATCCCTACGGGAATCCTTGTCCGTCGTGAGGTGGCTGGACAATTGTATGTCGATTGGCGATGTTGAAATCAATGACTGTTCTGTTGAATGGTTGTCAGGAGGCTGGTATTGGAGAAGTAACTATGGTGTGGTGATCTTGTGAGTTTTCTTGCAAAGATGTAAGAAGTTGTTCGGAGAAAGGCGTGTATCTGGCATGACGCTGGACCACCTTGTGTGAGTGTTACAGAAGTGAGTTCCTTTGGGGTGTGATGATCCATATAAGAACGAAATGTTAGGGTAATCGAAGCGGGTGTGCTTTGAATAGTTGACCTTGACATGTGGCTCGTCTAGACCCGGGAAAGGCAAAGTCGGGAAACGTTTTTGCTTCGTCTAAAATTGTGTTATGGGTGGCATGAAGGAAGTAATATCTCCTGTGTGTGTGTAACGTCCCAAAAATTACAATGAATTTAAAATTTTAAAAATAATGCATTTCGTTACAATCAAACCATAAGTTAACAAATCCCATTACAATAAAAATAAATGTCGTTAATTAAAACCGTCAAATGAAATTTAAGCAGCGGAAAAGTTATATAATTAAATCCCCATTTAAAAAGTTAAACTTAAACAGCCTTCGCCTTGCGCCCGTGTGTACCGTCATGCCCGACTGCTACTCGCACCTGAAATCATAAGATATTGGGAAGGGGTAAGCACGAAGCTTAGTGAATTCCATCACATGCGCAGATAGGAATTATATACACATCACCCCTATCCGCACATAAGCAACAACATCACAGTTACATAAAACGAGTAAACATCTACAAGTAATTATGTATCCAACACCTCGGTCCAACCGAGCCCTCGGTCCCACCGAGTTGTAATGTAACACACTCGTCACACCGAGTTCCCACAACGTTTCCTTCCACTTCCTCAGTCCCACCGAGCCCTCGGTCCCACCGAGTTGCAATGTAACACACTCGTCACACCGAGTTCCCACAATGAATTTAAAATTGTAAAAATAATGCATTTCGTTACAATCAAACCATAAGTTAACAAATCCCATTACAATAAAAATAAATGTCGTTAATTAAAACCGTCAAATGAAATTTAAGCAGCGGAAAAGTTATATAATTAAATCCCCATTTAAAAAGTTAAACTTAAACAGCCTTCGCCTTGCGCCCGTCTGTACCGTCATGCCCGACTGCTACTCGCACCTGAAATCATAAGATATTGGGAAGGGGTAAGCACGAAACTTAGTGAATTCCATCACATGCGCAGATAGGAATTATATACACATCACCCCTATCCGCACATAAGCAACAACATCACAGTTACATAAAACGAGTAAACATCTATAAGTAATTATGTATCCAACACCTCGGTCCCACCGAGCCCTCGGTCCCACCGAGTTGTAATGTAACACACTCGTCACACCGAGTTCCCACAACGTTTCTTTCCACTTTCTCGGTCCCACCGAGCCCTCGGTCCCACCGAGTTGTAATGTAACACACTCGTCACGCCGAGTTCCCACAACGTTTCTTTCCACTTCCTCGGTCCCACCGAGGTGTAATGTAAAACATTTATACTAAGCATTTAAACCAATCAAATATTACACACCACAAACAACTAGTTCACACCACAAAGACAGTAGTACATACAAACTACTATGACATGCATACAACCCCTAACTACACAGTGAGAGAACTCACCTTAAAGAAACGCGAGTATCCGCAACCGCAATCACAAGCCGGCCAACTTCACTCACCTTCTCCCACCTAATTACGTGTTAACAAATGTCAAAGTGACGCCCCAACCCAAAACCACGACTACTAAATTATAACATACACATTCCAGCTTTTACTCTAAAAACACAGGTCTGTTCGGGACCTGTTTAACCCCTTGTAAACTGATAAATCCAGAAATATTAATCCATAATCACAAAGTCCCATGTCTTAGGGTTCCAGGGACATATCGCACGCGCTCTAACGATTTTTCTACAATTTATTATGGATTTTACAAAACCGGTTAACTGCACAGCGAAAAACAGCACCTTTCATTACAAAACAGCGGTTTGACACTAGCTACGGTCCGAACTGGTTTTTCCGCAAAACATAAGAAACTTACTAGACTCATAAAGGGAACTTTTGGCACTGGTTTCATCCCAATCCGACATTCCTAGCAGAAGTTATACTCGATACAAAAACAGGGACAGAAACTGCAGTTTCACATAAAATGACAAATAATGCTTAGTAACCCATTAAGCCATAGCTTAACCCAAACAGACCCGAATGAACCTTTGAGGATGCAAACAAATAGGGTATTCTAAGTGCAAGTAAAAACAACCCCCAAACATACAATCAACAACCACAATGAGACCCCAAAATTTTAGCGTGGAAAACCCCTCAAAATCGAGAGTAAAAACCACGGGACTACTAGAGCCGCTTCAAATCCACTACCACCAATATTAGAGAAATACAAAGTCTTCTCTAGATTATACTAGAGGCATACAAAACCATCATACACTTGGAAATAAGCACATCAAGATGTATGGAACCAAAATAGAGCAAGAATGGAGAAAAATCACCACAAAGTTACTGCTGTGCAGAACCCCACGAAACCATGACCTCCGGACCTTAAAACCACGATCCCACCGTCCAGAATGTTGATGAAGATGTCATGAAGCTGCTCACCAAAAATCACGACGATCCGACCGTTCAATCTCCGGGAAACAGAAGTTTTCTGCAGCTAGGTTTTCAAAATACGAAAATATTGAGCTCCATCCCTTTTTTCTTGTTACTCACGAACACCACACCAAAAAATGATACAAGGGTTTGGTTTGGGTTGCATGGGCCGAAACTCTCACTTTTTGGCCCCTTAACAATTTTGGTCCCTCACTACATCCTTCTCGCAAACTAACCACGTCTTGACATATTTAACTATTAGGTCCAATTCGTCTAACCCCGCTAACGGAAACCATGATAAATAAAACTTTTAAAAAAGAATTAAAACAAAGAAATTACATACCGGGATACGGGCTTTACAACTCTCCCACACTTGGATTAGACTTCGTCCTCGAAGTCTACGTCTGCAAACAGCTCTGGATAGCTTTACCACATCTCAACCTCGGGTTCCCAAGTCCACTCGGAGCCCTTTCTGTGTTGCCACTGGACTTTCCTCAACTAGAATCTAAATTTCTCACCCCGTCTAGAATTTCTCGAATACTTTTCTTACTAACAAAACTCCTTCACGGACATTGGAAATATGATCGGAAGAACACTCCAACAACTGAATTCATTCCTAGTCAAACGACTTCGGTTGCCTCCCAACCTTAGATGTTCCATACATCCCGATTCAACTTGCAAGCTCTAACCATCCTAAAGGTGCTCACCAACATACCCTACAGGATACTCGAATTCGATAATTCCTACCATTACTGCCGATTAACTTCCACGAGTTCTAATAGACTCCCAAAATTATTTCACACAGATCATCAAACCAGTAAACTTATAATCACCCACGCAGGTCATTCCACCATAACCATTCATCACAAATAAGCATCTCAGGGTTACTACTACCATCATCATAATTATTTTCAAATCGGCTACAAATCTCCGATTACACTAAAGGTGTTTGGCCTCAAGCCCAAAAGTCGACACCTAAATATACTACTTACTTCAAAACGGTTATTGCGCATTTATTCTCTTAATTACAAAGGGCATCCTTCCCTTAACCGACACTATTCGGCCTACCATATTAACACGTGTGGAATACCCAATCCTCCACCGTCTACTTATCCCACACGCTCGCTCTAGGAAGCCTAGTTACACTGTATCAAAATACTCCTTAACGCCTACCTCCCAGGTACGTCTCAAGGCCCGGCGCATCGGAACTACCTCCCTGGTAAGTGCTCAAGACTATATCTTCCTAGTGCCTACTAGAAAGTCAAGGTCATAACACAAGAATACCGGGGTCCCACCCCGAGATACCCAACCGACCATTACCAACGACTGACTGTCATGACCAATGATCCAAAGCAAACAGTCTACCAACAACATGCCTATCCCGGAATGATTCACTCACCCAAACATGTAAATACTCAACGTGCAATAAATGCAAAACTGTGCAACAAAAACAATCCAACAACAAGACTCCCCATCGAGCCATTAGAACCGTGCAATTGACCCCTGACTATCTCAAAGTCAAAACCGAGCAAAATGCTCCACGCTTGCTAGACCCATAGTCGGTCAAAACGCGTTTAAATAAAGTTTAAGCAAGCAATACTCTAAAATCAACATTAGTCCCAAACTCAACACGGGTTAAACAAAAGAGTTTTCCAAAAGGACTCACACCCTTAAAATTCTCAAAATGACACATAACACTTAAAAGCGCATTGCCCAAATGGTTTACAATATATTTTCAACGTCAAGATTTTTTTTTATTATTTTTTTTTCATTTCAAAAAGACCGTAAGCAATAAAACTACTATTACCAGGTCGGTAGTTACGCAAAAATGGACACGCTTGTCCCACATATGAAAATCATGTTGAAAACTATTTCATTGCAGCTTAGTTTACTCACAGAACGTAAAGCGAAATAAATAATTTCTTTGAAAATGAACCGTCACGGTTCTAGCATGAATTGACTCATGACATGTATTTAAAGTAACCGCTCGACCTTACACCGGGTGCGACAAAAGTGTGCACATAATTTCAAAATCAGTTCCACGACATTTGACCCCAAAATTTCTCTTTTTCAACATTCAATGTCGTGGCACAGGGTTCACCAACAAATCTTGCGCGCGCCGGCTAGTCATACAAAACGATGAAACGGTTTACAAATATATTTTTGTTAAAACACAACTGTCTCGTGTAAGTTTCAAACTTAAAGATAAAAACCAATCCATTTCCATCATTTGAAAATATCGACTAAAACCTCATTAAATCTCAAAAGGTGGGGTTCTTTAAATTGATTTCCAAGATTTCTCCAAATGGTCACATAAACAAATAAGATATGCACCTCGTGAAATTAAACCCACACGACTCAACATGCCGTAAAACAAAACTTATTTAACGAAATCACTCAAATAGCTTTATACAGACATCGTGGAATGTAACTTTCCGTCTCAACTCTAACATATGTGGAGGAGTTCCAATGTTAAAGTCACAAGCCGTAGTCACTTGCCCAACATTTTAAACACCACAAAACACGGATATCATCTTACCCGAAAGAACCGTTGGAAAAATAATGAAATGAGACAAATTCTAACAAAGTTTGCACTCCCGTGATAAAACGATTTCATACACTTTCCAAAACCATATTTCAAAATCTTGTGTGTGTGCTGAACATTTCCCAAAATTCCAAAACACCATCCATAAAATGATTTGAAACACGAGAATTTGTTAATGCAATCTATTTCAAAGTCAAACTTTGTGAATGACTTAGTCGGCATTCTACGCCTCGACTCCTACTCCTCCAAATCTCTCCGGTCCACTAACGTCATCCGGACATTTAAACCTCTTAGGCAAGTTAAGAAATTACGTCAAATAATCCCTACGATTTTTCCTCAAATCAAAGTCGGCTCTATAAGCCTATGATTCTAGCACAATCGTCCATCTTGGCCCGAAACAAACATCATCCTTATCGTCACTCCAAGTGATCATTACTAGAATCGTCCTTTTATTCCAACAATTACTAATTTTATAACCTTCGACACTACCCCATCGATCATCCCATCAAAGAAAAACAAGTACACACTTGTACTAGTAGGTTTACTATAGTCGTTCCTCCTTGCGATGGCTATTCCGGGTAGATATTACAACGAGTTATTAGCGCATAATAACTCACACTAACAACGATCACGCTCAACTCCTTGGATTCCTCGTGACTTTCCCCGACTCGAGCATTGATCCTGTGTTTCCAATAGTAGGAGCTCTACTACTACCTTCCACACCTATCATCACTCGTTCTGAGTTCCATCCGATGGGTCCAACTAGTTTCTCGCCGATAACTACACACATATGCCCGCACCGGCATATGTACACACTCTTCCTAGATCCCTAGGAATTCCACCCAACTCCACTACCCTTGCTATGACGAAATCCCCACTAGTCATGACAAGTCGCCTCGCGAATGCACAGTCGCACACAGTGTAAAAGCAGATAGACATTCGAATATAAGATTCTATCCTACAACGGTTGGACTCAAACAAGAGCTGCGCAATAGAACTAAATCCGACATTCTAAGGCTATTTGGTTCCTACCGCATACAACCTATAGTGCATTCACTTAACAACTTATCAAGGCTAGCATGAACTCCTATTAGCAAACAACAAACATGCAGTACAGTGTAATAAGCACCAAACAATCTAGCACACATACTCCTATGTTCTAGAAAGCAATCTAGCATACATACTCATATGTAAACACTCTTCCCAGCTCACTAGGAATTTCATCTCATCCCACTACCCTTGCTACAACGGAATCCCTGTTAGCCATAACGAGTTGCCTCGCGAATTCCTAGTCGCATGCAGCGTGAATCAAATAGACATTCGAATACAAAATTCTATCCTAGAACGGTTGGACTCAAACAAGAGTTGCGCAATAGAACTAAATCAAATATTCTAAGGCTATATGATTCTTACTGCATACAACCTATAGGGCCTTCACTTAACAACCTACTATAACTAGCATTGATTCCTACCAGCAAGCAGTCATCATACAGTACAGTGTAAACAACATAGGCAATCTAGCATGCATACCCTATGCCTAGAAAGCAATAAATACACTAAGTACCGTACCTTCCCAAATAGCGTTGGCTGACTGTACACACTGCGCCCTCGATCACCGTTTCCCAAACGGGTTTTCCTTTTCACTTTATTCTAAAAGATTTTAGTAAAAGAAATTGAAATTTCATAGCCGCAACTTGAGACCAAACGCACCGAGATGTGTCTGATTCACTCAAGCTGTGCTCTGATACCAAGTTGTAACGTCCCAAAAATTACAATGAATTTAAAATTTTAAAAATAATGCATTTCGTTACAATCAAACCATAAGTTAACAAATCCCATTACAATAAAAATAAATGTCGTTAATTAAAACCGTCAAATGAAATTTAAGCAGCGGAAAAGTTATATAATTAAATCCCCATTTAAAAAGTTAAACTTAAACAGCCTTCGCCTTGCGCCCGTGTGTACCGTCATGCCCGACTGCTACTCGCACCTGAAATCATAAGATATTGGGAAGGGGTAAGCACGAAGCTTAGTGAATTCCATCACATGCGCAAATAGGAATTATATACACATCACCCCTATCCGCACATAAGCAACAACATCACAGTTACATAAAACGAGTAAACATCTACAAGTAATTATGTATCCAACACCTCGGTCCAACCGAGCCCTCGGTCCCACCGAGTTGTAATGTAACACACTCGTCACACCGAGTTCCCACAACGTTTCCTTCCACTTCCTCAGTCCCACCGAGCCCTCGGTCCCACCGAGTTGTAATGTAACACACTCGTCACACCGAGTTCCCACAATGAATTTAAAATTGTAAAAATAATGCATTTCGTTACAATCAAACCATAAGTTAACAAATCCCATTACAATAAAAATAAATGTCGTTAATTAAAACCGTCAAATGAAATTTAAGCAGCGGAAAAGTTATATAATTAAATCCCCATTTAAAAAGTTAAACTTAAACAGCCTTCGCCTTGCGCCCGTGTGTACCGTCATGCCCGACTGCTACTCGCACCTGAAATCATAAGATATTGGGAAGGGGTAAGCACGAAGCTTAGTGAATTCCATCACATGCGCAGATAGGAATTATATACACATCACCCCTATCCGCACATAAGCAACAACAACACAGTTACATAAAACGAGTAAACATCTACAAGTAATTATGTATCCAACACCTCGGTCCCACCGAGCCCTCGGTCCCACCGAGTTGTAATGTAACACACTCGTCACACCGAGTTCCCACAACGTTTCTTTCCACTTTCTCGGTCCCACCGAGCCCTCGGTCCCACCGAGTTGTAATGTAACACACTCGTCATGCCGAGTTCCCACAACGTTTCTTTCCACTTCCTCGGTTCCACCGAGGTGTAATGTAAAACATTTATACTAAGCATTTAAACCAATCAAATATTACACACCACAAACATCTAGTTCACACCACAAAGACAGTAGTACATACAAACTACTATGACATGCATACAACCCCTAACTACACAGTGAGAGAACTCACCTTAAAGCAACGCGAGTATCCGCAACCGCAATCACAAGCCGGCCAACTTCACTTGTAACGTCCCGCATAACGAAACATACATATAACATACATTCCATAACATGTTTACAACAAAGTACTTCATCTTTCACATTTGGTCCCATCTAAAGTCTGAACATAAAAATTCATTACAACTTGATCCACTTTGAATTACATAGTAATAACAAAAATTATAACTACAAAAGCATCCGTAGCATCATGATGATAATCTTCTCCAAAGCTAGCCAACAAGTATTCTATTTACTTGTTCTTACTGGAATCACCACCTGGAATACATAATTTTTAAAACAGAAAATGAGGGTTAGACCTAAGGGTCTAGTGAATAAATCCCTGACATTTGTAATTCATTAAAAACTCATTTATATAAAACACTATTTATATAAATACAAATACCACACACGTAAGATAATACCAACTAACAATTATTCATCATACCTGTCTCATTCCACCTTATCCCTCCACCAATGGCCAAATCAATTGGTTGCGAGCCAATTTATCACACCGGTCCAAAGCCCGGCCACGTATTATATTTTCATATAATACTCACGTAATTATAATATCCCATTATAATCACTCACGTATGACATATTCATACACTTATCACAATTCATTATTCACATATTGTATTCCAGTAAAAATACTCTTTAAAATAAAACTCACCTGATCTTTTAAGCAAGGTCCTTCAAACTTTCTTCAAAATAGATTATCTTTTAACCCAGATCCTTAATATCTGAAACAAATTAAAGCATACATACTCTTTAACACATAAACAGGAAAACCCAACTTTTCGCAACCCACTATTACGAAAAGTTCACTTTTCGCAACCAACAGATGCGAAAACCTCACTTCTCGCAACCCACAGTTGCGAGTTCCCTACTTTTCGTAACCAACAGATACGAAAACTTAACTATGCGCTTTAGCTGCTTGCGAAAAGTGGACTTTTCGCAACCAAGGCTTGCGAATTCCTACTTTTCGCAAGACCACTGTTCATCGTCTTTTTCAGATAAGTTCAGTTCATTTTCAGGAAATCCAACTTTTCCCCAGATTGCACAAAAATGTTCTAAACCCCTTTTAACACTCTAAATTGCCACTAAAATACACAAATTCATCTAAGATTACCTAAACCCACCTCAAAATCCAAAAGAAACCTAATTCTTATAAAAGAGTGTTTGAATAAGATAATTACCTCTTTGATTTTACTGCACCAATACAAAATTCCAGCTGAAGTGTCTTTAATTCTTCTTCTTCTTCTTCTACGGTTCTTTCTCTTTCTCTCTCTCAGCCGTGAACAATTTCACACACACACATACACTATTTGGGTTCTACTTTACTGTTTCAATTTGAGATATTTCTTCTATTTAGTATACTGAGTCGGTTTGTGTCTTGAAGGTTTGGGTAAAATACCCAACTAACCCTAAACTTGCTTTACTTGACAAATCACACCCTTAAGCTTCTATTATAAAATAAAAACTTATCCCTAAATTTCTTAATTCCACAAAATACGAAAATCAAGACTCATAAATTCCAATTTTAAATTAGATAAAATACCTGGTTATTACAACACTCACCTTCTCCCACCTAATTACGTGTTAACAAATGTCAAAGTGACGCCCCAACCCAAAACCACGACTACTAAATTATAACATACACATTCCAGCTTTTACTCTAAAAACACAGGTCTGTTCGGGACCTGTTTAACCCCTTGTAAACTGATAAATCCAGAAATATTAATCCATAATCACAAAGTCCCATGTCTTAGGGTTCCAGGGACATATCGCACGCGCTCTAACGATTTTCTACAATTTATTATGGATTTTACAAAACCGGTTAACTGCACAGCGAAAAACAGCACCTTTCATTACAAAACAGCGGTTTGACACTAGCTACGGTCCGAACTGGTTTTTCCGCAAAACATAAGAAACTTACTAGACTCACAAAGGGAACTTTTGGCACTGGTCGTAGTAGGATATGGCACCGAAGTAGGGAGGGAAAGATTTAAGTTACTCACATTTGGAATCTTCCCTTTCGTTGCCATTTCTTTGAACACCTTGTCGGTAGGATTCTTGACTATGGGAAGACGGATTTCTTCTTTCATCGATTGAAGTTTCGCCCTTTCATCGGAGGAAAGGATGATGTTGTGTTTTCTTTTGATCTCCTTCATCCTTTCCATCAAACCTTCAATGCATTTGATAAAAGTGTCTTTCTTCGGGTTTGCACTTTTGACTAGATGTTTAGAGATCTCATACCATTCGGTGAGGCCGAGATTTTTGAGATGAGCATCTGTTAAACTTTTCAGCGAACCATCATCTCTGTTGATGATCAGCCTGATATCCTTCGGGTTGACTTTGGAAGTAGCAATTTTAACATTTGAGATTTGGGCTCTGCTACTTCGGTGGTGCATGGTCTTCTTATACCAACTTATTTCATCATTCTTTTCTTCTTCAATGGCACTCAGTACCGATTTCTGGATTTCGATGGCATCGGTGGATTTTGCTTTAGCGGCTTCTTCTTCGGCAGCTTTCAGAGAGAGGGCTTTAGATTTATTAAAGCAATTTGAGCAAGTTTAGCTTCCTCAAGTTCCTGAGGAGAAAGGCCGAGATCGGTGGTGGTGGCTTGGGATGGAGGTTTGAGTTTAAGATTTTCAGCACCTTCAGGTCGGGCCCCATACTTAGCCAAATCCTTCTTCTTCTTTTCTTAAATTGCCAATTCTTTGGCCGAAATGACTTCCTTGCCTTTGACTTTGGGAGCTTTGCTAGATTGCTCCCCCTCAGTTGATGCATTTGGTTCCACTGCCGATGAAGACTGGATTGGTGTAGAGATTGATTCGGTGGAACCTGTATGTTTCGGTGGAGAGAAGGTTTTCGGTGGTGAGGAGGTTTTCGGTGGAGGCTTGTTGCTGATAGATTTCTTGAGAGAGGGTAGTTTTGGTGGAGCAATGGTTTCCTCCCCCTCAGCAGCAGCCGGAACCTTAAAACCTAACTGTGTAAACACACTGTCAAACTTTGAGTGAAGAAAAGCCAAGCTTGTAGTGGTGGCATCAGGGATCAGGGAGAAATCACCCAAGTCCATTTCCCATTGGGATTTCTCTTGCAAGTGGTCGGTGGTAGAAGCATTGGTTAAGGACTCCACTTTGGTAGATAAGGAAACAATTTCATTATGCATGGGCCGAAGAGCATCGGCAAGGGCAACAGCAAGTATCTGCGGTAACTGGGATTCAAGAACTGAGATTCTGGAGTTGGCCTGTGAAATCATGGAAACTGTGGATTGTAGAAATGCAGAGTGTCGCCCAATGCTTGTAGTAGAGTGACCACCGATTTCTGGGAAAGAGTATTGTAGGCGTAGTGGATCTATTTCCGTGGTGAGAGTGGGAAGGTAAGTTGACAACTCATCGGAATAGAGAATTCTTGGTTGTGGGGTAGGTGATCGGTGTGGAGTAGGCGATCGGTGTGGAGTAGGAGACCGCCGGGGAGATACTTGATCTTTCGGGGAGGGAGACTCGGTGGGATTTTCCTCGGTGGACGGGATGGTTCGGGGAGAACCAGTATCCTCCAAAAGAAAATCAAAGAAATCACTTGGGGGGGGGGGGGGGGATTTAATGGGGGGGAACCCTGATTGGGTGGTGCATCTTCTTCAATCATAAACTGATTGGGTGAAAGGCCGTGAAGTCACAAATCAATTCCTTCGGGGGGAGAGACCCCGAAGTCATCTCTTTTACCCGAAGAGGTGGGTGAAGAGGCAAAAGATGGGAGCTCCATTTCTACAACTGTGGTCTTTTGAGAGACCGCAGAGGAGTCGGCTGTGGGTTTAACAAAGTCCCGAGGATGGGATTGTTCGGTGAAAGGTACCCGAGATCTTTTTAGAGAAGACTTCGGGGGGGATGACGAGTGCCTCCGCTTAGAAGGTTTGCGGTTCGGGGAACCCACCGATGGTTTTATCGGTGATGTAGTCCTAAAATCGGTGGCGGAGGTGTCGGGGGGCCCGTGATTTTTTCTTTAGTGCGTCCCCCGACTTAACTCGGGATTTGGGAGAAGGGGCCACTACAGTTGGAGTGATCTCAGAAATTTACGGGTGTTTAAATCCTGGAATTTCGGTATCACCCCAATGTAGATCGAGAGAGTGAGCGAGAGAAATCATACCTTGTCGTAGAGAGCGATCGGTGGCGAGAGGTCCGACATTTAAAGTTTTGAGACCAACGACCGGGGAAGACCAATCATAAGTGAATCGGGGCGATTGAGATTTTCGATCGGTCTCCAACTCCTTGTTAAGTTTGTGCTGAATGATCATCGAGATGAAACGCGGATAGGCAACATGGCATTTCTTGGGGTGCTTAATCACTTCGACGAGTTCAGTAAAGAAGTATTGAGCAAAGTCGACTTGTCTTTGAAAGATGAGGGCATGGGCGAGCTTTGTGATGTATGACGGGGATTGATCGTGCCCACTGGTTTTACGAGAGAGGTAGTGAATGATATGGGCAAAGAAGAAATTCCACACTCCTCCCATGTTGCTGCGAAGGAGAGTACCGGGACCTTTGGAGCTTTTGGATGAATCGTCAAGAACGTAACCAATCGTTTTAACAACATCTTCATGTATGGTGTCCATATATATGTCATCATATTGAGAAAAGGATTGGATCTTGAGAGCTTGGCGAACATCATCGACCCCAAAAGTAAGGTCGTGATCACCTTCGTCGTCAGTGAGAATGGAGGCATGTATAGCTTCGTTTGACGGGTCGTAAACACAAGTTAACCAAAACTTCCCAATGAGCATTTTGCTCATCCTTGGGTTGTGGGTAAAAGCCGGGAGGAGAGGGGATCGAGAGAGAAATTTAGTTACCGTAGAGAACTCGGGATGAGATGGATCAGATTCGAAACGAGCAACGTGATTGCATAAGTTGAACTTGAGATCTTCAAATCGTGTGGGCACTGTTGTTCTTGAAGATGCCATCGTGAGTGATTGAGAGAAAAGAGATGGGGAGGTTTAGAGAGTTGCAGGTTTGTGAAAGGAAAATGGAAGTGAGGGAGAAGGGTATTTATAGAGTGGAAATAGAGAGGTTTAGGGTTTCAAAAAGAGAGGGAACGGTTAAAAAATGAATAAAGTAATATGGAAATGGTAATGATGAGGTTGGAATGGGAAACGTCACACATCATCCTGACACTAGGGTTTTTAGCATAGAAAATCGCACTTGATAAGCATAAAGGAAATCGGTAAGATTTCGGTGGAATCTGTACCGATCTGCCACCGAAGAGAATTTGTGGAAGCAACGAGATTTGAGGTGTCGGTGTAAATGCTTTCGGTGTGGGATTGCTTTGGGATAGAGTGATACCAAATGTTGTTGAGAGCATACCACCGATATGAGAAATAATTCGGTGAAGGAAAGAGAATCGGTGGTGAGGATCAAACTTTTCGGTGAGCTATTTCGGTAGAGAAAGTGCTACCGACAAGATGACAAATTTCGGTGAAGAAGGAAACAGAAGAAATTATCCACCGATGTGAGATCGGTGGAGATTTGGGTGAGAATAGAAGATTGTCCACCGATGTGAGATCGGTGGAGAATAAAACACTCATTTAGTCTTGTAGGTTGCACATTCCAAGTTCACTTATTAGAAAGTTGAACCTGGTTTCATCAAGGGGTTTTCTGAATAAATCAACAAGTTGCAAATCGGTGGGAATGAAATGCAGTTCAATGTTACCTTTGGAAATGTGGTCCCTGATGAGGTGATACCTAATGTCTATGTGTTTGGATCTGGAGTGAAGAACAGGGTTGTTTGCAATAGCTATTGCACTGGAATTGTCACACAGAATGGGAACTTTTGAAAAGAATTGATTGTAGTCCCTTAGTTGATTTTTCATCCACAGGATCTGGGCACTGCAGCTTCCAGCAGCAATATATTCAGCCTCAGCAGTTGATGTTGAGACTGAATTCTGTTTCTTGCTGGACCAGCTTACTAATTTTCCACCAAGAAGTTGGCAGCTACCTGTGGTACTTTTTCTATCAATCTGAGAACATGCAAAGTCTGAATCTGAGTACCCAATTAGTTCAAAACCGGAGTCTTTGGGATACCAAAGACCCAGGTGTAGAGTACCCTTTAGATACCGAAAAATCCGTTTTACAACCTTCAAATGTGATACTTTTGGATTGGCTTGATAACGGGCACATAGACAAGTAGCAAACATAATATCCGGTCTGCTAGCAGTTAAGTACATAAGAGAACCAATCATTCCTCGATAAAGAGTAACGTCCACAGATTCACCGTTAGGATCAGCATTGAGTTTCAAAGGTGGTGCCATGGGAGTTTTCATAGGAGAGCTATCTGAAAAGTTAAATTTCTTCAGAAGGTCACGAATGTATTTACTTTGGTTTATAAATATCCCTTCTGAAGATTGTTTGACCTGAAGGCTCAAAAAGAATGTAAGCTCTCCCATCATGCTCATCTCATATTCACTCATCATGAGAGAAGCAAATTCATCACAAAGTGATTCATCAGTGGCACCAAAGATGATGTCATCAACATAGATTTGGACAAGAATAATATTACCTGAGGTTTCCTTGATGAAGAGAGTGTTGTCAATTTTACCTCTGGAATATCCATTCTTTACAAGAAAGTTGGCAAGAGTGTCATACCAAGCACGTGGAGCTTGCTTGAGACCATAAAGAGCTTTGTCTAGTCTGTACACATAGTCTGGATGAGTTGGGTCTTCAAAGCCAGGAGGTTGTTTCACATAGACTTCCTCTGCAAGTTCCCCATTGAGGAAGGCACTTTTGACATCCATTTGAAAGACTCTGAAGTTTCGGTAGGCAGCATGAGCTAGAAAGATTCTTATTGCTTCAAGTCTTGCAACAGGGGCAAAAGTATCATCATAATCAATGCCTTCTTCCTGTCTGTATCCTTGAGCAACCAATCTTGCCTTGTTTCTGATAATTGTACCGTCTTCATCCATTTTGTTTCTGAAGACCCATTTGGTTCCAATGATTGTCTTCTTTCGGGGTTTGGGAACCAATCTCCAAACTTTGTTTCTCTCAAATTGAGAAAGCTCTTCTTGCATGGCAGTGATCCAACAGGGATCTGAGAGAGCTTCATCAATCTTTTTGGGTTCAATAAGAGAGAGAAAATTTACATAGAGACAAATATTTCCAACTCCTCTACGTGTTTGAACACCTGCTTGTTGATCACCGATGATTTGATCAATGGGATGATATTTGGTCCATTTTGTGGCTGGGGGCAAAGGTGATGGATTATTTTGAGTGAGATGAATCGAAGTAGTGGGATCGGTGGTTCGGTGGAGGGCTGGATTTTCGGTGGAAGGAGTAGGACCGGTAAAGGGAATTTCGGTGGGAAAGAGCATATCGGTGGGATGGTCAAATTCGGTGGGAGTTATGAATGGTGACCCAGCCTGATTACTTGATGGGGAAGGATTCGAGGGAATGGAAGATGCATCGGTGGAGTTGACTATGGGAACATCACCTATGCATGAGGAGATCCATCTGTGCAAATCGTCATCATCATTTGAAAGAGATGATGATCTTAGATCATCAAATTTGACATGAATGGACTCATCAATGCATTTTCTCCTGAGATTGTACACACGATATGCTTTGGAAGATAAGGAGTATCCAACAAAGATTCCCTCATCAGCTTTGGGATCAAACTTCCCAAGATTGTCACGATCATTTAGGATAAAACACACACAACCAAAGACATGAAGAAAGCCAATATTTGGTTTTCTGCCATGGAAAACTTCATAGGGGGTTTTATCATGTCTTTTGGATAACACCGAACTATTTTGGGTAAAGCAGGCAGTATTAACAGCTTCAGCCCAAAAGTAGGTAGGAAGGTTTGATTCACTTAGCATGGATCTAGCAGCTTCACACAGAGTTCTGTTTTTCCTTTCTACCACTCCATTTTGCTGAGGAGTCCGGACTGCAGAGAAGTTTTGAGAAATTCCTTTCTCAGTGAAGAAGATTTCAAGAGCACTGTTTCTGAATTCAGTGCCATTATCACTTCTTACGGAACGAACAAGTTGACCATTCAGAACTTCATTTTTCTTGACAAAGTTGATGATTTCTTCAGTTGCATCACTTTTATACCTGAGAAAAGAGACCCAAGTATATCTAATAAATTCATCAACAATAACAAGAATGTACCTTTTGCCACCAAGACTGGGAGTGCTGACTGGTCCACATAGATCCATGTGCAGCATCTGAAGAGGAAGAGTAACGGAAGAGCATTGCTTGGTCTTGAAAGAAGTTTTGGTAAGCTTCCCTTTTTCACAAGCATCACATAGCTTCTCCTTGACAAAATTCAACTTTGGCATACCCGTCACCAGCTCTTTGTTGGAGATTTTATGAAGGGTTTTGAAATTTAGATGAGAAAGACGTTTATGCCACAACCAGTTCCTTTTGGATGTGTCATCTGACACAAAGCAAATATTGGAAGAATTGTTTCTTTGTCCCATATCTATGACATAAACATTTTACATCCTTTTTCCAGATAACACCACTTTGAAGTTCTTGTCCACAACAGTACAGATACAAAGTTCAAAGATAACTTTATATCCAAGATCACACAGTTGGCTAATGCTTAGAAGATTATGCATGAGGCCTTCAACAAATGCCACTTTATTGAATGTGACAGATCCATTAGTGAGAGTTCCATAACCTTTAGTGTAGCCTTTAGCATTATCTCCAAAAGTTACAGATGGACCTTTTCCAGACACATAGTTAACTAGTAGAGATTTATTTCCTGTCATGTGACGTGAGCACCCACTATCCAGATACCATATTTGATGGTGCTCAAAAACCTGAGCATATGATGTCGAGCACCCAGACGACACAAGAGCCATTGGAGAGGTTGCTTTTTCTGAATCTTCCACATCTTCTGAGATGGCCATAAAGCATTTGTTGGGAGAGTTGTTGTCACTGTCAGAGGTCTCTTCTTCCCAATCATGAATTTCGGCCATGAGACCCTTTCCTTTTCTAAGGAGACCCTCATTTCTCTCCTTTTCTTTCTTGTACTTGGCTTTGTATTTCTCAGCCCTTTCTTGATGATCTTTGGTTGAAGATTGAGTTTCTTTCTTGGCAAGGTTTGATTTGAAAAAGATATTTTTGGGTTTTTCATAATTTGAGGAAAACTTGTTTGAAGAAGAATATCTGGAGTTTATCACACGCTTACTTCTGCACTCAGCTGCAAAGTGACCTTTCTTTCCACAATTAAAACATTCTTCATTTGTCTTATCAGTTGAGGAAACTTTTGTAGAAGAGAAGGGTTTTCTGAAAGATTTGGATTTGTTCGAAAAACGAGATCTGTTTTTAAAACCAGCTAACATAGCAATTTCATCAGACAACTGCTTAACCAAGATTTCTTCACCTTCATCATCGGCATCACTTAGATATGCCTCCGATTGGTGAGAGGAGTTTCTTTGGGTTTCATTGTCAGAATCTGATGAAGGATAGGTGATTCTTGGAACATTTTGAGATTTTTTGGAGTTTTCACTGACAAGAGCAATAGAGGTGCCCTTTATTTCTTTGATGAAAGATTTCCTTTGTAACTTGGTTTGTTCAAAGTTGAAAAGAGTTCCATATAAGACAGTTAGAGGCATGTACTCAAGGTCCTTGGAAGTTTTGATACAGGTGCATATGTTCTCCCAGAAATCAGGGAGACAATCCATGAACTTGTTTAGAACTTCCTCGTTATCATAGATTCTGCCCAGTAACTTCATATCATTTAGAAGAGAGTTAAAACGATTATAGTAGCTAGGAAGAGATTCACCCTTTTCATGAGTGAAGAGTTCATATTTTCTTATGAGAGAAATCTTTTTGCATTTCTTCACTTCCTCTGTACCTTCGTACAGAACACACAGTGTGGTCCACATCTCTTTAGCAGTTTCAAAGTTAACAAGAGAATGATAGACTTCATCAGGAAGTGAGAGAGCAATGATAGATCTAAGTTTTGAATCAAGAGTAACTAGACGTTTTTCTTCATCAGTATATTCCTTAGGATTTTTTAGAATATAACGTCCAGTACCCTTTGCTTTCTCTTTGTCGGAAGGCTCAAAAGTGTCGGAGTCACTAGAGTCCTCCTTGTCAGCTGTTTCCTTACCAAGCCTCTGCGTTTCATAGCGAGCCCAGACTCGAGGGATAATGGGTCCCTCTTTGAGAATGGTTGGATATCTAGTATCCACTCCTTCCATGAATAGCATCATACGGCTTTTCCAAAGAGAAAAGTTGTTGGGGTTAAACTTAGGAGGTTTGTTAATGGAACCATTTTCAGAAAAGTTGTTTTGAAAAGCATTTTCAATAGTTGAAGAAGAGGGGGCAGCCATTGCAGATCAAGTTTATGAGTTAAACTTTCTGCTCTGATACCACTTGTTAGTCCCAGATGGCTATAACAAGTATTGTAGAAGGGGGGGGGGTAATACCCCGGGTAAGTCCGTTAGATAATTTACCTATCCGTCAGACTTATTTAACTATATGAGGAAAGTTAGAACAAGTTTGGATAAAATCATGGGTTAAAAGGGTATGTTAGCCATTAGTTAATAATTGAGGGTTCAATTGGTAAATTAGGTTAAGATATTATCAATTCTAGGTATCAGATTATCATTATCCAGAAATAGAAAGAGTGTGTGTGTGCGGGAGTCCTGAAGGCGAAAGGGGAAACGTACGGCTATCGCATCAATCGTTTGGGTTAGAAGCAATTTGGAGGTAAGTTCCTTTACATTTTGTGGTTATAATCAGTAGTATTAGACTTCTAACGGATTAGAATGTTTAAATTGAAGTTATATAGGTTTAATTTGAATCTGGGTATTTTGGGAAACCAACTGTGTTCTTGAGACTCCCGGTAGTATCAACTCCCGGTGATGTCAACTTCCGGTGGAGTCCCGGTAATATGGACTCCCGGTAGTGTGGAATCCCGGTAGTGTGAATTCCCGGTAGAGTTGACTCCCGGTATAACAACTTCCGGTAGTGTAGACTTCCGGTAGTGTAGACTTCCGGTATAGGAACTCCCGGTACTCTGGGAAATCCCGGTAGTGTTGTCTCCCGGTACTCTGGGTAGTCCCGGTACCTTGTTATGTTTTGTTGTTAAGTTAGAAGGGTAAGAGTATAAGTGAAACATTGGAGGGCCGGAACTTAGTAGGCTTTATGTGTTTGGCTAGTAAAGCGATATATGAATCTTAATTGGTTTCAGATTCTGTGGAGTCAAGGTGAAGGATAGGATCTTTTTGAAAGGAACTTGCAAGTGTTTTTGGATAAGCGATCGAGGTGAGTTTTACTTTAAAACGTTTTTAACTGGAATACATATATGTGTTTATATATGTGTGAGTATGTGTGAAATATATATATATGTTTATGTATATAAGACGGATACGTGTCAAGGTGTGATTATATGTTTATGTTAAAAGGATATATGTATATTTATATATATATATGGCTGGAAAAATGATAAAAGGTTTATAAATGACAATATGATATATTGAGATATGTATTGTGTTTATATTACACGAAACGAGTATAGGTGAGCCGAATTATTATTCGGCGGGGCTGTATGGAACTACAGCGGGGCTGCATGTAATTGCAGTGGAGCTGTAGGTAATTGCAGCGGGGCTGTATGTAATTACAGTGGAGTCGACTGTATTAAGAAAAATATGAAAATAGAATTTTGGTTTAAATCTTAGATTTTATGGTCTTGTTGGATGGGGAATTCGAATACGAGTCCAACGGTTCTTTCCGGAGCGAAAACGGAGCTATAACGAAGAAGTTATGGCCAAAACAGTGTTTAAGAAGAAACCGAACGAACAGTGGCCCGCGCCGATCTCGGCGTCGATGAACCCACGCAGAGATCCGCGCGGAGCACTGGATCAGCTTAAAACACGAAATTCACACCCCAAACTTCATTTCTTCATATCTCTCTCATTTCACCTCCGTTTTTGGCGATTCAAAGTGCCATGGTTTCGGTTTTTAGAGCTTTTCAAGGATAAAGTGTTAGCTTTGGTGTCAGATCGGTTTGAATGATGGAATAGGCACAGTGGCGGATCCATGATTTTTGTATAGTGGGTCACTTTTAAGGTAGGTTAAAGTCGTTCGATGTGTTTTAGCCTAATTCTACGGTTTCAAGAGCTTTTTGAAGTTTTTCGGTTGATTTCGAGAGATTTTAAAGTTTTTTTTGTCGATTTCGAGGGACTTTTTTGTTTTTTTGGTTAATTTCAGAAGACTTTTTTTTGTTTTTTGATTGATTTTGAAGTACTCTCTTTGGTTTTTTAGCTAGTGGGGGGACATGTAAAAAATCACCGGGGGGAAACCATGCTATAACGCTAAAAAAATAATTGTTTTTACACTAACAAAATCACATTTTTTTATTTTAGTGGGGGGATGGGACCCCCCCCCCCCTTTTTGCAGCTGCATCCGCCACTGGCTATGCACTAATCTTGTGGAGAGATAAGATTTTAGATGATATGTTACTAGTGTTTTCAGATTGCTTGAAATAGTGTCTGTTAGTCCCAGATGGCTATAACAAGTATTGTAGAAGGGGGGGGGGGGGGGGGTTGAATACAATACACAAAATTTTCACAATTTTAATTCTATTATTGAAAAACTTTCAACAAGAATTACACATAGAAAACTTAAGACTGTTGCAGAAAAGAACAGATAAACTATTCTAACAATCTTGCACAAAGTATACTAACAACAACAACTAAGAACACTTAGAACAAAGCTATCAAGTTTTGGAGCTGTATGGAAATTTCTTGCACTGAGAGAGATATCCAGAAAGCGTGATTTGCATGGAGGAGTCTTCTTCCTTTTATAGTGAAGGTAAGGTACTGAGCATTAAATGTTTAGTACGAATATCCTTCAGTTACTTGTAACATACCAAAGGACTTCTGAAAAGTACCAGTGGACTTCTAAAAAGCTGATAAGTCACCATCACCTTTTTCTTGAAACAAGGAATAGAAGCCATGCTGAAAGGACATCTTCCAAAAAGATAATAAGACAAAAGGTTACTTTTGCCTGTAAGCAGATTTTGTCCCGAAGTAAATGGTCTTCTTGATGAGTACTCCAAGACAATATCACCGAAGGAATTCCACCGATAATATTGTCAAGGTTTTAAGTACCATCTGTAAGGAGAACCATTTTCACAAAGATCCCACCGAATAAAGAATCTCATTGGTGCAAATTCGGTGAACGATATCCACCGATTTTTGATGTCTTCATCGGTGGAGAGGAGGTCCACCGAATTGTGAGGACAAGTTCGGTGGTACGATGTTCACCGATTTTTGATGTCTTCATCGGTGGAGAGGAGATCCACCGAATTGTGAGGACAAGTTCGGTGGAACGATGTTCACCGATTTTTGATGTCTTCATCGGTGGAGAGGAGGTCCACCGAATTGTGAGGACAAATTCGGTGGACAATGACTTGTTGTGTTTGTTGAGAAGAATCTTCTATTTTCCACAAGTAGAGAGTCTTCAAGCTTGGTTTCGGTTGATCTTCGACTTCACCGAACAATTGCTATTTTGTACAAGTCATTCAAAGAACCAAACTAAAATATTATAAGTAGGATTTTAGGGAAAACATCGGTGAGTCAATTTCAAATCTTTGGTGACCCAACAGTGTCTCGTGCATTTTGGACTTGTAATCTCTCGAAGTTATAACCAGATAAACTTTAAAAATCTCGGAATGGTAAAGTTAGGCTAAAAACACATCGGGCGATTTTACGGGTCTTTAATCTACTTTAAACGTGCCCTCAATAGGCAAAAATCCTGGATCCGCAATTTTTTAGGCAAAAGAGGGATCAAAATAAAGACATTCTAGAAGCTAAAATATATGAAGAATCCCTGGAAATATTGGCAAAAATGGGTGAATAGTGTTTGGTCTTTGCCTAGTGGATTTTGTGAGGAAACTCCATTGATTCTCAACCTTTTGGGGACTATTTAAAGAGGCTTGGGGCATCCTTGAAATCCATTCTACAATCAAGTTTCAGATTTCATCTCCATGTTTGCTCCTGTAATAACCGGGTTTGTTTTGTAAATAGAGCAAATTTGGTGTGTGTGGTTTGAAGATTTGAAACTGTGGTGGCAATTGTGAGAATAAGAGAAATAGGGTTAAAATCCCTAACATCCCCCATTTCATTCATCAGTGTTGTGCGGCTTATGTGTGTGCGAAGAGTGTGTGGGGCGAATTGCATAATCTTTAAGAGGAGCTTTGATTCAGGAGACGAGATTTGGAGGAAACATCAACCCCATTAAGGTAACTTCGTTTCCCCTTATCTATTTTGGATTTTGAGGTTGGGGACTGGTTGGCGCCTCATGAGGATTGATGGATATATCTTTTGCCTGAAACGACAGTCAAACAGCAGTTGGAGAGACGTCGGCGACTATGACCGGCGACCATGCCCGGGGCATAGTCGCATGGTCACAGTCGCGGTTAGGGGACGAAACGCAAAAACAAACAGAAGGTAGGTGTGTGATCGCGACATTGCCTCGCGACAATGCCCATGGCAAAGTCGCGAGGGCATAGTCGCTATAAGGGGTTCAGATCACCGAAACAAGCAGAATGTGGGCTTGAGATCGCGACATTGCCTCGCGACAATGCCCATGGCAAAGTCGCGAGGGCATATTCGCGGTGAAGGTGACGGGTTCTGTTTGAATACCCGATTTTTGGAGAGTTCAGCTTCATTTCTCTTATTTCAACAGCAAGATCGATTCCTCTCTCTGTCTAGGCGATTTTCCTCTCCCAAAACCCTTTCCTTCTTCACTTCAAAGCTAGGGTTTAAATGAGGCTTTCATCTTGCAACCAAGCTACCATTAAAGAGCATTGTTAAAGATTTCTAGCAAGATACTTGTGTTCCTTATCACCTCCATTTTCTAGGGTTTCTCCAACCCTCTCCCATATCCTTCAAGAAATGGAGTTTGAAGTTCTTCTTGGTAAACCTAGAAGGGTTTTGTTGGTGGATTCAAGTTGTGGTCGAGGTAACCTTCTATTTTCTTTACCTACGGAAATTAGGGTTTTGGTATATGTTGAGTTGTTGATGAAAATGCTTAGGGAAATGAAGTTGTATGGTTAGATATGATTATTGATGGGTGGAAATTTATGGATCTAGGTTTTGGAAGATTTGAGCTTGAAGATTCGGGTCTCTTCAAAGGAGCTTACTGAATTTGGGTTGTTACAAATGGTATCAGAGCCATAGTTTAAGGGATTTAGGTGACCGGATGGGCCTAAACTTAAATTGGGGTGTAGAGTGAGACACAACTGAGATATAGGAAGCCATTAGGAATGATCGTAATCATAGGATATCTTGACAATGGTAGTGAGAACCCTCATGTAAGGTAAATTCAAGTAGCATCTGGCCAATGCTATTATGAATTTACAGGTGCATGGGCGTAATCAATCGCTATTGTCGGGATGAGTGGTGAGTGTGGCAGTATGTAGAAGGTTCTAACCTTGTATATGATAGCAAAGAGTTGATGTGTCATGAGAGACCCTCTATCGAAAACACCCTGACGCTGAATCGCTAGGTTTTCGGCTACCATTTTGTATTTATCGGCGTTACTCCGGTGAACGTTTTTTCAGTCCAAGTTTCTTCGTTGATATCTGAGAGCATTCGCAATGTCGGTAAGTGTTCATCGTACCTGTTGATGCGTTGTTATTACGATAATGCCACTGCCTCAATTTTTGTGATTCATAATTTTATGGAATACGTATAGATCTGTTTAAGTTTAACAAGTTTTTCTCGAAGCATGTGAAACCCTACAGATTAGTCGACTTAAGTCAAGATTGTTGAGAGCTTGAAATTGGTGATGATTAAAGAGCTACTGTCTTCATAAGAAAACTGTGCATATTTAAAATTTTAAGTGTTTGATGGTGAACACAACTTGACCCATTGAAACGATAGAACCTGAAACTTAGTTAAAGCAGATAGCATTGGTATTTACAACTAAATCTTTTGGGAAAATACAATAATAGTAAATCTCTTTCACTACCCGAAGCATCTATCATCTATGTAGTATATGAACTATATACCTTTTTATTTTTTCTGTCTATAAATTGTTTATATACCCAAGAAAACTTCAGTGGGTTGCCACCTGGATAGCACGCTTGGTCCATAAACGAATTCGGTGATCTTACTTGAGGTGCAACAAGTACTGGGAAAGTATTTAATCCAATCAAGCAGCAACTATCAGATGAAAAGGTCATTTCCTTTTCAGTTTTCTGCATATCCTTAATCGTTTAAATTTTCATATGGTTCTTATGAGCTAACTGTGGTTCTTATGAGCTAACCATGGTTCCTTAGAAAAAGAATGGTATTTTTTTTGGAAGGGTGTCGTAGGCTATGTCCAGACTAATTTCTTGGCAAATTATGACTGTAAGACATCAACCCTCAGTGGCCACAATTGTTGCGTACACCTGGATTAGAACCCTGGGCAGATGGGATATTCCACCACATCCCCTATCCCCTAGGGCCTTCACCAGTACACCACAACCCTTGTGGTTAAAAGAATGGTATTATTAACAGGCAGCATGCAATGTATTTTGCCTTGGTTCCTATCTTGTTACAAAAATCCGATTCATCACTTCAGATACCTTAAGGGGACCAAAAATCTTGGGCTCTGGTATCCGAAGAACTCTGGCTTTGATCTTAAGGCATACACAAATTCCGATTATGGAGGATGCAAACTAGACCGAAAGAGTACCTCTGGGAGTTGTCAATTCCTAGGTGGTAAACTAGTCAGCTGGACGTCAAAGAAGCAAAACTGTGTGTCGACATCTACAGCAGAGGCTGAATACGTTGCTGCTGCTAGCTGTTGCTCCCAAGTTCTGTGGATGAAAACTCAGCTAAAGGACTACGGTCACATTATCTACAAGATACCCATCCTCCGTGACTCAAAAAGTGCCATAGCTATCTCTGCCAATCCAGTACAACACTAAAAAACAAAGCATATCGATATCCGTTACCACTTTCTGAAGCATCATGTTGAACATGGAACAATTGAGATGTACTTCGTGAGCACTGAATGTCAGCTTGCAGACTTATTTACCAAAGCACTCGATGAGAAAAGGTTCCTTTTCTTGGTAAGTAAGTTGGGTATGATAAACATGAGTTGAAAACCTCTGTAAGTGATGCTTGATCCTCTTGTATATATGTATATATTTAAATACCTCTGTATGTAAATTCTATTAATCACCAAAAGTTCTGAACCCGACAGAGCTTATGTGGGATGGCTCAGAACCTTTGCCGATACCCACAGAACCTCTGGTGAGTTTGACCTATGCTTTATGCATTGCTTATCTATCTTGATCCAAGCATAGGTCAAGGGGGAGCAGAAGGAGACCTTGAATTAGTCTACAGAAGTTGCTAATTCAAGGGGGAGCCAAAGAAGAGGAGTGGTCAACTAAATTCACAGAAGTCAGGTAGTTCACTGAGCAAAGGTAAGTCAAATGAAGAATGTCTCGCACAAAACCATTTTCTAAAACAGTTTTTCCGGACACCAAATTTTAAATATGTCCTAAAAACAGTGTTTAAGACAGCGAAAAACTTGGATGATCAAAAAGTTTGATGAATCTTAAGTTATAAGAAATTTTCAGTCATAGAGCATCTGCTAGATCTGACAGAGCTTCAAAGCCTCTGTGGATGAAAATTTTGTACTAAAGATTCTATCGATCCTCTCCAATGAATTTTCAAACGTTTTTGGTAAAGGTGCTAGCGAAAGAGGAAATAAAAGGCAAGGTTCAGATCATAGAGCTCATTCCACTACAGAGCCTCTGTTGATTCTGACACTTGACTCTTTTTCAAACGTATATGCTACCCCCGTTCACTCTGCTCAACCCGTTGAAACTTCAACAAGACCCGAGACCACAACTGCCGACATTCCGACATCTCCTCTGCAACCGACAGCTTTTGATCTTCCTCCTCTTCAACCGCAACAAATCCGTTGGGAGAAGATCACTATATTTATTCCTCACCTGGAGGAATCTCTGAAGAAGCTGTTCGTCCACAAGCTTCGCCCAATCGAGCCGACCTTTTACCTTGGTATCTACAGTTCCAACCCAGAATACCAACGCCGGTACGTAAGCGCAATGAAGCGGTGTCTGCCAGTAAGCCAAGTCCGAACAAAGCACAGAATCATCGAAGTGCTCAACATTCAAACCAGAACAATTCTGAAAGTTATGTTTCCCATCTTCACTGTCCGACGCGAAGACGGAAATGAATGGCGATTCTCTGAAGCCGACTTTCAGCACCTCCAACCGTTCGACTTTCTGGTAATACTAAAAGACCTCCGTAAAAGATCTATCCGACCGCTTCATGTAACAAAGGCACTCGAAGCTGTTCGTCGATTCCTAGTCCGTTCAATCATGATGTCTTATCTCACGGACTTCCAAATGGCAATCGAGAACAGAGCGAAAAAGGTAAATCTGATAAAACCCGATCTGAATGCACCTGAGTTAAAGATGTATCCCGAGAACGCCTTGCTTCTAGAACCTGAATTTGGGATTGTCTTCCTCAACGAACATAATGAAAAGAAATTTTTGCGCTTCAGTCAGGACTGTCAGGTAGACAGATTCTGCGACGGTACGCTCTACAAAGTTCGAGATGCTCTTCAAAAGATCATTGCTCACGAGTCAGAAACTCAAAGGCTTTCGTATGTTCCTAATCCGAATGAAACAACTGCTCGGAATGCCTTGGAAATGGTTGAAGATCGCATTGACTATCGCCGCACAATCAGATGGTTCGAGATTCACTTTGCGCTCCGTAAAAGATATGTTTATAACTGGCAAGAGCTAGAGCGCGAACTCGAACTTCAAATCAAAGGGGGAGATTGTTAGGGTCAATTTATGTTGATTAGAAGTTCAAGGGTTTGTTTTGTAATACTTTAATTTGAGCCTAGTTAGTGAACGGGCCGTGGGCTTGTTAACCACGGGCCCGTCATATATAAAGTGTATTAGCCTAACTTGTTTACATTGATTTTACAAATGTTATCTTGGAAACGAATGTTCTCACTAGGCGTTGGCCTAATCGTTTCAAATGATGTTTTCTTACCAGGTACCAGTTCAGGGAGGTAAAGGGTTGTGGGACGAGCGTTTTGATATAGCAGAGGTGGATGAATTTAACAAAGAAGAGATTCGGATGGATTGATAGATAACTTGATTAATATGGTTGTAGTGACATAATTAGATTGATAGGTTATTTGAAGGATCTTGTAATGTGAATATACTCTTGATGGTTAATCCACTGCCTGTTTTTATAAGTTGAAGTATTTATTGTCATAACCTGTTATAACTTGAGGTTTAAAATAGGGATTGGAAAAGGTCATTGGGTATGGCCATTATCAGAAGTCTCTTTGTTTTCTGAACAACCTCATATCTTGCCCAATCAGGTTCGGACCACTTATCCTTGGTCTTTGGTTTCTCGTACACAGGAACCTCAGGAGTGTCACCTGTGGCAGGAATACGTGGTACTGTGACCATGGGAACGAAAGGAGGATTGTTGATAAAGTGCATGAGTTCTTTGTCAGTACCCTCGAAGAAGTGAATCATTCGTATCTACCACTGAAGGTACTCATCTCTGAGTAGTGTGGGTGGCTTGGTTAAGGAACCAGCGGTGAAGAAGTTGTTTAAATTTGTCATTTTGAGAGAGTGATAATTCCAGAAAATAGGGTAAGCTTTCTGAAGATGACAGAGCCACAAAGGGTAAGCTTTCTGAAGATGAAGTTGGTAAGAATAGTGTTTTTAAGCTTAAAAGCTTTGAGCAGTGTACTAAAATGGAGATTTAACCGTAGTAACAGGTTCTGTAAGTATACCAAAGTCGAACAGGTCGAGAGTGTCAGAAAAAACAGAAGGAATGAAGAACAGGTTAATATCAGTCCAAGTTTCTACCAAACAGGAACAGGTTCAGTTCCTGTTTTGCTTAACAATGATGATTCTTTCAGTTAGTTCAGATAAGATATAATGCGGAAGCGTATTTAAAGAACTGAAAGATATTTATGAGGTAGAATAACACACAATATCAAATATATGAAGTGTAAATAACACAGATAAATAGCTCAATGATTCACTGTATTTGATATAATAAGAACACCAAGAACACCGAAAGGTTTGACAAGAAACTGCTCTAAAGGTGTGTGTGTTGTTCAAAGCTTAATAGAAGAATTCACATGAACCTTCTATTTATACTACTTCTAAAGGGGACAAGATCTAGATACTAAGGATGGTAGGTAAAAATACACTGCTTGGAACAGTTGCTGGAAGGTACAAAACACTATTCTGGAACTGTTGCAGATACAACGTTCATTAAATGCTCCGTATTCTGCTTTAGGCTGAAACCTATCAGAGTTTGACACGTGGAGTTGTCAGGTCACGCCTTTGTACGAGTGATCTTCAGAACCTTCGAATGGCAGAAATCGTGTGAAGTACGATTGTCCTTGTATAGATCTTTTGCGTAGATCTTCTTTTTACCACATAGGCTCTGTCAAGTATGATAGAAGCTCTGTGGCCTTGTCCGCTTAGAAGAGTCTTCTGTTGCTTCTTCACTTCGGTCTTCTTGGCTAACCCGGCAGAGCCTCTGTCGAAGACTTCTGTCTTCTCGGCTACTCGGCAGAGCTTCTGTTGGTGTCGATACTTAGTCTATTTTTCCAATACTTCTATTTATCATAAAGATTGGAGCTAACACTGACATTTCACCAGAGCCTCTGATATTTCTCACCAGAACTCTGTGAAATCTCCGAGATTATTCTGTCTTCGTTCTGTTGACTACTCTCACATCAGATACAAAATTTTTAAACGATTTTGGGTAAAGGTGAAACATATTGGGTTACTTGAAAAGGAATGAAAAGGTCACTCAACAGAGCCAAAACTGAACACAGCTCCACCAGAGCTCTGTTAGTTTTTCTGCCACGTCATCAGAAGTAACGTCATCAGAGGTGCGGGTTATTTCTAAGCGTCAACCACATGTCACCCACACATCTCTAATCGTGACGGTTTACTTGCCCAAAAGATGTCAGATCCAAATCCACGTGGCATTCTCTGATTGAGAAACCAACCGTTAGCTATTCCCACGTTACACTGTTGAGGCCACTCCACTATCTGACACTCGAGTGCCTACAGTACCTACGACGTTCGTCCAGCCACACGATTCGAGTATAAATATCCATACCCACGACCCATTTCATTCTTTACGCTTTTCTGATCATTCAAAAACCCTTCATCTTTCCCTCTCAAAGTTCAAAACCCTTAAGTTCTTCAAGAAACCCCAACATGCAATAATGGCAGAACACTAAAATTCTGCTGAGTCTAGCCGAATAGGACCCGTAGACCAAATCATTATCCTTCCCTACGAGTTAGCAGACAACAACTACCGTTTCGACGCTAACCCAGGTCTCTATTTACCCACATACCACATTTTTGTAGAGTTTTTCAGAAACTATGAAGTCTTTAGAGCCTTAACCGAGTTCGACGACAACCTTCCCGAAATCTACGTCCAACAATGGTGGACTACGTGTCAGTACATTGAAGAACAAGATGGGATCGTTGGAAATGTCGATTCCAGAAATGGAGGCGCATGTACAATCCGCATTCGTGCAAGCACTTTCAGAAGAATCTTCAGGATGAAGACAAGAAGACAGCTTGGAATAGAAGCCTACAAGAAACCCCCTAAAGTAGCTGTTCTTCTTGATTTTGTGAAGTTCTTAGGCTACAACAAAGATTTGAACAAGATAGGCGAGTTCAGAAGACAAAACCTACCCACAGTGTGGAATTTCATGTTCTTCACATTGAACAGAACCCTTACCTGCAAATTTGGTAGTCAAGATCAAACCAACACCGAAATCCTACAAATCATGTATGGATTATTCTTCAACAGGAACTTTGACTACGCCAGCATTCTGTACAATGACCTTCTTGCCGCTGTCAACACCAAGACTTCAACCATAGCAAGAGGAGGAGTTGTTGGAACTCACAAATTTCTGAAGACCATCAAATTCCCTCAATTCATCAGTCTGGTAATCAGAAGAGCCTTCCAACACTTGGAATTGACTCAACAGGGAAATCCTACACCTTTTTGGGTAATGTCCAGGTTCCTTCCCACAACATCAGGTGATTATCCTTTTATTAGACGAGTGCCAAGAACTATGCTCTCTCTAATTGACCCTCATCACATCTCTATCCAAAACTATCAGAGTGCTGCTCAACCTCAAGAACCTGAGGTGAGAACCCCAGCACACTTAGGGTCTGAGCCCTCATTGGTGAGTATGAGTGAGGAAATAGGAGAAGAAGTGAACAGACTAGAGGCAAGAGTACTCGAAGTGGGGTCTTCCTCTGCAAGAGTAATGGAGGAGGAAGTACAGAACAGAGCATCCCCTATGGAGACTGTTCATGAGGGAGTAAGGGAAACTCCAGAGGTAGAAGTAATCTCCTCTGGTAGTGGTGAGAAAGAAGAGGGCGAGGGAGAGAATCCCGAGAATTCTTTATCCCTAGGAGCCGAGAGAAATGCGAGCTTAGAACAAGATGTTCAAGAAATGAACACATATATTTTTTCTAAAACTTGTTTTAACAAATTCAAAATTTATAGTATATATGTAATAATAAATTTTAAATTCCTTTAATTAACATGTTATATTATTTAATATTTTTTTACTACATTGGTTGTATTAATTAACATATTATATTGCTATAAATTTGTTTTAATTATATTATTAAACATGTGTAAAGCAACAAGTATTGTATTTAATTAGATATATATGATATGATCTTTTTCATACTCGTTGTGTTCTATATTAGCATGTTTAATCCATGAATAAATTAGTTGTTCTAAATGTCCATAGTCGGTCATAGTTGTGGGAGAAACTATGAAGTAAGACTAATATGAATTGGATTGGTTGACTTTTAAGAGTAAAAGTGGCAAAGTGTTGCAACCAAGTTCATAGGTACTTGTTAGGGAACAAGTATTGGACCTGACCCGCTTCAAGATCACCTCATGGATCGTAGTCATAAGTGAGTCTTAAATCAAGGAAGTATCTTTGTATCCTTAGACCTGAGATGCATATTTGGGACTCAAGTGTAGGGAGTGTTATGCTTTGATATGGTTAACCGTTGTTCTTGAAAAGGGGCAGCCATAAAGGCCATTATTGGGCATGGCATGAAATGCATGAGAGGCGTATGTAGTCAAGATGGGATTTATTTATTAACTATTATTATAAATAAATATTATTTTTTAAATATTATTTTTATTAATTTAATAAATATTGATTAATATTAACTGAAAAATATTAAATTCTGGGTTAGTGTTTTGTCCGACGGGGCACCTTCCATAAGCGTCGCAATCTCGGCCACGTACCCAAACGCCCCTCACGCCTTATGTTGTCGACATTTGGAGATGAACGCCAAAAGCAAGGGCAAACGTATTACAACTTACAACACCGTCTACTCGAAGGCATGCAGAGCGTATACGGCTCGGGAGTTTGACCGGTACATGAATGTTCTACGAGTTAGTGCCAGCAAAGCAACCAAAGTTATGGATGATGTTGGACCGGAGAGGTGGTCGATGACCCATTTTCCTGCACAACGTTATGGAAGGGTCACCTTGGGAAGGGAAGTCTGATCACAGAGTGTGCCTGAGAAGATAACCGAATGTATTTTCTCACTCTAAAATCTTTATATATATAAAAGGAAAACCCAAGAGGAATGAGGTGGCACCATGAGAATTGAGTATTCTCAAATGGTGGATTATGGTTGATCAATATGTAATTTTTTTACGTGATACTGAATAATATATATATATATATATACATACACACATATAATAATTAAACCGATTATAATGAATAAAAAATGAAGATAACACTTATTCAGGCCAATAAAATATCTTTTAGTTTACACAGTAAAAAAATCTTATTGCAATTAATATACATAAATGAAATATTTACTATAATTGAATGCAATATAAGTAAGTAACCGTTATGATTAATTATTACTACATGATAATCTTTGTTTTTTTATATAAGTAAATAATCAACATGATCCACCAACTCACGTGGGACGCTACCTTGCAGACCAACATGATCCACGTGTCCCACATGAGTTGTGCTAACTACTTCATTCATAAACGAAACATCAATCACACAGGAAAATGCCTATCCAACTATCAATTCTCCAATTTTAGAACACTCACGTAAGGCGGTCCAACATCTTGACAAATACACACCTTTCCCCTACCGATCTCTTACGTTCGCGTATAAACCCGACAAAATAATCACATCAGGGTTACCCCTTCCAACTCCAATCTCCCGACAACGATCTCAACAACTGTCGTTGACTTCAACATCAACTCCCGCCATGAAGATGATGCTTCAACGGTGCCTCTGACAACGAGAATTTACACTGAAATCTAATTCTTCCCACGCATCGTAACTAACTTTGTGCCCCACCGTCCTCATATGCTTGAGCCACAAGGCTTACCCGACAAATAGCCTAAATACAAGGCCACCTCAACTCCGTCCCCATGCCGATACCATTTCATCAACATGCCACAACGCTACCTACAGTCTCCAGAATTTGGGCCTCTGTTTTGTCGTGTGTATTGGGAGGCCCACTTAGCTCCTGGCAACCAAGTGGATTACACGCTTTTGATTTTTGAATATCTCCCTTTTCCAACACTGTATTATCAGCAACCGCCATCGGGACCTGCGCCTCCATGAGCGACTCTTCGACTACCGACTCTTCGACTACCGTGTGTGGGGAGGTGCCACCGTCAACCTCTTTCTCCTCCATCGCTTGTGCTGACGCATCCTCCCCTTCGGCGAATTCTTTGGCTACTCCCTCGACAATGGGTTGAGGTTCTACTTCTCCTTCTTCTCGACAACTACTGCCTTTGTTCGCCCTATCCCCATGGTCCATCATTCCCTCTACCCAACTCCCCTCCACCCACTCATCTTCTGTAACACCTTGAATTTTCATTATATTGTATTTAATATAATTTGGGTCTATTAGTAATTTAGTCTAAGTTGTGGACTATTTGTAAATATAAACTCCAGGGTTGAATTTGTACTTTGACCAAAGTTTAAAGTTAATATTGAAAATTAAACTTGAGGGTCTGTTTGGTTATTTCCTGAAAGTTGAGATTACTTAAGGTTAGAGTAAGTAACCTATTGAGAAAGAATATCTCAATTCACTTTTGCTAAGTCGGTCAAGAACAGAGAAATTGAAGAAGGAGAAAGCGATCTGAATTTTTGGTAAGATGCAATTCCTTCTAAAATCAATTCACAAGAGATCTGTATTTGACAAGTTCAAATCATTTTCAAATAGGATACTGATTCTGTAGGAAGAAGAAGCCAACTTTGGAATCAAGATTGAACTGGGTTTGTTTGCTGTTGTTCGCATTAAGCCAAAAGGTGAGTTCATCTTCTTTCAAATGCTTTAAATCGAAATTAAGTAAGATTTTGGGTTACAAACTGTTTGAATGAATTGGTATATTTGTTTTGAAATGAAATCGAGCAATAATCTGAATTTAGAAGAGTTTTTGAGTTGATTTTGACGTGAACCGAATGTACTGTATCGTAGTCCCGGTATTAGAGAATTCCAGAACTGGGTAATTGGATCCAGTATTGATTCGGTTCCGGAACTGAGCTTGAGATCCGGTACTTAATTTCCGGAACTAGGCTTGAGATCCGGTACTAGAATTCCGGAAGATGGGCCGGATCCGGTATCGATTTGAATTCCGGAAGATGGGCTTGGGATCCGATATTGGTTTGAATTCCGGAAGATGGGTCGTGAGTGGTATCGTTTAATTCCGGTATTTGGGCTTGATCCGGTATTGAAGTTTCGGAACCCCCGTGCTAAGTCGCTGAAGGGGGGACATTTGAAAATGAGGATGCAATGGGTTATCTAGTATTCTTATAATTAAGAATGTGTTATGAGATGTAGCGTGATATGTTATTATACATATACGTTAGTAAGTGTAATGGATCCATATGCACTGTTAGTATTTGTAACGTGGAATAGGCATAAAAGAATTTGTACATCCCATTTCGTAAAGGTGTTGTGAAATGAGGAATAGGCATAAAGTAAGTTGTAATTCCTATTTCATAGAATGATGTAAAGCGTAGAATAGGCATAAAGTAAATTGTAATTCTCGTTTACGTGGAAATGGAGAATAGGCATAAAGTAAATTGTAATTCTCATTTCGTAGTGTAGAAATCGAGGAATAGGCATAAAGCAAATTGTAATTCCTGATTTCTACGGGAAGGTCAGAGATAGGCATAAAATAAATTGTAATCTCTACTTCCACTCCAAGAAATAGGCATAAAGTAACTTGTAATTTCTTGGATAAGAGAAATGATCTAGAATCTGAAATGATTCGTAGTAGGCTCTTGATTGTGATGATATGACTTTCTGAATGTTAGTCATATTCATGGGATCGGGTATGTTCCTGTCATTATGAGACGAGTACGAGTACGGTAAGAATGGTGACAAACCAGGTTTGTTTATATACTTTGGATATATGAGCTTTCAAATTTGTTAATGTTTTAATTTGAATTGGGATGTTCTCACTAGGCGTAAGCCTAATCGTTCAAATTAAATTTTCTTACCAGGTACGAGCTCAGGGAAGTAAGGGAAGTGGGACGAGTGTTTTTTAGTATTCGACTTTTGAGGATAAGCGGAGGAATTAGCTGATGCGAGGAGTTTTTGATGGATTGCTTAGTAAATACTTTAATCTAATTATAGTTTACATGATTAGATTAATAGGTTATTTAGAGAATTCGATATTTGTAAATATGAACCCTCATAGTTAATTATGTGCTTATATATATATAAAAGTTTGGATGATATTCTGTTATACCTTGTTAAATTTTGAGGTTCAAATTGGCCCTGATTTTAGGGTGTTACATCTTCCTCACCAATCTCCTCTGACCATTCCGAGGGGATAGATGACTCCTCCTCCTCCCAATCGTCATCTTTACTTTCTTCATCTAATTGATCTACCACATCAATCCCTTCTTCCTTTATGCTAACCCTATAGAACAGATTATCGATTTTGATACTTTTGAGATCATCAATTGTACTCCTGATCGACGTGGCTACAAGTATTTTTCCGAACTCCAAGTTACCGCAGCTCTCCCAATCACAGTTTGCCGCCTTGATAACCCTACCCCATTTCTTTGCAATATTGGAGAATACCTCTTGCTTTCATGCGTGCAACGGTACACCGTGGATCCGCAACCAAACCACCCGTTCCGAAGAACAAAAACCCTCTGACCACCTTCTTAAATCCTTCACCCAGTTACGCATCCCGTGATCTTTGTTGCCTAGTAAGTTTACCAACGTCTCCTCCTTTTCGAATGCCAAGAGGATGTTTCTTCCCCCCAATAATTTAACCGAGCAATCGACTAACACCTCCGACTTGCATAAGGCCCTAACCGCTTCTACGTTTTCGAGTGCCGTAACCTTGCCGATTAAACTTCTCCTCAATGCCACTTTTGATGCTTCGTTCGACTTCCAATGGAGAATCACCTCATCCTTCATTGTATCTTCTCCGTTTATATTTGGCATCGTATTTTGTCTACCTTTGACCATATTGTTGTACGAACGCTTCCTTTTTGCACCTATATTCCTTTCATACTCTTTCCTGTGTTCATGCTTCGGCCTGTTGTCATACTTCTGCCCGCTGACGCCATCCGATTTTGCGATGAACACGCGAAGTTTGTAAGTGCCTAACCATATCCCATTTAGCCTCCTCTCCATCTCTTCGACGTTGTACACATTTTTGAACCTAACAAACCCAAATCTCTTGTCGTTACGCGTTCTTTTCCTAGCCATATAGTGTAACATCCCAAAAATTACGAGAAAATTTAAATTTTTAAGACTGACATTTCATTAATTAAACTCGTTAAATAACCCAAAATGTTTCGTTTGCAACCCAAGAATAATTATTCTCTAAAAACAGTAAACAGCGGAATAAATAGTTTAAAAATGATAATTATAAAACGACATAATAATCAGCTCTTCACGCGCGCCAGTGTGTACACGTCACGCCTTGGAGCCACTCGTACCTGAAACAATGATTTATTGGGAAAGGGTAAGCACGAAGCTTAGTGAATTCAACCACCATAGATAACACAGTTATTCCACACTACCCCTATAACAGATAGTTGCACATAAACAAGCATACAAGTCTACGAACAAATCATAAACATACATACCTACCCCTACGCCACCCGCGTATAACATCTTGGGCCCCACCGAGATTCTACGCCACCCGCGTATACAATCTTCGGCCCCGCCGAGTTCCTACGCCACCCGCGTATACAAACACCGGCCCCCGAGTCCCTACGCCACCCGCGTATACAAACACCGGCCCCCGAGTCCCTACGCCACCCGCGTATACATGACAACGCCACCCGCGTATACATGTCAACAAAGGTCTAACTAGCCACCCCACTATCTAGCCCCGCATCACAAATAATTAAGGCTACCACACACGAGCTGCAGTAATGTAAAACAACCAATATTAAATATAGTGAGAGAACTCACCTCGTAAGCGCGCCTAGCTCACAAACAATAATTCAAGATCCACAAATCCAAGATCACTTCCCGACACCTAAACAAACGTTAAAACGTATCAATACGAGGCCCGGACCCTAAAACACGACGCACCCTTAAATCGTCACTAAAACGACTTTTCGGTCTAACCAAACAGATCTGTTCGGGACCTGTTCCGACCTCCATAAACCCAGAAAATCCTCAATTAAATTACATAACCAGAAAGTGCTCAGAGTTAGGGTTCCAAGGACATATTATACACCTCCTAACGATTTTTCTACAATTTAATACAGATTTTACAAAAAATGGTTAACTGCACAGCGAAAAACAGCACCTTTCGTTATAACACAGAAGTTTGACACTAGCTACGGTCCGAACTGGTTTTTCCGCAAAACATAAGAAACTTACTAGACTCAGAATGGGAACTTTTGGCACTTGTTTCATCCCAATCCGACATTCCTAGGAGAAGTTATGGCTTTCCCAAAACAGTGGCAGAAACTGTGACTTTTAAAACGGAACGCGATCTGCCACATCCGGACCTGCTGTATAAACAGCCAAATTACGCCTAGCTAGAGGCCGAACCGGACTTCCGCTAAAACACGAAAAGTGTGCTTGGCACAGAATGCGAACCGTGGGCACCAGATTCGCCTCAATCCGAGCTACGACGGAAAAGTTATGGCCGTCGCAAAACAGTGGCAGACAAACGTTTTCACATAAAATGATAACTAACAGTTATAATCTCATTAAGACAATGCTTAACCCAAACAGCCCCGAAAAGCCTAAAACTTACTGGAACAGATTATACCAAGGTGTAACAACAGCCGTGCACCACCCCCTTGCCGCCTCCGGCGGCGGTGGTGGTTGGCGGCGATCACGCACACACACACACTCCTATCACGACCCTCTCTTTCGATCGCTCTACGCGAACCCACCCGCACACACAACCACACATGACCACGACCGCCCACGCACGGCCACCACAGTGGCGGCGTACGGCGGTGGTTGCCTCGCCGGAAAAGAAAAGAAAAGGAAAAGGAGATGAGAACTTACCTTGCGACAAAACGCCGACGTTCTCAAGCCCTCTCTCACTCTCGCCCTCCTTCCTCGACTCCGGCGGCAGCAGCAGCGGCGGCCGGCGGTTCCTTCTCTCTACTCTCACGGCGATGACTCTCTCTCTCTCGGTTCTAGACGTCGGCCGACCACAAGGAGCAAAGGGGCCGTAGGTTTTATTTTTTTGTGATTTCTTTTCTTTGCTTGCTTGTTGCTCACGCACCCACCTCCTAACAAACCATCACAAAAACGTAGGGTTTCTTTTTCTTTTATTTCAATATCAAGCTACTAACACACATACATCACATGGGTCTTGACACCTCCTGCATGGGCCGAACCCATGATGGGTTTTTGGCCTTTTACAGAAATAGCCCCTCAACTTACAAACCTCTCGCAACTAACCAAAAATCCCGATAATTTAACGATTAGACCCAACTCGACTAACCCCGTTAACGGAAACCTCGATAAATCAAACTTGAAAGAAAATAATTAAAGCAGAAATTACATACCGGGACACGGGCTTTACAACTCTCCCCCACTTGGATTAGACTTCGTCCTCGAAGTCTACGTCCGCAAACAGCTCTGGATAGTTTTACCACATCTCAACCTCGGGTTCCCAAGTCCACTCGGAGCCCTTTTTGTGTTGCCACTGGACTTTCCTCAACTAGAATCTAAATTTCTCACTCCGTCAAGAATCTCTCGAATACTTTTCTTACTACCAAAACTCCTTCAAGGACACTGAAATTATGACCGGAAGAACACTCCAACAACTGGATTCGTTCCTAGCCAAACGACTTCGGTTGCCTCCCAACCTTAGATGTTCCATACATCCCGATTCAACTTTCAAGCTCTAACCATTCTAAAGGTACTCACCAATATACCCTACAGGATACTCGAATCCGATCATTCCTACCATTAATGCCGATTACTTCCACGAGTTCTATAGGCTCCCAAAATTTATTTCACGCGGATCATCAAACCAGTAAACTTATAATCACCCACGAAGGTCATTTCACCATAACCATTCATCACAATTAAGCATTTCAGGGTTACTACTACCATCACCACAATTACCTTAAAATCGACTACAATTCCCCGATTACACTAAAGGTGTTTGGCCTCAAGCCCAAAAGTCGACACCTAAATATACTACTTACTTCAAAAAGGTTACTGCGCAATTATTCTCTTAATTACAAAGGGCATCATTCCCTTAATTGACACTATTCGGTCTACACTAACAACACGTGTGGAATACACAATCTTCCACCGTCTACTTATCTTCCTCGCCCGCCATAGGGAACCTAGTTACACTGTAACAAGATACGCCTTAACGCCTGCCTCCCAGGTACGTCTCAAGGCCCGGCACATCGGAACTACCTCTCAGGTAAGTGCCCAAGACTATATCCTCCTAGTGCCTACTGGAAAGTCAAGGTCATAACACATGAATACCGGGGTCTCACCCCGAGATACCCAACCGACCATTACCAACGACTGACTAACGTGACCAAGGATCCAATGTTAAAGTCACAAGCCGTAGTCACTTGCCCAACCACAAAACACGGATATCATCTTACCCGAAAGAACCGTTGGAAAAATAACGAAATGAGACAAATTCTAACAAAGTTTGCACTCCCGTGATAAAACGATTTCATACACTTTCAAAACCATATTTCAAAATCTTGTGTGTGTGCTGAACATTTCCCAAAATTCCAAAACACCATCCATAAAATGATTTGAAACACAAGAATTTGTTAATGCAATCTATTTCAAAATCAAACTTTGTGCATGACTCAGTCGGCATTCTACGCCTCGACTCCTACTCCTCCAAATCTCTCCGATCCACTAACGTCATCCGGACATTTAAACCTCTTAGGCAAGATGGGAAATTACGTCAAATAATCCCTACGATTTTTCCTCAAATCAAAGTCGGCTCTATAAGCCTATGATTCTAGCACAATCATCCATCTTGGCCTGAAACAACATCATCCTCATCGTCACTCCAAGTGACTATTACTAGAATCGTCCTTTTATTCCAACGACTACTAAATTATAACATTCGACACTACCCCAACGATCATCCCATCAAAGCAAACAAGTACACACCTGTACTAGTAGGTTTACTATAGTCGTTCCTCCTTGTGATGGCTATTCTGGGTAGATATTACAACGAGTTATTAGCACATAATAATTCACACTAACAACGCTCACGCTCAACTCCTTGGATTCCTCGTGACTTTCCCCGACTCGAGCATTGATCCTGTGTTTCCGATAGTAGGAGCTCTACTACTACCTTCCACACTTATCATCACTCGTTCCGAGTTCCATCCGACGGGTCCAAGTAGTTTCTCGCCGATAACTACACACATATGCCCGCACCGGCATATGTACACACTCTTCCTAGCTCCCTAGAAATTCCACCCAACTCCACTACCCTTGCTATGACGAAATCCCCACTAGTCATGACGAGTCGCCTCGCGAATGCACAGTCGCACACAGTGTAAAACCAGATAGACATTCGAATATAAGATTCTATCCTACAACGGTTGGACTCAAACAAGAGCTGCGCAATAGAACTAAATCCGACATTCTAAGGCTATTTGGTTCCTACCGCATACAACCTATAGTGCATTCACTTAACAACTTATCAGGGCTAGCATGAACTCCTATTAGCAAACAACAAACATGCAGTACAGTGTAATAAGCACCAAGCAATCCAGCACACATACTCCTATGTTCTAGAAAGCAATCTAGCATACATACTCATATATAAACACTCTTCCCAGCTCACTAGGAATTTCATCTCATCCCACTACCCTTGCTACCACGGAATCCCTATTAGCCATAACGAGTTGCCTCACGAATACCCAGTCGCATGCAGCGTGAATCAAATAGACATTTGAATACAAAATTCTATCCTAGAACGGTTGGACTCAAACAAGAGCTGCGCAATAGAACTAAATCAAATATTCTAAGGCTATATGATTCTTACTGCATACAACCTATAGGGCCTCCATTTAACAACCTACTATGACTAGCATTGATTCCTACTAGCAAGCAATCATCATACAGCATAGTGTCAACAACAGGCAATCTATCATGCATACCCTATGCCTAGAAAGCAATACAACACTAAGCAATGTACCTTTCCCCCTTGGCTCCGGCTGACTGTACACACTGCGCCCTCGATCACCGTTCCTCAAACGGATTTTTCCTTTCTTTTATTTTCCAAAAACTTTGAAGAAATTTTATAGCCGCAAACTTGAGACCAAACACACCGAGGTGCGTTTGATTCACTCAAGCTGTGCTCTGATACCAAGTTGTAACATCCCAAAAATTACGAGAAAATTTAAATTTTTAAGACTGACATTTCATTAATTTAACTCGTTAAATAACCCAAAACGTTTCGTTTGCAACCCAAGAATAATTATTCTCTAAAAACAGTAAACAGCGGAATAAATAGTTTAAAAATGATAATTATAAAACGATATAATAATCAGCTCTTCACGCGCGCCAGTGTGTACACGTCACGCCTTGGAGCCACTCGTACCTGAAACAATAATTTATTGGGAAAGGGTAAGCACGAAGCTTAGTGAATTCAACCACCATAGATAACACAGTTATTCCACACTACCCCTATAACAGATAGTTGCACATAAACAAGCATACAAGTCTACGAACAAATCATAAACATGCATACCTACCCCTACGCCACCCGCGTATAACATCTTGGGCCCCACCGAGATTCTACGCCACCCGCGTATACAATCTTCGGCCCCGCCGAGTTCCTACGCCACCCGCGTATACAAACACCGGCCCCCGAGTCCCTACGCCACCCGCGTATACAAACACCGGCCCCCGAGTCCCTACGCCACCCGCGTATACATGACAACGTCACCCGCGTATACATGTCAACAAACACCGGCCCCTATACAAACACCGGCCCCCGAGTCCCTACGCCACCCGCGTATACAAACACCGGCCCCCGAGTCCATACGCCACCCGCGTATACATGACAACGCCACCCGCGTATACATGTCAACAAAGGTCTAACTAGCCACCCCACTATCTAGCCCCGCATCACAAATAATTAAGGCTACCACACACGAGCTACAGTAATGTAAAACAACCAATATTAAATATAGTGAGAGAACTCACCTCGTAAGCGCGCCTAGCTCACAAACAATAATTCAAGCTCCACAAATCCAAGATCACTTCCCGACACCTAAACGAACGTTAAAACGTATCAATACGAGGCCCGGACCCTAAAACACGACGCACCCTTAAATCGTCACTAAAACGACTTTTCGGTCTAACCAAACAGGTCTGTTCGGGACCTGTTCCGACCTCTATAAACCCAGAAAATCCTCAATTAAATTACATAACCAGAAAGTGCTCAGAGTTAGGGTTCCAAGGACATATTATACACCTCCTAACGATTTTTCTACAATTTAATACAGATTTTACAAAAAAGGTTAACTGCACAGCGAAAAACAGCACCTTTCGTTATAACACAGAAGTTTGACACTAGCTACGGTCCGAACTGGTTTTTCCGCAAAACATAAGAAACTTACTAGACTCAGAATGGGAACTTTTGGCACTAGTTTCATCCCAATCCTACATTCCTAGGAGAAGTTATGGCTTTCCCAAAACAGTGCCAGAAACTGTGACTTTTAAAACGGAACGCGATCTGCCACATCCGGACCTGCTGTATAAACAGCCAAATTACGCCTAGCTAGAGGCCGAACCGGACTTCTGCTAAAACACGAAAAGTGTGCCTGGCACAGAATGCGAACCGTGGGCACCAGATTCGCCTCAATCCGAGCTACGACGGAAAAGTTATGGCCGTCGCAAAACAGTGGCAGACAAACGTTTTCACATAAAATGATAACTAACGGTTATAATCTCATTAAGACAATGCTTAACCCAAACAGCCCCGGGAAGCCTAAAACTTACTGGAACAGATTATACCAAGGTGTAACAACAGCCGTGCACCACCCCCTTGCCGCCTCCGACGGCGGTGGTGGTCGGCGGCGATCACGCACACACACACACTCCTATCACCGACCCTCTCTTTCGATCGCTCTACGCGAACCCACCCGCACACACAACCACACATGACCACGACCGCCCACGCACGGCCACCACAGTGGCGGCGTACGGCGGTGGTTGCCTCGCCGGAAAAGAAAAGAAAAGGAAAAGGAGATGAGAACTTACCTTGCGACAAAACGCCGACGTTCTCAAGCCCTCTCTCACTCTCGCCCTCCTTCCTCGACTCCGGCGAAATAGCTCCGGCGGCAGCAGCAGCGGCGGCCGGCGGTTCCTTCTCTCTACTCTCACGGCGATGACTCTCTCTCTCGGTTCTAGACGTCGGCCGACCACAAGGAGCAAAGGGGCCGTAGGTTTTATTTTTTTGTGATTTCTTTTCTTTGCTTGCTTGTTGCTCACGCACCCACCTCCTAACAAACCATCACAAAAACGTAGGGTTTCTTTTTCTTTTATTTCAATATCAAGCTACTAACACACATACATCACATGGGTCTTGACACCTCCTGCATGGGCCGAACCCATGATGGGTTTTTGGCCTTTTACAGAAATAGCCCCTCAACTTACAAACCTCTCGCAACTAACCAAAAATCCCGATAATTTAACGATTAGACTCAACTCGACTAACCCCGTTAACGGAAACCTCGATAAATCAAACTTGAAAGAAAATAATTAAAGCAGAAATTACATACCGGGACACGGGCTTTACATATAGATATCCCCCACGTCGCCAAATCTCTTGAATGTACGCCATAATTGAGATACTTCCCATCCTTCCGGAAAGTTGAGAAACATGAAGTAGGTTACATTCCGTTGAAGACGCCTGATCCCATCAAAATCCCTGTATCCATTCTCTCTTCTCCTAGCCCCCTCACCCGTTCTGACACTCACTCTCTCGCTCAGCCTCACCGGAGCTCTCGATCTCGCCGACTTTCTCTCTCTCTCTCTCCATCTCACTTGTGAGAAGTGTGAAAAATAGTTTAAATCGTTGATTACTTTTCTCGAGCCCTTGATTTGATTGCACTTCCCGAGACTAACCAAAAAAACCACTCAATTTTTTGGTTTTTTTAATTGTTGAATATGTAAAAGACGTTTCCGCCCATGTATGTTAAAAACATAAAACTCATTGACATAGGGTTATTTTGGTAATTTAAAGAAATGTAACCTCTTAAACCTTTCATCTTCATTCTTGAAGATGAAACCACTACATCTTTAAGGTAAAACCTCCAAAACCTTTCATGTGTTCATCCATTATGAATTGTCCATCACGAAATTTCTTTTTCCTCCTCTCAACCACTTGATGTATTATTCATTTCTAAAATAATTATTCTTCAACAAATTGTTTTCAAGGTAAACTCTTTTTCTTCTTCGCTTTCACTTGATTTGTTCTTTCATTTTGACAAATTATTATCCTTCAACAAAATCGTTTGTAGGTAAACTTCTTTTGTCTCTTTCCATCGCTTTATTTGTTCTTTCATTTCACAAACTTTTATTCTTCAACAAAGTGGTTTTGAAGGTTTACTTTGAGTATAATAATCTAGGTAGTATTCGTTATTGACTTTTGTTGGGATTTTAGAGTTTATTTTTACTTTTGTCATAAATATCTTTATTATGTTTTTCTAATAGAACCGGGGGTTTGTTTTTAGCAGCGGACAATGATTTTATATTCTTGATAAAAACAACGATTCAATAATCGAGTCCTGCAAATACGTATTACATTCTATGATATATCTCAACAAACTTCAACATGTTCTTTTTCAATGATAATTCTTATTTTTCAGGTTATTTCGAGAAGACTAATCCATATTACATTCAGGTTATACGTTTCTTTTGACTTTTGTTAGGAGCTTAAAGTTCTTTTCTTATTTTCGTTTTTTTCATTTTCCTAAGTTGTAAGTTTTACTAATCATTTTAACTCTTATTAAAATCATTATTTTTTCATTTACATGACACTCGAATATAATAATATGTATATTTTTATATACATAACAATTGGATATAATAAGAAACAGATTATAATTGTATATATGAAAAATAAAATAAAGATTATGTAATTTAATACATTTTAATTTACAGGTAAAAAAAATCTTATTGCAAGCAATATACATAAATGAGATAATACTTTATTATACCATAATTTATCATTTATTATTATTTGTACAATACCCTTATTATATATATATATATAATTAAGCGAATAACCAATAACATTAATTACTATTTATTTAACTTTTTATGACTTTTGTTTAGATTTTAGAGTGGTATAAGGCCATGAGTACCCGTACCCTTGGAACCCTTGCCACCTCAGCGCCACATCAGCTTTTCTCTCTTACCCAATCCTTACCCAAAAGTGGAGTACCAGTACCCAATGAACCCAATACTACCCTAAACCATTTAATATTAAAGGATATAGAGAGAGAGATGTGCGGGTTCACCGGGTTCCCAAACCCGGCCTCCTACCCGCAACCCCCCGTACCGGAGCCCTCTCCTACCCGCTCCCCTTACCCGCTACCGCTACGCATGGCCTAAACACTTAAAATAATATACCACTTGGATATTTCAAAAAACCAAACACAATACTGTTTTCAAATAATTAAACCGTTGTTTTAATTTAATATTATAAAAACTGAAAAGTCTTCACGCGTGCCAAACAACTTTGAAAATCTGGCTGCGGACGTCCGGCCAGTGAAAGAATCTTCTGAAAAGTCAAAAAGCAAAGCACGCGTGTCAGGGGTTTGAAAAAGCTGACCACGGACGTCCGGGAAGAGTATTGCGGACGTCCGCGTGTGCTCATAATCGTTTTCTCAGTTCCTATATAAAGAGATTGAAGTTGAATGAATTTGATAAGACTTGAGTTGATAGCAGATAGAAATCCCTGATTTCTGAGAATTATTATCAGCAAAACAACTCAAGCAATTAACTCTCAAAACATCCAAGTGTTATATAACAAGAGTGATTTCTTGATGTTAAATAACTGAAGATGATCCTTGCAGACAGGGCTCTGTGCCTCTGCCTTTAGTTTTTTTTTCTGAATTACCACACTTGGTAGAGTTCAATTTTTGGTCAGATAACATCATCATTGGAATGTCTCCATATATTACATTGATTGGTATTTCTCCTCATTTTTCCAGGTTAAGGCAATCCAACACCTAAACATCACAACAATGGACTAACACAAGGTGATAGATATGTAGTATATTTTGAGTTTTTTGGTTTCAATAATTGAATATGATAATTGATGTGATATAATGAATAATTGTATTTATATGAAAGCAAATCAAAACATTTAGAAATAGAATAAAATAACACACAACAATAACTTTATGTCATTAGTCATTACAAAGAAAGAGAAGGAAAAGTATAATCACTGAGAAAGTAACTATTTCATAGTTTTTCTTTGTTTCCAGAAACCATCAGCAATCATAACTCTTGTAAAGCTTGCTATCATAATAGTATTAGCCTTGTCTACTTCAAAGACATTGCAAAGGTAAATCAATTGTGTAGAAAATTATTACTACTGACCACTTTCTGCCTGTGTTAATTCAACATCCAGCTGTATGAATAAAGAGCTCATGTTGGCTTGGGTTGGAAAGACACTCAAATAGTTGATACATCACTTCCCTGTAGTGGAGAAAACTTTTTGACCAGTCCCTTTCTTCTGTGTCTCCTACTATGCTCCAATAACTATAACAAAAGATAAGAAAATGAGCTATGCTGTTAATCGCGCGGGGTATAGCGGTTAGCGGGGTATAGCGGTTAGCGGGGTATAGCGGTTAGCGGGGGTAGGGTAAATCGCGGTGGTCATATAGCGGTCCCGCAAAAAGCGGCGCTAAACACCGCTATTCGAACACGATTTTTTGGTGGTATAGCGGTGAAAAAACCGTGATTTTGGGGCTTACTTAACCTTGGGCTTTCTATCAGTGGGCTTGTTTAATTTAGTGTCTTTGAAAGATTATTTGGCTCAAAATGAGGATTAATTGATGGTTTAATCATGTTAGAGTAAATGATTTTATTAAACCATTTGGGGAAATGTACTTTTAGTGTTATGAGACATTTTGAGAATATTAAGGGTGTGAGTCATTTGGGACGACCCTTTTTGTTTAACCGTGTCGAGTTTTGGGGTTAATGATGATTTTGTAGGTTGTGAGTGCTTAATCAATGTTAAACGCATTTTATGCGATGATGACCGTTATTTACGGGTCTAGCAAGCTTGGAGCACTTTGCTCGGTTTTGACTTGAGATATATTTGGGACATTTGTCCGGTTTAAATGGCTCTATGTGGAGTCTTATGTATGAGTTGCTTTTATTGCATATTGTTGATATTTACATGCTTGGGTGAGTGAGTCGTCCTGGTATAGGCATGTCGTTTAGACTGTTTCGCATTGGATCCATAGGCATGTTAGTCAGTCGTTGGTCGTGGTCGATTGGGTATCTTGAGGATGGACCTCGGTACCCATGTTTTATGACCTTAACTTCCAAGTAGGCACTAGGAGGATATAGTTTTGGGCACTTACCTTGGAGGTTTGTGTAGAGATCCACGCCTTCGGGATTTATACCTTGGAGGTAGTCCCGATGTGCCGGGCCTTGAGGCGTTACCTTGGAGGTAGACGTCAAGGTATATCTTCAATTACGGTGTAACTTGGGTTTCAACGTTGTATGGGTGGTATACTTATGTGTTACCTCCACCTTCAACGGTTACGGGTCTCCTCCGTTTATGGTATTTGAACTTTAATACATTTTACGGTCGCGTGTGTATTGCTTCGTATTATGTTTTAATAAAGTGTTATATTTTAATGAATGGTTTCCGTGTTTTACGGGTTGAATATGTATTGTCAACCATATTTGGAGGTTTTGCCTAAACTAGAATCATTCATGTACTTTGAGGGAAATGAATTGGAATTGAATAATGAAAAATGACAAAAATACCCTTTTTGATTTAATGTCTTCTATTTTATATGTAACAATGTATTATGGAATTTAATAAAGTAAAAAAAATGGTCCGGGATCAAGCCAAATATAAGAGAGAAAGAGGCGTGGATTACCATCCCAATTCATGAAGCCTTCGCAACCAGTGATAGCTCCAACAACCCATACCTCACCTTCAAATGCATATTCTTTATAGGAGGACAAACATAAACATGGAGACACAAGGAGGATCCATCTAGTTAGGAGGAGTAGGCTTCTATGTTTCTCTAGTTTGATCTATTATTAGATTGGTTGGTATGGATGGTTGGACTCCTTTCCCTTGACTTATTGATAAACTATAAGTTGGTTCAATTTGGACTTGCTTTTCTCTACTACGATTGTTTCTTGTCTTAGTTTGTGATACCAATTTGGATTTGCTTAGGGGATGTCTGTTTTACCTCTTAATAGTTCCATTAAGAGGCAACCTCTGAATCGTTAAGAGGAATCTTGTTTGGCAAAAAAGGGTAAACCTCTTATTGGTTCTAAAACCCTATGAATGATTTTGTATATTGGGTCTCCCTTAACCATTCAGTGCCCTAATTTCACTACGAACAAGTATCAAACAACCATGTTTTAGGTTGGGGAATGAACCCCAATAGTTGTCTAATCAAGGTAATGACAGAAAACCTGTTTCTAATCACTTTTGGAAAATGGTTTTTCGTCCAGCCCGTAGTTTCCGGACGTCGCCCCGTCCAGACAGTAGTGTCCGGACAGGGGGGGGGGGGGGTTCCGGGTATTGTTCATAGTGTCCGGGTGTAAGGGGTTTCCGAGTATTGTTCATGTTCCGGATGAGACGTCCGGAAAGTGTGGTAACCATAGGAAGTGTCCGGACCATTATCCGGATATTTGTGTCCGGAAAAGGCTAGTGTCCGGAAAGTCCAAGGTGTCCGGAAAGGTCATAGTGTCCGGAAAGTTGTGAGTATCCGGAAAGTGCAGTAAGATCGGACAGTCTAATCTGATGCATTTCTAACATCCATAGGTGTCCGATTTGTTTAGCTTGGAGATATATCAAGGGTGTGTTCAACACTAACCTAAAGTGAGTTCTCTAAACCCTTTTTATGACGTACTATGTTTTACTGATTATGGACGCTTTCCTTGATTGGTGAGGATTATTGTATATGTATCTTTTATCGTTCTACATGCTTTCACAGTAGATAATAATTGTAATGTTGATTTCTTGATGAATTTATAGCATCGACTATAATCTAGAAATTTGTGGAGAGCAACATAGAAGTTGAAGATGGAGATTCAGGTCAGTCGTTTTTAAACCTTATGTTGACATCTTACGATCTATTTACCAAAATGGATTTAACTCATTTTAAAATAATGTTCATATAAACAATGACGTATCATCGACATTAATATCATATACAAACAGAGAAGTGAGAGTACAATTCGAGTCGAGCGATGGGTTTAAAACCAAGGTCACCTAAATCCCTTAAACTATGGCTCTGATACCAATTGTAACAACCCAAACAAAATAAAGCATGCAATTCATATAAAATAAAACATCCCAAAAACGGGTCCCCAAAATCTCTTACATAATAAAAATCAGGTTGGCGGAAACAACCTATACAACTGAGAATAAATTCTATAATCTAAAGTGTTGCATTGATCTAGCCTCTTCTGTACTTCTGATCTGCTCTATTAACTTATTAGAGCCTCCTACCACTTGCTTACCTGAAAATGTTTAGTTTGGAAAATGCGAGGGTTAGACCATGAGGTCTAGTGAGTCCCTCCTGACAGTTCTCAAAAGCATTTAAAAACAGTTTATAACTTTCAGATATAAAACTTTCACATAACTTTTCATAAAACTAACGCGGATGGATCAACACTCGTAAACGGCACCCTGAAGTCACCCGAAGGTGCCAACGAGTCAGTCTCACGCTGCCTTACTGGATACACCCTTCCATGGCATAAACGGGTCACCTTCCCGACATGAGCACTGGCGGGTCTACCTCCGTCTTAGCCAGTCTACGTCTAACACAATATATGCATACATCTCACATAAATCTTTAAACAACTTTCATGCAGTTAAAAGCATATAAATAAAGCATGACATTTTTCATCATGTACTTACTTTAGAAAACACGTTGTAAAGTCACGTATTTTAGTTAGAAAACTCACCTGATGCTCTTACTTCTCTTATTTATTAAATTCTTCCCCAAGACTTGAAACTCTACAATTTGGTCTCGATTATTACAAAGATGCTAAGAGCATCTCCAATGCATAAGTCTTTTAGAGGTTTTTACTATTACAAAAAACTTTTCAAAGGGTTTTGCATTGGAGAAGGTTTTAAGAATAAGTTTTTAATAAAAAAAGTTAGTGAAAATCTATGTGGCAAAATTAAAAAGTCATTAAATGACTTATGAATTGTGGATGCACTAAGTATTGATATAATTTTTTTTAATTAAAAACGTACATATATTAACAAACAAATACAAATATATGAGATGGTATTACTCAATTATTAAAGAAAGGGAGATGGGACATATGACTTGAAGAAGGTGTATAGTTGAATTGTGGCATTGACGAATCCCTTGCATCGTTACTTTTAAAGAAATTACCTTTTTCGTCCCTATGGTTTGTTGAAAATTTTATTTCCATCCTTGTGATTTTGAAATTACTATTGTTATACCCATTGTTTATACTTCATTAATATTTTCGTCTCCATTTTTTTTGAAGTATATAATATTTATACACGGCAAATGCAACAAATAAACTTACACACTCTCCTCACCTTTGTTTAGGTTTGAACCCTTTGGTTATTTTATTTTCATCTTCATGCTTTACACTTGATATGCTTTTATCGTCCTTATAGCTTACAATTTATTTCTATCTTAGCCCCTCATACTTAAAAGTAGTAATTAGCCTCAGGGACGAAAATAGAAATAAGTTGCAAATCATAGGGACGTAAACCGAATTCAAAACCACATAGATGAAATCCGCAATTTTTAACAAACCACAAGCACTAAAAACGTAATTTACTCTTACTTTTATATAAAAAGATGGGACGGCTCTTGGCATATTGGCATAACTTGTGCCTAGAGATAGTAAAAAACCGGGGCTCGGGCCGGGCCTAACCGCGCCTCAGATCGGGCCGGACTTTTTTACCATTCCAGGGCACGGGCTTTTTTTTGGCCCTGTCGGGCCGGGCTTGACGGTTGAGGGTCCGGCCTGTTTAGGCTTTTTAAAGTTGAGACGATGGAAATCGGACCTAAATATACTAGCTATATACCCGCGCAATGCGGCGGGATGTGATAAATCAAAAATATAAAATCAGCACAACGTATTAAAAAAATCGATATCAATATCGATAAATAAAGAGCTATGTATTCAAGAACAATCCAAAATCAAAATATTGCTTTATGTTTTAATGATCGATACATCTTCAATTAACCATAAATTACACAATTCACTTAATAGTAATAAAATTTGCTATAACAACCACTAAATTTCTACAGCACCCTCTTATTTAATCATCATATGAGATTATTAATGACTACAATTTTTTTTAGTGAAAACTTTCTAATATCCATTATATTATAACCTGTTTTGTAGCTGCATTTAATTCACCTATGCAACCAAATTAGATAGAGTTAGGGCTTGTTTACTAAACTCTTACGGAGTGTCACTTACCTTACCAGTAAGCATGAAAAATACCAAGAATCTTACCCGATAATAGTCATAGCAAGGACCATGAATCTTACCCGGTAAGTGAGGGAGACGACTCTTACCCGATAATAGTCATAGCAAAGACGCCCGCCACAATCGAGTTTAATGGCCGAGAATGTTACCTGACAAGGTAAGTGAGGGTGACGACTCTTGTCGGTAAACTTTTACCCGACAAGTGTTTGGTAAACAACCCCTAAGTTAAACTAACATACATAATAGAAAGTTTAGTACACAATCATGGTTAATAACAAAGATAAATTGACAAGATATTATCACAATGTAAATTCATTTTCAATTTTATAATGGGATTTATAAATATAATTTCTATACAACCAACAAATGATGTAGTGACTAAATACTTGCCTAAAACTAAATTTAGTACAACTGCTATGCTAGGTGTTATTCAAAACTCAGAAGCAAGCAAAGAAACAATAGCATATGAAGCTCAAAACAGAAAGCAATACCATATAAATATAAGAAGCAAGCAAATCAACAATACCATATCAAAAGTCAAAAGAGACTACAATTAGATTCAGAGAGCCCAAACAGGCTTGTAAATACAAATAAGAGTCATCCAATACTGTTGTAGAGTTCTTATGTGCAGACCGCTTACAATGACAATGACAATGACAATGACATAACAAATTTATCACGTACTCACTACGTACACGACACATTCATGACAACAACCAAAGCAGTTACCTTTCAGAAGTGGCTAGAATAACAAAAATTACAAACAAGAAAAGAGAAACAAACATGTATAGTCTGTTTATGACTCAAATTTCCACCAGAGTCTACATTAAACACTTGAGCTCTAAAATAGTACACTTGGGTCATAAATTTTAAGTGCTAATTTGAGGTTCAATGAATATGTTAAAAAGATCAATCAAGAAATAGTGACAGTTTAACAGAAGACAACAACAAAGGTCACCCAACAAGCAATGGATCATGGAATAGTGAAAACATAAGATGTTTTTGGCCAATAATAATCGTTGAACTTGGACGTAGTAAGATGGTGTACCTTATATATATATATATATATATATATATATATAGGATTAGGAGGGGCTCAAAAATGGAACCCAATATACTTGTAGATACGATGTTGTTGGGTGTCAACATGCATCACTTTCAGTTGTAGGTTTTGTTTATTTCCTAGTAGTGACGAGTATAGGTGTATAATCTCATGATAACCTCTGATTTTGATAAGAAGCAAACCAACTACTTACCAGGGAATTGAAAGAGGATGGTCAACAGTTAAATTGTTGTAAGATGTCAACTTTTTATTTGGTAAACAACTCATCTTTTATCATCGTAATAATTTATTACCTAGTAAGAGATGGTAAGAATCAAGTAAACAGGCACTAAGTATATATATGAATTGTTTTTCTAAATAAATAAACCTCTAAATCCCCAAATAGTTTTGGACTACATAAATATATATCAGAGCTATTTATATTATTTTAACCCAAAAAATCTAATTGTAATCGGTCAGGAAAGTTTTAAAGTAAACATAAACTAGTTCACTGTTTTCAAACCCTATACCATTCAAAATCCTCGCACCCACAACATCGCTCCCCTCGACAATACCACTTGTCGCCCATTGTCATTTGTTCTCTATAATCTTTGGTCCCTGCCATTGGTTTTCGTCTTCTGATATGTGTTTTGTCTTTTCAAACTCTCCCTGTGTTACAACAATTTAATGGATTACATATATAGATCAAAATTAGATAAAATTGAAAACCAAAAAGAAAAACCAAGGGGGGAGATGATGGTAGGGACTAACCACAGTGAGAAACAATGATAGAGAGCCGCCGACGATGGGCAGCAAGGGTGGCAAGTGGGAGCGATGACGTTGGGCCTGAGAGGTTTGTGAAAGGTAAAATCGATTTAGTTTTCTTAATTTTAAAACCTATCTATTCGATTACAAGTAGTTTTTTTTAGTTAAAAGAATGTATGTAACCAATTTCTAAAATTTCTATTATTTATTTATATTAAAAATGTTCAAGGACTTAACAATTCAAATTGGAAAAGTTCGTTTGGTTTTCTGTTCTATAATATAATATTTAAAATAAGGAATTGGAGTTTTTTATTTATTTATTCAACTAATTAAATTTCCAATATATTTTCCAAAAAGAGTGAGAAGTTAATTTTTCTATATTTAAAGGAAAGAAAATAAGTTTTCAAAATTAATTTTGAATGAGAAAGATAAATAATTTACTTTTTTACTGATTTTGATTGGAAGAGAGTCGGAGACTATAAAATTATTGTTATATTATTTTGGAAGAAAGATAAATCTATCAAAATTTTCAACCATGAAATAACTGGGGTTTATAATTTGGTTAATCAAATACGCTAATAAATATATTTTTATTTATATATTTCAAATAAATTTTATATAAAAAATTTGGCCAGGCCCAAGTCGGTTTCATAATCGGTGCCGAGCTGAACCAGACCTTGTTTTGGATGGAGATTATAACTGATTAGAGACTGTTTGGACCATAACGGCATAACCTGTTCTTATCAGGCCGGGCCATTTAGCTACCTCTTGGTTTGCATGAATTGATGTTGATAAATGATCATTAGATCTTTTGAGCAGAGGGCTCGGTTTTGGGCTCGGTTGAGTCTTGATGGCATTCGCCCGGTTTTAATAAGCTCGGCGTGGGCTTGGGGTTTGCATTGCATGAGTTGCATCATATTTGAGGTTTACATGATTTGAATGCATTAGTTATTCTTTTAGGGTCATATATTTATATTTAAGTCGAGTAAGCTTGTTTCGGATGATGGGTTTTCCCAAGGTAAAGATCCAGTAGGATTGAACTTGATGGCTTGGACTAAAGACCTAGTATGGTTGATGTATAAGAAGGGCTAAAGACTTAGTATGGTTGATGCCGAAAATGGACTAAAGACCTAGTATGGTTGATGTCTAAGATGGACTAAAGACCTAGTATGGTTGATGTCTAAGATGGGCTAAAGATCTAGTATGATTGATGCCGAGGATTGACTAAAGACCTAGTATGGTTGATGTCATCTGTTTTCCATGTCCAAGAAGCTTACTTGCATTTATTTAATCGTGGTTTAATTTATGTGTTTGCCACATTCGATGAAATCGGGTTTAGACGGTTACCTTCAAAGATTTCTTCTTCAATTGCTTCTTCCCAACCTTCTCCTTCCTCTCTTAGCCGCCACCACCAAAACAAGAAAAAATGATACTGCTTAAAAAAATGAAAGATGCCCTAGGGATTTGAACCACTATAACACTTTCATAAATTGCACACAAGCCCCTTAACTTAACTTGCATTCTCTTAACATTAACCACCAAACTTTCATATTCGCTATAAAAATTCGGTTGTTACAATCTGAGATATAAAATGGCGTAAAACCCCTAAACCCTTGTCATTTAATCCTTGAAAACGGCTGATGCTTGGAAAGAGGAATGGTTGAGACCAAGAACCCTAATTGGAGGGTGAGGAAGAAGAATTGCATTGGGAGTCTTGAAGCCTTTATCTTTTAGGTATGTTTTCCTCTCCACTCTTAATCTTCTTGTTTGATTTGGTGAGGATTTTTTTTGGGGATCTTGTAAGTAAATCATTAAGAAGTCTTAAGTTTGTTTTCTATGGAAATGGAATACTTGATGAGTTTTCTATTGGTTTACTAACTCCTTTTAAGAATCATTCACCATTTCAATGGTAGAAATGAGTTATGTCAAGAATATGGATTTTGGGATGAAAATGATGAATCATTGGATGGATTCCTTGGAATTTATGTGTTTTAGATTTGGATTTTGATCCCTAAGAGTTTGATATTGTTTGTCCCTCATGGGTGTTGGTAAATGATTGAGGAACTTCATCTTTTTGCATAGAAATCTCTGAAAATGGCTTTAATAGAGTTCTTGGATTTTTGGGTTTGAAATTATTAATCAATGGGTTGATTTCATGGATTAAATGATGTTCTGATGATTGGAAATTGTGGGGAAAGTTTTAGAACCTCAATTATCTCTTTTTAGAGGCTTAAAATCGATTTAGGATGAGTTGGGGTTGAAAAAGGGTGAGTTTTCGGCTGAAAATCAGTGTAGAAGCTTTGCGCGATGGCGGCGCGGGTCCACCAACGCGAGCAGTAGCACCAAGGTCTGGACAGTGCTCTGTGCGGTTCTTGGCGCGAGTGGGCTAGCGCGAGCATCAGCGTCAAGCTCTGTCGCGTGTTTTCGGCTTTTGTTTCGCATACTGTTTAAGGCTAAGGTTGTGGTATCATCTAAGGGTTGTTTTGGGGTTTACTGGGGATGTTTGGGATGTAATTAGATGGGTTAACACCACTATTATGTCGTCCAATTCAGGTGTTCGGATTGAGCTAATGTGGGTTTCGGAGCGTGTGTCGATTTGCTAAAGCTCAGGGGAGTTCCCTTAACTCTTTTGTGCAAATGAAATGTTTTTCCTAAAGTTTTCATAACTAAATTTGGTATTGAGCATGATGGCATGATTTTACACTATGAAAAGCTTTATTATTACATGATGTGGGACTGTTTATAAATACACGCATGTTATGAAAATGTTTATAAATGCACATGTTTGGCCTACGTGATATTATCCATTACTTGACATGATATTTTGGAGTCGGGTTGCACAGTGGGAGTAGTGTACCTTGGGATATCATATATCCCTTAGGAGTTGATTTATTCACCCCGTATGCATGGAATCCGTTTCCTGTGGGAATGGGGAGTCTGCTTGGGCCCCGTAGGCGAAAGGGGAGTCGGCTTGGGCCCCGATCGTGGATACAACCATGTGGTAGAGATGGTCTACGAACACTGTGCAATTACCCATGTGTAATGTTGATTGGATGAAATGTTTTTGATGGGCCTTTAAGGCGGTTTGCATACATATATATGTGGTTGTTAAACTGTTTTCGGTAGGGAATTCACTAGACCTCATAATCTAACCCTCGTTTTTTCAAAAATTAAAACCATTTTCAGGATTGGAGATTTGTTTGAGGTTTCATCTAGAGAGAATGAAAAGAGGTGACACTGTAAAAGAGGAATAGTCTAGTGGTGGCTTGCAGTTCATCGTCGGGCTTCCTGTAGCATCTCAGTTGTGAAGGGGTTTATCCGCTGCGTATTTGGAGTTAGATTCGTTGTATTGTAATAAAGTTTTGGGACCGTTTGGTTGTAATGTTATGATTTATGATTTATCGAATTTGGGTTGTTACAAATGGTATCGGAGCCATAGTTTAAGGGATTTAGGTGACCGGATGGGTTTAAACTTAAACTTTGGAGTAGAGGGGGACACAACTGAGATATAGGAAGCCAATAGGAAGGACCTCAATCATAGGATATCTTGACAATGGTTGTGAGAACCCTCGTGTAAAGTAAATTCAAAATCGCATCTGGCCAATGCTATTATGAATTTACAGGTGCATGGGTGTACTCATCCTTCATTGTTGGGACGATTGGAGAGAGTGACAGTATGTAGAAAGTTATAACCTTGCAATTGATAGCAAAGGGTGAGGTGTCTTGGGAGATCACTTGGGATGTGATGCTTTTACCTTCTAGAAGAAGTGTTGTTCGGTGTGTCAGTGAACCTACTAGCTGTATAATTCTTAGGATTCAAAGGGATGAATGGTTGGTTAAGGGAAAACTCCTAGTTTCTAGTGAGTCCCCGTTATTGGGTTTAAGGTGTCGATCAGTTGGGATAGAAAAGTGAGAACAATGTTGGAATCTTGAAAGCTTCAATTCAGGACCGAGTGAGGGGACCTAGCCTTTGACTCTTTAGTCAAGCGGCTTAGTGGCAAGGATATTGCACGAAAGATATCAGTGTTGGATTGAAGTACGCATAGGAGTAACAGGCGAGGTATTAGGTCAGTTGGAAACCATGTGGAGTGGTCGATTATGAGGGATGTGAAGCACCAATATAGTAAGATGTTGCAAGGATGAGGATGTGACCGTTGGTCGAAATAGAGTGTCAGTGATAAATTGACGTGAATGCAACGGTTGACCTCGTTAGAGTGAATAGCCTTCAACTGCATATCGAGTTTCATGCATCATGTCACCAAATGTGCTACTTGGACTCTTTCATGTTAAAAGTATGTACGTACATAAGAAATTTCTTCTTGTTTTGGAAAATAATTTGACGCGCGCGAGCGTGTACTTCTAAAGAAAATATTGGAAACGTTTTATTGCGAGGTTTTGTTTTATAAACAAAATGAGTATTGACACGCTGTTATCATATGGATGAGTGTTGGAGTCGACAGACTCACTTTGTGCAAGTGATTTCGTTCAGAACTGTTCTAGTCGTATTTGAAAGGTTTCATTGGTCATATTTTGTTGTGCCGGCATCGATTTGGTCATATTGATAAAGTGGCTATAATAATAGGAAATATGGAATCTTATAACAAACTACTAAATACTATTTAGTGACAACTATTTATAGTTACTAACTCTTTAAAATTAGTGACCACTTTTTTTGGTCACTACCACATTTATTTTAGTGACCACTATTGTTTGGTTACTAACATATTAAAGTTAGTGACCACTATTTTTGGTCATTACCACTTTCATTTTAGTGACCACTATTTTTTGGTTACTAACTCTTACACCATGAACTATTAAATATTATTTAGTGACAACTATCTTTAGTCACTAGCTCTTTCATTTTAGTTACCACTAGTTTTTGTCACTACCACTTTAATTTTAGTAACCACTATTTTTTGGTTACTAACACTTTCAAATTAGGCATTGTTTGGCAAAAAAAAAGCTAGCTTATAAGCTAGTTTTTTTTGTGTACATGTTTGAATGACCATAAGCTAGCTTTTTGAAACGCTACTTGGAGTAGCGTTTCATTAGCTTTTTGTGAATATTCCAATATTACCCCTTAGGCCATCCGTAGCAGAACCCTCAAACCCTCAAGCCACCTCAGCGCCACATCAGCTTTTCTCCTTACCCTAAAGTGGCGTAGCGGAACCCTCAAACCCTCTTGCCACCTCATTTTTTTTAATTCTTTTATTTATACATTTAATTAAAAAAACAAAATAAAAATATTTATATATTTTTTAATAAATAAAAATAAGATAAATAATAAAAATAAAAATTCATATCATTCATTAAAAATAAAAATTACAAAATACAAAACACTAAAAAAATAAAAATTACAAAATACAAAACACTAAAAAAATAAAAATTACAAAATACAAAATTACCCAAAATTATGATATTTTTTAATTTTCTCTTTTCTCGCTAAAGTAGCCCTCAAAACGTCTCCCGAAAGGTGATCATGCGAGGATATGAAAAACTCGAAGTCTTGTTGATATCGTTTTTCTCGTTCGATTTCTCGTTCGAGTTCCAACTTATCTCGTTCGAGTTCGAGTTTTTTCATTTTGTACTCCATTGTATCCTCAATCTTCTCGTTGAACGAGTCTATGGTCGTCAACAACCGAGTAACACTTTCGTTCGTATTCGACCCGCTCGTATTACTCGTTGATGTTTTTTTTTCCTTGTTTCTCCCGATGGGTCGTTGAAGTTGCTCGACCTCGTTGTCGTCATCGTCATCATCGGAAGGTTTGGTACGTTTTGAACCCCGCGATGAAGTTGTCGTCATCGTTGGAACGGCTCCCCATTTTGGACATTTTTTTAGGACTTCTGATATGCATTAATTATTTAATGCATATTAGGTCTTTTTCTTTCCAATTTGAGTCATTTTATTTCTAATATCCCTAACTTTGAGTCATTTTAATTACTTATTTTCCTTTTTATTGTTTATTGGAGCTAGAGTAGTGAATGACCTGTTTTATGATTGAGAATGGCTGATTTTGTTCATTTTGGCAGAATTTTCTAGTGCAGACCCATGCTACAGCATTTCTACAGCACGACATGCCTGGGCAGAAAACATTTTGGGACGTGGGGCTGAGCTCTTAAAGACAAATTGGCTTTTGGTACTTAATGATGCAGCTTCCAGAAGGTTTAAATCCAGCTGGAGTTGATTTGTTGCAAAACCCTTTTGTACTTTTATTGCTTTTTACTTTATGTACTAGGTTTATTAATGACTTTGGGACCAAGTTAGGTTAAATGACTTTTGTGCCCTTCCTTTTCCTTCCTATATAAGAGAAGGTTGGGGTTAGTTTTATTCCACTACTTACTTACCACATAGTTATTAATTCTCTTGCTATTATTATCATTTGGGTGCAAGTAAATTCGAGATTCCCTTGAAATCTTGCAACATCAAGTTTTATAATTCAAGTGTGTTTATTTACAATTTTTGTTCATCTTACTCTCTATCTTCTAATTCTTGCAAGTTACTTTACTAGTCATTTATTATTCTTGCAATTTACATTCCAAGTCATTTATTATTCTTGCAATTTACATTCCAAGTCATTTACATTTATGCAATTTAATTTACGTCATTTATTGCTTTCTTTACGTTCCGTTATGAGTAGCTAAATTTATTAGTTCGGGTGTTAAACGGAAAGGTGGGATTTTAAACCAAAGAAAGGTGGACGTTGTTTCGAAATAACAATGTTCCATCATTTCATTCAAGTTTTATAAAAACCAATGACACTTCTTGACGAATTGATCACTTGCTAAAGTGTTAAAGTGCCGTGGACTTAGAGATAAGCCACTGAATGCACGTCAGTTTGAATGATATGGGAAGTAGACTTGAGAGAGTTACTGATAAAGTGACAATTATCATCCATGTTTTTCTAAACTGATTTATTCTCGACAAGTGGTCACTAATCTAAAGTGTTAAAGTGTAGTGGACTTAGAGATAAGCCACTTGGAACACACCAACTTGAATGATATGGGAATCGGCTCGAGAGAGCGGTTTTTGATACAAAGAGATTTGGTCGTCCATATATTTTGAGAACTTTATCCCCCACTATAAATAGTTGGAGACTACACCGAGAGGTGTCTAGTTGAATCTAAACAGTAGTGGGAATATTGAAGTCCGAGAGGAATACTCTCAAAATAGATGGTGGATCTAGTTATGACTAAACTGCATGCTGCAGCATCCCTGCAGCATGGCCCGCTGGAATTTGTGTTTAAATCCCACCTTGAAGTTTCACACCCGTGCTTGCTTTATTCTCTGTTAAACAACATCAAAGTGACAAACCAAACAAAACAAATCAATCTCTTCCAATTCGCCATCTGAAATCATTTCCTTCTTCTACTTTTTATTTAACTTTTTACTCCAATCTCTGTGGGACGATATCTGGTATTTTACCATTTTATTACTTGAAAGACGATATTAGATCTCATTGTATACTTGCTTTGAGGTTTGATTAGCACACGTCTATAGGTGTATTCTAAGCACTGTCAAGTTTTTGGCGCCGTTGCCGGGGATTGGCAAGCTAAAAGTTATAAAAAGTTTTAAAAAGAATTGATTTTTCTAACACCGTTCGTTGTGAGTATAGTGTATGCCAAGGATACCACGTGGGGAATTTTTTGACTTAGATCCGTGTAACGCCCCAAAATTTCAAGAAAATTTAAAAAATTTTAAACGCGCATATTTAATAATAAGTCTCCATTTATTAAACCCAAAATAATAATTCCAACCACGAGCGTTATTAAAACATAAGTCAACAGCGGAAATTAAATTGTTTATTCAATAACGGGAAAATGTTTAATAAGCAAATCCTTCGACCCATCCATCTTGCGCGTCAGTGTGTGCCAGTCATGCCTTCGTACCACTTGTACCTGCAGCCACTGTAAATTGGGAGGGGTAAGCACGAAGCTTAGTGAATTCAAACACAACAATTAACAATGGTTATCTCATATTACCCCTAAAGCAAAGAGGATCACACCACCACATACAAGTCTACGAACAAATCATAAACAAGTATAATAACCACCACATAAAAAAAAATCCCCGGGCGGATGTCGGGTCTACGGCCCCGCCGCACGTTTCCGCCTACTGCGGGAAACACCCGTTTTACGCCTACTGCGTATGACATCCTTTTTACGCCTACTGCGTAAACGCCCCTTTTACGCCTACTGCGTAAAACACCTCCGTCCCCGTCGGGACTCGGCCCCGCCGAATAATGTAGCACATAATGTTAACTAGACGTCCCACTATCTAGCCCCCAACCATCCCGCATACAATTTTCACACACGTGCTACAGTAATAATAAACAACTATTAATTAATTGTAGTGAGAGAACTCACCTCGGGTGCGCGCCTAGCTAAAAATAGTAAGTAGCTCCACACAACGACGATCACTTTCCGGCACCTAAACGTACGATAAAATACGTCAATACGAGACCCGGACCCCACGACGCGACACACCCCAAATTGTCACTAAAACTAACTTTCGGTCACACCGAACAGGTCTGTTCGGGACCTTATTTGACCACTAAAACTCCAGAAAAACTCAGATTTATTACACGGTTGAAAAGTGCCCTGAAATACCTTTCCGAGGATATATTACACGCCTCCTAACGATTTTTCTATAATTAATTATGAATTTATTAAGTTCGCCTACCGGAACTGTCCGTTTTCGGACCAGTTCGCACTAACAGCTCCGAACAGCCCGGTTCTGGGCCGATTCAGCCTTTCGGCGAAACACGAAAAACGTGCCTAACTCAATTTAGGAAAAATGGCCACTGACCTCAAGTTAAAACGACTTACGAGTAAAAAGTTACGGTCCACGCAAAACAGTGGCAGATTCCAGGAAATTCACATAAAATGACGAACCGCAGAACTTGCGACCACTTTTTCTCCCAACTCGAGGCCGAACCAGTTTTCCGCCAAAACACAGAAAACGTACTCGGTCCCGAGCTCGAAGCGTGGGCGCCAGTTTCGGCTCAATCGGAGTTACGACGGAGAAGTTATTGTCGTCACAAAACAGGGGCTGGACCATTTTTCGCATAAAAGAAAGATTTTAGAAGCAACGGTTTAAGTTATACGGCTTAACGATTAAGTCACGGTTTAAGGCTCTGAAGCTACTAAGGTCTGGTTACGGCCTCTCGCCACCCACTGCCATCTCCGGCAGTGGTGGTTGCCGGCGGCGACCGGCGGCGGCCAGCGGCGGCCGACGGTGGATTTTCGATTACGAACGCACGAGACAACACCCGACCATTCTCTCTCATTCTCTCGGCCATTCTCACGCATACGCACCCACAACGGCAGCCACGGCCGTCCATCCACCACCGCCACAGCGGCGGCGAACGGCGGCGGCGACGGGAACGAGAAGGAAGGAAAGCGAAGCAAGAAAAGTGATTACCTTACGACGACGCTACGTAAACGTACACGATCCTCCTTCCCTCGAGACTCCGGCGAACAGCGGGAGGTGGCGACAGCATAAACTTTTCCGGCGACTGCAGCGGCAGTGGCACCTTCTCCGGCGTCTTTCACCTCCGACGAAGCTCTCTCTCACTCCCACCCTTTCTCGGTCCTTCCCTACCTCTCTCTAACTCTCGCTCGTTGCTCACGATCGCACCAAAAAAAAAGGAAACGGCTGCCGTAGGGTTTCGTGTGGGATAGTATGGGATCCCTTGGCTTTCACGTAGATAAGAAACGGAAGGAGCCGGCCATGGGCCGAAAACCTGTGTAACACCTTAGGCATATCCCACATCGGCCGTGGACAGGAGAGATGCTGGGTATATTAGTAAACCTTGGCCTTACCAGACACAACGCGTTTTGGGGCCACAAGCATGCGGGTTCCTTGGGAACTCTGTGGTTAAGCGTGCTTGGGTGGGAGTAGTACCAGGATGGGTGACCTCCTGGGAAGTCCTTGCGAAGTCCTTGCCAGGTCGCCAAGAACAAAGCCGTGAGCCAGTGGGGCAAAGCGGACAATATTGTGTCGTGGTAAGCGGGGTGTTACAAATGGTATCAGAGCCACTCCTGTGCCGTTCGGGATGGTGGGGCAAACCTCATCGAGGACGATGAGTCCCTAAGGGGGGGTGTGTGTAACACCTTAGGCATATCCCACATCGGCCGTGGACAGGAGAGATGCTGGGTATATTAGTAAACCTTGGCCTTACCAGACACAACGCGTTTTGGGGCCACAAGCATGCGGGTTCCTTGGGAACTCTGTGGTTAAGCGTGCTTGGGTGGGAGTAGTACCAGGATGGGTGACCTCCTGGGAAGTCCTTGCGAAGTCCTTGCCAGGTCGCCAAGAACAAAGCCGTGAGCCAGTGGGGCAAAGCGGACAATATTGTGTCGTGGTAAGCGGGGTGTTACATAGAAAGAACCTTTCGTCATAGAAGGAGAATTCAAAGAACCATAAACTCTAGGAATCTTCCCGATATGGATGCACCACCCGGATATGAAGTCAGACCACCAATACAACCAGGTAGTCCGCCAAGACCACCAATCCTAGATAACCTGAGAAGGCCGCAAAACCAGGTGAGACCACCACGGGTAGAAAATCAGGTGAGACCCCCGATCTTGGAAAATCCTTGGGCACCACCAAATCATGGTAATCCGCCGCCACTTTTTGGAAATCATCATGGTCATAATTTTCAAGAACAACAACTTAATAATCATAATGAACATGATGATGAAGAATCGCATGGTGATAATGAACGACTAAATATCATTGATCTTGCAAACTCTAAAGATGGGAGAATCATGGACTATGCAGTTCCTAATTTTGAGCAATTGAACTCAGGAATTGTAAAGCCTACCATGAACACTTTACATTTTGAACCAAAACCCATCATGTTTCATATGTTGCAAGCCAATGGTCAATTTGCTGGATTACCATCGGAGGATCCCCATTCTCATTTGAGATCTTTTATGGAGATCACCGATGTTTTTCTAATCCCTGGAGTTTCTCCTGAAGCCTTAAGGCTCACCTTGTTTCCATTTTCTCTAAGGGATAAAGCAAGAGTTTGGTTCAATTCATTAACACCAGGTTCTGTTCATTCATGGGCCGACATGGCTGAAAAGTTTTTGCGAAAATATTTTCCACCTAACCGGAATGCTAAGTCCAGAAATGAAATTTGCATGTTTAAACAAATGGACGATGAAGCAATTCCCGATGCTTGGGAAAGGTTTAAGGAATTGTTAAGGAAATGCCCTCACCATGGCATTCCCTACTGTATTCAACTTGAGACATTTTACAATGGGCTTGATCCCAATGCAAAACAAATGCTCGATGCGACATCAGGAGGGGCCTTTACTTCCAACACCTACAATACCGGTTATGAGATTCTTGAAAAGATTTCAACAAACAATGGACATTGGGCCGATCCAAGAGCTCCAACTCAAAAGAAAACATCTGGAATGCATGATTTAAATGCATATACTGCTTTGACAGCTCAGCTTGCTTCCATGACCAATATGCTTAAAAACATGACTACTGGTCAAGGAACACAGCCGACTGCCACTACGCCAACTCCAGCTGTCCTCTCAGTGCAATGTGTTTGTTGTAGTGGGGACCATTCTTATGAATTGTGCCCTCATAACTCTGAATCTGTGAACTATGTTCAAAATAGATCAGGATACAACTCCAACAATTACAATGCCAGTTGGAAGCAGCATCCAAATTTTTCATGGACCAGTCCTAGTTTGAATCCACCTCCACCAAAGCAACAAGGGAACTCAAATTTTCAAAATCAAGCAAGCAGTTCTCAAAACCATTATCAAGGAAATCATCATAATCAAAACCAAAGTTTTCAAAGTAATCAACCACCTTTTCAAAACAAAACCTCCTCACAAGCTGAACCTTCCTTGGAAGCAATGCTGAAGAGTTTCATCACCCAAACCAATGCTTCAATCAACCAAACCAATGCTGCTTTAAGAAATCTGGAGACACAGGTCAGTCAAATTGCTCTTAACCAAAATCACAGACCTACCGGGACTTTGCCAAGTAACACGGAGGTCCCAAAATTTCCAGGAAAAGAACATGTCAAAGCTGTGACCCTAAGAAGTGGGAAAGACTTAGATGTAGCCTTAGACAAAGAGAGTGAACCAATAGTCAAAACCAACTCTGAAAAAAGCTCATTGTCTAAACCTCATGCTGCAGCATTACCTACTATAGTTGAAAATCCATTTCAAACCATAGAGGAATTAGAACCTGAGACCCCTAAGGAAAAGACAATAGAAGGTAAAGAGTCCAACCCTAAGTGTCCAAACAAAGATGGTATAACCAAAGGCATAAAAGATCCTAGTTTGAGGGTGGAGGAAGTCCACCCATCCAGCTCAACACAACCAAAGAAAGCCATAATTGAACCAATTCCTCGTTATGTTCCTTACCCTCAAAGGTTAAAGAATGATAAGGAAGAATTGCAATTCAAGAAATTTTTGGATGTGTTTAAACAATTGCATATCAACATACCCCTTGTTGAAGCAATTGAGCAAATGCCTAGTTATGCCAAGTTCCTTAAAGACATCTTAAGCAAGAAGAAGAAGTTGACTGAGTATGAAACTGTTGCCATGACTGAAGGTTGTAGTGCCCTCCTAACCAACAAAATTCCCCCTAAGCTCAAAGATCCAGGGAGTTTTACCATTCCCTGTTCAATAGGTGGGAAAGAAGTTGGAAGAGCTTTGTGTGATTTAGGAGCTAGTGTCAATCTTATGCCCTTGTCCATTTTCAATAGCCTAGGCATAGGAGAGGCTAGACCCACCACTGTCACACTCATCCTAGCTGACAAAACAGTTGCATATCCCAAAGGAAAAATTGAGGATGTTTTAGTCCGGGTTGACAAGTTCATCTTTCCAGCAGACTTTATCATTTTAGACTTTGAGGCTGACCAAGATATTCCTATCCTCTTAGGAAGACCATTCTTAGCCACAGGTAGAACTTTGATAGATATCCAAAAGGGAGAGTTGACCATGAGACTCCAAGACCAAAAAGTCACATTTAATGTCTTCAATTCCTTAAAGTACCCAGATTACTTGGAAGACTGTTCTAGTTTAAGTGTGATTGAATCATCATGTCTTGAGGAAGGAGTTAGGAAGACCTATAGGATGGAGGCATCTGATGAGGAATATGATGATGATGATGATAATGATAGGAAGATAGATGAGACTGTACCCTTACAAGTTGCCAACTTTGAGTCTTTGGAAAATACTGAGCAAAAGAATTTCACACCAACTGTTATATCACCACCTGACCTGGAATTGAAACAACTCCCATCTCATTTGAAATATGCTTTTCTAAAAGATGAAAACAAATTGCCTGTTATCATTTCATCAACTCTAGAACTGCATCAAGAAAAGAAACTTGTGGAAATGTTGAAGTTGCATACAAAAGCCTTAGGATGGACCATTGCTGACCTTAAAGGGATTAGTCCCTCTATTTGTCAACATAAGATCATTCTAGAAGACAAGAACTTCACATCTGTTGAACCACAAAGAAGGCTAAACCCTGTCATGAAAGAGGTAGTGAAAAAGGAAGTTTTGAAATGGTTAGATGCAGGAATTATATTCCCAATAGCCAGTAGTTCTTGGGTTAGTCCAGTCCAATGTGTCCCAAAGAATGGAGGGTTTACTGTTGTTCCAAATGACAAGAATGAACTTATCCCAACTAGGGTAGTGTCCGGATGGAGAATTTGCATGGACTACCGTAAACTGAACAATGCTACCCAAAAGGACCATTTTCCCTTACCTATCATTGACCAGATGTTGGATATGTTAGCCGGTAAGGAATATTACTGCTTTTTGGATGGATACTCCGGTTACAATCAAATAGCCATATCACCGGAGGACCAAGAAAAGACCACCTTCACTTGTCCCTATGGCACTTTTGCTTTTAGGAGAATGCCATTTGGACTTTGCAATGCACCTGCAACCTTTCAAAGATGCATGATGTCCATATTTTCTGACATGCTTGAAAAGTCCATAGAAATCTTTATGGATGATTTTTCTGTTTATGGTTCATCTTTTGATCAATGTTTGGAAAATTTGAAAAAGAGTCTTGAAAGGTGTGAAGAAACTGATTTGGTTCTCAACTGGGAAAAGTGTCATTTTATGGTTACAGAAGGTATTGTCCTTGGACATGTAGTTTCCAAGAGAGGGGTTGAGGTAGACAAAGCAAAAATTGAAATAGTTGAAAAACTACCTGAACCCACCACTGTTAAAGGAATCAGAAGCTTTCTTGGTCATGCCGGATTTTATAGAAGATTCATTAAAGACTTTTCAAAAATTTCAAAACCTTTGTGTCTTCTATTACAGCATGACCACAAATTTGATTTCAATGAGGAATGCAGAAATGCATTTCACACTTTAAAGAAAGCTTTGATAACTGCTCCAGTGGTTATTACTCCAGATTGGGAAAAACCTTTTGAAATCATGTGTGATGCCAGTGATTGGGCTGTAGGAGCAGTCTTAGGTCAAAGAAAAGAAAAGATTTTTCATTCAATTTATTATGCAAGTAAGACTTTGAATGACGCTCAAATTAACTACACAACCACTGAAAAAGAATTATTAGCTGTTGTTTTTGCATTTGAAAAATTCAGATCATATTTAATGGGTGCAAAAGTCATTGTTCACACTGACCATGCTGCCATCAAATATTTGATTTCAAAGAAAGATGCTAAACCAAGGTTGATAAGATGGGTTTTGTTGTTACAAGAATTTGACCTAGAGATTGTGGATAGGAAGGGAGTTGACAATCAAGTGGCAGACCATTTGTCTAGGTTAGAGAAACCTAAAGAGAATAAGGGAGAAGGAGACATTGTTGAGACCTTCCCTGATGAGAGGATTCTTATGCTACAACATACTGAACCACCATGGTTTGCTGATATAGAAAATTACTTGGCTTGTGGCATAAGACCCTCTGGAATCACTGGCCAAATGTTTAAGAAATTTCTCCATGATACTAAGACTTATTTGTGGGATGACCCTTTTTTGTTTAAAATTGGTACAGATCAAGTTTTAAGAAGGTGCATTCCTGAATCTGAAGTGGCAGCAATTTTGCAGCATTGCCATCAATCACCTTATGGAGGACATTTTGGAGGCCAACGAACAGCAGCTAAAGTACTTCAATCAGGATTCTATTGGCCAACTCTCTTCAAAGATTCCCATAACTTTGCACAAAGATGCAATGAATGTCAAAGAAGTGGCTCTATCTCCCGGAGAAATGAGATGCCACTTAATGGGATCTTAGAAGTAGAGTTGTTTGATGTGTGGGGTATAGACTTCATGGGACCCTTTCCCCCATCAAACCAATACCAATACATACTGGTTGCTGTTGACTATGTATCAAAGTGGGTGGAGGCAGTAGCATGTGTTTCAAATGATGCTAAAACTGTGGTGAAATTCCTTCAGAAGCAAATATTTACAAGGTTTGGTACCCCCAGGGCACTAATCAGTGATGAGGGTACCCACTTTGTAAATCATTTGTTACAAAAAGTTCTTGAAAAATATAACATTCACCACAGGATTGCTACTGCATACCATCCACAAACCAATGGATTGGCTGAGCTCTCTAACAGAGAAATAAAGGGAATTTTGGAAAAGGTTGTCAAGCCAAACAGAAAAGATTGGGCCTTACATTTAGATGATGCTTTATGGGCATACCGGACTGCTTTTAAAACACCAATTGGTATGTCTCCATATAAGCTAGTCTTTGGTAAAGCTTGTCACCTTCCTTTAGAATTGGAACACAAATCATTTTGGGCTATCAAAGAATTAAACATGTGCTTAAATGATGCTGGAACCAAAAGGAAACTGCAACTCTGTGAAATGGAGGAACATAGGAACATGTCCTATGAAAATGCCAAGCTCTATAAAGAGAAGACAACAAAATGGCATGACAAAAGAATCCTTCACAGAGATCTGAAAGCTGGGCAGCAAGTCCTCTTGTTTAATTCTAGGTTGAAGCTTTTCCCTGGAAAACTGAAATCTAGATGGTCTGGGCCCTTTGTTATTCATCATGTTTACCCTTATGGTGCCATAGACCTAGTCAACCCTGAGGACAACACTGTGTTCAAAGTTAATGGACAAAGAGTCAAAGCCTACCATGATCCTGTGACCATCCCAGAGCCTAGCTCTGTGGATTTGGTCACAATGTGCTAAAGCTTCAAAACCTTGTTTGTAAATAGTTTCTGATTATTTAAATGCTTTCTAGAATAATTAAGTTTAATTGTGTGTTTAAGTTTGCAGCCTGGATCAAAGAAGGAAGAATGGAAATTCATGCTGCAGCATGCCTGTAGCATGAAACCCTAATTTTTTGAAAGTGCAGTGTTCGAGAAAAGAGCAGGGAGGAACTGAAGAAGGTAAAGACTAGTCTGATTGGGAAATTCAAGAAAAAGGCTAAGAAGATGAAAGCTCAGATCAAGAAGCTAAAGGCAGAAAACAAGGCTTTAAAAGAGAAATTAGCTGAACAAGCCAGTGTTGCAGCAGTTCAACAGCATGACACACGGCCTACTCCTCAGGAGTAGGACAGGTCCATTCACATCCCTTTAGCTCCAAAATTTCCTGTTTCTTTTACACTTTTTGAGTCTGGGATTGTCTTTATATTTTTAGATTTTATTTTCTTGCAAGATGAGCATATGTGATAGTTGTCAGCATGCATACATAGCCACAGTAATTTCTAAAGTCACAACCCCTAATCTAATGGTGTAGTTCTTGCTAGAACTAGCATCATTTTACTTGGGAACACATTTTGATCCACATCTCACGAATCTAAGAAGTGATTAAGGCCATCATTTGTTACCTACATAAGCCACTTGCTATCACCCATACACTTTAAACTTTTATAACAATGAGGACATTGTTGAGTCCTAGTTTGAGGGTGGGATGTCCATCATGGCAAGAAAACATACACAAAGAAGTCATAAAAAGAGCATAGCTCTTCAAAGTTGCCATGATTGGACCATAAGCACTAAAAAAGTCCCATAGGGGCTAAGTGCATTGCTTTCAACACAAAAGAGCACAAAAGTGCCAACAATTGAAAAAAAAAATTCATACATGTTGAAGCAAAAAGAGAGGAAAAAGGCAAAGTGAGACAAAATGCGCCAAAAAGAGTGAACCTTTCATTTCAAAGTCCTTTTGATCTTAGATGTGAGATGTGTTGAGCATAACAAAGAGAAAATTTTTCTAGCTTATGGTTCATACTCACTGTTAGACTAAGATTGTGCTACTTGGGAATTACGAATGGCTATGTTTTGTATCCTTGCATCTATCATGACATTGTGTGCACTTATTGCTCTCATTTTGCAAATCTTACCAACTTGAGTCATTTTTTTTTGTGTCTTAGTTGCTTGGGGACAAGCAACAGTTCTAGTTTGAGGGTGTGATATGCATTAATTATTTAATGCATATTAGGTCTTTTTCTTTCCAATTTGAGTCATTTTATTTCTAATATCCCTAACTTTGAGTCATTTTAATTACTTATTTTCCTTTTTATTGTTTATTGGAGCTAGAGTAGTGAATGACCTGTTTTATGATTGAGAATGGCTGATTTTGTTCATTTTGGCAGAATTTTCTAGTGCAGACCCATGCTACAGCATTCCTGCAGCACGACATGCCTGGGCAGAAAACATTTTGGGACGTGGGGCTGAGCTCTTAAAGACAAATTGGCTTTTGGTACTTAATGATGCAGCTTCCAGAAGGTTTAAATCCAGCTGGAGCTGATTTGTTGCAAAACCCTTTTGTACTTTTATTGCTTTTTACTTTATGTACTAGTTTTATTAATGACTTTGGGACCAAGTTAGGTTAAATGACTTTTGTGCCCTTCCTTTTCCTTCCTATATAAGAGAAGGTTGGGGTTAGTTTTATTCCACTACTTACTTACCACATAGTTATTAATTCTCTTGCTATTATTGAAACCATTTTTTTTTCTTTTTTTTTATAAAACTTGATGTTGCAAGATTTCAAGGGAATCTCGAATTCTCTTGCTATTATTATCATTTGGGTGCAAGTAAATTCGAGATTCCCTTGAAATCTTGCAACATCAAGTTTTATAATTCAAGTGTGTTTGTTTACAATTTTTGTTCATCTTACTCTCCATCTTCTAATTCTTGCAAGTTACTTTACTAGTCATTTATTATTCTTGCAATTTACATTCCAAGTCATTTATTATTCTTGCAATTTACATTCCAAGTCATTTACATTTATGCAATTTAATTTACGTCATTTATTGCTTTCTTTACGTTCCGTTATGAGTAGCAAGAGAATTCATATCATTCATTAAAAAATTACAAAATAAAAATTACAAAATACAAAACACTAAAAAAATAAAAATTACAAAATACAAAATTACCCAAAATTATGATATTTTTTAATTTTCTCTTTTCTCGCTAAAGTAGCCCTCAAAACGTCTACCGAAAGGTGATCATGCGAGGATATGAAAAACTCGAAGTCTTGTTGATATCGTTTTTCTCGTTCGATTTCTCGTTCGAGTTCCAACTTATCTCGTTCGAGTTCGAGTTTTTTCATTTTGTACTCCATTGTATCCTCAATCTTCTCGTTGAACGAGTCTATGGTCGTCAACAACCGAGTAACACTTTCGTTCGTATTCGATCCGCTCGTATTACTCGTTGATGTTTTTTTGCCTTGTTTCTCCCGATGGGTCGTTGAAGTTGCTCGACCTCGTTGTCGTCATCGTCATCATCGGAAGGTTTGGTACGTTTTGAACCCCGCGATGAAGTTGTCGTCATCGTTGGAACGGCTCCCCATTTTGGACATTTTTTGAGGACTTCCCAAGCTTGTTCGTGAGTGAAAGCAAACCCAAGTTGTGCTCGGTACCGTTCGTGTGCCGTTCGTGAAATGTCGGCCTCACTCATTCCGCTTGATCTATTAGTGACCAAGTTGTTGTAGATGCCACCAAAAGAATTTATTCTTTTATTGAGGTCGTTGAACTTGGTGTTGAGTTGATGAAGTGATCGATAATTTCCACGACCCATAAAACTAAAGAACACTTGCCCGATTCGGGTCCAAAAACTTTCTACATTTATGTAAATTCAAGTATAAGAATATTAACAAGAATAATAATAATATTAATAATAATAATAATAATAATAATAACAACAATAATAATAATAATAATAACAATAAAAATATTACCACCGGTTTGTGCGTTACCGACAGCGGGGTCCTCCGAAACGTCAACCCACGCCGACACTAACGCGAGTTCCTCGTCTTTACTCCACATCTGTTTGGCGGCTCTATTTTCATATTTTTTGTTTTTTCCTTTTCTCGTTGGTGTCGGGTTTGATGGTTCCGGGATAGATTGTTGTGTGGAGATGGATTGTGGTGTGTGCGGGATAGAATGTTGGGTTTCCGGAACAATGTCGTCGTCGAGATCGATTGCGGGTGAAGGAAGATGGTAGTTGGCCGGAGTAAAACCTTGTTGAATCAAACCGGGACGTGTAAATTGGTAAGGAATATGTTGCGGAAATTGTTGCAAAAATTGTTGCGAAAATTGCGGATGATAATCTTGTTGTGAAAACGCTTGGAAACCAAGCTCCGGGTCTTCTTGCGGTTGCGGTGTATCCGGTCGGTTACGACGGGATGTAGGTGTTTTGTTTGGATTCATGATGAAATTTGAGAGAGTTTGAGAGAATGTGAGAGAGTTTGAGAGAATTTGAGAGATTTTGGTGTGAAAAAATAAGAGGTTTGGGTTAATATATATAGTGTGATTAAATAGACAAATAAAATTTAAAAAAAATAATTTTGTTGTTTTTATAGCCGTTACCCAACGTTCCAATTTAAAAAAAAAACAAAACAAAACAAAAATTAAAATTGCTCGGGTTGAACGGGTTTTGGAACCCGACCCTGGAACCCGCCGTGGAACCCGCTCCCCCGTACCGGAACCCGCTCGAACCCGGGTGCCTAGTGGCGTGAACCCGAGCTCGAGCCCGCAGCGCTACGGAGGCCTTATTATTATTTACTAATTATTATTATTATAAATATTAATTTTTTTTAAATTTAATTATAATTAATTAATATTAAATGAAAATTAATAAATTAAATTTTAATTATTTAGAATTATTGTTAATCATATAAATTATTTTTATTTATTTTTAATATCAATGAATATATTTTAATTATCAATTAGTATTATTTTTTAATTATTATTTGATTATTTTTTCATATCGTACGTAACGATTATTTAAAATCATAAGTTAATAATATATATTTTTTTTCTAAAACTTGTTTTAACAAATTCAAAATTTATAGTATATATGTAATAATAAATTTTAAATTTCTTTTAATTAACATATTACATTATTTAAATTTTCTTTATTACATTGGTTGTATTAATTAACATATTATATTGTTATAAATTTATTTTAATTACATAATTAAATTTGTAATTGATAATTATTTGAAGGTGTCCTTTTTGGTCATTTTACATGTTTATAAGCTAATTTTGCCGAACGTGACTTTTTCATCAGCTAGCTTATCAGTTACCAGGTAGCTTATCAGTCAACAGCTAGCTTATCAGCTATCAGCTAGTTTGCCAAACATAGCCTTAGTGACCACTATTTTTTTTGTCACTAACACATTCAATTAAGGCATTGTTTGGCAAAAAAAAGCTAGCTTATAAGCTAGCTTATTTTTGGGGTACATGTTTGGATGACCATAAGCTAGCTTTTTGAAAAGCTACTTGGAGTAGCTTATGACTAGCTTTTTGTAAATATTCCAATTATGCCCTCATTAATATTAATTACTATTTATTAAACTATTTTTTTAATATGTCCTTTTTGGTCATTTAAATGCTTATAAGCTACTTTTTGTCAAACGTGGCTTTTTCATCAGCTAGCTTATCAGCTACCAGCTAGGTTATCAGTCAACAACTAGCTTATAAGTCATAAGCTAGCTTATCAGCTAGTTTGCCAAACATTAGTGACCACCATTTTTTGTCACTAACTCTTACAACTATATGATTAATGAATACATTTAGTGACTACCTCCGGTTGGTCACTAAAACTTTCAACAATAATTACTAAATATTATTTAGTGACAACTATTTTTAGTCACTAGTATTTTTATTTCAATGACCACTATTTTTGGTCACTAATTGTCACAAATTTAGTCTATAAATTATATTGATTCTAATAATTTTATTTTAGCCTTGAGAATCAGTGACAACTGTAGTGACCAAATTTTAGTTTTTGTCACTATATTCATATTAGTGACCAAAAGTTAGTGACGACATTTATTGTTGTCACTAATGTTGCAGTTAGTGACCAAAAAATAAATCGTCACTAATATTTTGGTCACTAACTAACATTTTTCTTGTAGTGATGTTACTCTTTTGGTCACCAATCTCCGCCACAAGACTTCTCGCCGGCGGAAAAAGAGCCACCGCACCCTTCTCCGGGTTCACATACTTTCGGTAGACAACCTTCAGCTTCGTTTTCACTAGCACAAGCATGGAAACTCACCAAAACCTTTGCACACTCCCTGTTCAAACACATAAAAATCCCGAATTAAAGACCATAATTTCAAAATTTTCTTCATTACCCAAATGAAAAAACAAAAACACTCACCTTAATTGATCTTCCGAATACCCGGTGTGATGCTCGAGTGTTTAGGTCCAAGCCGGGGTCTTGTTAAGGGTGCACCGAGCTGCATAAACGGCCGAAGCCGCGAGCTTCGAAGGGTTGTTGGATATGATCACTGAGTAGTGAATCAAACCAAGTTCGGTCAAGAAGAAAACCATGTTCCCCATCTAAAATTTCAACAAAAAAAGATCAGTTTTGATTCTAATTCTTACTAACACCGAAAGAAATAGAATTCTATTCGGAAATTTACCTCATCATCGAAAGGAATCGAAGCTTTTGTGTACCGAACAAGAAACACATACGGTGTTGGAACCGTCAAATACCAACCGAGCTCACCGAGAATGGCTTTCTCCATGGCTAGAATCTGGTCTCTCGAATATGCATTTTCCGATATCGCCATCAAATCGTTAACTTCCGGTCGACAGATTTCTTCGTATTTGCAGGCGATGAGCATTGCGCTGATTCCCACCAATTGAAGTTCTCTCCTGGGGACTGGTTTCTGGGAAAGGTATCGATCAACGATGTTGATGGTGTGGTAAAGACTTTCCGGCATAAGTTCGAACTTCCGGTGAACTTCAATCAACCTATCGACCAAAATGGCCCTCATTTTGGCATTGAGATCAGGTTGTGAATTCATGTAATCGCGTAAACCCCCTTCTGTTTCTGTAAGCTTGTAGAATGCGTAAATGTCTTCAACGTATTCGACTTCGGCTAGTTCGTTATTGATGTCTGATTCATCGATGTTAACAACTGGATCTTTCGGTTTTGTTGTGATCCCCCACAAGCAGCCTGAACAAAAAAAAGATGTTATAATCAATATTCACAAATGAATCAATCTGAAGAATAATAATATCAAATCTTTAACGAACAAACCTTGCTACGAGCAGTAAGAACAGAGGTGAGTGTCTTCGATGGCTTCTTTGTTCTTCTTTTTGGGGTTTCTTCATGGTTTCCAACAATTTCCTTCTTTTGCTTAGAGACTATATTGACATTGTTAGCTTCTGCTAGTGGTTTCTGCATTTAGGTTCAAAGAAAACCAACAAACTGACTTTTAGGTACATAGCACCTTTTGTTGATTCGGTTTATCAAACATTTATATAAGTAGAAGAACAATTAACACTTACTACCTTTGTGTTCTTATCTGCTGCTGCTTGTCCATTGGCCAACAATTGGGCACGAAAAGTTCTGATCAAAATCATCAAAATCAAGTCAAAAACGAGAAATATATATGCTACTGAATCAAGAGAAAGGAGGGCAAATGGGAGACAAACCTTGTAATCGGGCGAGTAATCTGAGTTTGGGGCTTTCCGATTTCAACAAGCGGAGAAGCCGCAAGATTTCCAATGTCACCAAGGGCTCGTCGGTTCCTTCTATCGGCTTGTCCAACATGCTTCTGTTTAACATATGCTACTGAAAAATCAGACTCGATCAAGAAATAATAGAGAAATCATTCAAACCAAACACAAAAAATAATAAATACAAATTTAGAATCTAAATTAGTTGGTGATTAATGAACACTCTAAACCTTCAGATTTTAAAGAGGAAGTCTGCAATCAATCAATAAATCATACCTCTAGGAAGACAGGTTCACTAGAAGCCATAGTAAGGCCTTTTCTTCCTTCTTGCTTTGCTACTCTCTCAGCAGTAAACACCAACACCAATTCTTCTTCTTCTTTGCTCCTCTCTTGGATGTCAACACCACCAACACTCTCCCTAAATTTGTCTTTGGTATCTAGAGTGATATCTAGAGTTTGTGAGGTTGAGAGTGTTCTTGATATTCGGTGGTGTTCGAGAGGATTCGTTAGTTGATCGTGGATCTTAAGATCCTTGTGCGAAGCACTTTGTAATCTCCTTGGTTGGTAATAAACACTTGCTCTCTCTCTTTGGTGGACGTACACTATCACAACGATAGTTGAACACAAGGTTATGCCGACGAAAACAATTGCTCAATGGTATTTTCTTCAATATTGGTCACCAAGAGTTGTGAACCAATAGCAGATGTGGATGCCCAGTTTAGTTCAGTTGGTTCAGAGTTATCTCTATTTTCTAACTCTAGTGACATTCTCTCATCCTCACCTCTCTCTGTCTGTTTTTCATTCTCCCTTCTAACCAAGCTCTCAGAATTTTCCCTCTCAATTCTCTCAGAATGTTCTCCCACCTGAACATTCTCCCCCTCTCTTACTGCATTTGACCCCTCAGCTCTCCTCTCAGGGTTTTCCTCATGGGTAGAGACCTGAGGTTGTTCAAGTCTCATAGAGGTGCAATAAGCTTTTAAAATCACACTCTCCCTTGGTATGTAAGACCTAAGTGCCCTTGTTAATGGTTTGTGATTAGGAAAATTCACAAGTTTAAGGGATGATGTCATTTTACCCATGTAGAAGATTGGACCATGCTCTTCATCAGCTCTTCTTGGAATCTGTGGATTCTGCTTCATTGCATATCAGATGACCATCTGCCAATATCTCTGATAAGGAATATAGGTCAGAGGATTCTCTCTTGTTTCTCCCCTTAATGCCTTCTGGTGTCTTTCAACAGTGTTCTTCATTTTTCCCATAAGATTGAAGCATAGTCATAATGCCTGTTCTTCACTAATCCATGAAAAATATGCATGATTTGTCTTGATCCTTGGTCTGGAGAACTGTGCTTCCCAGATAAACATTTGTTAACAATTGTGAAGAAGCATGTCCATATTATCTTTGGGCGAATATAGACTAATCTTGGTAATAATCAATCTGTTATAGCCATTCACATCCTAAATGAGACAAAGTATTCAAAAAGCAGTCCCAAACTGGGGACTATCCAAAATTAATTTCTATTAGATCAATTTCGGACGGGTGACCTAAAGGCATATGAACTTGTATAATAAATGCATGCATGCATGTTTCTATAATTCTATTTGCACTTAATAATAGTTGGCAAAAAATATGAAAAGAATGTAAACTAATGAAAAAATTAACGTACCTTACAAAAAAAGATCCACGGCGTATAATAGTCGTCGTACACCTTTACGTATATCTTTTGATCAAGACGTCGTCCTACAATTAAACATTTAAGTCGTTTATATTAATTATAAATTGATACAATGGTGTGTGTGTGTGTATATATATATAATAGAATATGATAACATTATTGAGAAAAACATAAAAAACATCATTAATATATGGTTTGTTGATAAATGAAATCAAAACATCCACTACAAGAATAATGACCTTCAGAGAAGGTTTTGTTTTGTAGTTAAAAGTTTCAAAAGCTTCTCTAAAGGCTTTAGAGATGCTTTTCAATTCCGTCAATAAGCTTCTCTATGTAAGGGTAGCTAAAAGTTTTAGGTAGGGTTTTGAAAGGGTATTTGTTTGTTAACTTTTAGAGACGGTTTTCCAGAGCTTTAAATACGCTTTAAAAGCATCTCTAAAGGTTAGTAGAATTGTTCTCAAAAGCTTCTCTAAAAGTACTATTTAGTGACGTTTTTCAAGTTTCTGTGACAGTTTATGAGTGTTACTAAAAGATAGTTTCAGAGAAGGTATATAAAAAGCTTCTCTAAAGATATTACCTTTAGTTACACTTTTAATAAACCTTCTCTAAAGATACCCTTTAGCTACACTTCTAAAACCTTCTCTAAATATTAACTTTAGATACACAAACTCAAAACCTTCTCTAAAAGTTATATTTAGATACACTTTTAGAACATCAATTCCTTCTCTAAAGAGTATATTTTTATATTAATTGCATCCAATCAGCTGCATATTTATATATAATTATATATTATAATGAATAAAATAAATAACATTAACATTAATCAAGAACGATTTCATAAAAATCCCAAAACAAAAAAAAATTCATAGATATTCCTAAATAATAAATAGAATTGTCGTATAAAAGACAAGCTCTTTTAGAACAAACCTTAAAGTTATCCATCCAAATTTATCCTAAAAAATCAAATCAAAATCCTAAACTGAGCCCGAGATAACCGTTACTCGGACCGATGCTATGGCCGAAGTTGTTCACCATCCCGTGCACTAGATTCATCGCTATTTACCATCAACCGATGGAATCACTGACAAAAGCACAAAAAAGATCAAAGATTGTAAATGTTTTGATACGAGAATTAAGAATTAGAATCGTTAAAGATAAGAAAAAATGGATGAATATACCTCCTCCAAGTTCAGGAACCGAAGAATTAGAATTCGTCACTAATTGGCAAACAATTCTTTCGCAAGATCTTTGAAGACAAGTTACCCATCGTTCGGCTCCAAAACCCAAACCACTATAAATCAGATCTCTGTAAAGCATGTGGACTCCAGTTTTCTCTTCGATTTCCAAATGCTCAATCCGCATAACTTGTTTTGATCAACACATGATAGAAAGAAGCCATAAAAACCGAAAATTTTAAATACACTCAGATCCGCATGTGAATAATGTGAATTATAATTACCAATTGCAACGAGCCACTTTGGTTGCCAAACAATCCAGATGCGATCATTTTGATCGTTCTTACTTTCGACACGATTGTGGGAAACAGGTTAGACCATTTGGTCTGCCCAAATAAAGATTCATCCAGGATTATGATCGAAAATTTCGAAGAAACAATAGCATAAAAAAAGATAACCGAATTAGAATTAAGAAATGTATAGTCATGTTCTGAAAATTTTCTAAAATAAATTTCAAGAAAAGCAAATCAACCCTTACATGGCAAGAAACTTCTCATCATCTGATACATTGAAGGCAGAAATGGGTATTCGATTATGTGCTTCGAGCTCACTCGCTTCCATGTTGTGGTGTAATCTGGGGACATCGGAACAAAATCGTCTTCAAAGGAGAAAAAAGCGGCTGGAAGATATGTTTCTGGAGCTCCAAAGAAAGAGCTTTGAATGGATCGAGAGACGGTGTCGGGACAGAAAGGTAGATTGGAAAGTGTGGCTCTCCGAACCGGAAAGTTTACTTCGACCGTGACGCCGTTGCTGTGCGCGAAATTCAGCAGCTGCTTTTTCATTTAGCTGCTGTTAGTAGGGTGTTCTCGAGGGTGTTTGTTCGTGTCTGAATGGATTAAGCTAGCTTCTCGAGGGTGCTTGTTTGTGTGCAGGCCTTTTTGATGCTGGCTTTTGTGGCGTAGCTGTGTTTGTGGTCGTACCAAAAGATAGTGATGTTGGACGATTTTTGCTACTGCTCGTTTCAATTGGGTGTTGTTCGTTGGGAGCTTCCATCACAACGTAACGTGAACTGTTGGTGGCCTGGTAACGGGGAAGTACGCCTAAACGAAGAGAGTTTATCTCTCGCAAACTTGCCTTAAGTCATGGCTTATTACCCATCTGGGTCATGTATTTTGGTTTCGTGCAGTGGAGTGATTTGTTTTTATTTGGCTCATACAGTGGCTTGGAAGTGCCATTTGAGTTATGCATTGGAAGTGGTATGTGTGGCCACTGTATTGTTTTTGTACCTCCCATGGACATTGTGGGTTTTATTGGAATAAAGTATTTTTGCCTTTAAAAAAAATCAGGGGCTCTAGACCTTCTGAGTTTTGAGAAGAACAAAAGAGGAATCAACCGAGGGGAATATACCAGTGAGGTTCGTGTTTTGAGAGGAGAGAAGCGGGGAACATCATACCCAAGTAAGGCCCCTTTAAATGGGCAGCGTCTATTACCAGGACACGACGCAGATTTCTCAAAAATATGCGGATCTGCAAAAACGTAGGTGGTTTCTCTTTGTAAATGTTATAGTTTATAATGTGTAAACATATGACGTGTTAATATACGTACCACGGGTCCAAGGGCAATGAAGCACAACTCAAAACGTCCATTTGAATCGGTCCTTATCTGGTGACTGTACCTGGATTCTGCAGCTTCAAATATTTGAGGATCCTCAAGTGGTTGATAAAAAAAGTCATTTTCAAGTTATCTTTGTAACAACCGAGTTCTAATTTTTAGCCGATAAATAAATTTCGTGGCAGAAGCTAAAGACTTGGAAGTTTTGTGGGTCAAAGTGAGAAAAAGAGAAAGTTTAGTGTGCTTGTGATAAGGTATAAAAAGGGTAAAACCCTAGAAACCCTCTCATTCTCTCAAATCTTTCAGGAGCGGCTACTGTGTGGGTATGTGTGTTTTTAGTGTGTGAAGGGTAAACAATTAGAGTTCAAGAAGAAGAAATCGCAGTCTGGGAGGATGAATTTCTGAAGCAATTAGAGGTAACCTCCTTTTTCCTTAACTTGTTATCTAATTAGAAATTTGGGGAAATTTGGTTGAACTGTTAACTTTTTTGAAAGAAATTAAAGGTGATTAATAAAGTTATAAAAGAATGGTAGATGAGAATAAGTTTAAGTAATCGGGTCGAGCTAGGGGCATAAGAGGTACCTTATGATTACGAGCATATATTATGCAATCCGTGATGCATAAACATGATTGGGATCTAAAATTAGCTCAAAAAGGATAGGGTAAGATAACGCCCTGACTTATACCTAAATAAGGGGTTGTTTGGCAGTTGCTAAATGGTTTGGTGCAGAATGATTAAGACGCTTTTATGATATAGTGCAAAATGAAATATGGTTGTTTGGTAATTGTTTAGATTGAAATTGGGGTGCTGAATGGTTAAGGGATGGACAAGATGCTAAATCATTTAGAGTGTTTTAGAACCATTAAGAGGCAGACGTTTGTTTTGCCAAACATGATTCACCTCTGAACGATTCAGAGATTGCCTCTTAATAGAACTATTAAGAGGTAAACAAACAGCTTCTTAACTGTGTTTTGTTAAGAAACCCCACTTAAACTAGGTTCTCATTTGTATTTAAAAAAGGCAAGGTCAAATAACAAAAAAAAACCCATCAATCTAGAATTACATGAGTATCTATACAATATTATAAAACAATTATGAAAAACTCTTAAAAATAACTCATAATGCTTTATGTACCATTATTTAATGTTAACTACTTAAAATCTCTTAAAAACAACTAATGAATCTTTATGTACCGCTTTTAATGCTAATTATTTGATTAATACTCATCTCTAACAACCTTCAAATCCTTAAATCGTGGACTCTTATTAATTAATCTTTATCTCTAACCATTTTCAAATCCCCAAATCATGAACTCCTTAAAACACTAGCGTCATTCTTTAAACAAATTTATTAAAAAAACATGACCGTTTTCTCAAAATCACACATTAAAATAAATTAGAACATTAAAATCGAGATATATCGCACTGCATTGTGCAAGTAAACTTCTAGTATATATATTAAGCAGTGTAATACAATTAAAATAACGAGGGAAAAAAGTAGGACTAAATTTAAGCTTGAATGACTTGTTCAAGCCTAATTTTGAACTTCACGAGGATTACGAGAAGATTTTTATCTTTATTGACAAAATTGGGCTTTATAAGAAGAGCAGGCCCAAGTAGAGATGGTTAAACGGATCCGGCCTGATTTGAGATCAAGACCGGGACCGAAACCGAAATATATTTTTAAGTATATTATTAATGTATTTGATTGAAAATTGTTAGTCTATTTTATTAAGTGTATTATAATAAAAACATTATTTTTGATGTATTTGGTTGATTCAATTAAATATTCTAAAATATATTTGATTGACTAATGTAACAACCCACACTAAAATAAAAGCCAGAAGCTACCTCTTTAATTAATAACGCCATAAACGGCTCAACATAGTCACACTATTCAGATTACAAACTGGGTTTGCGGAAATAACCCTAACTACAGCTGAGATCATAACTATAAAAAGAAGGAAAGTCTTCTAATCCTTCTATACACAACATCCGCCTCACGCCTTGCCAAACTTCTAAGCAAGCCTTCGACTACCTGCTTACCTGAAAAGGTTTTATTTTTGGAAAACGAGGGTTAGACCATGAGATCTAATGAGTTCCCTCCACACCAGGTCACACCATAAAACATCACAACTTTATAAAATAGTTACAAAAGAATTTATACAGTCATAACAAACACACTTAAAATGATATGCACACAGTGACACACGCTACTAGCACACTCTATAGTCACACACACACCGTGACAGCGCAACAGGGCACACACCGCCCATATACGAAACAAATTCATATATATAATTAATATGGGACACCCCCCCCTCGTTTCTTAACAACGCCATAGCACGTTCACACAGATTTTAATCATACATTCCGTCACACACTTACTCATCGCTTCATGATTATAAGCAGTTGAAAAGCACACAGTTAGGTAATAACCATGCCACACACTTACTCTTCGCTTTGTAATAAAAGCAGTTGAAAACACACAGTTAGATAATAATCATCTACCACACTTGTATAAAAATTAGGTTCAGAAAAACTCACCTGGGGTCCTGATTAGAAATTCACACTCGCACCGATCGTCTCTACTCGCACCTACAGTTAAAACCCAACACACACACACCAGGTAAGACACACTGGATTTTACTAACTTGGAATGTGTAACGTCCCAATTTTTTTTTCTTAAAACATATTAATATATAAAACATCCATATAAACAAACCGCAAGTCTAATTGTTCAACGCAACGAAAGGTTTTCAGTTAATAGATAACAAAATAAAACTTGTCTAAGTCTTGAATCATCCTTCATCACGCCTTTATTCCAACGCCAACCCGGTTCTATATCTTCTCTTTCCCCTTGCTACTATTCCCGATTGAGTGACGACCTGGTTGTATTGTTATTTTGAAAAGGAGTTGGGTGAGCCTAAGGCCCAGTGAATTCACGGTTTTATGCATGATAATAATATCAATAACAATTTTCACAAAGCATCATAGTTTAACATGCATACGCTAAAACAATATAATTCACAAAGCTATCGGCATCATGGAAGGTGCCTGGCTCACACAGCTTTGCCTGGCGGACTCACACAGCATGTCCGCGCTTACGGCTTTAGACAAGCTCACACAGCATGCTCGTCTTACCATAGTACACCTCCATTGCCAAACAAATTTTCACATATATATCATAAAACATGTCATGATTTATTGCATAAACGACATAATAAAATTCTCGAGAACATTTAGCAATTTTATAAAAGTATGCAACCGTTTAAAAATCACGTTAACTCACCGTACTCGTGGTAGCCCGAACTGTTCTTGAAATTCCTCACGTCTTCCCTACAAATTTACGATCACATTTTTAACTCTAATAATAAAATTCGACACCCCTAGAAGTGATAGAATGGTCTTTGACACTATCTAATTTTTAACGACCCATAACCGACATTCTTTGTTTCGACGTTGCTTCAACTTATTCCTCCATATACTTCTATATCTCTTTCTATATATATATATATATATACATACATGTCTATATATATATATTTACATGTACATATTTATACATATTTATTTGCACACATAAGTATATATACATATTTACATGCATATATATATATATATATATATATATATGTGTGTGCTACCTGCTATGCATGCATACAATGTAAACATATATATGTAGGTATATATATGTTAACTATATCTCCAACTATCCTCTGCATGCAAGAACATATATAAATACTTATTCAACATTTTATCATAATTCGTATTTCATCTTCTGTTTCGATTCCATCAAGAAGTCTCTATTGTTTCCTTTTCATTTTGTTTCCTCTCCTAAAACAGTGATCAACGAACGTAATATATAATGACAAATATTTGTCTAAGAAGCCTCGAAACCGAACAAGTTCTCAACCTTTCAGTAAGTTCTAACACTTGGTATCAAAATGAGGGTCACCGTTTGGCAATCCTGGCATCACAGTGATTACCGTTGTGACAAACGATAGGGTGCTAGCGATGACCGTTGGCCATCGTTACCCTATTGGAACCTACCCGAACGAAACGATAAAACAACATTCCGAGGAGAGAGGTACGAAACGCTTACCGATTGGTGCCGAACTAGTAGTCGACTTTCTTTTCGACCGTTCACCGTCGCCCTTGCTCGCACTAGTTCTCTTTATTAACACTTTTACCTCAGAGCACAAACTACTCATCCTTTTTATACTATGTTACTGACCGTTCCAAAGCAAATGATAAGGCTAAGTGTTAAATGGTGTATTAATTAGTGTGTTAAATGGTGGGAAGTTCACCAACGATTTGGTGGTATGGAAATGAATTGCAACTTACATTCCACCCCTTTTAGTTTCTTTGTTGTTACCCAACAAGCCCCTTCTAAATTGGTTAATATACATATATATTATATTATCTCTTTTTTTTAGTTATTACAAACTTCCCCCCTTAACAAAATTTCGTCCTCGAAATTTGCTCTACACAAATAAATTAGGGTATTTCAATCTCATCTCCTTCTCGGGTGCCCAGGTTGCTTCCGGTTCCTCAACGTAACTCAAAGTTTTGTCCACCTTCACATCCTTAAGAGGTACCTCAACACTTTCATCGGCCAAACAATTCCTTAGATTTGACATGTGGAACGTGTTATGTATGCCTTGAAGTTCTCCAGGAAGCTCCAACTTATACGCAACCTCACCTACTCTTCTAGTTATCTTGTAAGGGCCAATATAACGAGGACTTAGCTTTCCTCTCTTTCCAAAATGAACCACACCTTTCCATGGTGAGATCTTGAGCATAACCTTGTTCTACGGATCTTACTGCTCCCGATTTCAATCGGTTCTCCTACGTAAGTCGACCTCATCTATACTGATGTCCCCCAAAGGACCAGCCACCTCGGCATCTGACAAACACCCTCTTTTTTTCTGAGACATGAAGTGTCGGAGAAACATTCTTTAATTCCTCTGACCAGTCTTACTTGTATGCCGTTGCTCTAACTCGCTCACTAATGACAAAAGTCAACTTCTTATCGTCTGCATCTCTTGGAAGGTCGCCATCATCTCACTTCCCACCTCGGCTCTCCACAAAAGAGACGTGCATCACACTATGAATTTCTTCTCAAACTTCAAGGCTCAAAGTCTTATGTTTTTCAATCCAACCACTCACTTCTACTCGGTTGCCTCAGACCGTTCAGATGGGAAACATAACCGCACCCCATACTTTGAAACCACCCTCGGCGAGACACCACTTGTTGTATCGTGCCCTTTTGCACTACTTACTTGTACCCTCTTTGATCACTATACACGCTTAAAACTACCTGATAAAACCAAGGCCAACCGCGCCTCCATTTGCTCGCCTCTTCCATGCCGCCCCCACTGTGCAACCTGATTCCCCACATTACAACCTCATCACAAGCATATGAAATCAACATTTACGTATGAATGAACGTATAAACAACTTGCATGCATTTGTAAACATTTCCATATCATGTACAATAAAACCTTTCAAAACGTTTAAACATGTCATCATACTCATAACCATAATCAGTTAAGAAACCTTTACTAAAACGTTTAATCATGTCAGCATGCTCAAACCAAATTCAGATACGAAAACTTTAGCAAAACATTTCAGTTGCGTCAAAAAGGTTTAGGGAACTCACGGTTTTAAACACGTCTAAACAAGGTCTCTCGTACATTTATACTTCCTTAAGAGAAAGAACTTGGCGGAAATTCCCGCCACAACAACGAGAATCTTCCACCAGAAAAACTCACTCACTGACAACTTGGCACAAGGCCAACTTTGTACATCCCGACAAGTTCGCACCCAGGAGTTCCCTCCTCGGTATACCTGAAATTTCTAGGTTATTTCTTCCAACCAACATTCGTCTATGCAGATCATACTCCTTTCCCGAATCACATCGGCTACAACTCGACAACTAATTCGTACGTTCTCACCACTTCATCATTTCACACTTAACGTGTCTAATAGTAGGAAACCTCTATAAGTCCTTATTTAAGTACTCACCTATCTGAATTGCACTTATCCTGCAGGCTCATCAATTTCTCGTTGCTTGCCACAAGCGTCCAGTCATATAACATAACTTCGGTTACTCCCACTCAACTAGGAGGGGTAACCACGAACACATCCTACTATTCTCAATAGCTTACACTAAACGATCAATTCATTTAAACGTTTCTCACAAGGTCACTAATTTCTCTCATTCAGTTGTCTTATCCACTTCTTTCCTGCACAAAATCATACACAACTTCCTTCCTCAATACTCTTTCCAAAAGTTCGCACACTTAGCAAGGACAATCTACACAACACTGCGCATATCGGCATTACTGTCAAGTTTACTACTTTCGATTTACTTACTTATTCCGACATACTGCCTTCACCTCCACACGTTAGCGTGGAGCACTGTCCACCAACATTACTCGCCCCTCTATTCCGACAATTCTCAAGCTACAAATGTTGTCTCATTACTATACATAACCAAACGGTTGCACTAAAATTCTAACTTAAGGCTTTCGACTAAAAACACCTCGAACTGACACCAGAGCTCGACGTCACTATACATTCTTTAAACTCCAACCTTTACTTTCTCAGACAATTCGTTCACACATAAGCAACAGCTCACATTCTTTAAGGATTTCACATCTATTCACCACATTTGACTAATACGTCCATCATCTTCTTTAAACTTCCAATGATCCCAAAAATATACTTACTTAGTGACTCCCATAACTAAAAAAAATACTTGGTTTCTCATTTGGGTAACCACCCACTATCGCTCCGACATTCTACACGTCCACTTACAAACCACGTACTCTAACAGTTTGATTAACAAATCGAACACTTCCACCGAAATCTTTGACAAGGCTTCCCCTTTATAACATCACATTACTACAACACTGACTGACACATTTAACTTGGCAATTATTGCCACTACATAACTGTACATTCCTCCCTCATAACATCTTATTGCAGACCAGTTCCCTCATGGTCATTCGTACACAATTCAAACTTACCTTTGTGTTCTCCCGCATAAATAACCGAGTCTATCTTGCTGCTTGCCTCTCCCCAACTCTAGCTGAACCACAACACACGAGTTACTGATTAACTCCAACATACTCATTTCTTGCTAGCTATATGTAATTCCAAACCATTACATTGGCAGGGCACAGTTTCTCACAGATCGACATAATTTATACCCTCACTTAGTTTGTGCTAAATACTTCATTCTTTATGAACCATTCATCTCATAAGTAAAACGCTTATCTAAAACAGTAGTCTTTCACTATCTTAACACTCCTACAAGATGGTCCTTCAACTTTCAACCTTCTGATTTGAAACTTTGGCCTCGTACACCTTACACAACTGCCGACTTTAACGCCTATAGCTGACCTGTTGATACTTCCTTAACTTATTCTTCAACAAGGGTCCTTTACTGAACCTAATCCTTCTAACATATCATAATCAAATTCACATCCCGCCGTCCTCATTTCAAACTCACTCGTGCATCGTCAGTATCACAAGATCTCTTTACAACCCTTACTCGACGTCGAGGATGTTTCATTCCTACTTCACCACCCTACTCATACCGAGTTGCTAATACCAACACCCTGATGACTTCTAGTCCTTCTCCTGAACACAACCGTCCCTCGACAACTGTATTTCCAGTCACCGCACAAGGGTACATACCCTCATACGACTAAAGTCCACTTCCGACTCTTCTACTACTCACCTTTCCTCTAGAACACAAATATCAAAGCTACAAACGTCCTCCCCTGATTTGTTCAACACCTCTCCACTTAGGAGTTCTTCCTTAGCTTAAAATGTAATACTCTACGACCAAGTGGGTTCATAGCCTTCATGCCTAACAATGCGATAAATGAATCATTTCACACTTTTGATCATTTTAAAGAAACAACACTTGAAAACGACTTGGGTACACACGACCCCAACATTCTCATAACTCCAATGCCTTGCACAATGATCTTGAGGGTCGTTTGCATGCAATCTTTCCGTAAAACTTAATCTTACTCCACCCAAAAATGTGTTGTTACGACAGAAATAAATATTAGATGAAAAATCTTTCCATACGACAAAATTTTGAAAGAAATTACCGACACGAAGTAAACCAGTCGGTCCTCACACTCATTTATATAACTTCAACATGTCAATACTCATTTTGGTTATAAAAGTTGTGCATTCAAACGTTTTCTTGGTTTATCATGAAAAGAGTGGAATATTTTGCAAATTGTAAACCTCAAGACTTCAATGTACGATGTAAATGGATTTGTATCTTTCTTTAAACATACGCTTGCACACGCCGACTCATACCCGATCGAATTTGATATTTACACGTTTACTTTTCTTATGAAAAAAAATCTCATGTACACATATACGAACTCAATGCATGACACTCTACTTGCAATTGAAGGCTACTCACTCAAACAAGGTCAATCGCTTTACTCACGCAACTTATCATGGACACTCTACTTTCGACGAGTGGTCGTCCTCTCGGTCTTGAAACGACTTGATATATATACATTCAACGGTCCACTTACTCAACCATTTCATACTATTTCATTTTGATCAACTATCTCACTTTCCACTTCTACATGGTTTCATTTCACTATAGGTATCTTATTTCATTTATCCTGCTAATGGAAAGCTCGACCAAGAACCCAGGGCTCCATTGATACCTTCAAGGTTTGACATTGTCTTTCCTTACCATCCTAACTTATCTATCCCATGATTTCTAGAACTGGGACTCTCCTGAAACATCATTTTTACTCAAACTCAAGCATTCTTCCTCTCCGAATCCACAAAGAGCTACTTCTAGACGACTCGTAATACTCTATACAACATTTATTTTCTACAATGTATACGTACATCACATCACCATGACTCCTCATGAAACTTCCCCAACAAGGGGTCTTAGTCTACCCCTCAGGGATCTTGCTGACATTCTATAGTACGGGAACACGACATAAACACTAGCTTCTGACTACCACTTCGGAGTAATAAGGCAGGTTAAGCACATACATGTACCTGTAAGTTCGCAATTACACTGGCCAGGTGAAATCTCAAACTTACCTTACATGACAGTCCTCAGTACCCTATTAGTCCTATCTCTATAATAGTATCCTCTTAACGCATTTCCTGTATCTACAATAGTGCCCTCTTAACGCATGCCTTGATTCTCAGCTGAGATTTCTACTTCCAAGTTTAAGTTTAGGCCCGTCCGGTCACCTAAATCCCTTAAACTATGGCTCTGATACCACTTGTAACGTCCCAATTTTTTTTTCTTAAAACATATTAATATATAAAACATCCATATAAACAAACCGCAAGTCTAATTGTTCAACGCAACGAAAGGTTTTCAGTTAATAGATAACAAAATAAAACTTGTCTAAGTCTTGAATCATCCTTCATCACGCCTTTATTCCAACGCCAACCCGGTTCAACGCAACGAAAGGTTTTCAGTTAATAGATAACAAAATAAAACTTGTCTAAGTCTTGAATCATCCTTCATCACGCCTTTATTCCAACGCCAACCCGGTTCTATATCTTCTCTTTCCCCTTGCTACTATTCCCGATTGAGTGACGACCTGGTTGTATTGTTATTTTGAAAAGGAGTTGGGTGAGCCTAAGGCCCAGTGAATTCACGGTTTTATGCATGATAATAATATCAATAACAATTTTCACAAAGCATCATAGTTTAACATGCATACGGTAAAACAATATAATTCACAAAGCTATCGGCATCATGGAAGGTGCCTGGCTCACACAGCTTTGCCTGGCGGACTCACACAGCATGTCCGCGCTTACGGCTTTAGACAAGCTCACACAGCATGCTCGTCTTACCATAGTACACCTCCATTGCCAAACAAATTTTCACATATATATCATAAAACATGTCATGATTTATTGCATAAACGACATAATAAAATTCTCGAGAACATTTAGCAATTTTATAAAAGTATGCAACCGTTTAAAAATCACGTTAACTCACCGTACTCGTGGTAGCCCGAACTGTTCTTGAAATTCCTCACGTCTTCCCTACAAATTTACGATCACATTTTTAACTCTAATAATAAAATTCGACACCCCTAGAAGTGATAGAATGGTCTTTGACACTATCTAATTTTTAACGACCCATAACCGACATTCTTCGTTTCGACGTTGCTTCAACTTATTCCTCCATATACTTCTATATCTCTTTCTATATATATATATACATACATGTCTATATATATATATATATTTACATGTACATATTTATACATATTTATTTGCACACATAAGTATATATACATATTTACATGCATATATATATATATATATGTGTGTGCTACCTGCTATGCATGCATACAATGTAAACATATATATGTAGGTATATATATATATGTTAACTATATCTCCAACTATCCTCTGCATGCAAGAACATATATAAATACTTATTCAACATTTTATCATAATTCGTATTTCATCTTCTGTTTCGATTCCATCAAGAAGTCTCTATTGTTTCCTTTTCATTTTGTTTCCTCTCCTAAAACAGTGATCAACGAACGTAATATATAATGACAAATATTTGTCTAAGAAGCCTCGAAACCGAACAAGTTCTCAACCTTTCAGTAAGTTCTAACACTTGGTATCAAAATGAGGGTCACCGTTTGGCAATCCTGGCATCACAGTGATTACCGTTGTGACAAACGATAGGGTGCTAGCGATGACCGTTGGCCATCGTTACCCTATTGGAACCTACCCGAACGAAACGATAAAACAACATTCCGAGGAGAGAGGTACAAAACGCTTACCGATTGGTGCCGAACTAGTAGTCGACTTTCTTTTCGACCGTTCACCGTCGCCCTTGCTCGCACTAGTTCTCTTTATTAACACTTTTACCTCAGAGCACAAACTACTCATCCTTTTTATACTATGTTACTGACCGTTCCAAAGCAAATGATAAGGCTAAGTGTTAAATGGTGTATTAATTAGTGTGTTAAATGGTGGGAAGTTCACCAACGATTTGGTGGTATGGAAATGAATTGCAACTTACATTCCACCCCTTTTAGTTTCTTTGTTGTTACCCAACAAGCCCCTTCTAAATTGGTTAATATACATATATATTATATTATCTCTTTTTTTTAGTTATTACAGAATGCCTCAGCCGAAAATACCCGAGTTCTGGATATAATCGGCCCATACACTAATTTCCGATTCCAAAAAAAATAATTTCCGGGCTACGACCTACATAACAATTACATGCGGTACAATACTTAATTTCGGTCCTCCTACAAATAGGCCCAAAAATACACTCCGGATCTGCTTGATTTAATCTGGGTCCAAATGGCCCAACATCGAATTCTGGTTCTCATGAATCTAGTTTATTTGAGACCCACTTCCGGAATCATTAACTTAAATTAATTCTGGTCCAACTATCAAAGCCCATTACCGGAATTCTTGATTAACTGCATTTCGGTCCAACAAGGTCCATTACCGGATCCTTGCCCATCGCCTACAATTTTGGATATCAAATAATGAAAATACTGGATCTACATCTCAAACATCGGATCCATTGTTCATTATTATTCCGGATCTGGTCCTTTTAATTTTCCGGATCATCAGACTAAGCCCAATTCCGGGACACTGGGTTCCGGATCCACCTTTCAAATTTCGGATCAAGCCCAAGTTCCGGATTCAACATAAATTTAATTCCGGATCCTAAGAAAATATTTCGGATCTCCCGACTCCGGGAAACATCTGGGTTTTCCTTATCGAGTCGCGAAAGCTCACACACCCTAATCGGCCATTCCATATAGTCCCAATTTGACATTCAACTATTAGGATTAAGGGGGACATGTAATAACCGTGTTTCTGATTTGAATAATGTAAGTTTCGTGGTGCAAAGTGTGAAAAATAGAAAGTTTGGTGTGTTGGTGGGGAAGTATAAAAGGTGTCAAACCCTAAGAGTTCTAATTATCTCAAATTTGTGTGCGCGGCTGAGGTGTGATTGAGAGTGCGAATCAGGAGGATCGAGGAATTTCAGGGTTCATCAAGATTGGGTGCATGAGGAATTCATCCTGTAAGGTAATTACCAAACTCTCTTCCTTTTTGAAATTAATTTTGAGGTCTTGAGTGGTGAATCTGGGTCTGTTATCCATCTTTTAAGAAGAAAAGGAATTGGTGGTTGGATGTTAATTTCTTGGTTTTCATCTAATGTAAATTGGTAGGTTGATGATTTAATTAGTCGATTTCATTGTCCTCTTATGACTATTGAATTTCCCCATAATCAATTTGAAGGTTTAGTGGTCGCAACTATGGAAATTTTAGCGTCCGGAATGTGTTTATTAAATGTGAGATCCGGTATTTCTTAAATCAATTTCCGGAAGTAGGCTAAATATGGGATCCGGTATTGTTGAGCCCAAGACCCGGAACTCCTCAATTAAAAGATCCGGAACTCCTCATATTGGATCCGAAAGTGGGTGTTGATTTTAATTGGTTCCGGAATGTAGTAACAGCTGGATCCGGTGTTTGTCAAAAGAGAACCGGAACTTTAAATTATTTGGGCCGATACCCAAGAACCGGAGTTGGTTTGCTATGGGCTTAAGTCACGTGATCATGGGACGATACCCAAGAACCGGAATTAGTGTGATGGTCCGGATTGTGTGTGTGGGCCATGAGTCCATTAATGTTTTATTTAGATCCGGTAGTTTTGGATTTGGACTTAGGCTAGTCACGTGATCCAGAAATGGTAATATTAAGGGATCTGGAATTGTAGTGGGTAACCTAAGATCCGGATCTGAGATTTGATTTGTTGAGATCTATTAATTAATTTGGGCTTGGACCGATATTGTTTAAAAAGGGATTCAGATTTACTTTATAGTTGGGCTAAATTCGGAAGTTATTAATTTGGGATCCGGTATTATTTCTGTTAGATCCGGAAGTCAAATTGCTTTGGGCTTGGACTTTAATTGTAAAGGTCCGATATTTAATATATAGATCCGGAATTCATTAATTTAATTTGGAGTCCGAGACTTAGGACCCCGTATTTTCCAGCTGAGACCTTTCAAGTGAGTAAAACTCAATAGGATCCAGTGTGTCTTACCCGGTATGTGTGATGGGTTTAATTTGTAGGTGCGTGTAGAGATGATTGGTGCGAGTAAGAACTTCTAAGCAGGACTCCAGGTGAGTCTTTCTAAACCTAAATTTTATACAATGTGCGCTTTTCAACTGTTTTTATTTCAAAGCAAAGAATAAGTGTGTGGCATGGTTATTATCTAACAATGTGCTTTTCAACTGCTTCTATTTCAAAGCGAAGATTAATTGTGTGATAATATGTGTGATTTAAATGTGTGTGACCATGCTCTGGCTTTGGTGTGGAATGGGGGTGTGTCCCATAATTAATATATATGAATTTGTTTCATATATGGGCGGTGTGTGCCCTATTGCGCTGTCACAGTGTGTGTGACTATAGCGTGTGTGCTCTATTGCGCTGTCACGGTGTGTGTGTGACTATAGCGTGTGCCAGTAGCATGTGTCAATGTGTGCATATCATTTAAGTGTGCTTGTTATGATTTGTATAAACTCTTTCATAACTGATTTTTAAATTATAATGTTTTATGGTATGACCTGGTGTGGAGGGAACTCACTAGACCTCATGGTCTAACCCTCGCTTTTCAAAACTAAAACCGTGTTTCTGATTTGAATAATGTAAGTTTCGTGGTGCAAAGTGTGAAAAGGAGAAAGTTTGGTGTGTTGGTGGGGAAGTATAAAAAGGTGTCAAACCCTAAGAATTCTAATTATCTCAAACTTGTGTGTGCGGCTGAGGTGTGATTGAGAGTGCGAATCAGGAGGATCGAGGAATTTCAGGGTTCATCAAGATTGGGTGCATGAGGAATTCATCTTGTAAGGTAATTACCAAACTCTCTTCCTTTTTGAAATTAATTTTGAGGTCTTGAGTGGTGAATCTGGGTCTGTTATCCATCTTTTAAGAAGAAAAGGAATTGGTGGCTGGATGTTAATTTCTTGGTTTTCATCTAATGTAAATTGGTAGGTTGATGATTTAATTAGTCGATTTCAATGTCCTCTTATGACTATTGACTTTCCCAAGAATCAATTTGAAGGTTTAGTGGTCGCAACTATGGAAATTTTAGCGTCCGGAATGTGTTTATTAAATGTGAGATCCGGTATTTCTTAAATCAATTTCCGAAAGTGGGCTAAATATGGGATCCGGTATTGTTGAGCCCAAGATCCGGAACTCCTCAATTAAAAGATCCGAAACTCCTCAATTAAAAGATCCGAAACTCCTCATATTGGATCCGGAAGTGGGTGTTGATTTTAATTGGTTTCGGAATGTAGTAACAGCTGGATCCGATGTTTGCCAAAAGAGAACCAGAACTTTAAATTATTTGGGCCGATACCCAAGAACCGGAGTTGGTTTGCTATGGGCTTAAGTCACGTGATCATGGGCCGATACCCAAGAACCGGAATTAGTGTGATGGTCCGGATTGTGTGTGTGGGCCATGGGTCCATTAATGTTTTATTTAGATCCGGTAGTTTTGGATTTGGACTTAGGCTAGTCACGTGATCCAGAAATGGTAATATTAAGGGATCTGGAATTGTAGTGGGTAACCTAAGATCCGGATCTGAGATTTGATTTGTTGAGATCTATTAATTAATTTGGGCTTGGACCGATATTGTTTAAAAAGGGATTCAGATTTACTTTATAGTTGGGCTAAATTCGGAAGTTATTAATTTGGGATCCGGTATTATTTCTGTTAGATCCGGAAGTCAAATTGCTTTGGGCTTGGACTTTAATTGTAAAGGTCCGATATTTAATATATAGATCCGGAATTCATTAATTTAATTTGGAGTCCGAGACTTAGGACCCCGTATTTTCCAGCTGAGACCTTTCAAGTGAGTAAAACTCAATAGGATCCAGTGTGTCTTACCCGGTATGTGTGATGGGTTTAATTTGTAGGTGCGTGTAGAGATGATTGGTGCGAGTAAGAACTTCTAAGCAGGACTCCAGGTGAGTCTTTCTAAACCTAAATTTTATACAATGTGCGCTTTTCAACTGTTTTTATTTCAAAGCAAAGAATAAGTGTGTGGCATGGTTATTATCTAACAATGTGCTTTTCAACTGCTTCTATTTCAAAGCGAAGATTAATTGTGTGATAATATGTGTGATTTAAATGTGTGTGACCATGCTCTGGCTTTGGTGTGGAATGGGGGTGTGTCCCATAATTAATATATATGAATTTGTTTCATATATGGGCGGTGTGTGCCCTATTGCGCTGTCACAGTGTGTGTGACTATAGCGTGTGTGCTCTATTGCGCTGTCACGGTGTGTGTGTGTGACTATAGCGTGTGCCAGTAGCATGTGTCAATGTGTGCATATCATTTAAGTGTGCTTGTTATGATTTGTATAAACTCTTTCATAACTGATTTTTAAATTATAATGTTTTATGGTATGACCTGGTGTGGAGGGAACTCACTAGACCTCATGGTCTAACCCTCGCTTTTCAAAACTAAAACCGTGTTTCTGATTTGAATAATGTAAGTTTCGTGGTGCAAAGTGTGAAAAGGAGAAAGTTTGGTGTGTTGGTGGGGAAGTATAAAAAGGTGTCAAACCCTAAGAATTCTAATTATCTCAAACTTGTGTGTGCGGCTGAGGTGTGATTGAGAGTGCGAATCAGGAGGATCGAGGAATTTCAGGGTTCATCAAGATTGGGTGCATGAGGAATTCATCTTGTAAGGTAATTACCAAACTCTCTTCCTTTTTGAAATTAATTTTGAGGTCTTGAGTGGTGAATCTGGGTCTGTTATCCATCTTTTAAGAAGAAAAGGAATTGGTGGCTGGATGTTAATTTCTTGGTTTTCATCTAATGTAAATTGGTAGGTTGATGATTTAATTAGTCGATTTCAATGTCCTCTTATGACTATTGACTTTCCCAAGAATCAATTTGAAGGTTTAGTGGTCGCAACTATGGAAATTTTAGCGTCCGGAATGTGTTTATTAAATGTGAGATCCGGTATTTCTTAAATCAATTTCCGAAAGTGGGCTAAATATGGGATCCGGTATTGTTGAGCCCAAGATCCGGAACTCCTCAATTAAAAGATCCGAAACTCCTCAATTAAAAGATCCGAAACTCCTCATATTGGATCCGGAAGTGGGTGTTGATTTTAATTGGTTTCGGAATGTAGTAACAGCTGGATCCGATGTTTGCCAAAAGAGAACCAGAACTTTAAATTATTTGGGCCGATACCCAAGAACCGGAGTTGGTTTGCTATGGGCTTAAGTCACGTGATCATGGGCCGATACCCAAGAACCGGAATTAGTGTGATGGTCCGGATTCTGTGTGTGGGCCATGGGTCCACTAATGTTTTATTTAGATCCGATAGTTTTGGATTTGGACTTAGGCTAGTCACGTGATTCAAAAATGGTAATATTAAGGGATCCGGAATTGTAGTGGGTAACCTAAGATCCGGATATGAGATTTGATTTGTTGAGATCTATTAATTAATTTGGGCTTGGACCGGTATTGTTTAAAAAGGGATTCGGATTTACTTTATAGTTGGGCTAAATCCGAAAGTTATTAATTTGGGGTCCGGTATTATTTCTGTTGGATCCGGAAGTCAAATTGCTTTGGGCTTGGACTTTAATTGTAAATATCCGATATTTAATATATAGATCCGGAATTCATTAATTTAATTTGGAGTCCGAGGCTTAGGACCCAGTATTTTCCAGCTGAGACCTTTCAAGTTAGTAAAACTCAGTAGGATCCAGTGTATCTTACCCGGTATGTGTTTAATTTGTAGGTGCGTGTAGAGATGATCGGTGCGAGTAAGAACTTCTAAGCAGGACTCCAGGTGAGTCTTTCTAAACCTAAATTTTATACAAGTTTGTTTAATGGTTATTATCAAACTGTGCGCTTTTCAACTGTTTTTATTTCAAAGCAAAGAATAAGTGTGTGGTATGGTTATTATCTAACAATGTGCTTTTCAACTGCTTCTATTTCAAAGAGAAGATTAATTGTGTGACAATATGTGTGATTTAAATGTGTGTGACCATGCTCCGGCTTTGGTGTGAAACGGGGGCGTGTCCCATAAATAATATATATGAATTTGTTTCATATATGGGCGGTGTGTGCCCTATTGCGCTGTCACAGTGTGTGTGACTATAGCGTGTGTGCTCTATTGCGCTGTCACGGTGTGTGTGTGACTATAGCGTGTGCCAGTAGCATGTTTCAATGTGTGCATATCATTTAAGTGTGCTTGTTATGATTTGTATAAACTCTTTCATAACTGGTTTTTAAATTATAATGTTTTATGGTGTGTCCTGGTGTGGAGGGAACTCACTAGACCTCATGGTCTAACCCTCGCTTTTCAAAACTAAAACCTTTTCAGGTAAGCAGGTAGTCGAAAGTTTGCTTAAAAGTTTGGCAAGGCGAGAGGCGGAGTTTGCATATAGAAGGATTAGAAGGCTTTTCCTTGGTATTTGTAGTTATGATCTCAACTGTAGTTAGGGTTATTTTCGCAAACCCAGTCTGTATCATTGTTAGTGTGATTACGTTGAGCCATTCTTGGCATTTTAAATTAAAGATGTATCTTCCAGCAAGATAGTTTGGTGTGGGTTGTTACAGGACACCACTTTCCCAGCCGATTAATTGAACTAATTCGCTTGATTCTTTACTTTATATAAATTAGCAAACACACAGACTTCATTCTTACCAGGTGATAGCAAAACACTAAACTCCACATTCTACACTCTTGATTTCAACAAGATGACAATAAACAGGAAATGATTACCTTTCAAGGTGATTCCACACATCCAATTTGAAGAGCTCCGGACTGATTGATTTTGCTTCTGCACACACAGTTACACCTCAGCCGCACACACATTTTTTTTGGAGCAGAATGAGATTTCTATGGTTTTTCACCCTTTTATACTTTATCACATGCACACTAAACTTCTCTTATTCACACTTTTCACCCCAAACTGTGTTTTATCTTCAAAAAGAACACGGTTATTACATCATCCTCCCCTCAAAAGAATTCCGTCCTCGGAATTCCATCTTTGAACAATCGAGGAAAATGGTTCCTTAGCTTTCTAACCTTGCGATCTATGATCTCCAACGATTCTCCCACATAATCCAATTTTCATCCACACGAGTGTCTTCTAACAATACGACCATGCCTTCCTCGGCCAAGCACTTCCTAATATTCGACACGAGCAATGTCGAATGAACTTCCCGAAGTTTCTCGGGCACTCCTGCTTATACGCCACCTCACCTACACGCTCGGTGATGGCGAACGACCCGCCATACCTGGGTCTTAGTTCTCCTTTCCTTCCAACGCACAATGTCTTTCATCGACAAAACTATAAGCATCACACTGTCTCCCATATAGAAATCGATCAATCTCCTCTTTCTGCTCACATACCCTGTGGCGGTCTCGAGCCACGCTTAACTTCTCGCGAGATGTTTGACCTAGCGGTGGTCAGCCACCCCTAGTCTCACCCTATGCCTCTTTCCCACGATACCTCTTTATTCTTGGAAGATTCGCAGATAACTGCACATACCAATTTCTTTACCTTTCTAAGAATTTTATTACTCACACTAAGCATAACCCTTCAACGATAGGGCGTATACCAACGAAGCATCACACTTCCGGTTAACTACTACTCATACCCCAGAAAGTTCACACAATATAAAAAGAATTAAACACCTCAGACCAACCGTACCAATATCATCCACCCATCTAGACTCCTGGTTTTAAAATGCATCACACTAAGGGTTTTACACACAATTTCACCTTCTTAAAAGAACAAATTCTACCGAAGCTAACGTCACAACAACATGAATCCCTTATTAAAATAACGACGCTCAATTCGCCAACTGATCAGAAAATCAACTTTGAATATCACCCTAATCCCGCAGTTAAGATTCTCTTCAACAGATTACACACAATTCTACCATCACTTTCCCAACACCAAATACGTCTAAGGCAGATAACACTTTCTTGCATTAAATATACTGACCACAATCCATTGATAATAATCAATTCACATGCTTTACCACAACGTCACTCCCATACTACTACCAAGTCCAATCCAATGGTCTTTCACCCCGAGCACTACATTTGACTACTTTCTTCCACTTCCTTCTCAAACATAAGACACGTTTCCAAAGTACGGCTCACAAAAAGGTGCACACTCTTGACCAATCACACAAGCTAGTTTTCCTCAATGCTTAAACCATTCACATACACACCAGTCCTCTTTCTCACACTCCCACTAGAAGTTCATGTACCCGACGGTGACGTTCTGGAAAAATTGTTTTCCCACTTCTCGTTTCCCTTGCCACACTTTCTACTTCACGCTTACTCACTTATTTCAACCTACCATCCCAATTACCTCGGGCTAGCATGGAACATTTCTCGTCCAACATTGACCACTCCATACACGCAATTTCAACGGTTACTTTGCCCAACCAACAGTTTCACCACATCTCATACGAGAAATTCAACCAAGTCAAACCGAACTCACACTCTATGTTCGAAGCGACCACACACTTCTCATTTCTCAAACGATATTAACCCACTCCTTTGCATTTCCTTTACATACAAGGATTAGTTCAGCATTCCAAAAGATTTCGTATCTACTACGAAACATCATAAACTACTCAATCCAAGAGCACACCATTTCCTTCTTAGCTAGCCACCAACTGCCACCCCATTCTTTTATTCTCGGATAACAATACCACACACCACTTAGACATCCATGCATTTTTATACCTAATTTTGTCACATCTGAACAATTTATAAGCAAATCCCGAGCAAAGATTCTCACCTATGCTCATCCCATATCAACACTAATCCACCAATTAACCTCCCAACAATTCATTCCCACCATGCTTCGCATGCTCACTAAGTATAAGTTACCGCCAAATTATCCACACAACCCCCCACATACTAAAGGTTCAATCCTCACGATCATTTGTACGCACACTAGGCCACGCTTTCTTCACAACATAAATTTTAAAGAGTTTGCGAAAACATATGCAACAATTAGTTTTGCAAATCAGTGTCTACACACATATAACTGGAAATCCTGCCTGGTCACTACGCACCTGTGACCTAATCTAGGGCACACACCCGCCCTTGGGAACAGACCAAGTCCGTCCGAATAATCCATATGGGACACACCCCCCATGAATATCACACCAACAACTTGGGACTTATGCATAAATAAACCTTATGCAATCACACAATAATAAATACGCATGTACAATAACAAACATGTACCATCAAGCTTTGATTTAGAAAACTCGCAACTTGCCTTTCTCCAAACTAGATAAATCACCAACTAGGACCGTCTACTTCACTCGATCGAGTCTTTACCCCCCAACCGACTCTTCGGCATCACATGAGACGCGCTCAATATAAATCAAACGATAAGGCGCTCTCTTGCAAACCAACATAATCCACGTGTCCCACATGAGTTGTGCTAACTACTTCATTCGTAAACAACATAACAACCACAAAGGACGAATCGCCTATCCAACTATCAATTTTCCACCTTCAGAATACTCACAAAAGGCGGTACACTCTCTTAACAGATACACATCCTTCCAAACCGACCTCTTATCTCCGCGCACACACCCGACAAAATAATCACACCAGGGCTAACCTTTTAATTTCAAATTTCACGACAACGACTCAACACCCGTCGTTGACTCAACTCCGGCTCTGCGCCGATACCGTTTCATCCACATACCACAACACTACTTTTCAAAGTATCCTGCCTACTACGGAATTACCCGGGACACACCCCCCGTTGACAGCTACATATCAACTTACCAAACAAGAGCAAGGAATACCATCACACAAGCCTTTCTAAAGTCAAAGACTGAGATTACAGTTAGATGTCGCCCTCCCTAAACTGTAACACCAAGGTCATGAATCGACCATCGACGTCTCAACCTCATTTTCCACCCTCGGAACTTTGAACATTCTTAAGCGCGATATCTCTTACCACCTAGCGAGTTCATAGCCTTCATGCATGACAACACAATGATTTAAATCGTTTTACACACTTGAAATATCCCACAAAACAAGGTATGATATGCCCGACCCGACACCTCCATAAAGGACAACCACACACTGATCTCAAGGATCGCTCACACGCAACCTTGTCCATCAATTGAAAGTGCGTTCACTGAAACCCTCTTCGTGCAAAATTTTAAAAATATACAGCAAAATCACCCACACTGGGATAGTCGTCCGACTCTCACGCTTGCTGATTTGTCAACAACGTTGTTCATATCGTTTTCACCCATAAAACCATGCAATCAAATATTATTATGATCTTTACATCAAAGTTTAACTCACTCGTAGAAGAAGTGAATTAATTCACTATTTCTCCAAGTTCGAAATTTATCACAACACGCAAATAAATTTATCTTTTCCTTCAAACTCACACTTGCACACGCCAACTCATTTTCAAAACCAGAAGTTTACAAGGCACACACACACACTCACACATTTTGACATGAAGGTTTATGTAACTCGTTCAAAGATGCATTGCATGACTCACTTCACCTTGAAAGCTATTCTCTCAAGCAAGGTCAACCGTTTGTTGTTACAGCAAATCAACGCCGACACCCTACTTCCAACCAAACCATCAGGTTCCTTACATTTGCAACAATCATCGGTATTGATACTTCCCCACACCCTTGGATGCTCCAACCTCACAGCTACCGTCTGACTACTAATTTGTAAAATATACGACTTCCCCTCGACCCCAATAGGTTAACCAACACTAGTATTACCAATCCATACCTCTATCATTTCTCAACCACCCTTGTCACTCTTCCACTAACTAGAGAGTAAGAAGGCACATCTCTATCATCCGATTCTTGAGCTGAAACTCTCAAGATCTCAATTCACCGACATCGGAAACTCCCTAAATAAAGACTCATCAAGGATTAGGAGCTCACTTCCAACCAATTATTTTTCTTAAGAACCCTAAAGATTCTACTGTAACAACCTAAAAATCAAGGCTAATTTGAACCTCAATTGTAACAAGTTATGACAAAATAACATCCAAACTTATATATAAGAAGAGAACTAACGATGAGGTTTCGTAATTACAAATATGGAATTCTCCCAATAACTTATTAATCTAATCATGTCCACTATAATTAGATTAACTAAGTTATCTAAGCAATCCATCAAAAAGCCTCAATGCATTAGCTAACTCCTCCGCTTATCTCTTAAGTTGGATACTTCAAAAGCTCTCGGCCCACATCCCATTTACTTCCATGAGCCTGTACCTGGTAAGAAAATTTAATTTGAAACGATTAGGCTTACGCCTAGTGAGAACATCCAATTTCAAATTAAAAACGTTAACAGTTTGAAAATATCCAATACATATAAACAAACCTGTTCTCCACCGTTCTTACCATACACGTGCTCACCTCAATGACAGGATCATACCCGATCCCATAAATATGACTAACATTCAGTAAGTCATATTATCACAATCAAGAGCCTACTACGAATCCTTATAGATTCTAGACTATTGCTCTTATCCAAGAAATTACAAGTTGCTTTATGCTTATTTCTTGGCCTGGAAGTAGAGATTACAAGTTACTTTATGCCTACCTCTAGTCTTTCCCTAGAAATCAGGAATTACAATTTACTTTATGCCTATTCCTCGATTTCTATACTATGAAATAGAAATTACAATTTCTTTTATGCCTATTTCTCATTTCATACCACCTTTACGAAATGGGAATTACAATTTACTTTATGCCTATTCCTCATTTCAGGTCAACGGGAATTATAAATTGCTTTATGCTACTCCTCGTTACAATACATAACAGTGCCTATGGATCCATTACACTTCCTAGCGTATATGCATAATAACATATCACATCACCTCTCGTATCATATTCTTAATTCTAGGAATACTAGATAACCTAACGCATCCTTATCCTCGAATGCCCCCCCTTCGACGACCTAGCACGGGGGTTCCGCCCCTAGAAAATTTTACTTCCCACGGGCACTCACACCAATCATTCAAACACTACACCTTCTAGATAGTGTCATCAATCACACCTTCAATAATTTCACACCACACACTAAACCGTTGTCATCATGACAAGGTTAGAACTCCACACATTACCATTACTCTCCACACTCTATCCACCACACTCCACACACTACCGTTACCCTCCACACACTAACCACCACTTTTCACACACTAACACCTCCATCAACAATTAGAACAACAGTGAACAAGCACACCCATGCATCTGTAAATTCATAATGACATTGGCCAGATGTGATATGAATTTACCTTACATGAAAGTCCTCACCACCATCATCCTAATTTCCCGATGATTACGGTCTTCCCTAGAGGCTTCCTATATCTAAGCTGTGTCCTCCTACTCTACAGTTTAAGTTTAGGCCCATCCGGTCACCTAAATCCCTTAAACTAGGGCTCTGATACCAACTGTAACAACCCACACTAAAATACAAGCCAGAACCTACCTCTTTAATTCATAATGCCATAAACGGCTCAACATAGTCACACTATTCACATTACAAACTGGGTTTGCGGAAATAACCCTAACTACGGCTGAGATCATAACTATAAAACGAAGGAAAGTCTTCTAATCCTTCTATACGCAACATCCGCCTCACGCCTTGCCAAACTTCTAAGCAAGCCTTCGACTACCTGCTTATCTGAAAATGTTTTATTTTTGGAAAGCGATGGTTAGACCATGAGGTCTAGTGAGTTCCCTCCACACCAGGTCACACCATAAAACATCACAACTTTATAAAATAGTTACAGTCATAACAAGCACACTTAAAATGATATGCACAAAGTGACACACGCTACTGGCACACGCTATAGTCACACACACCGTGACAGCGCAATAGGGCACACACCGCTCATATATGAAACAAATTCATATATATAATTAATATGGGACACATCCCCCATTTCTCATCAACGCCAAAGCTCGATATATAATTAATATGGGATACACCCCCCCCCCCCCCCCCCCCCCCCCGCGTTTCTTAACAACGCCAGAGCACGTTCACACACATTTTAATCATACATTCCGTCACACACTTACTCATCGCTTCATGATTATAAGCAGTTGAAAAGCACACAGTTAGGTAATAACCATGCCACACACTTACTCTTCGCTTTGTAATAAAAGCAATTGAAAACACACAGTTAGATAATAATCATCAACCACACTTGTATAAAATTTAGGTTCAGAAAGACTCACCTGGGGTCCTGATTAGAAATTCACACTCGCACCGATCGTCTCTACTCGCACCTACAGTTTAAACCCAACACACACACCAAGTAAGACACACTGGATTTTACTAACTTGGAATGCCTCGGCCGAAAATACCCGAGTTCTGGATATAATCGGCCCATACACTAATTTCCGATTCCAAAAAAAATAATTTCCGGGCTACGACCCACATAACAATTACATGCGGTACAATACTTAATTTCGGTCCTCCTACAAATAGGCCCAAAAATACACTCCGGATCTGCTTGATTTAATCTGGGTCCAAATGGCCCAACATCGAATTCTGGTTCTCATGAATCTAGTTTATTTGAGACCCACTTTCAGAATCATTATCATAAATTAATTCCGGTCCAACTATCAAAGCCCACTACCGGAATTCTTGATTAACTTCATTCCGGTCCAACAAGGTCCATTACCGGATCCTTGGCCCGTCGCCTACAATTCCGGATCTCAAATAATGAAAATACCGGATCTACATCTCAAACACCGGATCCATTGTTCATTAATATTCCGGATCTGGTCCTTTTAATTTTCCGGATCATCAGACTAAGCCCAATTCCGGGACATTGGGTTCCGGATCCACCTTTCAAATTCCGGATCAAGCCCAAGTTCCGGATTCAACATATATTTAATTCCGGATCCTAAGAAAATATTCCGGATCTCCCGACTCCGGGAAACATCTGGGTTTTCCTTATCGAGTCGCGAAAGCTCACACACCCTAATCGGCTATTCCATATAGTCCCAATTTGACATTCAACTATTAGGATTAAGGGGGACACCACTTTCCCAACCGATTAATTGAATTAATTCGCTTGATTCTTTACTTTATATAAATTAGCAAACACACAGACTTCATTCTTACCAGGTGATAGCAAAACACTAAACTCCACATTCTACACTCTTGATTTCAACAAGATGACAATAAACAGGAAATGATTACCTTTCAAGGTGATTCCACACATCCAATTTGAAGAGCTCCGGACTGATTGATTTTGCTTCTACACACACAGTTACACCTCAGCCGCACACACAATTTCTTTGGGAGCAGAATGAGATTTCTAGGGTTTTTCACCCTTTTATACTTTATCACATGCACACTAAACTTCTCTTATTCACACTTTTCACCCCAAACTGGGTTTTATCTTCAAAAAGAACACGGTTATTACAACTAATAATAAAAAATTATTGTTTAGTATATTTGATTGACCCAATTATAATAAATTTGAATTTTTTAGTGTATTTGATTGACCAAAATTTTCAAAAATATATATTTCATATATTAAAAATTAATTTAAAAAATAAGTGCGACCAATAGGGTCCGGTCTAGGATCAGGACTGGGAACGGTTCTCATATTTGGGCCTCATACATCTAAACCGGGCCTTCTTATTTTGGTCGGGACCGGGACCTAGACTAGTTACACCGAAACCAGTTATGAAAGTACTATTTGAGATCGAAACCGATTTAGACCCAACCAGTTTTTGGCCACCCTGTAGGCTTAAGGACGGGTCATAGATCCTAACCATCCTTGTGCATCTTTACATGTAACTCATGTTTTTTCATAATTATATATACAATTGAAATATAAAAATATATAACTTATTTATCTATTTTGTACAAATTTAGTTATTAAACTCAAGATGCTTTGTGTTTTTAGATGCAAACTTTCTTAAAGAATGAAAGTGTGATTTAATTTAATGATGTTTTATTATGATAAATATCACTTAATCAAAATTTGTGGTTGCGTATTAATTTTATAAAATAATTTAATTTGTACAATGTTTATATCATAGAGAATTAGGACAACGGTGTGTTCTCTAATCCTCAGAGAAAAGAAAAGAAAAGAAAAGAAATGTATGGAAAAGAAAGGTAGAGAAAATAAAGGAAAGGAAAGGAAAGTAATTATTTCATTTGTGTTCTCGAAAGGGAAGGAAAATGAAGGAAAGAAAAGGAAAGAAAATATTTTTTCGTGTTCTTGAACAGGAAAGAAAGGAAAGGAAAGACGTCATTTTTACTAATATACCTTTAAAAATATATCTTTTATAATGAAAGAACATGTAGTTTTGTCATTTTAATAATTTTAGTAATTTATTTAAATGTTTTTAATTTCTTTCATTTCCTTTCCTTCCACATTTGGGAGGAAAGTTTTGGAAGGAAACTTATCATTATTTTTCTTTCGTTTCCTTTCCTTTCTCTCCAAAAAAAGTTCTAAGAACACAAGTTTTTTTTTACTTTCCTCCCATTTTCCTCCCTTTCCTTTCCTTCTTAAAATGAGTTTCGAGAACACAACGTTTGTGTGTCATAGATAACATACAAAAAGATCCTATAGCCAAAAGTTAAATGATTGCAAGAGAAAATATAATGAATTCATGTGTGTTTGGACCAATTTGAAAATATATTTGAAAACTATGGAAAAATTATAATAATTTGAACCAAAAAATGAAGTCTAAATTTCAATAACAAGTTATTACAATAAAAATGATTTTATATAAGTTTTAAAATGTCTAAGCATTTGAATGAAATCCTTCAAAAATTATCATATCTAAAAGTGTTACAATAGGTTTATAGAACGATTTAAGTTGTTTTACTTAGTTTTTTATGACACTTTTAAAATAAAATGTCGTATTAGTTATTTTATACGAAACTAATTTTAAAAAAAATCTATAAAGTATCATATAAAATAGCGGACACTTCATTTTAATTTTTAAAAACGTGTATAAAAACACTTGTTAAATGCTTAAAAATGTTTTATAGACTTATTGTAACGTTTTTAGATATGACGTCTTATAGTTTTGGTCCTATAAAATTAATTTTTAAAAACAATTTTATTAAGACGTTTAGATATTTTAAGCATCTTATAAAATCAATTTTATTGTAGTGAGTTTTAGCTTAAGAGTTAATTCTATATCCCTAGCTTTAGTTCCATCCTCATTTGACTTTGACTTGCAAATATCATCTTAATTTCTTAGTAGACAAATGCAAAATAACAATAAACTATAACAGGAATCTTATGTTAGTCAAACAATTTTTTTAATAGCCAACCATAAAATAGTCAAACCATATTAAGAAGTATTTATCAAAGACTTAACATATAAATGTTTATAGCAAGAGTTATCATATTCACTTTAGGTAATATTTTCGGCATTAAAATGAACTGTAGGTATACGTCTTGTAACAAACTAACAACCCAAAACTCAAAGCAAATCATAAAAAAGATAATAATGCCAAAGTGGCCCAAATTCAACAAGTCAAGATCAATACATCCTACAGTCTACTGTGTGTAAATACCTCCACAACTTAGAATTATAAGAAAGTAAACTAAGTTTGAAAAGTCTAAACAGGAACTACAAATCTTTACTCTATCCACTAGGCTCTGAGCTCACATCTTGCCATTTTCTTTGCTCGATCCCTCGCTATTTGGCTTACCTGAAAATGGTTTTCAGTTTTATAAAAATCGAAGGTTAGGTTGGAGGTTTAGTGAGTTCCCTAAAGTATCAAAATCACACCACATGTATCATGCAACATAAGATATAAAACATTTAGAAGTAACCCACACATTTAAACCTCCATGAACACACTCAACACATGTAGATGGCACACTGTAACACCCCAAAAAGTAGAGGTAAATTTGAATATGAATATGACGTAACAATAACATTCTATATAAAAGAAATCACATAGAAATGGGAAATAGTAATAGCGTTTACACCACAAATAATGAAAATGATTTATAAGAACAGACTAATTAAACTACACGAAGCTTAGATTAAAACTGGGTGTCACTATCATCTTCCAAAAACTTCTATCAAAAGCATGCATGTCGTATGTCCAAAAATGACTATCGCCAAGAGATGTCATCAAGACCAACCACTCGTCTCTCAAGACTTGGAAACCCCACAACTAACGGAACCTGATATGCATGCCACTTAAGAAAAAATGTTAGGTTTTACGCCTAGTGAGAACAAACATTTATATATTTAAAGAAGCATAAAACGACAATAAATGTTTTCTAAGAATACGAAGTAAGTTTGTTTCCATATAAACCACATAAGAACCATACGGTCCAAAAAATATCTTACGATGACGGGGGAGACCCGATTTCTAGGATTATAGAGGAACACAAAAGTAAGCTACTTTTCCAAGTTAGTGAATTCATACTAGGATCAATGACCACGAGATGGCCGACTCGTAGATAGATGTGGGGGAGGGCACCCGATGATCCTAGTCATACTCATTCACTAGGATTACATTATGAATCATGGCTAGTATCCGGTCCCACATAACCGTACCAAGTTGCCTCCGAGGACTCAATGTCTGTAACACCCCCAAATCTGAAAATAGCGACTAATTTTAAGTTTTCAATAATACATCAAATAAGGAATAATTCCTTTCTAAATGTCAACATTTGATTATCTATAATGGCAATCTAAGATTTAACATCAACATTAAATAATTCAGACATTACATATAGTCTAAATTAAGGACGAGTGTTACTAAACTTTAACAACGGTCGCTATCTCCAATTGCGGAAGGCGTCTCCAATTTGCTAATTATTGCTTGTGCCTATAACTTCCATTTGATAATTCATAACGTAACTAGTACCATTCCCCAACGAGAACCTGATTCTTATGCCGACAAATAAAAATGGTTAGACTTAACGCCTAGTGAGTTCAAGAGTTTTCATCATTTATATACAACGGTAAATTGAAATAATGTTATTTAAACCACGATTTTTAAAATGAATGACATAAAATATGAATGCAACATTTTCCCTCAAACCTACCATTTTCGTGATGAAAACTCCAATATAAAACGTTAATTCAAATATGAATTCGAAATCCAATACTCACCCAAATCGTGAATAATAATTAATGCTCAATTACTGAAATTCGGGTAAAACTTTATTACTCAAGGCACCAAAATATAAGATTCAACACACAAAATCATAGCTCATGGAGAATGCTTCATACTCAAAACGTCGCCGAAAATATGGATAAAACTCAATACCCAAAACAACACATTTCGGTGACGGGGGAGACCCGATTTCCATGGTTAGTGGCGGAACACAAAAGTAGGCCACCATTCCACGTTATAGAGCTCATCCTGAGTATCAATGGTGCCAATGGGATCAATAATTCACGATTCATAAACGGGGCCCCCGATGATCCAAGGTACACTCATTCACTAGAAATTACACCATGTGGCCAATGGCTAGTATCCAGCTCCCATAAGATCGTACTAAGTTGCCCCCGATGACCCAATGCATATTTCTAGTTACACCATGGGAATAACTAGGGGTGGCAAAAAGTGACCCAACCTACCAACCCAACCCGAACCCAACCCAATAGTAGCAGGTTGGGTTGAGATTTTCAACCCATTTAAGTTAAATGGGTTAACCCACCTAACCCAATTAATAATTGGGTTGGGTTAGGTTGAAATTTTTGACCTGTTTCCAACCTGATTTCAACCCATTTACAACCTGATTTCAATCCATTTACAACCTGTTTTTAACCCATTTACAACCTGTTATGATCCCATTTACAACCTGTTTGTAACCCATTTATGACTTGTTTTTAATTTATTATCATTATTTAATTATAATTAATAATTAAAAACTTAATAAAAAAACAAAATATGAGTCCAATAAATGACTAAAGAGAACTCCTTCCATTCCAATATTTCATGCCATCGTTCAAACTCAAATTGGAGTCGATGAAAGTGGAAGTCGAGTTACTTAGAATTTAGAAAATTATTTGTTTGACTTTATGGCTGTGTTATTGAAATTTTGAACAATTTATTTCACTTTATGATTGTGTTTTATTGAAACTTTGAACAATTTATTTAGTTTTGTGGTTGTGACTTGTGTATTTGTCATGAAATTATGTTTTAATCCTTTTTTATTTTATTTAAAGTTTTAAAATTAAATGGGTCAACACATGTTCAACCCATTTATTAAACAGGTTGGGTTGAGAAAATAATAATCAGGTCAACCCGCTACCAACCCATATAAGGTTAGGTTAGGTTGAGGTTGAGGTTTTCAACCCAATTAATAAATGGGTTGAACCTGAACCCAACCCAACCCAACCTGACCTATTTACACCCCTAGGAATAACCATTCCATAAAAATTGACTCAGAAATTACACCTAGTGGTCAAGGGCAGATGTTTGGCTACAAGAGCCCGCACCATAGTGCCCCCGATGACCCGATGCCTATTCCTGGCCACATCATGGGAACAACCATCTCATTTAAAACAATAGAGACTGACTCCTATGCCTATGGATCCATTGCATTACAGTCTAAATTTACATGACCCAAAATGAATGACAACACACTCAAAGCATGTAACATTTCAGATAAATATGTAATAACTGCATATAACTTCAAAAGCCCGACATAAATCAAAATTAAACCGGACAAATGTTCCCCAAGACTTATTAAAATCAAAGTCGAGTCAACAGCTCAACAACACCATGGCTATAAAATAGAAGTCATCATAAACAATAAAATGTATTTAACAAACGTTTATGCAATTACAATGCTCTAAAATATGATTTATGAGTTGTGATAAATAGTTTTCCAAATGAAGCTATACCCTTTATAATTCAAAATATTATATAACTCAAAAATATACATGTTCCACACGTCTTATAAAACCAAATACACTAAAAGTGCATTTACGTCAAATGACCTCCATTTTTACAATAAATCATCAAAAGACATATTAATATAATTTCTTTATCAAAATGTTCAAAGACCCCAAATGAATGGCAATTTACAATATTTATAAATCAAATGTATCCAAAATGTAAATTTCATCAAATAAGCAACGCATTTGATAAACACAAAGTAAACACTTTAATACTTCAAAATAGACGATTTTGGCATGTACAAAGTTTTCGCAAAACAACTTGAACTCACCTTGCTAGGTTATGTTAGACCTAGTTTTTATCCAACTCGCACAAACTTCTCGCTACCTAGATAAATCATGAGTAAACAACAAATCAATGAAAGAACTCTAAACAAAATATCTAGACCACCTTTTGAACTTTCCAACTTATTAAGGACCACTTCCAACGGATTTAAAACCATTCAAGTCTTACTTCACATTGATCAATCCATCGAAATTCATCTAAAACTTATAAATTTTAACTTTAAGATCTGAAATCCTTAAACTCCATATGAACTTATCAACATAATTAAATTCCTCAATTTAACTTACCTACAACATACTAAACAAACACAATATTACTATGAAAGAGTTTTTATTCCAACCAAAAACTTTAATAAACATCAAATCTTAATATTACAACGACCCTAAATTTTTATCCATTAATTACATAAACCTAAGATTAAAAATTAGGAGTTCATACCTTTCGATTTCTAAGAATTATAAATCATCAAGAAATTTAATTCTCTTCAACCTTCTTTATAGGACTAGTCTTCCAAAATGATGTGTTTACTCTTTCTTTCTTCTAAAAAAAAATGCTCTAATAAGAATTAATAACCTGGGCTCTGAATGAGTGCTCCAAACTCCAAAGTCCAAACTTCAAACTTCAAACTATGCATGGGTGATGGGCCTGCAATATTGTTGGGCAAACTGCCATGGGCCTGAAATGTCATTGGGCTGGGCTTTTATTGTTAACAAAAAAAAATTACTGGAAGAAGGAGCTCAACAGGAATAGAGACCAACAACATAGAGCAGGTCGCCCTTTCCAACCTAGCATGACTTCTGTTTATGTTATAGTATCTCAAATAATTCATTTATTCTCTTTCCACCAGATCCAACTTTTCTTCCAACTTAGACATTGGTTTCGGGTCTTATGCGGATCGAATTTCCAAAAACTCAAGACGCCAAGATTGTAGTTATTTGTGCTAAATTTTCAAAATATCTTGAATCACTTAAATACGGGCTTAGATGCGTGAGATATGATCGAAATGGCAACGTCGCAAAAATGTCAAATATCTACTTTTTTCTATTTTTCGTTCCAAAGAGTTCTGAACCAAAAATCCGGGTGTTACAGTCTCATCTAGTTACAAACGGGAAACATCCTAAAATAAGCCGACTCTCATACCTATGGATCCATTAGTAACAGTCATGGTTTGTCACAATTGCATTTGTGACAACACTATAATCACATATAACTTTCATGATAGTATTTCCATAAAATGATTTCCTTGCACAAATAACCTTTCATGCAGTAAATCCACAAGAAGGTAAATCAATGTCCATTTCCATTTCCAACATAAAGTGTCCCCAAACGAGGTTTTCCAATAATTATAAACTCTTTAAAATAACCTTTGTTAATCCAACCAACAAAACCATTTGTTTCTAAATAAATCGGCTTGTGGCATTTATATTAGGGGTGTTAAAAAAATGGAAAACTGAGAAACCGAGCAGAACCGTTTGATCCAAAACTGAAATAACCAAAATCCAGAAAAATCGAAAACCGAGAAAACTAGGTATTCACGGATCGGTTTTGGTTTTAAGTTATAGGTATCCGCGGGTAACCGATCTAAGCCGATATATATATATATTTAATATTAAGTATTTACTTTTTGAGTAGTCATCAACCAAATAGTAGATACTTTTTGTTAGAATTGGAGAGTCGATTAACAGATAATAGACTTGAGAGGCAGAGAGATGGCTGAAGGTCAGCGGCTTTCATATATTGAAGAAACGATACAAGACTGATTAACCTAATACTGAAACATAAGTAACCTATATATACAGCTAAGTTACAGGTAATTACAGAATAGACCTTGTACTTTACATAAACACAATAATAACTCTAACACCCCCACACCCCCCCCCCCCTCAAACTCAAGTGGGGGAAGAATGAGCCAAGTTGAGCTTGGAAACAAGGGCCCGAAAATGCCCCGGAAGATGAGCTTTGGTGAAGATGTCCGCTGTCTGATCAATTGTTGAAATCGGTAGAAGTTTAACCGTCTTGCGAAGAACATGTTGACGAGTGAAATGACAGTCAACCTCGATGTGCTTTGTACGCTCATGAAAGACATCATTGTGAGCAATCTGAATAGCACTATTGTTATCACACCACAATGGTGTAGGAGAGATCTAATGAGCACCCATATCAGATAGTAACCGGCGTAGCCATACAAGTTCTTGCGTAGTGTCAGCTAAGGCTCGATACTCAGCTTCAGTACTAGATCGAGCTGTCAGATATTATTTCTTGCTGCGCCAGGAAATAAGAGAGTCCCCAAGGAAGAAACAATACCCGGTGGTCGAACGACGATATGTTATGTCTCCATCCCAGTCAGCATATGAGAATGCACGGAGCGTTAAAGACGATGTGGATGAGAAGTGAAGCCCATGAAACATTGTCCCTTTGAGGTACCGAAGGATACGAAGAACCGCGACATAGTGATCGGAGCACGGAGCAGACATGAACTGACTGACTATATGAACTGCATATGCAAGATCTGGTCGGGTAACAGTCAGGTAGACCAGAGATCCAACTAGTTGACGGTACCGGGTAGGGTCCCGCAGAGGGGTTCCGACATTTGGAGCAAGGTGCAGGTTTTGCTCAATAGGTGTAGATGCAACTTTGTTGTCTGTAATCCCAGCTTTGGACAACAGATTTGAATTGTACTTGGCTTGATAGAGATAGATGCCAGAAGAGTCTGACAGAACTTCAAGACCAAGGAAGTAGTGTAGCTTACCAAGATCTTTCATCTCAAAGCATGAGCTGAGAGAATGTTTGAGATGGATGATACCTGTAGAGTCACTGCCGGTAATGATCATATCATCAACATACAATAGGAGTAAGATAGTACCTGCATTAGTGGTCCGAGTAAATAGGCCATAATCATAATTACTCGGAGAAAAACCCCAATGAAATGACAGTATTGCTAAATTTTTTAAACCAAGCACGAGGAGCTTGTTTGAGACCATAGAGGGCTTTTCGAAGTCGGCATACGTGACCCTGTCGAGAGATCACACCTGGAGGGGGTCTCATGTAGACTTCCTCTTCGAGATCGCCATTGAGAAAGGCATTCTTGACATCCATCTGATAGAGTGGCCATCTTTTGGTGGCAGCTATGGCGAGAAGACTACGAACCGAGGTGACCCGAGCCACAGGAGCAAACGTTTCCTCGTAATCAATGCCATATTCTTGATTGAATCCTTTTGCCATAAGACGTGCTTTATATCGATCAATGGATCCATCGGACTTTGTTTTGATTTTGAAGACCCATTTGGAACCAATAGGGGACTTGCCCGGTGAGAGAGGTACAAACTCCCATGTATTTGCTTTGTCAAGGGCCTAAAGTTCCTCAGTCATAGCTTGCTTCCAAACAGGGTTAGAAGCAGCTTCCTTGAAGGAAGTAGGTTCATGATTAGACAGTAATGTAGCATAACAATGATAATCGCGAAAGTGAGAAGGAACTTGTCTTACCCTGTTTGAGCGACGTACTCCATCTTGTGATTGAGAGGATCTAGGATCCATAGACTCAGCAGATGGCTCAGAAGTAGTACTTGGAGGTGGTGCAGATGATTGATCATGGTCAGATGGCTCAGAGGAAGGCTCAGATGGAGGTGAGGTAGAGGGAGGTGGGACAGAGGATGAGGTCACAGATTGAGATGAGACGGAAGCAGGTGGATCAGATGGAGAGGTGAGTATGGGATCTAATTGGAGTGAGTCCAAAGAGATAGAGTTATCAGTGAAGAAGGAAGTGGAAGGATTGGGTATGTCCTGAAATTTGGACACTGTTGAGAAGGGAAAATGTTCCCAGAATGTGACATGACGGGATATACGTAGTCTCTTAGAGACTGGATCCCAACAACGATAACCTTTGTGTTCAATACCATATCCAAGAAAGCAGCATAACCGAGAACAAGGTTCGAGTTTTGGTGTGTTCATGAGGTTGCAACTGAACAAAGCAGGCACAACCACATACTTTTAGGAGTTCATATGCAGGGGAGACCCCATGGAGCACTTCATAAGGAGACTTTTGATTTAGGCTGGGGGTCGGGTGTCGGTTGATGGTGTAGACAGCCGTGAAGGCAGCTTCACCCCAAAAACGTTCTGGACACTTGACTGAGATTAATAAAGTACGAACAGTATCGAGGATGTGGCGATGTTTACGTTCTGCACGTCCATTTTGCGGAGAGGTGCCGGGATAGGAGTACTGAGAAAGAGTACCCTGAGATTGAAGAAAAGAGATGAGAGAAGATTCTTTGTATTCCATAGCATTATCTGCTCGAAGAATCTTTATGGGCTTGGAAAACTGGGTCAGAATCATACGGACGAAGGTAATATATATTTGAGGTAGTTCGGAGCGATGTTTCATGAGATATATCCATGTAAAGCGTGTGTGATCATCGATAAAGATAACAAAGTATCGAGAACCTCCCATGGATGGATGTGGTGCAGGTCCCCAAACATCAGAGTGAATGAGATCAAAAGGAGAAGCAGATTTAAATTCATTTAGTTGAAAGGGTAAGGCATGATGTTTTCCAAGTTGACAAGATAAACAAGAAACGTTTTCAGAAGAAGTGTTGCCTAATAATCCTGAACTAGCTAACAGTTTTATTCTAGCTAAAGATAAGTGTCCTAGACGCTTATGCCATAATTCAAAGGAAGTGGTACTGGAAACAGAAGCAACTAAATTTGATGAGTGTAAGGGAAGACGGAGGTAGACCACTTCAATCATCCGACCAACTTTACGGCCTACTCCAAGGATCTGCTTGGTCTTTGGATCCTGCACAACACAACCAGAAGGATGAAACAGAATAATTAGACCAGATTCCATAAGTTGAGTGATTGAAATCAGGCTCAAAGATAAGTTAGGGATATGTAGCACATCAGGTAATTGTATATTGGGGGTAGAGACAGTCCCACTGAAGGATACAGGTAAGTAAGTATCATCCACAGTACGGACTGATGAGAACATTCTGGAGGTTTGCTTAGAGACAAACCCGTCAGCCTTAGGTGTCATGTGGTTACAACATCCAGAGTCAAATAGCCAAGGATTACCTGGTGCTGAGATATTGCACTGAGAATTCATACCCATAGAACTTGTCATGAGTCGCTCTATAAGCTCTTGGTTTCGGCGCATGAGTTCCATAAGGTCAGGCGATGAGTTGGTGCTATGCGGTGCCTGCGATGAGTTGGTACTATGCGGTGCCTGACTTGCAGGCGTAGGAGAATCTTGAGTGATTGATCCAGCAAATGACTGAGTGCGCTGTTGCCTTTGATTACCGGAGTTCCAAGAATGCTTTGGACAGTCAGACCCATAGTGTCGTGGTTGTGTGATCCCACACCAGCGACATTTTTGAATTGGGCAGTGGAGGAGAAGATGAGAAGTAGAGTGACAGAACGTGCATTCACTGTATTTAGACTGACCATTGAGAGCCATCTGACAGATTTAGAGAACTGGAACCGGAATAGAGAGATCCGGAGTGAGAGACTAAAAAATGAGAACCAGAATTGAAGGTTCCGGAATTGAGGGTGTGAGATTAAGGTTCCGAAGTGTGAGAATAATCAGGTTCCGGAAATAAGGCAAAAATGAAACAGGTTCTGATTTTAACAGGAGAAAAGTTCCGGAATTGGTCTCAAACCCTGTTTTCGCGGATCAAAATTTTTGGGTGTTCCGGAAGTGAAAGAAGGCGGTACCGGATGTGTGAGTTCCGGAAGAAACAAAAGAGCAGTACTGAAAGTTAGATTTCCGGAGGTGAAAGAAAGCAGTACCGGAACTGTAAGTTCCGGAATATGAGATTTGGTGGAGTTCCGAAATTAGGTCCTGGACTTGATACCGGAAGTGAGAAAGCAGTACCGGAAGACAATCTAAGGCAGTACCGGAAGTTCAAAGCAAAGCAAGCAGTTCGGGAATTTTGAGGTTCCGGTATTTTAAGATTACAGTTCCGGAAGTTCAAAGCAAAGCAAGCAGTTCTGGATTTTAAGGTTCCGGTATTTCGAGCAGACAGTTCCGGAATTAAGAGGGTTCCGGAATTTGGGACAATTCCGGATCAGGGCGCCGAACAGCGAGACAAGAACCAGTCGAACAGTTGAATATATGAAGAGCAGAAATCAAACAATTTAAAGACGTAGATGAGACGTACCTACAACTCTGATACCATGTTAGAATTGGAGAGTCGATTAACATATAATAGACTTGAGAGGCAGAGAGATGGCTGAAGGTCAGCGGCTTTCATATATTGAAGAAACGATACAAGACTGATTAACCTAATACTGAAACATAAGTAACCTATATATACAGCTAAGTTACAGAATAGACCTTGTACTTTACATAAACACAATAATAACTCTAACACTTTTAAACAATGAAACTTATTTTAATTTCTTGTTATTGGATTATTTTTATAAATTTTTTTGTGTAATTGGTTAAAATTTTCTATTTTGATATTATTTTTATGTTGCAAATAATATTTTTTGATAAATTCGGGTAACCGTGAACCGAATCGCGGGTAACCGACTAACTTTGGTAAGGCTCGCTTCGTTTTGGTTCAGTCCGCGGTTCGGTTTCGGTTCAGGTTACTAGGTATCCGCCTCATGCGGCTTGGTTCACAATTTTGTTACTAACTGAGCCGAACCGAACCGTGAACACCCCTAATTTATATATGGAAAAAGGTCGTCGTGACATTTCCATGCGATTGTGACATTGTCACTATCACGAGCATAGTCGTCTGTGGTGTACCGAGGGCCTCCCTTGCCCTGCGAGTCTACAACTTTGCCTCTTCGCATTGTCGTTAGGCATTGTCGCTCCATGTGCACCATGAGCTGTCTCCCTTCTGCGACTTTGACTAGCGATTGTGCCCTATGGCATTGTCGCATGTCAAGGTTGCACAACGTGTACCGACCGTCCATAGTTCGGGTTTTTCGTCAAAACGAGCCACAAACTCACAAGGTGATTCCTCTAGAACAATTTAACTTAAATGAGCTATAAAAATAATCATCGGAACCAGAGATATACATACCAAATTTTCAGGTATTACACACATGCTAATAGACACGCACACGTGTGACAACGTGTTTGGAGTCACCCCTGCCTTTAAACGATTGAAATGAAACAGATTCATGCATTCCAAATGGGTCACACCTTCCATATCACACCATCACATGCCCCACCCAATGAATGCACACTTTAAATGTAAATTCATACTAAAACATGATATATGCAATTGTAAAACAATCATTTCTACCAACATGTATAATCAAAGCTTTCTTGTGAAATAAGGGAAGTAAGGAAAACTTACTTGTCGTCCACGCTTAATCTCTCAGACTTGAAGCTACGAGTGAACAATCCGAACATCTAAATGTTACGACATATGAGGGGTGTTAAACCACTTAAAGATTTTCTAAAACCATCTATAACAATCCCTAAGACAACCCCTTAATCGGTGCCTCGATCTTAGCCCAAACGGGAAATGAAACCAAAAAACGGAAATCACCCAAGTAGTGTGTAGGGCGACTTCCGAGCGACCAAACCCGCTTAGGGGTCGCTTCAGCCACTGTTTGACCTGCACGAACTTTCAGCCAAAATCCCTAAAGCCTCTTATGTCCAAACCTTCCAACATCGATTTTAAGCTCTTAAATCGAGAGAATCATTGTTCTAAACCATCTTAATTAATAACCAAACATCAAAACATCGATAATCATAGAAATCCATCCATTGACGAACACTCTTTTCTTAAAACTAATAAAATGGAGAACTCTTAACGGAAATAGCCATCAATGGTGGTTTTTGTCCAAAACTCATTGAAAATCAATCAATACTCCATCAAACAATATCTCCTGCAGGTTACAAGGTTTCACTAAAACACCAATAAACCCCTAAATCTTCACAATTAAGGACTTAGGTTATTACACGTCTTTTATCCAATAAGTGCTTATAGGGTAAGAGTATTATCCCTCAATTACTGGGTAAGATTGTTGATCCTTGCTATGACTTTTATCGGGTAAGCTTATCGGTCTTTTCCATAAGTGACGGTTGGTAAGCGTTATCATCATTTAATAAACGACCCTTAAATTCATCATCAAAAGCCACTTTTGGGTCGAATTACTCGAGTTGAATCTAACGACGTTCTATGTTTCTTATATGCTATTGCTAACAGATTGTCAAGTTACGTGTTTGCCCAAATTTCACATCAATTTATTGCTAGTTGTATTTAAATTAAAAATGAGCAAAAATAACATAAAAACGTAATTGTAAAAATATAGGTATGTAATTTACTGCTACTAGACAATTAAATTAGTAATAACTTTGAAATCGTATGTTTATCTTAAAAAGGGAATTTTGCTTAGAGCAACTTTTTAGAGTTTTAAAACATTCTTCAAAATGAGGGTTGGAGCATCCACACACGTCTTCAAAACGAGGGTTAGAACCCTTACAAGATGACATGCATGCCATGTGTTTTGTAAGGCCTTGCAAGACCACCCCCATCTTGCTAAACTTGCAATGCCTTTCAACAAATTAAATATATTAAACAAACACATTTTTTAATTTAATTAGTTTGTTTGTTTGTTTAAACATTAATTATTATTAATATGTTTATTAAATTTAATTCATTTATTAGTTTATTTGAACATTATTTTTTTTAATATTTTTATTAAAATTTCTTGCCCATGCTTTATTTTAAAAAAGGGAATTTAATTAAAATACCCAAAGTTTGACTTTGACTTACCAAAATACTCATTCTCTCTCTGATTTTACCAAAATACCCATTTTTCCGCGAAGGGGGTCCGCGATCGCGGGCTAGGGCTACGTGTCACCCCTGTTGGGCCAAAGTGTCCCGCGGAGCCCCCCAACTATGCTCGCGGTGACACTTTTGGTCCCTCCCCGCGGTGGTTGTCCGCGATAGATCCGCAGTGGGCAAAAAAATTACATTTTTGGTCCTTTTTTGCACGAATCTTTGCATGCTTTTACTGTTTTTTTCCACAATTATTGTACTTTGAAGACCAAATTGTGGTTGAAATTCACTGGTTTGTTTCATCAATGTTGAATCATTGTACTTGGAATACCAATTTGTGGTTGCAATTTATGTTGGTTGTTTCATCAATGTTGGTTGTTTCATCCATAAATATCAGTAAAATGCAATCCATAATTCACACCCATTCACACCCATTCCATACTTCTTTCTTGCTTTCTTTCTTCAGTATTTTGTTATTTAGATACTACTGAAAAAATGAATTCATCTGTTGCAAAAGCTAAGCTATTTTTCTGTTTCGATGGTGAATGGGTGCAAGACAACAATGAGTGGAATTTTGCTTATAAATCTAAGCATGGTGTAAAATTGTCAGTAAACTATACTTATCAGAAGTTTGTTGCATATGCCATGCAAAAATGTGGAATCAACCCTTCTGTTGTTTGCAAGTTAGTGTTTAAGAATGGTGATGGGTCATTTGTGGAGTTATCCAACGATGGGGATATCTCTGGTTTTCTGCACTTTGCAGCCGAATCAGAAAGATCGCCATTACTTTTTGTGTATGTCGAATCCTCGGTGTGCGACGAAGACAATGACGACGGTGACGACGAAGGTGATGACGACGATGATGACGAAGACCTCCAAATGGAGCAGCCTGATTCTCAATTTCAGCCGTCCCACGGCCCAACAGTTCATTTGGATCATGCATATGGTCTTAACGACTGTATTTCTGATTATGTTCCGGAGACGCAACAACCACAAGAAGGACGTTGTGCTGGAGTTGCTGATGATGAAACCTATGTTTTCAAAACGGGTAATGCTGATATAGACAGATCAGATACCGATAGTGATGATCACGAAGAATATACCCCTAGTAATAAATCATTTAGTCAGTTAAATGACTATTTTGATATGCCCCCTATTCTTTCAAACCAGAATTCCCATACACAAACCTACGAACCTACACCTTATAATCGCAGTTTAAGGTTAAAAGTAGGTCAGATATTTGATTCGAAGGATCACTTGGCAAGTCAGGTCGGACTTAAGTTCATGGAAGAGGGTTTCGAAAGTCACACGCCGAGATCCGACAAAGGCAGATATGTAGTTGAATGTGCGAGAGAAAACTGTAAGTGGAGGCTGTACGCGATTCCCGCGGGAGAGAAAGGAGGGGCGTTACTTATTAGAAAGTTGCACGACGTACACACTTGTTCGAGGACGCAACTGAATCCCAACCATAAACAAGCCACCAAAAGGACTTTGGGTGCGATACTGAATAGCAAATTTCTTGATGCTAGCAGGTCATTGCGTCCAAAGGACATCATGGACGATGTACACCAGCAGTTCGGCGTCACGATTGGTTACCACCAAGCTTGGAGTGCGCGATGCAGGGCACTGCTATTGGTGAGAGGCACGTTCGAGGAGTCGTATGAACGACTCCCAGCATATTTATATAATTTGCAGCTGCAGAATCCAGGTATTGTCACCCAACTAAGGACCGATTCACATGGACGGTTTGATACATCGAAAATGTACTCGGTGCCAATGCGTAAGACATACTTGTGGAGAGTGTCCAAATCTCGCCCCTTCAACCGTGCCAAGGAGTAGACGTTCAGTCAGCCAAGTAAGTAACACGCAGGGCCCATCGGAGCTTAAGCTACATGAAACTATATCATATGATACCGTTGATCTGAACGTTGATTTCCCTTAATTGGGACGATAAATATTGTATGTTTAGTGCGCTTGTTTTGATATATAACATGATTTTATCAGCCCGTTGTAGTTTATCAAACATAACTTATGCAGACTTCTTGACTGGACTGGTAGAATTGAGTACCGACGAAGATGTAGCCAACATACGCCAGTATGTTGACGGCCATACTGTGATTGAAGTGTACATCGAGAAAGTGGAGCTTAACACTTTGAGACTCGTCTTGCCAGAGCATGTAAGAAGTCGACCCAGATTGTCAAAAACCAAACCATCGTCTAGCCGTAGCCTCAAATTTGGATAATTTTGTACTGTATTGATTAGTATGTGTTTGTTATGAAATAATCTTGTATAACATCTATGAGTTGTATTTTTAATATGAACCACTTTTTAGACAAATTTCAGACTACTTAAACACTACTTTTCAGACAAATTAAAGACCTTTATTCATGACAAATTAAACAACAACATACAAACAGGAAAGGAACGAAACAACAATGTCGAACTGGAAAAGTACAAAACAACAACACATAAACAACAAAGTACTAAAGCAACACCCGTACCACCACCTACTGAAAAATTGCTTTAGTTTGATCAATCCAACTTTGCTTGTCGCTTATCTTCGCTTGAAGAATTCCGAAGTCTTGCGTAATGTGGTGAATTTCTTCTTTTTCTCGACGAATACGATCCTCCCTATCTTTTATATCCCCTTTCATCCTTTTGATCTCATTTTCTTCCACTTCGATCCTTGTCAAGTGGACATTCTTCCTGGCGATCATCTGTTTCCACTCTTCTGTCAGTTGGTCTATCTCCTTTTCCCTTTCTGCTATCACCTTCTGGAGTTTAGGTGGCATTCTTTCAGGTGTAGACGATGGGTTAGATGACGATGTCATTTGTTTACTGAAGAAAGAAAGCAAGAAAGAAAGAAAGAAAGAAGGATGGAATGGGTGTGAATTATGGATTGCATATTACTGATATTTATGGATGAAATCTCAAACATGCCAATGAATTTCAACCACAAATTGGTATTCAAAGTACAATAATTGTGGAAAAACAGTAAAAACATGCAAAGATTCGTGCAAAAAAGGACAAAAAATGTAATTTTTTGCCCACCGCGGATCTATCGCGGAGAACCACCGCGGGGAGGGACCAAAAGTGTCACCGCAGGCATAGTTGGGGGGCTCCGCGGGACACTTTGGCCCAACAAGGGGGTGACACGTAGGCCCTAGCCCGCGATCGCGGGGCCCACCGCAGAAGATTTGGGTATTTTGGTAAACTCAGCGAGAAAGTGGGTATTTTGGTAAGTCAAAGTCAAACTTTGGGTATTTTAATTAAATTCCCTTTAAAAAAATGATATTTTTATGCAATGTTTTTTTTATTTAAAGTGCTAAATTATATTTACACAAAATATAATAAAAGAAAACAAAAGTAAAACTTTAGTTATCTATATTTTATAATTAATTTATTAGTTATATTATAATTATCTATATTATAATTTATTAGTTTAAAAAGGAGTTTGGTCTTGCATGTGTGTGAAAGATGTTATTGCAAAGCTGATGTGACACTTGTAAAATGAGTAAGATCTTGCAGGTGTGTGGATGGTCTTATGAAGTTTGTTGCTGCAACAAATCTCTTTAAAACTTGCCTCTGGCGTGTAGCTCAGTTGGCAAAGGGGTGGAGTGATTTTGCCCAAATACATAACACGTCCTGGGTTCGATCCCAGACCCCTCCACTAGCTTCAGCCGCTGAGTGAACCAAAATATACACCCTCACATTGGTGTCCTTGGAGACAGATTATGTGTAGGGCCGGTTAAGGTTGCCGGTAATCAGCATTTGCCCAAATCTCTTTAAAACCTTCTGAAGAAAACAAAAAAATTGAAAACACAAAATCAAATTTAATAAAAATATGTTAAGCTCATAATTATATTTTTTATTTTTAACACAATATTCAAACACCGGTCAACATCATTGAAATGTTTAAAAATTAAAATTTTGCAATTAACTATGAGCATTTAATTTTCCAACCTTTTTTGCCTTTGACTTGTCCAATTTCATCTTAATTTCTTCCACATTGAACTTGTGACGGCTTTGATTATGCCATTGACTTGTCCAATTTTCTTTAGTAAATTACGGTTTTAACCCCTATAGTTTGTGAAAAATTGTGAATACCTAATTTTCTCATACATTTACCATTTCTCAAATGAATCTCTCTCTCTCTCTCTCTCTCTATATATATATATATAGAGAGAGAGAGAAAGAGAAAAGTTCAAATAAAAACTTAATTTTCAATGTGCACGTGAGGATGAATCTCAGTACTCCATCTCTATTGATCCAACAACTCATATTAAATAGAATATTTAATTAGAATTATTAATTAAGGTGATTAGGGATAGGGAAGATAATTTAAACTCACGTCTACCATCTTTAACTTTTTATTTTCTTTTTTAATTAAAAACTTTTACCCTCTTAAAGTTTAAAATAATTATCTTAAAATTTATTAATATTTTAATCAAACAAATTACATCAAAAAAACGAGAATTTTGTGCTCTTCGATATGACATCCATCTTGATATAGTTTTTTTTTGTTTTAACCGTTTTTACGTGAAATCCTATATATGTGTTATATTCATTATGAATATTTATGTACGTTCAAGTGTGTACAACACCTCGATACCGTGAGTTCGCAACTCAACATCATCTTCTTCAACACTTTTTTCAACGTCGTAAGGCATCATGTTCTTCATCACCGTAACCCAACACCCATCGAGACGAATCAAGAACCTATCGAGTTTTGGTTGTGAATCGGGGAACAAAAGAGAACGTGTCACGTCTCCACATCTTCATGGGTCATTCATGTATTATTCATCATGAATAATGTATCATTCAAGATGATAATACATCATTCAGTGAATAATACACGATTCATGAATTTGTGTATAATTCATCCTGAATACTGTATTATTCATCATTAATAGTGAATGAACGTTCACCTTTGTTATTCATACTGAATGTGAACATTCGGGGATGTGCATACATATTCATAATGAATCAAACCAAGTTTCGGTTATGAATCGGGGAACAAAAGAGAATGGTCCATGTGTCATCAACTTCACGGGTCATCCATATATTATTTATCATCAATAATGTATCATTATTTATCGTGAATAATACAACATTCAGGGTGAATAATACATGAATCATGAATTAGTGTATTATTCATCATGAATGTTGTATTATTCATCCTGAATACTGTATTATTCATCCTGAATAGTGATTGAAGCTCACATTTGTTATTCATACTGAATGTGAACACTCGAGGACATGCATACATATTCATAATAAATATAACACATATATAACATTTCACGTAAAAAACGGTTAAAACAACAAAAAAAAATATATCGAGATGGATGTCATATCGAAGAGCACAAAATTCTCGTTTTTTTATGTAATTTGCCTGATTAAAATTCATTAATTTTTAAGATAATTTATTTTAAACTTTAAGGGGGTAAGAAATTTTAATTAAAAAAGAAAATAAAAAGTCAAAGATGGTAGGCGTTGATTCAAATTTTCAGTTTTGTCCCTACTCACTTCACAATTAATCTTATTATGTTTTAATTATTGATTAGTTTTCTAAATCTTGATCGATGGCTAAAATTGGTCCTCATGTGGACAATGAAAAATGAGTTTTTATTTGAACCTACCCATATATATATATATATATATATATATATATATATATAGAGAGAGAGAGAGAGAGAGAGAGAGGTTCAGAAGAAAATCTCAAAAAAATGGAAAACTGAAGAACACCCTGATGACCCTTCATCTGAACGGTATGCACTTGTGCATACAGGTAAATTATGTTGTTTTTTATGCACAAATACATTATGCACTTGTAGGGGTGAGCATCAAAACTGGGTACCCGCCTTTGGAACCGGAATCGCTCTAGAACTGTCGGTTCCAGAACCGGAACCGATGTGATTGGTTCTGGTTCCTAAAACACGGAACCGATTAAGACTGGTTCCGGTTCTGGTTCTCATTTTTTTCGAACCGTTACCCGCTGGGTACCCGGTCTCGTTATTTTTTAACAAAAAATATTTATATATTTATTATATTTAAATAATTTAATGATGTGGTATTAGTTTTGTACCTTTATTACGTGTTTTATTCGTTTTCATCCAAGTGTTTTATTTGAGGTGTTGACGTAAAGACGTGAATTGTTATGGAAGTCGTTTTGTTGATGTCAAGTCTCAATACTCAAGAGTTTCTAATTGATTTATGTAATAATTAGTTTTTATTGGATTAGTTTTCATCATTTGTTATATTTATTACTTTATGTTGATACTTTTTAGTTTGCAATAGACTTAAAATTACAAATTTTATTGTATGAATTATTAAAAAGAATTTAAAAAATTGATGTTGGGTACCCGGAACCGGAACCGACGGTTCCGGTTCCAAAATATAGAGAACCGATGTAAGCGGTTCCGGTTCCATGAAATTTAGCCGGGGTACCCGGTTATGCTCACCCCTATGCACTTGTGCATACTACATATTACTTGTATGCACAAGTGCATACCGTCTAGATGAAGGGTCACTAGGGTGTTCTTTAGTTTTCCGTTTTTTTTTAGTTTCCCCCTTAACCTGACCATATATATATATATATGTATAGAGAGAGGAGGGTTCATGTGAGGAGCGCATCAAAACGTGAGAACGTGAGGAGCACCGTCCATGTACAAAATCACATGTGATTCACAACACAAGGACAAAAATCATATGTGATTAACATTTTGGACACGCGCGGCTTGTTACGCGGTTTGCAAAAGCGCGCGGCTTGTCCCGCGGTTTGTGTTGTGAATCACATGTGATTTTGTACATGAACGGTGCTCCTCACGTTCTCACGTTTTAATGCGCTCCTCATTTGAACCCGACCCTATATATATATATATATATATATATATATATATAGAGAGAGAGAGAGAGAGAGAGAGAGAGAGAAGTAGGTTATTATGCCACCCCTACATGATGCAACCTATACAACCCTCTATCCACCACTCATTTTATTTTCAGTTTTTTTCTTAATTACAAAAGTAAAAATAAAATCAATGGTGGATAAAGGGGTTGCATTAGTTGCACCATGTAAAGAGGTTGCATTTGAATGCCACTTTATATATGCGTGGATAAAAAAAATGTTTTTTTATTTTTTTAAGAAAAAGAAAAAAGAATTAAATACCACAAGGGCCAATACCACAATAAACATACAATAGAGACTAGTCACAAAAAATTTGCAAACACAAGGACCAAATCCACAATTCACTCTTAGTATAATTGAAAGGGAAAAGATAAAATGACATTTGTACCCATGGTGTGCAAGTTACATAATACCTTTAATGTCTCAAAGTTAACAGTGTTAGTATTCAGCGACTTTAGTCACAACATATTACATACAACATGAACCAAATTCATAATAAACATATTATGAGGATCGTAATTAAAAAAAACATAAAAACCAAATCCACAATTCACTCCAAGTTAAATATAACTCTAAATTAAAATTTTTGACTTATTTTATATTTTAGAAGGAAGGCTAATTATACATGAATATTAAAACCTACCTTTTATAATCATAATCAAGACGGTGTAACAACTATGAATTGACCAATATAACGCTCAAATTTTCTATGATTGCCTTATCATTTAACGCTCAAATTTCCATGCGTACACATTCCAAGTCAAACTTCTTTTTATATATATATATATATATATATATATATATATATATATATATATATATATATATATTTATAGAAGAAAGTTCAAATGAAAACTCAAATTCAATTGTAAACATGAGGACAAATCTCGTCCATTGATCGCAGCCATATTTAAGCCATTCCTAAAATTCAGCTTTAGGGGTATTTTCGTCAAATTAGAATCAGCGCCTATTTTTGTTGAATTTTTATTTTTTTTTTAATTAAAAAACTTTTACCCCCTTAAATTTTAAAATAAATTATCTCAAAAATTACTAACATTTTAATCAAACAAATTACATCAAAAAAACGAGAATTTCGTGCTCTTCGATATGACATCCATCATGATATAGTTTTTTTTTCGATTTAACCATTTTTTACGTGAAATCGTGTATATGTGTTATATTCAGACTAAATATAACACATATACACAATTTCACGTTATAACACATATTCAGTCCGAATATAACACATATTCAGTCCGAATATAACACATATTCAGTCTGAATATAACACATATTCAGACTGAATATAACACATATTCAGACTGAATATAACACATATTCAGTCTGAATATAACACATATTCAGACTGAATATAACACATATACACGATTTCACGTTATAACACATATTCAGACTGAATATAACACATATTCAGTCTGAATATAACACATATTCAGACTGAATATAACACATATTCAGACTGAATATAACACATATTCAGACTAAATATAACACATATTCAATCTGAATATAACACATATTCAGACTGAATATAACACATAAAACCATGCGATAAACACGACCAATAATTGTGTGGTAAAACCTAATATGTGGTATATGATATCACGTGATGATCAAGTTCTTCAAACCGAGATGTAGCTGAAAAATATGAGGCTAGCGGTAGTTGAACAATAACCAAATCAAAAAAAATCATGCGATGTATTGATATGTATGTCACCAAGAAAACCAAAGATGGATAATAACAGTAACAATATTCGATGAACAACACAAATGGTTAAGGGAGAATGGCCTTAGTATGCATGCGTGGCATGTATATGCAATATGAAAGAATGCATCAATAGATGTGAACAAAAGAAGACGTGAGTGATGTATATGTGTTATATTCAGTCTGAATATGTGTTATATTCAGTCTGAATATGTGTTATATTCAGACTGAATATGTGTTATATTCAGTCTGAATATGTGTTATATTCAGAGTGAATATGTGTTATATTCAGACTGAATATGTGTTATATTCAGACTGAATATGTGTTATATTCAGTCTGAATATGTGTTATAACGTGAAATCGTGTATATGTGTTATATTCAGTCTGAATATAACACATATACACGATTTCACGTAAAAAACGGTTAAATCGAAAAAAAAACTATATCATGATGGATGTCATATCGAAGAGCACGAAATTCTCGTTTTTTTGATGTAATTTGTTTGATTAAAATGTTAGTAATTTTTGAGATAATTTATTTTAAAATTTAAGGGGGTAAAAGTTTTTTAATTAATAAAGAAAATAAAAATTCAACAAAAATAGGCGCTGATTCTCATCTTTCCAATTTTACCCCTGGGCGCTAAATATTCATTAAGCCATGGACAGAGTTTTCAACTTATTTACAAAATTGCCACCGTGTTTTTTTTGCCATTGATCTCTTCACCAGATTATTAATCAACGGCTGTGGTTTGTCCTCACGTTTACAATTGAATTTGAGTTTTCATTTGAACCCACCCCTATATTTATATATATATATATATATATATATATATATATATATAGATTTGAGATCATGTGAGACCAAGCTATTTTCGTGAGACCCGTGAGACCACAAAAATAACACTAAACCTTTATAGCAAAACACTGTGAAGATATTGTGAAGGTAAACCTTCACAGTGTTTTTGTTGTGAATGTTCGTTGTTTTTCTTACCTTCACAATGAATCGCTGTGAATGTTTAGTGTTAATTTTGTGGTCTTACGGTCTCACGAAAACAGGTTGGTCTCACGTGAACCCAACCCTATATATATATATATATATGTGTGTGTGTGTGTGTGTGTGTGTGACGATAATCAAATGAGAACCTAAAATAGGTTGAGAACTGTGAAAACTAATCTAAGCCGTTAATTGATTTTAATCTATGGACATTATTATAGGCAAAAATAGGTTGAGAACAGTGAGAACCTATGAATGAGTTTTTATGTTTTTAAAACCATAGGATCAAAACCAAATGACGGCTTAGATCGGTTCCTACGGTTCTCAACCTATTTTTGATTCTCACATGATTTAACCCATATATATATATATATATATATATATATATATATATATATATATATATATATAGAGAGAGAGAGAGAGAGAGAGACGGAGGATCATGAGAGAAGCAAACTGATATGCGAGAATGCAAGAAGTAATATAAACCATAAAATCCATTAATTAAAAAAATACCATAAATAAAAAAATCAAAAATAAATTTAGAGATTAGGATAATTATCATTTTAAATTAGATAAACTCTTAAAGTTTCATTATATCTTTTAGATTTAATTATATTTTAATTTCAATTAATTCATTATTTTTTTAATTAAGTTTTATGCAATAAAAAATCTAGATACAATTTTAATAAAAAAAATCACAATTTAGATCAAATATCACATATGATATACATAATCAATTGATTATTGCTTTTCACAATTTCTTTTCTCTATTTTTTGAATCTTGAATTACATGTGATTAACTTATGTTAACAAATGATTTATTATGTATCACATATGATTCACTATATGTGAAATTTTGTACATATCATATTATCACATGTGATTATGCATATTATCACATATGATTATTGTAGATATTTTAATTAATCATATGTGATTATGTATATTTATATTAATAGATCTTTTTATGATGTAAATATCATCATATATTCATATGTGATTATACGTCTTTTATATTCGGAGGTATATTATCATATGTGATATATACAAAAATTAACATATTGGATCATATGTGATACATAACAGATAATATATTAAACGAAGTTAATCACATGTGATTAAAAACGTGGATCAAAAAACTAGATATAAAATGATGAAAAAGATAATAAATTGATGGTGGAACTCACATGTGATATTTGATGAAAATTATAATTTTTTAATCAAAAGTGTATCTAGAAAAAAGAAGTTGATAAAAATATGAATTTAATAAAATTAAAAAATAAATAAATTTAAAAGATATATGAGATATTTAAGGATTTATCCAATTTAAAATGATAATTATCCTAATTTTTAAAATACTTTTTATCTTTTGTGTTATTTTTTAAATCATGAAGTATGTGACCCACATTCTTTCTCGCCTTCTCGCAAATGGACTGTCTTCTCGTTTGAACCTGCCCCTATATATATATATATAAGGAGCTTCAAATGTAAACTTTTTTCGTGTAAACGTGTAAACTCTCGATTTCATAAGTTTTTTTGATGAATTTTTTTATGGAATTATTTATATGATGAAATTGTTTCATATCATTCATTTTTTGATGAAATGTTTTTACGAAATTTGTAGTTTTATAGGTGAAAGCGAAAAATGTATGAAACAGTTTATGGAAATGAAAAAAACCTATGAAACTACAAATTTCATAAAAAAAATTCGTCAAGAAATGAATGATATGAAACAATTTCATCAAAATAAACAATTCCATAAAAAAATTCATCAAAAAAACTATGAAACTACAAAGTTTACACGGTTTACATGAAAAAAGTTTATATTTGAAGGAGACTCTCTCTCTCTCTCTCTCTCTCTATATATATATATATATATATATATATATATATATATATACATAAATTCCAACTTCCTATCTAACATCTAGCTTGCTTCTCAATTGGTCGGCTTGACTTTTCTTCATCATCCTATACTTCTCCCCACAACATATTTACACACAAATAATCTTGTCAGAAACCATCTCTCACAAAGTATTCAGAAAGCTTTTTAATTTTGGTCTCCAACATGAGGCATGGTGAGAGTATCGCATACCACCTCGTTCTTGCACTTCTATCACTAGTCATCTTGTTGTTCATCATCTTAGCTATCTTCATATTATGGAAGAATAAAAAGAAGAGCAAAAGATCAAATGAGATGGTCTACGATCAAAAATCCGATCAAGAAAGCCCTTCTGTAAAGCTTTATGGATCACCCTACTCGTTGGTGGACATCGATATGGCCACAGATGGATTTAACGAGCGAAGAATAATTGGAAAAGGCCGTTTAGGGACTGTTTATGCCGCCGTTTTAGCCGGAGGTGAATTAGTGGCGGTGAAAAGAATCCACCCTCGTTTTGTTTTAAGAAATGTTGGTTTAGGGTTAGGGTTTAACCCGATTCTGAAATGGTTATCTTTAGCTAATCACCTAAATGTATTGCCAATATTAGGGTTTTCTCAAGGCCCTGGAGAGAGAATTGTGGTAATGGAGTTTATGGGTATGATGAGTTTGGAGTTCTATCTCCATCAAAACCCCGATGGGGCGGCGTTACTTGACTGGGGGCGGCGGCTGAGGGTGGCTACCGGTGTTGCTCGTGGGTTGGAGTACTTGCATGATATGGTGGTGCCACCGATAGTTCACGGCTGTGTCAAGCCTTCAAATGTGTTGATAGATGTCAAGTTTAGTGCCAAGATTTGTGATTATGGTCTATCTTTTTTAGCCCCCAATGAGAAAGAAGGGTTGGTGGGGTACGTGGATGAAGAGTATTGGGTAGAACCAAAGGGGGTTTCTAAAGAAAGTGATGTTTATGGTTTAGGGGTGGTTTTGTTAGAGTTGTTAAGTGGTAGGAGAAGTGATGGTGGGTTGATTGTGAAGTGGGGTTTGCCATTGATTAAAGAAATGAAAATGGATGAGGTTTTGGATCCAAGATTAGTGGTGCCCAATGATATTAAACCTTTGGTTAGATTGGCTAAAGTGGCTAGTGCTTGTGTGGGTAATTCTAGGAAAAATAGGCCTTCTATTGGTCAAGTAGTGACTATTTTGAACAATTTACAAGATGAAGCCATGCTTTGGAGTAATGGGTCGTTTTAAAGATTTTATCTTTGGTTTGTTTATATCATTTTTTGTTTGATTTATATATATATATATATAAAAGATTAATGTTATGATACCAACTTTATGATGAAGTAGAACATAAATGAGGATATGTGTTTAGGTGCTCTAATACAATGTGTAGAGCTTCTCTTTATATAAGAGTAGGGAAACAATATACAAATACAACAATATAAACATGTTTTAAGTATTTGCACAACAACAAAAAAAAAACAAAAAACAAAAAACAAAAATGTTTCACGCTACAACAAAAATGGGTTTATAGGACGCGACCAATTCATAAACGTTCAAATAGAATGTTTTATAAGACCTTATAAGACCAAAAAATATAGTGTCACATCTAAAAACGTTGTAATATGTTTATAAGACGCTTTTAAATGTTTTAACAAGTTTTTGGGATATTCTTAGTGCCAGACGTATCATTAGCAATTGTATCGGACGCTTTTGAGAAAGTGTCCAATAAACTCATTTTTTATAGAACAGTTGTTTGTATAGAACACCTTCAAAAACATCCTGTAAACTTATTACAACGCCTATATAAATCTTTAAAAACATTATATTTGAAGGCTTAGATTTTTTGACATCCTACAAATATAATTTCACTATAGTAACATTATGAATTGAAATATTATATAAAAAATATGGGATAACACATTGTACCAATAGTTGTCATACTCATAATATTGTATATATAATATACAAAATTAGTTTTTAAATAAATTAAAAACTGTTCATGAAGATTGTTGGAAGGCAACGTTTTTGCACTTGACGGTGGTTTGTCCTACCTAGTGGATTGAGAATCTTTTTACACAAATAATTAATAATCCATTATTTAATTTCTTATTATTATTTACAAAACGTATGGGTATTTATTTAATTAGTTTGTCGTTGCTTAATCATTAATTTGATTAAAACAAATGTACACGATGTTTTCAAAATTCTTGATTACCATAATTTACGATCGAGTTTCAATTATTCGCTACCCCTTGTTTTTCGTCTGTGTCACGAACTAGGGAAAATAAATTTGTGATTGAACTCTGTTATCGCCACCATAGAACTCTAAATCGGATTTGGGCTAGACTTTGTGTTTTTAATGTAGGTTTTAGGATTTGTTCTTAATGTTAGGTGGGGAATATGATAGAGTGGGATTGGGGGGAGGGGGGGGGGGGGTTCGCCGAAGAAGACGAGCATGTCATTTGCCAAGAAGTTGGGCATGGGTTAGTCGGAGAAGGCATGAAGGTTTTGATCGGCTGTTAGCTAGAGAAGACATGGAGGTTTTTTGTTTCCAAGCCTTCTAGTGGGTTTTAAGGGTTTAAAAGTGATAAAACCCTAAAATGACCAAAATATCATTGTGTGCCTTGCACATGGGAACTTAAACAAAAAGGATCAAACGGAGTTAGGTTTAGGACCCAACACGTTAAAAAATGTAAACCACATGGATGAAATCCATAAATATTTCAAAATAAGGTTTAATTAAGAGTAAATTATATTATTGGTCCCTAGGGTTTAGTGTTTTAACACTTTTGGTCCCTATTTTGAAATATCTACGGATTACATCCATGTGGTTTGCATTTTATAACACATTGAGTCCCTACTTTTAACTCCGTTAAATTAAGTTTGTTAAATAAGTTAAGTCCAGGGATATTTTAATCATTCTAATTTTTCTATTAAAAATAACAGGGACCAAGCATGTAATTTACTCTAATTATATTATAATAAATATATATATATATATATATATATATATATATATATATATATATCTATCTGGTGAAGATACGACACATGGTCAATTCCCCGACTTATCATCTCCAGCGAATAGAGGACCCTCCCCTTGTCATCTCCACCGAACACATTGACCATTCTCTTCTCCGGCAAACACATATCGAGCGATGAAGACGAAGATCAATTCCCCTACTTGCCCCTAGTCTTCTTCTTCTTCTCCCTCTTCTCAGTGAACCCCCTTCCCACCTCCATCGCTGCAACTACACCACCATTTCTCCTGTTTGTGGACTTCGAAGTGTAGAGATCGACCTTGAACCCCCTTCACATTCCTAATGACCCGGTAGTGAGAGATGGTGGCCACGATTGGTTTCTTCAAGATCTGCTCCTCAATCTGGTTTCTTTTAGATATGCTACAAACCATAATATTGGAACTAATTTAGGTTTTTGAGTGTTGTTTGGATTGAAAAATGAGGAGGCAGGAAGGAAAAAGAAAGTTGAAGGTTTGAATGGTTGCCTGATTAGTTCTCGAAAAAAACCTCTTAACCAACAGAAGGGAAGATGGAGAGGAAAGAAGGACACATGGTGATATGTTATTGGTGCTTATTTTGGTTGTTTATATTTTTTAATGTAAAATGAAGAAAATGTATAAAATGACTAAACTACCCATCGTGTTTCGTGCACATGACCACTTTAACAGGGAGATTTCAAAACGAGTTAGATTTAGAGACCTAATGCGTTATAAAATACAATACAAGGATGTAATTCATAAATATTTTAAAATAAGAACCCACATAAACTACATGGACCAAAAATGTAATTTACTCGTTTACTTATTGATATAATCACCTAAATCAGTAAATCTTTGTCTTTTTATTAACAGAATATATTTTATAATAATAAATATTATATATTGTGATGATAATTTAAATTATAATATTCATTTCCAATATTATCTAATGAATAATCATATAACATGACCCATAAGCTACGATACTTCAATTCAATATTTATTTATATTTGTGAGTTTGCTTCTTAATAAAATATTCACATAAAATTATAATATATGACCTTTTATTTCAATATTACAATTTCATTTGGAATAATAGAAAATAATAAGTTAAATTGAAGAGAAAAGAGCACTAACCCCAATAATTTAGTTACAAGAGTAGATGCACCAACCTACAAAGTTTGGTAGAATTAGATGTACCTATTTTGGTTATAAATATACAGGGGGAATGTTCAAATAAAAATGTTAACTATTTAAAAAATATGAGAATAATAAATCATATACAAAAGCATATGTGATTTTGTACTAGCGATAAAAGATTGGATGTGGGTGACTTTGGCTGCAACTTAAGTCGTGAGGCAAAGTCACGTGAATCATATATGATTTTGTACGTGAATCATGTATGATTTTGTACATTAACGGTTGTTCTCGTGTTTTATTAAATAGTTAGCGTTTTCGTTTAAACCATTCTCTATACATTATATATATACACATATACACACACACGAATGATCGTCTGAGAATAAAAATTAAGGTGATAAACATAAGAAATTTGGACCATTGATCTCTTTTAATCTCACAACTACCGTAAGGGTTGCATTTTATACGGGAATTAATCTGGTGCATCTAACACTCGTTGATCTTCAATTATGATTGATCCAAGCTTGAGATCCATTCTTACCATTCTCAACATAACTTTCATTCTCACCGATATCCAACCCTATATATATTAGACCTTATTTTGAGAACTCTCTAAATTGTGAGATCTTTAAGAAGTAGTGTATCATGTGCTATTTCATATGATTTTTCATGTATGACTAGAATTTAATGCAGTGATTAAAATATATTTGTTTCACATGTACTCGGTTCACAATGTGAACCTTTTTTTGCGTATTTGTGAAACAACAAATACATGTAAAAAAGTTTCATATTTTGAACCAAATGCATATGAAACAAAAACATAGTAAAACAATTATATATTAATCAATATATTAAATATTATACTTAGATAGAAAAATCATGTGAAACAAACCTTAATATAGAAGTTCCCATGAATCTCATAAATTTTGAAGTCTTTAAATAATCGAGACCCTATATACATGTATCCATATGAATATAGAAAAATGTATTTTGAAAGTGTAAATATTTTGAAAATCATGAAAACAAATATTTATAGATTTTTCATGTATTGTGTTAGGCTTTTTTTTAGTTCACCTTTAATATATTTGATGTATGAATGAGATCACATTAATAATTTCTTGCATAGAACATTGGAGATATTAGTTCAGAATAATGTCGGGTTGGTTAGTTTATATCAACACAATGATATTTCTAAGGGGCCGTTTACAAAACGCTTACTCGGGTAAGTGCTTACCAAGTCACATTAGCTTACCGGATGAATATGCAAGGACTAAGAATCTTACTCGGTAAGAGAGGAAGCAAGGACCGAGAGTCTTACTCGGTAAGTGAGTGCGACGGCTCTTACCACAGTTAGCGCTTACTGGCTAAATTGGTTTGTCTATTTTGTGTTGGAACCACCTTAAAAGTGACTGTCACTGATCGTTTATCATTCCTGATATGATAATTGACAATAACTGAAATCCCTATGTCTGGTAAATATATGATGGGCGTATTTACTATTATTGACATACTATAGGGTTTCCCATTAGGTGATTGGAACTATGGGGAATTATATGGCACATAATAAACACCAAGGGTTAAAAGTGTAAGATACTCTTATTATAAATAGGGTACCCTAATCACACTTTAACCCTAATGACTTATTGCTAATAAACAATTCAGCCGTGTGCCTCCCCTAAGATCGACTCTCTCAAGATCGATCATCATCCCATCATAATACGATCACCTCATTCTGGGAACCCGACAATCAATGGCAAATATGTTCAATGCTTTCACTGGATCCTCAGGATCATCGGGTATGTTTTCTTGTCATCTTATTATCTATCAAATACAAATCATGATTATTCCAACATGTGGTATCAGAGCCCCAGGTTCAAAATTGATTCATGATTTGTATTAGTTTTGATGGCTTTAATTTATCGGTTTACTTCGTGTTTATGTATGCCGCCGCAAACATCAAAACTGCATTGAATTGCAATTTTATCATCTGCGATTATAATGCTTTTTTCCATCGTATTAAACCCTAATTATGCCATGTTAATTGATCAATGTTATTTATCCCGAATTGATCAATGTATAGAATTTTTTTTTTCGGTTGAACCTTACTTTTCGCTATTGTACATAGCGAAAACCTTACTTTTCGCCACTGTACATTGCGAAAACCTTACTTTTCGCTACTGTACATAGCGAAAACCTTACTTTTCGCCACTGTACATTGCGAAAACCTTACTTTTCGCCACTGTACATAGCGAAAACCTTACTTTTCGCTTCTGTACATAGCGAAAACCTTACTTTTCGCTTTTGTACATAGCGAAAACCTTACTTTTCGCTTCTGTACATAGCGAAAACCTTGCACTAATATTTATGGTCTCATCATTTGTGCCCAAAGGTCAAATATGATTCTCATAATGCATTTTTTTTCCTTTTGCATAATGAACACTGAGTATACTAATTCTGCCCAAAGGTGATTTAATATACCTGTGTGTCAAAAGGACTTTCTACATGCATAATTCACACGATGCTCTATTTTGTGCCCAAAGGTCAAAAGATAAGCATTGCGTTGCATAACCCTAACACTCATGTTTACTTAGATATTAGTTATTTCTGCCCAAAGGTGATGTAACATCTAAGTAGAGCCTTACTTTGACTTATTGTTTTGGTGTTTACAATAGGTATACTCATCACTGGCTTCATCACTAAAATGGTCATAGTTTCATTACTCTAAGGAATATTACTGTTAGGCCTGCTTACTTTAACATTACTTTAATTCCATTACTTTAAGAAACATTACTTTGTCCGCCTTTTATAACTAACTATGTCACTATGATAGTCTTCTATAACTTATATCCTCCTCCTTTCCTAATCAGTACCTAACTTTGGCATTGAGCCACTTACTGGTGCGAACTTTGCGTCATGGAAGGATCAATTACTTCTTACTCTGGGGATGCTAGACCTTGACCATGCTATTCGCCATGATGAACCCACTGCTATTACTGATGCGTCCACTGCAGCTCAGAAAGCGGATTTTGAAAAGTGGGAAAGGGCAAATCGCTTGTCACTAATGATGGTCAAGAACTCCATTAACCTCAGTATCCGAGGAGCTATCCCTGACTCTGATAAAGTCAAAACTTACCTCAAATCTGTTGAGGATCACTTCAAGGGATCGTCTAAGGCTCATGCAAGTAGTTTAATGCTACAGATGCTCACTCTAAAATATGAAGGAAATAGCAGTGTCCGTGAACACATTATGAAAATGATTGATATGGCTCATAAGCTTAAGAGTCTTGAGATGGAAGTCTCTGATAATTTTCTTGTGCATTTCATAATGACCTCTTTGCCTGCTCGGTTCGACACCTTCAAAGTTAACTACAACGCTATGAAGGATAAATGGTCGATAAGTGAACTGATTGCAATGTGTGTGCAAGAGGAGGATCGCCTAAAGCTGGTACAACCTGAAGCTGTTCACCTGACAACCACTGGTAATTCTAAGAAAAGGAAGGGTAACCACAGTAATCAGACTGGAAATAAAGTCCAAAAGGATAATAATCATGGTGCCGTTGCCTCTGGCTCTAAATCCTTGTCTAACAAACCTAGCTGCAAATTCTGTCGTGCCAAAGGGCACGGACAAAAAGATTGCCCTAAGTTCAAGGAATGGCTAGCTAAGAAAGGTAACATTCTTTATGTAATATTTGATTCCTTTACTACTGATGTCCCTATTAATACATGGTGGGGTGACTCTGGTTCTATGGTCCATGTGACAAACTCAATGCAGGGATTCCTTACAATCCAGAAGCTACCAAAGGGCCAAAGAAAACTTAGAGTTGGAAGTGGTGATCTCTTAGATGTCGAAGCCATGGGAACTTTAAATTTACATATGAGTACCGGAAAGTGTATTAGACTAGTGGATACCTTATATGTACCGAGAATTACTCGGAACCTTGTATCCATATCTAGACTAGACCTTGAAGGTTATGTAATAATTCATGGTTGCGGCAAGATTGCTATTACTCATAATAATGAATTACTTGGTCGAGGTTTCTTGGATGGATTACTGTATAAATTGGAACTAGATCATAATTTCTCACAGTCTTTGTTGTCACTTAATATTGATGACGTAACTAAAACAACAAAATCACCTAAACAATTAGAGAATTCCTCCATGTTGTGGCATAAACGTCTCGGCCACATCTCACGAGATTAATTGACTCGACTCGTAAAGGATGGAATCTTACATTCTCTTGATTTTAGTGATTTTGAAACATGTATTAAATGCCTCAAAGGCAAAATGGCGAAAGGGAATAAGAAAGGAGCTACTAGAAGTTCCAACTTGTTGGAAATAATTCACATTGATATTAGTGGTCCTTATCCCGCATCAATCACAGGACATACATCATTTATTACATTCATTGACGATTATTCGCGTTATATGCACCTATATCTGATTAAGGAAAAATCTGAATCCTTACAAACTTTTATTGATTTTAAAACTTTGGTTGAAAACCAACTTGATCATAAAATAAAAGTTGTGAGATCAGATAGAGGAGGTGAGTATTATGGTAGACATACTGATATTGGTCAAGCTCCTGGTCCTTTCTATAACTTTTGCAAGGAACAAGGCATAATTAACCAATACACCATGCCTGGTTCTCCTCAACAAAATGGTGTTGCTGAAAGGAGAAACAGAACCTTAATGGACATGGTGAGAAGTATGCTTGCTAACACTAACTTACCTACTTTCCTATGGACTGAGGCATTAAAAACAGCCGTTCATATACTCAATAGGGTTCCATCAAAATCTGTCCCTAAAACTCCTTATGAAATCTGGACAGGTAGGAAACCGAGTCTAAAATATATGAAAGTATGGGGCTGTCCTGCCGAAGCAAAAGTCTATAACCCTAACTTAAAGAAACTGGATCCTAAAACCCTTACATGTTTCTTTATCAGTTATCCTGATAACTCAAAAGGTTATCGGTTTTACTGTCCTTCCCACACTACGAGCATCATTGACACGCAGCATGCCACATTTCTTGAGAACTCAAAGATCAGTGGGAGCACGACAAATCATGACTCAGATTTGCAAGAAGTACAAGAAGTGGGGGGAAACCATTCTTCCGGTATACTTATTCCTCCGATAATTCCTCTTGTACCCACCGCTGCTCCTAATATCACTGATCCTGCTCCTCCTAACCAAAACGCCGAGGGATCATCATCATCGCCTCTTGTGCCTAATGTAGTAATCGTGTCCAAAAAGGAAGGGTTCCAAGTCTTGTGGTGGATTTATTATAAATGGAAGTTGAGGGTAGTATTTTGTAAAATAGGACAAGGTATATAATGGGCACAAAACCCTAGAAACATTCCATTTTGACTGATTTAGAGTGTGTGTGTGTCGGCTGTGTTTTGGAGAAAGAAAAGGGAGAAGGGTTTTTTTTGGAGCTCTTGTGATTTTTGGAGAAGAAGGAGCTTGGTGCTTGGAAATCTAAAGCCAGGGTGTGTTTGGGGATTCAAATTTGCAGCAGGAAATCACCAGGTAAACTCTCATTTTAATCTCGAATCTGTGGTTTGATTATCAGAATGGTTATTTTGGGGTTTTGGTGTTGAAAGTGGGTTATGAGACTAAATGGGAGAGTTTGGACCCTGTAGTGTGATTTAGCTGCTAGGATTTCAGGAACTTTTGAGGTTAATGACTCTGGTATTGCTGCAAATCTTCCTTTCGAGTATTTCGATCTATTTAGTTAATTTCAGCTCCAAAAAGGGAGCAGGTCGACGTCCGGAAACCTCCCTGGACGTCCGGACACGTTGTTCAGATGAAGGTTTCCGGGTAAGTGTTCGTCAGTCGGATGTGTGTGTCCGGATAGGAGTTGTCCGGATGTGATGTTGTCCGGATAGGAGCTGTCCGGATGTGATGTTGTCCGAATGGAGAGTTGTCCTGGTATAGAGTTGTCCGGGTATCGAGTTGTCCGGGTATTGTGTTGTCCGGAAAAAAGGGTGTTGTCCGGAAAAGGGGTGTCGTCCGGAAAAGGGGTGTTGTCCGGAAAAGGGGTTTTGTCCGGATAAGTGATGCAGTCGGCTTATACGTTTTCATCCTTTCGCTCAGGTAGGTCGTTTGGAAGTGCGAGTCAGAGTAGGAGAAGGACGTAAGCAAATCAGGTGAGTTTTTCTAGCCAAAGCTTGATGGTACTTGTTTATTTACTTGTACGAGCGTGTTTACTTAATGTATGTGCATATATGTTACTTATGCATGATGTGAGCTATATGGGGGGTGTGTCCCATACGATCTGATGCGGTGCTTATGGGGGTGTGACCCATATATGATGGTATGACGCTTATGGGGGGTGTGTCCCATATGTCATAGTGTGATGTGTTATGGGGGGGTGTCCCATATGTTATTTGCCAAACTTCATATCGATTTATGTTTCGCAAAGTTTTAAAATGATAAATGTGGTGTGTCTGTAACTGAGGGATCTCACTAGACCTTGTGGTCTAACCCTCGCATTTTTCAAAACTGAAACCCTTTTCAGGTAAGCAGGTTAAGGGCAGTTCCTCTAGTGGTAAAGAGAAGGCGTGAGAGCGGGCATGGCGTGGCATTAGAGGACTTCCTTTACATTTTTGTTATTAGAAACTCTCAGTTGTATTAGGGTTATTCCGCAAACCCAAGTTTTGTTATTTTGATGGTGTGAACCTTGGGCCAAGTTTTGGCGATATATCATTATATATGTCTTGTTTTGGGCATGTCTTGGATTGGGTTGTTACAAATGGTATCAGAGCCGTAGTTTAAGGGATTTAGGTGACCGGATGGGCCTAAACTTAAACTGTAGAGTACAACTGAGAAAATAGGAAGGCCTAGGGAGACCTCACTGGGATGCGTACATAATAGGGTGGTGAAAACTATCATGTAAGGTAAGTTCAGGATTACACCTGGCCAGTGTAATTGTGAATTTACAGGTACATGACAGGGATCACTCTTGCCTTGTTACTTTGGGGCGGTTGTTAATCTATATTTTGTGTAATGTTACAGTAGTTGAAATGTCAGAACGGAGTTTGAGGAGTAAGTTTGTGCCGGCGAGGGAAATCCGCGTGGAGGAGATTTTGGAGGGTGGATCGGTGGGTTCTCCGAGACAACCGGCTACTCGCGGGAGAGGCGGAGGCCGTGGAAGGGGTCGGGGAAGAGCACCCCGACGAGCTGCCACCCAGACTGGGAATAGCGGGATGGCGACCAGAGGTAAGAAAAAGGCGCCGACCGTCCATCGGGCTAAGAGTGCGGGAGCACCGGAGGTACGCAAGCCGACCCAATCTGAGAGTACCGCTTCAGGGAAAGAGGGTCCGAGTCTGGACCGCAACCAGGCTTTTGTGACGGAAGAAAAGTTTACTGCTGAAATGGGTAAACTGCAAGAGACTTTGCAGGCATTGCTGAAGCATCGTACTGGGTCGACATCGGAAGGGCAAACTGAAAGTGTGAAAGAAACTGAGGCTGAAGCATCCAAATTACCTACAACTGAGGTGGGGAGCCACTCCCAAGTGACCCCATTTGTGACAGGAGAGTCAAAGTCTGTTAAGGGGTGTACCTTCAAAACCTTTATGTCTTGCAAGCCTCCATCTTTCAGTGGGGAACGTGACCCGGTGTTAGCAATGAGGTGGGTTCGGGAGATGGAGCTGGCGTTTGACACAAGTAAGTGTGCTGAAGGAGACAAGGCGTTGTTTGCCATGTCAATGCTGAAGGCAAATGCTATCTTTTGGTGGGATGTGGAAACAGGAGGTAAAGGCTCGGAAGTGGCAAAGAAGACATCGTGGGAAACTTTCACTGGAAGGTTCCTAGCCCAATTTTGCCCGTTGGCGGCAAGGAAGAGATTGGAAGAAGAGTTTATGGGACTTGAGCAGGGGTCGATGTCTGTGCAAGAATACACTTCTAAGTTCATTGAAAAGGCACGTTTCGCTGAAGTTTATGTACCTACTGAGGAAAGACGAGTTGAAAGGTATGTGTGGGGACTGAAGAGCAGTATAAGAGAGCTAGTGCAGAACCGTGGCCCCGCGACGTTTCAAGCGGCGGTCGATGTGGCAGAGTTAACCGAGAAGGAAAAGAACCGACAGATGTCAGAAAGGAGTGTGGATAAGAGGAAGTGGGATGGACCCGTGCGGGATGTGAAGAGAGCTAAGACCTCTAGACCCGAGTTGCGGGGGGGACCGAGGTTCAGTGACAGACCGTGTGGGAAGTGTAATAAAGTGCACCGTGGAGATTGCTTTGAACCTGATGGTTGTTATAAGTGTGGAAAACTGGGGCACATGGCGCGGGAATGTTCTAGCCCGAGAACGTGTTACCAGTGTGGCTCTCCGGATCATATCAAACCTGATTGCCCGCAGTTGAGGAAGGGATCTTCTGGTGGTTCGGGAGGGGGTCAAGGAGGAAGAGGTGGAGAAAAGAAGGTGGAACCAGGCCGAGTGAGGGCTAGGGCTTTTTACATGTCAGCGGAAGAGGCGGCTGATGAGCCTGACGTGGTATCAGGTACATTTCTTGTTAATTCGAAGCTTGCTAAAGTGTTGTTTGATTCGGGTGCAAACCATTCGTTTGTATCGCCGACCTTTGCTCAGTGTCTGTCTGTGATGCCTAAAAGGTTAGAGTGTGGTTTTGAGGCTGAAATTGCAGACGATAGTTGCGTCTTGGTGAAGGAGGTGTATGAGGGGTGTAGTATGGAAGTAGAGGGTCATACTTTTCCCTTGCGCCTATACCCGATGGGTATGGGAGAGTTTGATGTTGTGGTAGGAATGGATTGGTTGGCTAGTAATGATGCTAGCATTTTGTGCAATAAGAAGATGATATGTATCGCATTGCCGGATAAGTCCGAGGTAGTGATCTATGGGGATAGGCGTGAACGTAAGTCCTGTCTCATCACGGTGATGAAGGCGAGGCATTGTTTAGAAAAGGGGTGTCTGGGTTTTCTAGCATATGTGTTAGACGCTAAGAAGGAGAAGAAAAGTCTAGAAGACGTCCCGGTGGTGAGTGAGTTTTCGGAGGTATTTCCGGATGACCTGACGGGTTTACCCCCGGATCGACAAGTCGAGTTCAGAATTGATTTGATGCCCGGCGCGGCACCGATAGCGCGTGCGCCGTATCGGTTGGCACCGGCAGAGATGAAGGAGATGATGACTCAGTTGCAAGAGTTGTTGGATAAGGGGTTCATACGCCCTAGTTCGTCACCCTGGGGAGCACCGGTACTGTTTGTCAAGAAGAAGGACGGATCGATGCGAATGTGCATTGATTATCGCGAGCTCAACAAGGTGACGATCAAGAATAAGTACCCGCTCCCGAGGATCGACGATTTGTTTGACCAGTTGCAAGGAGCGAAATTCTTCTCGAAGATAGACCTGAGATCTGGCTATCATCAGTTGAAAGTAAGGGAAGAGGATGTGCCGAAGACGGCTTTTCGTACGAGGTACGGGCATTACGAGTTCTTAGTCATGCCCTTCGGGTTGACTAATGCTCCGGCGGTATTCATGGATCTGATGAATCGGGTGTGTAGTGCGCTGTTAGACAAATGTGTGATTGTGTTCATCGACGACATCCTCATTTATTCCAAATCTGGAAGTGAGCACGGAGAGCATCTTCGCTTAGTGCTAGACCTGTTGCGACGAGAGAAGTTGTTTGCGAAATTCTCTAAGTGCGAGTTTTGGCTTAAAGAAGTCCAATTTTTAGGACACGTGGTGTCGGAAGATGGTGTCAAGGTAGACCCGACTAAAGTGGAGGCCATTAAGGGGTGGGAGACCCCGAGATCGCCATCGGAGGTGAGAAGTTTTCTTGGGTTAGCAGGCTACTACCGGAAGTTCATTCAGGACTTTTCTCGGATAGCTACGCCGTTGACTGCTTTAACCAAAAAGAATTCTAAGTTTGTGTGGACTAAGGCCCAGGAGGAGGCGTTCAGCAAATTGAAAGACAAGTTGAGTAGTGCTCCGGTTCTATCCTTGCCTAATGGAACCGAAGGATTTGTAATCTACAGTGATGCGTCCAAGTTGGGGCTAGGGTGCGTTTTGATGCAAGACGGAAGGGTGATTGCCTATGCATCCCGTCAGTTGAAGGAGCACGAGAAGAATTATCCTACGCATGATATGGAGTTAGCGGCGGTGATTTTCGCGCTAAATATTTGGAGGCACTACTTGTACGGGGTTAAGTGTCAGATTTATTCTGATCATAAGAGTCTCCAGCATTTGTTTGATCAAAAAGAGCTGAATATGAGACAGCATCGTTGGGTGGAGTTGTTGAGTGATTATGATTGCGAGATCCTTTACCATCCAGGTAAAGCGAACGTCGTGGCCGACGCCTTGAGTCGGAAAGAAAGAAGAGAGCCAACGAAAGTGGTGGCCTTTCGGATTGAAATGGTTCCTAATCTATTCGACGAGATCAGGAAATTTCAAGAGGAAGCTCTAGTAGAGGAGAAGTGGAAAAGTGAGAGGATTGTCGGCTATGTGACATCCTTGAAGTGTGAAAAGAGTGGGGTGAGGTGTTTTGGAAACCGAGTGTGGGTTCCTAAGTTGGGAGGTCTGCGTGAGCGGATCTTAGAAGAAGCGCATAAGTCGCGATATTCTGTTCACCCGGGTACTAATAAGATGTATCGAGACCTGAGGCAACTGTATTGGTGGCCGGGGTTGAAGAAAGATGTCGCGTACTTTGTGGAGCGTTGTGTAACCTGTTTGAAGGTCAAGGCAGAGCACCAAAGGCCGTATGGAGAAATGCAGCCCTTAGAGATTCCAGTGTGGAAGTGGGACTGTATTACCATGGACTTTGTAACAAAGTTACCAAGGACCCCGAAGGGACACGATGCTATATGGGTGATAGTTGACCGTCTCACCAAGTCGGCTCACTTTCTACCTATTCGGGAGAGCGACTCGTTGGAGAGGTTGGCCAAATTGTACGTCAACGAGGTAGTGACGAGGCATGGAGTGCCGTCGTCCATTATCTCCGATCGTGATAGTCGCTTCATGTCGTCGTTTTGGAGGAGTCTGCAAAGGGAGTTAGGCACGCGGCTTTGTTTGAGCACCGCCTATCACCCTCAGACGGATGGACAAAGCGAGAGGACTATCCAGACCCTGGAAGACATGTTGCGTGCATGTGTGGTAGATTTCAAGGGTTCGTGGGAGTCCCACCTACCGTTGATCGAGTTCTCGTATAACAACAGCTATCACGCCAGTCTTCAAGCGGCTCCGTTTGAAGCGTTGTATGGGCGTAAGTGTAGGACGCCGTTGTGCTGGAATGAAGTGGGAGAGAAGCAGTTGGCAGGACCGGAAATCGTGCAGTTAACTGCCGATAAGATCAATGTGATCAGGGAAAGATTGAAAGTGGCTCAGGATCGTCAAAGAGCGTACGCGAATAAGAGAAGAAAACCAATTGAATTCGCGGTGGGGGATAAAGTGATGCTCAAAGTATCACCGTGGAAGGGAGTAGTCCGATTTGGAAAAAGGGGGAAACTAAAACCAAGATACGTTGGACCTTTCGCCATCACCAAGCGAGTGGGTGAGGTGGCATACAGGTTGGAGTTGCCGGAGGAGTTAAGCAAAATTCATTCGACGTTTCATGTGTCGAACTTGAAGAAATGTTTGGCCGAGCCTGATGTGGCCATTCCGTTGGAGGATGTCAGTATTGACGAGAATTTGACGTTCGTGGAGGAACCAATAGAAATCGTGGACAGTAAGGTCCGGAAGACGAGGAATAAAGAGGTTCGTCTAGTAAAGGTTCAGTGGAGATACCACAAAGGGAAGGAGGCTACGTGGGAGGTGGAATCAGAAATGAGGACCAGGTACCCCCATCTTTTCGAGAATGGAATTCCGGGGACGGAATTCTTTTGAGGGGGGAGTGTTGTAGTAACCGTGTCCAAAAAGGAAGGGTTCCAAGTCTTGTGGTGGATTTATTATAAATGGAAGTTGAGGGTAGTATTTTGTAAAATAGGACAAGGTATATAATGGGCACAAAACCCTAGAAACATTCCATTTTGACTGATTTAGAGTGTGTGTGTCGGCTGTGTTTTGGAGAAAGAAAAGGGAGAAGGGTTTTTTTTGGAGCTCTTGTGATTTTTGGAGAAGAAGGAGCTTGGTGCTTGGAAATCTAAAGCCAGGGTGTGTTTGGGGATTCGAATTTGCAGCAGGAAATCACCAGGTAAACTCTCATTTTAATCTCGAATCTGTGGTTTGATTATCAGAATGGTTATTTTGGGGTTTTGGTGTTGAAAGTGGGTTATGAGACTAAATGGGAGAGTTTGGACCCTGTAGTGTGATTTAGCTGCTAGGATTTCAGGAACTTTTGAGGTTAATGACTCTGGTATTGCTGCAAATCTTCCTTTCGAGTATTTCGATCTATTTAGTTAATTTCAGCTCCAAAAAGGGAGCAGGTCGACGTCCGGAAACCTCCCTGGACGTCCGGACACGTTGTTCAGATGAAGGTTTCCGGGTAAGTGTTCGTCAGTCGGATGTGTGTGTCCGGATAGGAGTTGTCCGGATGTGATGTTGTCCGGATAGGAGTTGTCCGGATGTGATGTTGTCCGAATGGAGAGTTGTCCTGGTATAGAGTTGTCCGGGTATCGAGTTGTCCGGGTATTGTGTTGTCCGGAAAAAAGGGTGTTGTCCGGAAAAGGGGTGTCGTCCGGAAAAGGGGTGTTGTCCGGAAAAGGGGTGTTGTCCGGAAAAGGGGTTTTGTCCGGATAAGTGATGCAGTCGGCTTATGCGTTTTCATCCTTTCGCTCAGGTAGGTCGTTTGGAAGTGCGAGTCGGAGTAGGAGAAGGACGTAAGCAAATCAGGTGAGTTTTTCTAGCCAAAGCTTGATGGTACTTGTTTATTTACTTGTACGAGCGTGTTTACTTAATGTATGTGCATATATGTTACTTATGCATGATGTGAGCTATATGGGGGGTGTGTCCCATACGATCTGATGCGGTGCTTATGGGGGGGTGTGACCCATATATGATGGTATGACGCTTATGGGGGGTGTGTCCCATATGTCATAGTGTGATGTGTTATGGGGGGTGTGTCCCATATGTTATTTGCCAAACTTCATATTGATTTATGTTTCGCAAAGTTTTAAAATGATAAATGTGGTGTGTCTGTAACTGAGGGATCTCACTAGACCTTGTGGTCTAACCCTCGCATTTTTCAAAACTGAAACCCTTTTCAGGTAAGCAGGTTAAGGGCAGTTCCTCTAGTGGTAAAGAGAAGGCGTGAGAGCGGGCATGGCGTGGCATTAGAGGACTTCCTTTACATTTTTGTTATTAGAAACTCTCAGTTGTATTAGGGTTATTCCGCAAACCCAAGTTTTGTTATTTTGATGGTGTGAACCTTGGGCCAAGTTTTGGCGATATATCATTATATATGTCTTGTTTTGGGCATGTCTTGGATTGGGTTGTTACACCTAACGCTGATCCTAATATCACTTATCCTACTCCTCCCGCTACTGAACCGGAAAATCAACTCAGGAGATCATCTAGGGCACGCAGGGCCACAAATTTTGATGATTTCATAACCTTTTTATCTGAAGTTGAGGACATTGGAAAGCTTACTGATCCTACCTCTTATCGTGAAGCCATTAATAGTGATCAGGCCACTCAGTGGAATGAAGCCATGATTGAAGAGCTTAATTCCATGCAACACAATGATGTTTGGGACTTGGTTGAACTTCCTGAAGGATCCAAAACTATCGGTTGTAAATGGGTCTTCAAAACCAAATTAGACCCGAAAGGAAACATCGAACGCTATAAGGCCAGACTGGTTGCAAAAGGCTTTACTCAAAAGGAAGGAATCGATTATCAAGAGACCTTCTCTCCTGTCTCTCGTAAAGATTCTTTAAGGATTGTTATGGCACTTGTAGCTCATTATGATTTAGAGTTACATCAGATGGATGTCAAGACCGCATTCTTAAATGGAGACTTGCAAGAAGATGTATACATGCGACAACCTGAAGGATTCATTCCAGAAGGTAAAGAGCATATGGTCTGCAAGTTGAAGAAATCCATTTATGGGTTGAAGCAGGCATCACGACAATGGTACCTCAAGTTCCATAAAATCGTAAAAGGGCAAGGTTTTCTAAAGAATCAAGTGGATCAATGCACCTATCTCAAGATCAGTGGGAGTAACTTTATAATCCTTGTCTTGTACGTAGATGACATTCTACTAGCAAGTAACAACTTGGATATGCTGCATGAGTCGAAGCGGATGCTTTCGCAAAATTTCGACATGAAAGATCTCGGTGATGCCTCTTATGTCATTGGTATCGAAATACATCGAGATAGGCATAATGGTGTTTTGGGACTTTCTCAAAACGCATATATTGAGCGCATCTTAAAACGCTATAACATGCAGCACTGTACACCCACTGTAGCTCCAGTAGTTAAAGGGGACGTGTTTGGTTCTTTCCAAGCTCCGAGCACTGAGATTGAAAAGGAAGAAATGAGGATGATACCTTATTCGTCTGTAGTAGGGAGCATTATGTATGCTCAGGTCTGTACTCGTCCGGATATCGCTTATATCGCTGGTATGCTGGGACGTTACTTATCTAATCCCGGAATAGCACACTGGAAAGCGGCTAAAAAGGTTCTACGATATCTGCAAGGGACCAAAGACTACAAATTAACTTATAGAAGAAGTGACAACTTAGAAGTAGTAGGATATTCTGATTCCGATTTTGCTAAATGCAAGGAAGATAAGAAATCTACTTCTGGGTACATATTTATGTTAGCTGGTGGACCTATCTCCTGGCGGAGTCATAAACAGAAGCTGACTACAACGTCCACCATGATGGCTGAATACGTTGCCGTTTATAATGCCTCTTGTCATGGGATGTTGTTAAGGAACCTGGTCAGTGGACTCAAAATCGTCAACTCCATTTCTAGACCATTGAAGCTTTACTGTGATAACTCAGCTGCCGTAACTTTCTCGAACAATAACAGTTCAACTGGCGCTGGGCTGTATCTTGATACAAAGTATCTGTTTGTGCGCGAAAGGGTTGAGGAAAATGTCCTTTGTATCGAGTACATAAGTACAAAGAATATGCTAGCGGATCCGATGACCAAAGGTCTTCCTCCTAATGTCTTCGTAGGACACGTGTCGAAGATGGGGCTTACAAAAGACTTAATTTAATAGCATATTGTACTTATTGGTCATTATTATTATCTTAATAAAATTTTCCTCTATATTCAGATTTTGTTTGTCTATTAGTTACGCTTTGAGCTCATAATGGTGTATGGACATTATTATAACGAAATCTGTCTTAGTCAATTGATCATTGCTTATTCAGTTTTAAATTTGAGTCATAGTTTGACTAGTGGGGGTCCTGAGTTGATATTCTTCTCTACGGCTGTACTTATTAGCTATGATTTCAGTTTAAAACAAAATGAGTATCATCCCGGCCGGACTTATTGGTGCTCATAGATAAAAGATCGCTTGGTCAAGTGGGAGAATGTTGGAACCACCTTAAAAGTGACCGTCACTGATCGTTTATCATTCCTGATATGATAATTGACAATAACTGAAATCCCTATGTCTGGTAAATATATGATGGGCGTATTTACTATTATTGACATACTATAGGATTTCCCATTAGGTGATTGGAACTATGGGGAATTATATGGCACATAATAAACACCAAGGGTTAAAAGTGTAAGATACTCTTATTATAAATAGGGTACCCTAATCACACTTTAACCCTAATGACTTATTGCTAATAAACAATTCAGCCGTGTGCCTCCCCTAAGATCGACTCTCTCAAGATCGATCATCATCCCATCATGATACGATCACCTCGTTCTGAGAACCCGACAATCAATGGCAAATATGTTCAATGCTTTCACTGGATCCTCAGGATCATCGGGTATGTTTTCTTGTCATCTTATTATCTATCAAATACAAATCATGATTATTCCAACATTTTGGGCAATCTTTATTATTCTTCAATCTTTCTTTGATTTGGACGATCATATCTATCGTTCACCTAGACTTTCTTTGGAACAATTAAATGTTTTTTTCCCAACATTAGTCCAATACACTAGTGTTTGACATTTTCTATCATATAGACATTGATTGAATACTCGAGTGGTCGATGTTGTTGTAAGACAAAACTAACCATAAAGGTCTATTATGCATGATTTTTGGTTAGTCACTGCGAATCCGAGCGTAAAAGCCTGAATAATGAAAAAAAAGTTGTCTACTATTGTTTTTCGTTTGAGAATAATTCTAGTGTATGAATCATTTATTCAATTAGTCCGTCCGTCTGAGGAAGACAAGTTGTACTGTAATTCAACTTAGTACCCATCTCTTGTTGATAACTAGTCCAAAATCTCAACGGTTATTTGTTTTCTCTATCTATCATAACTGATAAGACATGATAAGTCTTTTCACTATCTCATTCACATACATATGAGCTAGCTTGTTTAGCAAGCACATCTATTTGATAAGTAGGAAGTGTAATGATTTTGTTAACCGATCTACTATTACCCAAATTACATCAAGTCTTGGATAACTTGGTTGGAGATGCACTTGTGTTGCAAATTTGCAATAATTAGAATTTCCTCATGTGTTTGGGTCTTTTGGTTAAAGTGAAAAATGGATTGGGCCTAAACCCTTGAATCCTAAAAGCCCGGCCCAAAAAGCCAACAATAAAACCCAATTCTCTTAAGACTCAAAGTCAAAGCCGAACCAATTTCTAAGATTTGGGCAAACCCTTTTATCTAACATTGATTAATTTAGGGGTCGTTTACAAAACGCTTACCCAGGTAAGTGTTTACCAAGTCACATTAGCTTACCGGATGAATATAGCAAGGACTAAGAATCTTACCCGGTAAGAGCGGAAGCAAGGACCGAGAGTTGAAAGCAAGGACCGAGAGTCTTACTCTGTAAGTGAGTGTGACGGCTCTTACCACGGTTAGCGCTTACTGGCTAAATTGTTGCATACGATGTCATTTTGGTGGACTAAAATCTTATCCGGGAAGTAAGTGATAGTGTTGAATTTTACCGGTAAACACTTACACGGGTAAGTGATTAGGTAAACGGCCCCTTAATGTCATATATTAATTTAAATAATTATTATATAATTCTTTAATAATTATTATATATAAAAAATTCAATATATTTCTTATTGTAACGACTGGAATTTTATTTATTAATAGTAAAGCAACTAATTCTTAAATCAGTAATAATAAACTTTGGAAATATAGAAGGCTTAAAATGGTTTTATTTCGTGTTATTGAACAATTGAATAAAAGTAGAACGGATTTTGTTTTAGTTTGCGGATCCTATGGTTTACTCAAATTTTGGATTTGATCCTTAAAGTACACTATCAACGATAGTGGTCCCTAACTTTTTAATTTATTTTCACTCATGGTCTTTCTATGTTAAACATAAGAGGACCATGAGTGAAAGTAAATTAAACATAGGAGAACCATGAGTGAAAGTAAACTAAAAATAGTAGGACCATAAGTGAATATAAATTAAAAAGTTAGAGACCACCAGCGTAAGTAGTGTACTTTAGGGACCAAATTTTAATTTTCGGTAAACCACGGGGACTACCATGTAATTCACTTTAAAAAATCTTTTTAAAAGCTGCAATTTGAGAAATGTATTATGTTTTTATATATTTAGGATAGAATACTATAGTTTTATGAACAAAAGTTGAATATAATGAAAGCATCGTTTACTAACACAAAGTGGATAATCACTTAATCGGTAAAAGTCAATAATTACATTAGTAAAATTATTGTTCGTCAAAGTAAAATAATATAAGCATATGTTACCCGATAAACATTAAATGGATAAGATTCACCATCCTTACTTACTTGGTAAAATTATAACAAAACGACACGATAAAATTGTTAATAAATCCATCATATCTTTTTTTTATGTGCCTCGGGCTATGCCCTGACTAATTCGAACAAACTGTGACCGTAAGACATCAACCTAGGGGTGTTTGTGGTATGGTTTGGTGCGACTTGGGGTTAAATCGCAAGCCGTACCGCATATGCGGTTTGAGCATTTTTGCAAATCGCAAATCGCAAACCGCACCGCATAAACCTCAAAGCACACCAAACCACTTATGTGTTTTGTTCTTATCGCACTTTACGCCCACAATCCAAAAATTATAAGTTCAAAATACATTTAAAATCAATGACAAAATGACCATAGCACAAAAATATAAGAAGTTTTAATACATTTGATTCCCACATACATATTGCAAATTGCATAATTAAAAATAGCCTAAGAAGTAAAAAGTAAACTTCAAACTAAGTTAGACATGTGAGTTATGACGTGTTCAACTTTTTATTTCATCTGGATCCTTAAGCCCGCCCAATTGGTCATATGACCGTATGGGGCTATGGATATGAATATTTGATTCATGAGTAGTATGACGGTATGGGTCTATGTGATATTATTTGGGCCGTAAACTTAAAGTTAATTTATCAAAGTCCAAAAATAAGATAATTCATAAATACTAAATTATTCTATATATATATATAATATGTTATATATAAGTAAAAAATAAAAAAATGTAAAAAATATACCGCGAAAGTTATAATCCATGTTTTGCAGTTTGTGGTACGGTTTGGTGCGGCTTGGGGTTTGGAACGAGATGGGGATGTGAACTTGAGGAATAAAGCGAGTACTTGGGGTAGTATCATCTCTTTGGGTCGTGACTTGGATTCTTTTAGCTTAAATTTTTTCCTTTTCCTTTTTAAAAAAACTTGGGGATGGACCTTCCATCTACTTCTGGTTAGATAAATGGGTCGGAAATTTCAGTTTGCGTGATCGCTTTCCGAGGTTGTTCAACTTAGAAATAGTATGGGAGATAAATGTGAGGAACCGAGGTCATTGGCATGAGGGATGATGCGATTAGGATTGGGATTGGACTAGATTCCCAAGAGGGGGCAATTGACGAGTTGGTTAATATGACTTCTATTTTGTAGAATATTCAACATTCTGAAGACCGCATAGACAAATGGTGGTGAAATTTGGATGAAGACAACGAGTTTTCACTTTTCGATCAAGAGATTGGAATACTTACTAGAAGACAAATGCCTTGAAGACGACGATTTTTCTCCGAAAACTCGTTGGAACACTCTCATCCCAATAAAGATCAACATTTTTGTTTGGCATTTACCCCATGGTAGACTTCCAGTTCGAGTTTCCTTGAATAATCGGGGAATTGATTCAGACTCGATCTTATGCCTTTGTTGTGAAGGGGCGATCGAGACTTTGAATCATTGCATTGCCAGGTTTGATTTGTAGATGGTGTCGACACCGACTTTGGAAACTCGAAGGAGGAAATATTAAATTCTGAAGGTCAATAGGTCATACTTTCTTCTCGCCTTGGCTGAAGAGCATTTGGTAAGCAATCATTTGGCCACTTGTTATCTAGTGGGATAACCGCAACAACATCGTCTTTCAATGGGTCTCTAGAAGATTAAAGAAAGGTTCAATCATTTGGGAGTCGTGGACTGATAAACCAAACCTTTTGGATTTCGTTTTGTAGTCTTTTTCGGTTGTTGTGTGTTAGTTTGCCTTCGCACTTAGTGTGTTTGGTTGTATTTTTCTAGTCCCCTTCCTTCACACTGCATCTCACAGTTATTTTCCTTGGAGAGGGTGAGGGTTTTATAATTTAGAAACTACTAGTCTTGGGCATCGCGCGTTGCACGATGACGATAATGTTTTCTAGAAAATATTATACTACCACTTTGTCACGCAAGGTTTTATAATTTTCAAATACAAAATTTGTTCTTTTATTATACCTACCATCATTTTTCAATCTATCATCCATCCTTTAATATGCACACCACCATTTGTCAATCAAACATTTCTTCTCCGAAGTGGAACCGATCCCAACATAATAATTTAAGACTTTTTGGCGTACTAAAAATTTATGGTATCACCTCATCTGCTTGAATTTTTATTTTAGATATATTGTTTTTGAAAAATTGGGTCAGACAAATAAAAATCAACTCTCGAAGTTGCAAAAATCATTTTAATTCTATAAGACATCCCTACTCATTTGACATACTTATCTCCTTCTCTCAAGCTATCATCTCCACACCATAACCAAACCAACACCACAATTCAAAATTTTAGAATACTAAAAACTTATGGTTTTAACTCATTATTCTTAGCTTGTTTCTTTTACATATATGTAATAACCCAAATTAAGTAATGTGATCTAAATAGAAGTTAGGGGTTGTAATGGTTTATTGTGAAAAGTTTGAGGTTAAAAGTGGAAAATGGGAAATTATTTCCCTTCTTTTTGCTGTGCGCCGTTTTGGGAAGGAAAAGAGGAAATCATTTAGGGTTAGGTGTGTGATGCACTTGAAGAAAGAAAAGAGAGTTAAAGAAAAGAATCTTGTGGGTGTGTGTGACCTGCTACGTCGAGAGGGAGATGAGAGAAGAGGAAGAAATAAAATGTGGAGCTGAGTGTGCGTGGGTGACCTGGTGTGTACCGAGAGAAAAAGAATGTGAGGGAGAGAGACGACGAGAGGATGGGGCAGCGAGAATCGAGATGGACGGAATTGGGTTCGACGAAGGCAATCTGGAGGGAGGTTACAGGACGGGGAAAAGGAGTTTGGCGCTGACGACAAAGGAGGAACGCCGGCAGTCGGCTGCCGGTGGTGGTCGCCGGCGATGGTGGCTAAGATGGTGTCTAAACCCTAGGAGAAACATTATATTTTTCCAATTTGAAGTGTGTGGCGGCTGAGGAAACGCAGAGCAAAGAGAGAGTAGAGCTTCTTGGCGATTCCATTTATTTGGGAGGAAGAAGGAAAGTTTTGCTAGCAATCAACCCAGGTAATTAATCTAAGCTACCTTCTCCCTAGTTTATGTTCTTGGTATGTTGATAATGGAGTTTGGGGTCCTTTATGAGGAATCAAATGGTTCAATCGCTGTGTGTTATTTTGGAATCGGAGAGGTTGTTTAACAAACAATTAGGATAACAAATTTAATGTTATGAACTCTTGTAACCTTTCTCGTGGGCCTATTTCTTTAGCTTAAGCAATTAATTTTCAGTTCAAATGCTGTGATATCGAGCTGTGCAGAAACCCAGTTTGGCACAGATCAGTTTGGCGCAAAACCCAGGGTGGCGCAAAGTTGTGGCTGGCGCAAACCTGCCACTAGCGCAAAGTTGTGGCTGGCGCAAATCAGTCTTTGGCGCAAAGCGGTGTTTGGCGCAATCTGAGATTCTCTTGATTAGTGGGTAGCGCAATTCAGACTTGGTGGGGTGTTCCGGAAGTTTAGGTTCCGAAAGATTTCTTAAGTCTTTTTGGGCCTAGTTGCTAAATTGGGCCACATTATTAATAGCATGATCCAGTATTGATGTTTAAGATCCAGTGTTATTACTGTTACGTTGAGAATCTAGAGGTGGGTAAATTAATGGATTCGGTATAGTATTTCACTTGGATGGGTGAGCAAAGACCATTGATTATGATTTTTGGACTAGAAGTGTAATCTACCAACTTAGATAAGTTTGGGTTGAGTTCGGGATTTAACTCGAGTAATAAATGAACGAATTATGACGTACGTTATTAATATAATAGGTGATCCACCTAGAGATCGGAAGTGTAAGTGAGGAGCTTTGGAGCGAGCAAGCCAGGTGAGTTTTCTAACTAAAATGTGTGGCTTTTAATATGTTTTCTAAAGCAAGTATATGATGAGAAATGCCATGTTTTATAATTGTGCTTTTATTCGCATGATTATTTATATGCTTTAACTGCATGAAAGTTTGTTTAAAGATTTATATGAGATGTATGCATGCATTGTTTTTAGACGTAGACTGGCTAAGACGGGAGAGTAGACCCGCCAGTGCTCATGCGGGAGAGTAGACCCTTTTATGCCATGGAAGGGAGTATCCAGTAAGGCAGCGTGGGACTGACTCGTTGACACCTTCGGGTGACTTCAGGGTGCCGTTTACGAGGGCGGATTTATCCGCGTTTGTCTGAGAAAAGTTACGTGGAAGTTTTATATCTGAAAGTTATAAACTGTTTTTAAATGCTTTTAAGAACTGTCAGGAGGGACTCACTAGACCTCATGGTCTAACCCTCGCATTTTCAAACTAAAACCTTTTCAAGGAAACAGGTAATGAAAGGCTCTGGCAAGTGAGCAAGGCGTTAGCAAGAAGGCTTGATAGTGTAGCGACACTTTAGCTCAGTTTAGACTTTATTCTCAGTTGTGTAGGTTGATTCCGCCAACCAGATTTTGATTTGATGTAAGAAATTTCGGGACCCGTTTTTGGGATATTTCTATTTTACTTGAATTGCATACTTTATCTAGACCGGTTCGTTACAATATATAAAGATATAAGGATAAAGTTTAATTTCTAAACGGATATAGTTTTTGCTAAAAGTGAGTCGGCAAAAAAAAGTTAACTATTTATGTTGACATTAACCCTTTTAATTTTGTAAGGCGTCTCTACTCCTTCATTTTCTTATATTTTCACACCTCAAACCAATACCACGATTAAATATTTTAGAATACTAAAGAATTATAAAGTCGTCTCATTCTTCTTGGTTTTTTTTCTTTTAAATGTATAAAGATGTTTAACAAAGTATTATATCATTAATTATGAAGAAATTTTATATAAACTAAAATTAACTATTTAAGCCAAAATGTATTAAAGTAGCTTAAAAATTATATAAAAAAGTTTACATTCATCTACTTTTAAATTCATGTTTCAACATGTAATCTTTATATCAATGTCGGATGCTGAAAGATAAGTACAATTCTATATTTTAGAATTTTTAATCCACATTTTGACATGTCATTTCTCTTGGATCTTACTTTTATGTATATAAAGAGGAAATAAATAAATAACATTAAATGAAATAATTGTATCTTGTTAATTGTAATACAAAATGCAATATTTATTCAACATGAACAAATTTATAACTAAAATTAACTCTTTTATTCAAAACGGATTAAAGCAAGTCGTAAATCATGTAAAAGAAGTTGGTATTCTTCTATTTGTATAATCAACTTCATGTTCCAACATTTCATCTTTTTATCAATGTGAGATGACCAAAGTTAATCACAATTCAACATTAAGAGTTCTCAATTCACATTGTGTCATGTCATTTCTCTTGGAGTTTTCTTTTATATATATATACACATATTATATATTATATATAAAGATATAGATATAGATAAATATATTGATTATCAAAGTAAATGTTTTATTGAAATAATGATAGGTTTCTTCAATTAATGAGAAAAATAATCCAAAATGTGTTTCAACACAATATTAGTAGTTTTGGTTACATATTTGTCACCGAAATAAAAAATAATAAAAATGATTTTTTTTATTTTATTTTGTAATGTAAAATGAAAAATTAAAAATGAAAGGTTTAGAAATTAATGTGTTGAGTTTACATTAAAAATAAATTAAAATGTCAAAAAAAATATAAATGTAATTGAACATTCTCGTTAATTTCTTTTATTATGTATATTGAAATTTATTAAATTGTCATAACTATTTCATATATTAAAAGAAGTATATGAAAAGTTAGATCAATTAATAAAGTTTATTGATATACAATAATTACAAATATACATGAAATATTTAATCATTTATTGAAATATAAATATATAGGTTTAAAACACTAAATGTTAATGTCTAAATAAAATATGAATAATATTAAAATGTAATAAATTTTCATAATTATTTCATTTATGTGTATTGGTTCATAATAATTAAGTGAAAAATATAAAACATTAGATCAATTTATGAGGTACACATTAATATATAATAAATAATTAAAAAATACAGGAATATTTAATCATGAGATATATATATATATATATATATATATATATATACATTTAAAAAACTGAAAAATTGGATAAAAAAATAGAGCATTCTCAAAATGCCAATATACATTTCTTTGACCTATTTCATAATAGTATATTAATATTGATATATTAATTGTTATGTAAATAAAAAATAATAGTAAATAAATCTAAAAGATTTTATTTATATTAATTGTTAAACTAATACAATAAAATGTAAATAAATAGGCTCATGTAAAATAAAAAATAGAAAGATAAATAAGAAAATTATTTTTAATCATTATGATTGTTTTGTAAATAAAAAATTAATGATAAATAAATAACAAATATTAAACTATTAGAATGGAAGACAATAAAACAAACTATTCATATTGAACTGTTATGTAATAAAAAATGAAAACCTAGAAATAAAAAAAACTTTTAGCTTGTTACAAACCAAATCTCTGAAACTTTTCAACAAAATATATTTCGACGTTTGATCATGAAAAGAGTTTTTTCTCAAATATGATCATGAAAATAGTTTTTCCAATAAGATTTGAGGATGATTTTTTAGCAATGAAGTCATAAACACCATAAATTCTTACAACAATGACAATGTTAATGTTAATAGAAAATAAATCTTGAAATAGTAAAAAACTTAACGTAATTATCAATCACGTATACATGATCATTGTTAATGACGCTTAAATGTGAAAAAATAATATATTTGTTATTGTCTAAATAAAATATGAATAGTAAATATCATATTAAGATGTAATAAAATTTTCATAACTATTTCATTTATGTGTATTGGTTAATAATAATTAAGTGAAGAATAATTTATGAGGTACGCATTAATATATAATAAATAACTAAAAAATACAAGAATATTTAATCAATTAATGAGGTATATATATACATTTATAAAAATGAAAATTGGATAAAAAAATAGAACATTCTCAAAATGCCTATATACATTCCTTTGACCTATTTCATAATAGTATATTAATATTGATATTTTAATTGTTATGTTTATATTAATTGTTAAACTAATACGATAAAATGTAAATAAATAGACTCGTGTAAAATAAAAAAATGAAAGTTAAATAAGAAAAATATTTTTAATCATTATTATTGTTATGTAAATAAAAAAATAATGATAAATATTAAAGACAATAAAACAAACTATTCATATTGAACTGTTATGTAAATAAAAAATGAAAACCTAGAAATAAAAAAATCTTTTAGCTTGTTACAAACCAATAAATTTCGACGTTTGATCATTAAAAGAGTTTTTCCTCTAATCTGATCATGAGAAGAGTTTTTTCAATATGATTTGAGGATGATTTTTTAGCAATGAAGTCATAGACACCATAAATTTTCACAACAATGACAATGTTAATGTTAATAGAAAAAATCTTGAAATAGTAAAAACTTAATGCAATTATCAATCACGTATGCATGATCATTGTCAATGGTGCTTAAATGTGAAAAAACAATATCAGGTCTTCTAATTACAAAGTATCAAATTGTATTCAAATCTTTATGATTCAATCATAAACACAACCATGTTCTATTGATAACAACTAATCCAACAATATGGAAAATAAGAATATGTAATAACAAACCACATTTGTTTAAGAATACAATTTCTACATACTTGTTTAGAGTCTTCCATGTCTTCTTCAACTTTTATCTTCTTCATCATCCACCAAAGGAAGTTATAGAATTCATTTTGTTTATTATTGCAACTTAGAAAAACAAGTTGTATTAAGAAAATTTTGAAAGTAAATGCAGAAGCAAATCAAAATTTGGAGGTTAAACTTAGACATGTAAAATTACCAAAAACCCAACTTAATAATGAATCACACATTTCCCACATAGGGGCGGAAAAGTCTTTTACATATTCAACATTTAAAAAAATCAAAAAAGATAAAAGAGATTCTAAACATTAGAAGGTGCCACGTCACTACATGTGGTTTTTGTTTTAATATATATATTGATTATTATAAATGTCCACTTAATCGCATCCGTTGAATCAACTAATCTAATAATTGATGAATTTGTTTTTGTAAAAACCCACCAAACTATAAGAGCATCCACAACAATGAAATTTCATCCCAATTGCAAATGGACCACATCAGCTTTGCAATTATCTTGAAATTATCCCCCACAACAATGAAATTTCATCAACTTTTTAAAGTGACACCTCATCATAAAAAACTATATCTTAATCAAATAACAACAAAACTACAATTAAATACTCATTACTATAATTTAATATGAAATATTTTATTAATTAAATAACTATAATTAAATACTCTCTACAAAACTACAATTAAATACTCTCTACAAAACATCACAAAACATGATTTGACATAAAGCAATTTCTAATTTAGAAATTATTCCCTACAATTTCATATACTATTCACTGCCACATCAGCAAAAAGTACTGATTTGACATTTGCAAATTATCAAAACCAATTTCTAATTTTGCAATCATACTCACAACCACTATAATTTCTAATTTAGCAATCCTACATGTCACTTTTGCAATACAAATGAAATTGTAATGAAATCCTTGTTGTTGTGGATGCTCTAAGGACCGAATCCATAATTTACTTTTTAAAATTAAGTAGAAATAATACGACTTGCAAATTTGGTGAGAAATAGATTAAACCGGCCGGTTTGAACCCGGCTTAAAACACATGCGTCAAGTAAACCCCTATAAAACCTTCTCCCCTAAGCTTTATGTTGCGTGACTTACTTGACACGCTTTCTCCGTCTGAAAACGACACCGGATTGATCATCCACATTTGGCTGCTTCTTCAACTTGGAATAAACATGAATATTTATTTATTCTTTTTTTTTTCAAAGAACGAAAAGAGTGATTTTATTAGTATTCGATATTTGTAACAATATTTTCTATAAAGTTCATAACACCCGTACGATTCGATTATTAGAGACCGGACCGTAAGCAAACCGAACGTTAGCGAACCATTTGTGAGCCATTTAACGAGAAGTTCGTTTATTTAATAAATGAACGAACATTGATATATTTTTTTTGTTCGTTTTGTTAAAATAAACGTAACATGTACCATGGTCTCTTTTGTTCATTTATGTTACGTTCATTCATGTATGTTCGTTTACGTATGTTTATATATAAATATATTTCATTATATATTATGTAAAATCATTAATTAAGTTAATCTTTGAGAATTACTTTTTTATTCCTCATAAGTTTAGCGGGTTTTTCATATTTTTATGTTATATTTAAGAAACAAAATGATTAGGGATGAACATGGTACGGTACCATGTTTTTTTCCATATATCATGTACCAACCAATTATAATTGGTACACAAAATCTTATACCATGTACCAACCAATCATACTTGTTACCACTTACCAACTAGATTGGTACCAACTTTTTTCGGTTGGTACATGTTGGTACGGTTTTGTACAACATCTCAAAAATTGAATTATGAATTAATTAGATTGACATTTTTACCAACTAGATCTAGATGCACTAAACATGTCGAGCATTAATAATTGTTGATATGCGTTGTACTATTCAAATAATCTTCATATAACACAAATATTCACTACCGGTTTAATACAAACGACAATTAAGGAACGATAATGGACCATGAAGAGTGGAGATGTAGGCGAGTTATCAAAGTTATTAAGGATAAGCGAATGAATTCAATCAAGTTCTATATATCAATTTCTATTACAATTTAACAAAATGTAAAACAAGATAATTTAAAATTTTATAAATCAAAATATGTTGTATTATTGTTAAACTTTAATTAATAAATATTTAGAAAAATAAGTCGGTACGGTACGGTATTACCGTGGTACACAACTTCTAATACCACGTACCAACCAAGTTTAAATAGTTGGTACGGTATACCAACAAATTAGGTCGGTACCAACTAAATTGGTACGATTGGTATGGAAATTGATTGGTTTATCTCGGTACAAAATTGACACCCCTAAAAATGATGAGTAATCATTGTTGTTTTATGTTCATTGGGTTTGTTTTTGTATGTTTATTATGTTCGTTTGTTTAAGATCTTAACGAACAAACATAAACGAGCACAAACAAAACAAATTTTATTTACGAATGGATATCAATACCAAAAAAAAATCAATTTGTCCATTTACCGTTATTATTCTTTCGCCTGTTCGGTTAAGTTAAACATATGAACAAACCTAAGTTTGTCCGATTCGTGTACAACTTAAATTAGGGACATATATAATGTGAAAGTCTCAAACGCTTTTATATAATGTGCATCAAAAATTCAAAATGATATTCTTACATTCTCAATCTAAGTTAATGGAACGGTTGATAATATTATAATTAACACGAAATCCTGAATTAGTTATTTTATATGATTTAAGAGAATACTTTCCCATAATGATAAAAAAAGATTTTTTTTTTAAGTAGGACTACTATTTTGTAATAACAGGTAACTTTATCAATAATGCCATCAAACAGATCGCCTCTGTCAAACACTGTCCAGTTGCGGAAACACCATAACGAGTAACAAACCGTAAATAGAGGCGATTATTAACGGTATCAAACGGAGTAAATGACATTATTAACCTTCATATATAATCTTGATTTTTCTACCCTTTCATTCACGACTAATTAAGCTGCTTTTTTGGTATGAAAATGACAAATTATTGGTATAAGCCGATCAACTATTGAGTATTGAATGCAATGATTGTATTGATTGATATCTAAATAACATTTTAAACTTTAAAGCGTTTCGTTCACTCAAGAACTCATTTCATATGAATTTCAAATGTAGATACATATGAATTGAAACGTGATTTCAAAGTGTCATATGTCATAGTTTTGACGCCATATAAGACGGATTTGGCCTTTCACATGTTCCTATCTAATCCTTTGCTTAAATAAAATGAAAAAGTATACTCGAAGAAACGATTGCATACATACGGAAGTTAAAAAGTTGGTGTAATTTTGTTATTTATGATTATTTGCTACAACCACATACACATATAGACCAAATTAATACATATATACACATATGGTTAAGTTAAAGAGCCATTTGGGGGGTGGGGGTAGCTTTGACCATACTCTAGGTTGACACTGCAGCTCTCTTCCTCTATCTACTGTTGCTTCATCTCCACTCTATCAACCTTCCATTTTTCCCATTAGGGGTTTTAGTTTCTGTAAGTTTTTTTTGATAGTTTTCGTTATTAAACGAAAGACTTTAACTTACAAACTTTTCTCTCGGGTAATCTGTCGCTAAATGGTGATTCGTCCCAAAACCGTCACAAAAGTTGGTGGGTACATTTTTGGTGGGTAATGCAAATCAGTGATAGATTAACTAAGGATTCTATGGGTGATCCATGATATTTTCTCAAAAAAAACATCGGATTCTACCAAACCAATATTGATATTTTCTGGGTGATCCTTGGGTAATCACCGACGGAAATATTTCTTGAGTGAATTTTGTGGGTAAAAGTCATTCGTTTTGTAGTGTTTATTTCTTGTTGTAAATCTTTTTTTACTTGCATATGGGGTTTATGAAATGACCTAATCATATACCAATGTTAGAAAGTAATTACCTTGGGGTTAAGCAATAGAGTCGAGGTAGGGGTAGTTTGGTAATTGTACATCTTATAAGTAGTTGCAAAGACCCCTTCTAAACACAAAAGGAAAAAGGAAAGAAACCCTCCACTGCATCAAGATTGGTACTTATGTGCGTATCCACCTAAAACATGACTCAACTTGGCTTCCAAGCAATCCTAATTCCTTTTGTCTACAAAATACCCATTTCATTCTTCTTTACCAAATAAATAATCAACAAATAAAAGACCCTTAAAGTCTCGATCTTTTTCTGTTTATATATCTCAAGAGTCTTTGAGGTGTTTCTTGATGCAAAATTAGGGTTTCAAAGAAAAAACAAGAACAGTGAGTAAAGAGAGATTCTATTCTTTACCAACATCAAGAAACGATATCAGGTTCGAGTCTCTCGCCTTTTTGCCGATTCAAATTACACAAAAAGAAGAAGAAGAACAACAACAACAAACCCACAAGAAGTTAGAGTTTGGTTCACAAATCTTGTACTTCAAACAAGAAAGAATTTGCTTTTTTAAATTCTTGGGTAGTCTTTAACTCTTGTGTACTCCAACCCCATTTAGTTGTTATATCTTTCTTTATTGGGAATATATTAATTTTTTCTTTCCATTTTCTTTACTTTGAGGCTACACAAGTTTCCTAATTTGGAATATTGAGCATGAGATCAGCCAAACAAGAGAAATCATGACATGGTGTAATGATGAAAGCAGTAGCCTCCAAACACTCTCAACTTCTAATTCTACAGAAAAAAGCATCTTTCAATCAAGAAATCCCAAGAACACATTCACTACTTCATGCCCTTCTTGTGGACATACCATACAACTTCAAGCTAAGGTACCATCTTTTCTGATGAATTCTTTTGTATGGTTAATTATTATAGTGTATTTGTGTTTTTTTATTTAATTATGCGGTTTTTGTAACGATAATGGTGATTTTTGGATTAGGGGTTGCTTCAAGATTTACCGGGATTACCTGCCGGAGTGAAGTTCGATCCGACTGATCAAGAAATTCTTGAACATTTGAAAGCCAAAGTTGGATGTGGTACTATTCAGCTTCATCCCCTTATTGATGATTTCATTCCTACAATTGAAGGTGAAACTGGAATTTGTTATACTCATCCTGAGAAATTACCTGGTAATTATCAATATTTTCTTCTTATATCTTATAAATATTATATATACGGGTTGGTTCAAATGAAAAAAATTAATATAGTGAAAAAGTAATAAGAAAAGTTCATATGTGAATCCATTGAAAATCTGAATATTTTTAATTGAAGATATACATGTGAACCGAAGTTACAGATTATTAATATGGGTTCACATATGAATCTTCTAATGAATTTTTAAAATGATTCACATATGAATATTTGTCTCTCATCTTCTCATGATATTTAACATTATTTTTTGAACCTTTGACACATAATATAATAGGGTTGTGTTCCGGTGAGAACTGTGAGAAGTGGTTATCAACCGTTGGATGAAAAATGAACGAACATTAGGATGAGATACACCAAGATAAGATGCACCAGATCAATTCTCTTTTAAGCCGCAATTCATGGGTATTTGATTATAAATGATCAACGGTTTAAAAGTAATTCTCACACTTCTTATAAAAAATGACACTTCTACATCATTCTATGCCTAATAATATATATATATATATATATATATATAGAGAGAGAGAGAGAGAGAGAGAGAAAGGTTCAAACGAGAACGCTAACTATTTACGAGAACACAAGAACGGTCGCCCATGTACAAAATCACATATGATTCACGTACAAAATCACATGTGATTTTACACTACCTGGATTTTGTACGTGATTTGTACAAAATCACGTGTGATTTTACATTACCTGGATTTTGTACAAAATACATGTGATTCACGTCTCTAGTGTAAAATCACATGTGATTTTGTACGTGAATCACATGTGATTTTGTACACGGACAGCCGTTCTCGTGTTCTCGTAAATAGTTAGGGTTCTCGTTTAAACCCACTTATATATATATAATTATACAAACTAGCTAGTAGTAATCAAGTCTTATCTTTCAAATCTGAATTTATTTAATTTAATTTTGTTTAACATATGAAACAGTACATGTGACCAACAATTATTGTACATTTTCTATGTTCGATGATAAACATTACACGTAATTTCTGAAAGTTTAAGTTAAACATATATCTTAAAGTTTGTTTTCCATTCAATCAGATATCTATTTTCAGTTATTATATATTGATAATCAAGATTTCTTTATATTTAATTTCAAGACCACATTAATCAACCAAAACCAAATCTATAAACAATGCAGGAGTTAGCAATGATGGCCAGATTCGCCATTTCTTTCACCGTCCCTCAAAGGCGTACACCACCGGCACCAGAAAGCGAAGAAAGGTGCACATGGATGCCGAAAGGGGTGAAACACGATGGCACAAAACCGGCAAGACTCGGCCCGTTTTGATTTCCGGTTCAGTCGAAGGGTTCAAGAAGATCCTTGTGCTTTACACCAACTACGGCCGACAAAAGAAACCCGAAAAAACCAATTGGGTTATGCACCAATACCACCTTGGCGACAACGAAGAAGAAAAAGATGGCGAAATAGTTCTCTCAAAGGTGTTCTACCAAACTCAACCACGAAATTGCGCCTCAGGAATCAAGGATTCGTCGTTAATTGACGAGAAAACCCACAGAAACCCTAAAATTAGGGACATGAGCTTCGTTCAAAATTATACCATTGATTGTCCTAATTTTATATCATATGACATTGATCGAAGGCAGATCAATAGGGAAATCCCAACACACGTTATTCCTAATTTTGCTTTACCTGATGATCCGTCGTCATTTGTTCATCTATCGACCGGATCCAACAAAGAATCATGAGGAAGAATTATTATAGGTAACAAGATGTTCGATTTCTTGTGTAGTATATATATATATATATATAAGCAAGTTATACTTTTGAGAGTCTCATAAGGACCCGCACATTATTCGGGGTTTAGATTTTAAAGTCGGAATAATATTATATACGTTAACTGTATCTGTTATTATACTGTAATTGTTCTAATGTTCTAAACTATATTATTAATAGGGTTAATTTTTGTAATATGTTTTTTTATAACCATGGGTTTCCGGGCCAGCTTACACGCACCGACTAATATCCGGGCGACCACGAATGGCCTGGAGTCATCGCAAGTGAACCTCCATGGCCACAAGAGCTTTGGTAGTGCCTGGATTTGAATCCTGGGTAGATGAGCTTCCACTACATCCCTCAAGGGCTTTACCAGTACACCACAACCCAAGTGGTTTTGTAATATGGTTTTAGGAATTTGTAAATTTGTTTTAATTCGTTAGTAGGTGTATCATATAAGATGTAAGTGATGAAATGTTGATTTTATTGCAATAAGTTTATGAAATATGGGTATATATGCAATACTTCTATGTGGCAAGCTTTCTCTTTCAAAGATATTTTTTTACAGATTTATTTATTGGAGTAGAGAAGAAGTTTGTATACGTTTCATCTTCATGATTTTATTTTTAGATAGGATATTGGACAAATTTGAGGAATATTTAGCTATATAACCTTTTTAATAAGACTGTTTTGCAAAATAACCCTATAATGTTTTTCTAACTTTTTACGAGATCACAAGCATGTTGTTTCGAACTAGGGGCGTGTTAGTTAAGGTAGTGTTTGGTACGCAGACAGGATTAGACAAGATTGGATTGGATTGGACATGATCGGACAGGACAAAACAAGATGGTGTGACAAGACTGGACTGGACAAGACAACTGTCTGTTGTTTGATACGACTAGAAACGTTTCCCTAAAAGTTGTTTGATGATTTTGTATATTATATAATAGTTATAAATGACACAAATAACTTATATATTTAATAATTTAATTGATTTTTTTTAGTTTACATAATTTTCATACACATAAATGCATACATAAATAATAGTACAAAATTTGAGTGAAAATTTTGAAAATAATTAATGGTTGTTCAAAAAAATCCAATTCATACAACGCAAATATTATATCTGATTCAACTTGGAATATCTTTTGGAATTGATGGAGACATGGTTGCAGCGACAAGTAAAGTTAAAAGCCATGGACAGTGGTAAAGGATGTTGTAGTAGTGGATGAAAAGGTGGAAGTGGTCGTCAATGGTTGGTAGGGGTGAGCAAAACCCGTCCAACCCGAATTACCCGCCCGACCCGCGACCCGAAAAACCCGAAAAACACAAACCCGATTACCCGTAAACCGATTAGCCCGAACCCGATAATTGTAGTCGGTTAAATCGGTTCGGGGCGGGTGGCCAAATTTTCAGGCCGAACCCGCCCGATACCCGAATTGTAATAAATATATATTTTTTCTTAAAAATTATTTATATTTTATATTATAAATTTATAATTGATATAATATAGTAATATACGTACTGAATCAGTGTCACTCTCGAAATCGAATATCCCCAAAAAGGTTTTTAGGGTTCTCTCACTGTCACTCTCGAAATCGAACCCATTACCCATCGGCCATCTCAACGATCTCTCAACTCGAAATCGAACCCATCTCGACGATTACTTGGCTAATCGAAGACTGGAGCTGAACTGAAGTCTCGGACTCTCTTAGTCTCTTCTCTAATCGAAGACTGGAACTGAACTACTGAAGTCTCGGGTTCTTTCTCAAGTCTCTAATCTCTATGTTACTATCAATCAATCAATCATACATTTGATTACTTGGCTTATTTTGTTTGTAGATTTGAATATTTTTCAGATTTGTTTATATTTAAGATTCAAGCTCATTTAACAAATTTGAGTTATATATTATATCTAAGATTAAAGCTTTATAAAGCTTGTTTATTGGCTCTGTCTAACTAGAAATTTTGCGGTGGAAGAAAATTTGGAAGACCTTGAAAAGTTTGAGAAAGGTAATACTCTATTAATTTTAATTTATGACTATAATAACTTATAAATTACATAAAGTTTGTTACTTTTTAAAATTTGCAGAAATGGAAAATTTGAGGATTGGAACTCCTTCCGGTTCGGCTCGTGAAGATACTTCGAGCACTCAAGCTTCAACTGGTTTGGGGGATTTTCATGAAGATGATTCGATTCGTGATCTTTGAGAAAGGTATGATTTTTATTATTAATATTTCTCATTTATAAATAATCATTCATATTTCATGATTCATGATTGTTGTATTTTTATTCGTTTTTGTTCTTAGTTTGTTATAGGATTGCTTTGGAGTTTGGACGTTGGTCGATTTGGTATTTTGGTTGAAGAAAAGGAACTTGGAAATTGGAATTCGTTTCGTCGGTTGGTAATTTATTTTGGAGCGTTGGTAATTTGGTATGTTGGAAATTTGGACATTTGGTTAGTAGACTAGTGTAACTTCTAAAAGACTTGTTTATTTGGAAATTTGGAAATTTGGACATTTGTATTTTGTATCTTTTAAAATACTTGTTTATTTAATTTAATGTTATTTAGTTTAGTTAATACTTAATATGTAGTTTAGTTAATTAGTTAATATGTTTATAATATGTTATATGACTTTATTTTATGTAGTCTAAAATTGGGTTGAAAACTGAAAAGTGAAAACAGGCTGAAAACAAAACTGGGCCTGGGAGGGATCTGGCCCAACCCGCCCAACCCGAACCGCACAACCCGCAACCCGAAGTAACCCGAAACCCGATATACAATATGGGCGGGTTTCGGGCTCTGAATCCACCACCCGAACCCGATCGGGTTTGCATATTTTCGGCCCGACCCGCCCGTTTGCTCACCCCTAATGGTTGGCGGTGACCATCGGTGGTGGTGGAGGCAATGGATGGTGGTGATTGTGGAGGTGGTGGATAAACTTGTTGTGGTGGAGGAAGAGGTGAAAGTGGCCAACATGGGTGGTGGTGATCGGTGTTAGTGGAGGTGGTCGATGATGGTAATGGTTTAGGGAGTGATGGTAGTGGTGGTGGCGATGAGTGATGGTTGTGGAGGTGGCGAAAGAGGTTGTTATAGACTTATAGTGGAGGAATAGGTAGTGATGGTTGACGGTAGTTGGCAGTGGCTACCGGTGGCCACCGATGGTGGTAGCAGCGACGATGGGTGGTGGTAACCCTTAAGACTAATACTATATTAGAATTATATATCAAATGGTGTAGAATAGTAATTTTTTAGTTCCTTTGTCACTTTTGTCCCATGGTTTTCACCTATTTTGGTGGAACAAGAAAATACCCGTTTTTGTCTCATTCTATCTGGTCCTTATCTCTGTCCCATGTCACGCCAAACATGAGATAGTTAATTTGTGTCTTATCCCATGTCACCCCAAACGTTGGACAATGAGTTTTGTCCCATTTTCTTCTGTTCTGTCCCATGTACCAAACGCAACCTAAAGGTCATTGAGAAAAAAAAGTTAGAATATCATGTTTATTGTTAAAAACTAATTTAAGATCATTTATTCGAAGGACCCGCTAAATTGGTTATTTATTTAGGAGAATAAGTGGCCAAAACTGGTCCTAGGCCGGGTTCAATTGGCCTCGGTCGTCTCATATGGGTGCCTTCAAGTTGGGATGTCCATTTGACCAAAAATCCTTGGAGTGATCCTAGGCTCGGCCTATAAGTGGCCCCTATCCTGTTGAGTTGGTTGTAGATCGGACTCCACCCCATTTTTTAAGATTATTTTATATATAATCTTTTTGTGTAAATTGTTAATAATGTTTTTAAAATTACATTTTTGAAATTTAGCATTGAAAAACAATTTACATAATGTATTTACTTAAAGAAATCTTGAAAACTTTATTTTATAGTTAATGAACATTAAAAAAAAATATCGCTCTTATACGTAGCTAGAGGTGGCCATTTTGGCCCGGCCTGGGACCGAAAATGGTCCGACCCGATTGAAGACCAGTTTATGGCCTAGCAGTTACAACCGGTTGCGATATTTGGGTGTTTCGCCGGCCTGGCCCTACCCGATTTTTTTTTTTAAAATAACCGTTTTATAGCTGTTATAGATCCGTTTTTTTCAAATATGACCTAGTTTTTTTTTTCATTTCTAAGGCCCCATAAACACTATAAAAATGTACATAATTCTCGCTATCTCATGTTCGTTTTTCGCAAGTTCTTTCCATCTTTCGCTCTTTGTCTTTGAAAATGGCCGGTGATGCATCAAGTGAACAAATTAGAGAAGTTCTTGCTGAGCATTGACACAAATCCGAAGTTTGGAATGCATATAATATGGTGATTCGCACTAACGGGAAGAACATACACAATGCAAATTGTGTGGAGCTCTCCTTAAGGCGGAGGGAAACTCAACCTTAAAACTGCACACCGAAAGAATGTGCTCGGGGTTGAAGTCGGGAGTTGATTCAAGTCAAACCATACTTGACAATCAAGGTCAAATATGGTCGTACGATACCGAGTTGACCCGGGAAATAACAACTAAATGTGTCATTCAAATGGGGTTGCCGTTTGCACATTTCGACAATGCTTACATGACGAAAATGATCCAAAAAACGCTACAACCACGCTACAAATTGGTAAGTCATCAAACTCTTAGACTAGGGCTAGCAATGGGTAAGGGTAAACTCGTTCCCCGTTATGTTTTGACCCGTTGGATAAGGGTATGGATAAAAAAAAATTTATCCATTTATCCACTTATCTATTACCCGTTTACCCGAAACTTTAGTGGGTAGGATATGGATAAACGTTTTTTCGTTATCCATTACCCGTTACGAAGTAATATATAAATATATTATGTATGTATAATTATATAAACTTAATTATTGATATACATATATAAAGTTAAATATTAATATTTCTTTATGATGTTATCATTTATATTGTATATTAATTTGTAATTTAATTTATTTTTATATTTATCAAGTAAAATAGATCATGATGATTAAATAAGAAACAAGATGATGTTGAAAAAAGTACAACAAAAAATGTTGTCTTACAATTTTTATATTGTTTTTATAACATTACATTATGATTATATTTAGAGTAATGTTAAAATATTTACTATAACAAATTAGATATAAACTAATTATTATATTTATGAATTTACGTTTTACATATATTTTGACGTTTAATTACCAATCTTTTTTATAGTTGAAAATGAAGTTTTATTTCACCATTTGTCCATTACCCATTTCGTTACCCGCTATTTTAAATGGATTGGATAATGGAATAACCCTTACCCTACCCATACCCTGCCCGTTGCCAGCCCTATCTTAGACATGATGCACTTAAAAAGTGCAAAATGTATAAAAATGAAATGCGAGACACGTTTTCTCAATTACCAAACAACGTTTCTTTAACTTGTGATGTATAGAGTGAACCACACGGATTGCCGACTTCTTATATATGTATAACAACATATTGGATGGATCCAAATCGTGGCAATTAGTCAAACGTGTAATCACGTTTGAACCGTTTGTTGCGACATTCTGGTGAACGCCAAATTTCAATTATTAAAAAAGCTCTTATTTTTTATAATTTGTATAATAAAAACTTTAGCAATTCGTTTGATAACGCTAGTAATAATACTACATATGTGGAAAAAAACTAAATTGTGTTTTAACCCTATTTTGGACCGTCAATTATTTTATACACGTTGTGTTGCAAACATTATCAATTTAGTTGTTCAAGACGGTTTAGATACATGTAAACGCATACTAGATAGATTTAGAATTATGTTAAGGAGATTTTTTTTTTCACAAGGTAAAGGAATGCACGCGGCTTAAAGAGAATATTGCAAAGAATGTAATTTTAGAGCTTTGGGGCTGATTTGATATGGTGTTCGATAGAATTCGACGTATTATATAATTGAAAATTTGCTTGCAAAATAAATTATATACATTTATTTTATAATATTCATTACGAAAGTAATAGTATTACAGATTTTGATTGGGACGTACTGGATGGATTATACGATATTTTAGGCGATTTTATAAACGCAACAACTTAGTTATCTGGTGTTTATTATTCAACAATTCCTCTAGTTTTAATTCAATTATATATTTTGGCATGTAAAATTTCATCGTACGAGCACCATTGCAATTGAAACCTGATAGATTCAATTAAAAAAATTGATAAAATATTTTAAAGATATCCCATTTTCTTTTCTTTGTGCCACGACGTTAAACCTGTGGCTAAATGTTACCAATGTTGATGTTTTAATTACACAAATAAGTGTGGCTTTTGGTTTAGCTACACCTACAAATACTACTTTTCAACAACAACAATCGTTTGTCTAATCGCATGTTTACCGAATTATTTGATATTTATAAAGTCCAACATGGGGGGAAGTGTAACAACCCAGCCCAAACATACATCATATAACACCATTTACATCTCAATATAAGATAACAAAGATACATATTATATCATATAAGGTCTCTTGGTCCCAAAACTATACAATACATATTCAGTACAAATTTTCCTTGTATATAATTTACATTACATCCAACAACTACTGATACAAAAACGCTTCATGAAAATTTCCTAAACACTCAGCCTTCAAAATCAAATCATCATTTATCTTTTCCTCTGCTCTTACTTACTCCTCTGTAACAACCCGTTTCTGTCAAGTGCATAGTTTGGTGGCCAAAGTGGAAGAAATGGAAGTTTTATTCAAGGGGCTGTTTTGAAAATGTGGGAGCTATAAAAGGGACCAGATCCCTAGGGTTACTAATCATTTGTTTTTGTGAGCGGCTGAATACTGGAAGAGAAGGAACAGTGAAAGGAGGGATGGGATTGCGATTTCTTGAGGAAGAGGCTCTACCAGGTAAGGAATCTTAATTCCCTATTACTCTCCATGTAATCTGATAGTTAGATAAATCGTATTCCAGACTGTATTCCATATTTTAGCTGGGTTTGTGGATAAGAACACTGTGGAGAGTTTTAGCTCTCGATTGGGATTGTAATCTAATGAAAATCCTTGGGCTAGGAATTTGTGTTGTCTAAGGAGTACAATAGAACGATTTGGGTAAGAGTGTTGTGTTAAAATCTCAGCTTACTGGACTCCCTAGGAAGAAATCGAGTATGGAAGCGGTTAAGGTTCGTCCCTGTTCGGGTACCGGGAGTTCAGGGTACCGGGAGTCGGCATACCGGGAGTCGGCAGACCGGGAGTCGGTACCGGGACTCATGGGTTGCTGGGACGAAGCTTGTTGGGCCAAAGAATATGTGGGCCGAGAGATGCTCCGGTGGACTTAGAATTTGCTAGGGCTTAGCATGCTTTTAAAAGAGATCCGTTATGGAGTAATGATCCAAATTTATTTTAGAGACCGAGCAAGAGAGAGACTTATGATCATAATTGAGTGGCATCTAATTAATTTATAATTATTAACTAGGTGTACGGACGGAACGAGATACGAGGTTAAAAAGGAGTTGCTATCAGGTGAGTTCCCTAAACCCTTTTTACGACGCGAAGTGATAAATGTTTCTTTTACTGAGTATGGTTTATCGAGCATGAAAAGTATGATTTGATTTGCATGATTTTCAAGAATGATCTTATCTTAAACGAAAGAGGTGTTTAGCATGACATTATGAAAGATATGATTTATGAAAAGTATATTTTACATGTTTGCATGAACATATGTGTATACTATGTGGAGTCGGTCTGCACTGTGGGATCTAAGAGAGGTTCTCGGGGTCTTAGGACTCTTGGTTATGTATGATAGACCGGTAGGATGGAATTTGTTTTCATCCTATTCGGTAGAGGGGGATCCGCGGGGATTCCAAGTGGCGAGAAGGGAGTCTGCTGGGGCCCTGATCGCAATGTGTTATGTGATCCACAACACAGTGCAGCACCATGTATGATGATATGTTACGGATTATTTATAAGTCTTTCAAATGTTTTCCAACTGTTTAAATATGTTGTTTTTGGAGGGAATTCACTAGACCTTTGGTCTAACCCTTGCTTTTCAAAACTAAACCATTTTCAGGTAAGCGAGTAACAGGTCCTTCCAAATAAGAACTAGGGAAGGAGACAAATGAGGCATGGAGCTTAGAGAGACTCCAGTTTTGGATATGGTAGTTCAGATAGTGCTCGGCTATGGAATGTAGAGACTTCCGCTGTCAATTTTGCCTAGTTTAGCTCATTGAAGTTTTAAAAGACAAGTTTATTTATGTAATTCGAATACCTATGTTATGTTATCGTATGATTATGAAGTTGGGACGTTACAAATGGTATCAGAGCCATAGTTTAAGGGATTTAGGTGACCATTAGGGCCTAAACTTAAACTGTAAGATGAGGAACACAGCCGAGGCATAGGATTGACTCTAGGAACGATCACTATATATGCGCTAGGGAATAAGGTGCCAAGGACAAACGTGTAAGGTAAGTTTGGGATTACACCTGGCCAGTGTGATTACGAACTTACAGGTACGCGTGCGTGCTTAAATTTACCTTATGTAGCAAAATTGTTGTGTCTCTTCTAGCAAAGGTTAATTGTTGTTTTCTTTCAGCGTTAGTGAAATGGTTGGGAGAACCTTGAGGAGTAGGTCGGCACCTGCTGTGCCAAGGAATCAAGAGGACGAGGTACTAGAGAACGGACCGGTGGAGCCGACAAGGGCAACTGTTACCCGTAGAAGGGGAAGAGGTAGGGGTCGTGGAAGGGGTCGGGGAAAAACACCCCGCCGGGCCGCCACCCAAGTGGCCGGGGATGGGGGAGACCCGAACCTGAGAACGACTCGTGCAACTAGAAGGACGAGAAATGTGGAAGCCCCCGTTCATCAAGAAGACTCTCTTCAGGAGAGTTCAGCTTCTGCCAGGAGGGTAACACAACCAAGGGGACGGGGTCGAGGCCGCGGGTCTACTTTCGTCACCCGAGAGAACCTAGCTGCTGAACTGGGAAAAATTCAGGAGACCCTACAAGCTCTCCTGACCAAGCAGAATGAGTCAGCCTCGGGAAGCAAAGACGCAAGCGAGAACAAGGAGAGTGTAGAATTGTCAAGCCCAGTAGAGACTGGTATTGGGAGTCACTCAAAGGAAGTTTCTCTAGTGGTGAATGAGTTAGCAGCTAAAGGGTGCAGTTACAAGGCCTTTGCCTCATGCAAGCCCCCTACTTTTAAGGGCGAGTACGACCCTATCTTGGCGATGAAATGGGTGAAGGAAATGGAACTGGTCTTCGATACATGCAAATGTGCTGATGGGGATAGGGTAATGTTCGCCTTGTCCATGCTGAAATCTGATGCAGTTTACTGGTGGGAGGCTGAGACTGGGGGAAAGGGTTCGGCAATGGCAAAGGGAATGCTGTGGGAAGCGTTTGTGGACAGGTTCAAAGCTCAGTTCTGCCCGCTCACGGCAGTGAAAAGATTGGAAGAAGAATTCTTGGGGTTGGAACAGGGTAGTATGACAGTGCGAGAATATACTACAAAGTTCATCGAGAAATCTCGCTTCGCAGATCTTTATGTGCCAACAGAAGAACGTCGAGTGGAACGTTTCATTCACGGATTGAAGGGCAGCATCCGAGAACTAGTTCTGACAAGAAACCCCACTACTTTTCAAACGGCCATTAACACGGCCGAACTGATCGAAAAGGAAAAGGATCGTCAGACGACTGAGAAGGGCGGTGATAAACGTAAATGGGATGGGCCGAGTAATGATTCCAGAAAGGGGAAAGTGTTCCGACCAGAAAACCGTGCTAGTAAGGGTCCAACCAGCAGACCGTGTAGTAAGTGTAACAGAGTACACCGGGGAGAGTGCATGGCAGGTTCAAACTCATGCTACCGGTGTGGGGTGCCCGGTCATATGTCAAGGGATTGTCCCAAGGGAAAGACAGGTCATCAGTGTGGGGCGATGGGTCACGTGCGGTACGACTGTCCACAGTTGAAGAGGGATGGGTCAGCTCAGTACGGGAGCCGTCAAGGGGGAAGAAGCAGTGATAAGGGGGCAGAACCGGCGCGTCCGAAGGGTCGTGCGTTCCGCATGACTGCGGAAGAGGCGGAGGAAATTTCAGATGTGGTGGCAGGTACGTTTCTAGTGAACTCTCTATGTGCCAAGGTGTTATTTGATTCCGGAGCAATTCGCTCCTTTGTATCGCATGCTTTTATGAAACGTTTGGGGGTGAGGCCTAGACGCTTGGAGAGAGCACTAGAGGTAGAAACCGCAAATGACAATTGGGTGTATGTTAAGGAGGTAGTAGAGGATTGTGTCATAGATATAGAAGGGAGGTTAGTGTCAATGTGATTGTATCCCATGGCAATGGGAGAGTTCGACATAGTGTTGGGAATGGACTGGTTAGCAGCAAACGAAGCGACTATCGTTTGTAACAAGAAATTGATCAGGGTTCGGTTACCTGATGGGGATACCGTAGTGATTTATGGGAATCGCCGTAATAGAACTACTAGTCTTATCTCCATGTTTAGGGCTACTAAAAGTTTGAGGAAGGGGTGTCAAGGGTTCTTGGCGTACGTGTTGGACGTCAAGAAGGAGAAGCGTGGGATGGGTGATGTGCGGGTGGTAAATGAGTATCCGGAAGTATTTCCGAACGACTTGACGAGCCTACCTCCGGATCGTCAGATCGAGTTCAGAATTGATTTGATGCCCGGAGCTGCGCCTATTGCCCGCGCACCGTATAGATTGGCGCCGTCTGAGATGAAGGAAATGATGACTCAATTACAGGAGTTGTTAGATAATGGATTTGTTAGACCGAGTACGTCTCCGTGGGGAGCACCTGTGCTATTCGTGAAGAAGAAGGACGGTACTATGCGAATGTGCATAGACTACTGAGAACTCAACAAAGTCACGATCAAGAACAAGTACCCGATACCTAGGATTGATGACCTGTTCGATCAGTTGCAAGGAGCCAATTACTTTTCCAAGATAGACTTGAGGTCAGGTTATCATCAGCTCAAGGTACGGGAGGAGGATGTGCCGAAGACTGCCTTTAGAACCAGGTATGGACACTACGAATTATTGGTGATGCCGTTCGGGTTAACCAACGCCCCGGCAGCGTTCATGGATTTGATGAATAGGGTATGCCAACCCTATTTAGATCAGTTCGTGATAGTGTTCATAGATGATATCCTGATATTCTCAAAGTCGGAAGCGGAGCACGCTAGCCACCTTCGTACAATTCTCGAGCTATTGAAGCAAGAGAAGTTGTATGCGAAGTTTTCCAAGTGCGAGTTCTGGCTGAGGGAAGTGCAGTTCCTCGGGCACGTGGTGTCTGAGAAGGGGATCATGGTCGATCCAGCTAAGATTGAAGCCATCCGAGATTGGGAGCAACCTAAGAATCCGTCAGAAGTTCGAAGCTTCCTCGGGCTGGCGGGGTACTACCGGAAGTTTATCAAGGAATTTTCGCGTATTGCCACGCCACTGACCTCTTTAACGAAGAAGAATGTCAAGTTCATCTGGTTAGAGAAACAAGAAGAGGCGTTTCAGAAATTGAAGGATATGCTGAGTAGCGCTCCGGTTTTGTCATTACCGGACGGTTCAGGCGATTTCGTGGTTTTCAGTGACGCGTCGAAGCTCGGCTTGGGATGCGTACTCATGCAACGAGGTAAGGTGATCGCTTATGCCTCCCGGCAGTTAAAGGATCACGAGACTTGTTATCCTACGCATGATTTAGAATTGGCGGCGGTGGTTTTTGCCCTGAAGATTTGGCGACATTACCTGTATGGGACGAAGTGCCAGATCTTCACGGACCACAAGAGTTTATGCCATCTCTTTGATCAGAAAGAGTTGAATATGCGCCAAAGGAGATGGATTGAATTGTTGACCGACTACGACTGTAAGATCGAATACCATCCAGGGAAGGCAAACGTGGTGGCGGACGCTTTGAGCCGTAAGGAACGAGGTGAAACCCCCAGGATTGTGGCTATGAGGGTCGAGGTCACGTTCAATCTGTTAGCCGAAATAAAGAAATGGCAGGTTGAAGCGCTCGAAACCGAAAATCTTAAGAAGGAGAGAATGTTAGGACAAGCGTCTATGTTAGAGGAAGATAGTCGAGGGGTGAAATGTCTGAATGGGAGGATCTGGGTTTCGAAACTCGGAGAGCTCCGAAAGCTGATTCTTGAAGAAGCTCACAAGTCGAAGTACTCGATCCACCCCGGAACTAATAAGATGTACGGAGACCTGCGATGAGACTACTGGTGGCCCGGACTGAAGAAAGACGTGGCCCATCTAGTCGAGACCTGCATGACGTGTTCACGTGTGAAGATTGAACATCAAAGACCGTTCGGGAAGCTTCAGTCGTTAGAGATACCAATGTGGAAATGGGACCAGATCACGATGGATTTCGTGACCCATTTGCCTAGAACTCCAAAAGGTTTTGACGCTATATGGGTAATTGTGGATCGTCTCACCAAGTCGGCACACTTCCTACCCATACGAGAGTCTTACTCGTTGGAGCGGTTAGCAAGGTTGTACATCGACGAGATCGTAACCCGTCATGGTGTGCCCTCGTCGATTGTATCTGACCGAGATAGCAGGTTTACCTCCACGTTTTGGAGGAGCTTTCAGAGAGAAATGGGATCACAGATCAAGATGAGTACCGCTTATCACCCTCAGACCGACGGTCAGAGTGAGAGGACGATCCAAACGTTGGAAGACATGTTAAGAGCTTGTGCCTTAGATTTCCAAGGCTCTTGGGAAAGGCATCTACCTTTGATCGAGTTCACTTATAATAATAGCTATCACTCGAGCATCAAGGCAGCACCGTTTGAGGCGCTTTATGGTAGAAAATGTCGGACACCGTTATGTTGGAACGAAGTCGGAGAGAGACAGTTAGCGGGGCCAGAAATTGTACAACTGACTTCGGATAAGATAGTTCAAGTACGGGAAAGACTGAAGGTCGCCCGCGACCGACAGAAGAGTTATGCGGATAGGAGGCGGAAAGACATTGAATTTCAAGTCGGAGATCATGTCCTGTTAAAGGTATCTCCTTGGAAAGGAGTGGTACGATTTGGAAAACGTGGGAAGCTAAGCCCACGTTACATCGGACCGTTCGAGATTACGGAACGGGTTGGAGAAGTGGCTTATAGGTTGGACCTACCGGAAGAATTAAGTAGTATTCATAATGCGTTCCATGTGTCTAATCTAAGGAAATGTCTAGCAGACGCGACTAAAGCTGTGCCGTTGAATGACATTCAAGTGGACGAGAAATTGAACTTCGTAGAGGAACCTGAAGCAATCACGGATGTTAAGGTAAGGAAGTCGCGGAACAAGGAAACCAGGCTGGTCAAGGTGCAATGGCGTCATCACAAGGGCCCGGAGGCTACGTGGGAATTAGAATCGGCTATGATGGCGAGGTACCCGCACCTCTTCCAATGAGGAATTCCGGGGACGGAATTCTTTTAAGGAGGGAGTGTTGTAACAACCCGTTTCTGTCAAGTGCATAGTTTGGTGGCCAAAGTGGAAGAAATGGAAGTTTTATTCAAGGGGCTGTTTTGAAAATGTGGGAGCTATAAAAGGGACCAGATCCCTAGGGTTACTAATCATTTGTTTTTGTGAGCGGCTGAATACTGGAAGAGAAGGAAAAGTGAAAGGAGGGCTGGGATTGCGATTTCTTGAGGAAGAGGCTCTACCAGGTAAGGAATCTTAATTCCCTATTACTCTCCATGTAATCTGATAGTTAGATAAATCGTATTCCAGACTGTATTCCATATTTTAGCTGGGTTTGTGGATAAGAACACTGTGGAGAGTTTTAGCTCTCGATTGGGATTGTAATCTAATGAAAATCCTTGGGCTAGGAATTTGTGTTGTCTAAGGAGTACAATAGAACGATTTGGGTAAGAGTGTTGTGTTAAAATCTCAGCTTACTGGACTCCCTAGGAAGAAATCGAGTATGGAAGCGGTTAAGGTTCGTCCCTGTTCGGGTACCGGGAGTTCAGGGTACCGGGAGTCGGCATACCGGGAGTCGGCGGACCGGGAGTCGGTACCGGGAATCGGCATACCGGGAGTCGGCATACCGGGAGTCGGCAGACCGGGAGTCGGTACCGGGACTCATGGGTTGCTGGGACGAAGCTTGTTGGGCCAAAGAATATGTGGGCCGAGAGATGCTCCGGTGGACTTAGAATTTGCTAGGGCTTAGCATGCTTTTAAAAGAGATCCGTTATGGAGTAATGATCCAAATTTATTTTAGAGACCGAGCAAGAGAGAGACTTATGATCATAATTGAGTGGAATCTAATTAATTTATAATTATTAACTAGGTGTACAGACGGAACGAGATACGAGGTTAAAAAGGAGTTGCTATCAGGTGAGTTCCCTAAACCCTTTTTACGACGCGAAGTGATAAATGTTTCTTTTACTGAGTATGGTTTATCGAGCATGAAAAGTATGATTTGATTTGCATGATTTTCACGAATGATCTTATCTTAAACGAAAGAGGTGTTTAGCATGACATTATGAAAGATATGATTTATGAAAAGTATATTTTACATGTTTGCATGAACATATGTGTACACTATGTGGAGTCGGTCTGCACTGTGGGATCTAAGAGAGGTTCTCGGGGTCTTAGGACTCTTGGTTATGTATGATAGACCGGTAGGATGGAATTTGTTTTCATCCTATTCGGTAGAGGGGGATCCGCGGGGATTCCAAGTGGCGAGAAGGGAGTCTGCTAGGGCCCTGATCGCAATGTGTTATGTGATCCACAACACAGTGCAGCACCATGTATGATGATATGTTACGGATTATTTATATGTCTTTCAAATGTTTTCCAACTGTTTAAATATGTTGTTTTTGGAGGGAATTCACTAGACCTTTGGTCTAACCCTCGCTTTTCAAAACTAAACCATTTTCAGGTAAGCGAGTAACAGGTCCTTCCAAATAAGAACTAGGGAAGGAGACAAATGAGGCATGGAGCTTAGAGAGACTCCAGTTTTGGATATGGTAGTTCAGATAGTGCTCGGTTGTGGAATGTAGAGACTTCCGCTGTCAATTTTGCCTAGTTTAGCTCATTGAAGTTTTAAAAGACAAGTTTATTTATGTAATTCGAATACCTATGTTATGTTATCGTATGATTATGAAGTTGGGACGTTACAAATGGTATCAGAGCCATAGTTTAAGGGATTTAGGTGACCATTAGGGCCTAAACTTAAACTGTAAGATGAGGAACACAGCCGAGGCATAGGATTGACTCTAGGAACGATCACTATATATGCGCTAGGGAATAAGGTGCCAAGGACAAACGTGTAAGGTAAGTTTGGGATTACACCTGGCCAGTGTGATTACGAACTTACAGGTACGCGTGCGTGCTTAAATTTACCTTATGTAGCAAAATTGTTGTGTCTCTTCTAGCAAAGGTTAATTGTTGTTTTCTTTCAGCGTTAGTGAAATGGTTGGGAGAACCTTGAGGAGTAGGTCGGCACCTGCTGTGCCAAGGAATCAAGAGGACGAGGTACTAGAGAACGGACCGGTGGAGCCGACAAGGGCAACTGTTACCCGTGGAAGGGGAAGAGGTAGGGGTCGTGGAAGGGGTCGGGGAAGAACACCCCGTCGGGCCGCCACCCAAGTGGCCGGGGATGGGGGAGACCCGAACCTGAGAACGACTCGTGCAACTAGAAGGACGAGAAGTGTGGAAGCCCCCGTTCATCAAGAAGACTCTCTTCAGGAGAGTTCAGCTTCTGCCAGGAGGGTAACACAACCAAGGGGACGGGGTCGAGGCCGCGGGTCTACTTTCGTCACCCAAGAGAACCTAGCTGCTGAACTGGGAAAAATTCAGGAGACCCTACAAGCTCTCCTGACCAAGCAGAATGAGTCAGCCTCGGGAAGCAAAGACGCAAGCGAGAACAAGGAGAGTGTAGAATTGTCAAGCCCAGTAGAGACTGGTATTGGGAGTCACTCAAAGGAAGTTTCTCTAGTGGTGAATGAGTTAGCAGCTAAAGGGTGCAGTTACAAGGCCTTTGCCTCATGCAAGCCCCCTACTTTTAAGGGCGAGTACGACCCTATCTTGGCGATGAAATGGGTGAAGGAAATGGAACTGGTCTTCGATACATGCAAATGTGCTGATGGGGATAGGGTAATGTTCGCCTTGTCCATGCTGAAATCTGATGTGGAGTCGGTCTGCACTGTGGGATCTAAGAGAGGTTCTTGGGGTCTTAGGACTCTTGGTTATGTATGATAGACCGGTAGGATGGAATTTGTTTTCATCCTATTCGGTAGAGGGGGATCCGCGGGGATTCCAAGTGGCGAGAAGGGAGTCTGCTGGGGCCCTGATCGCAATGTGTTATGTGATCCACAACACAGTACAGCACCATGTATGATGATATGTTATGGATTATTTATAAGTCTTTCAAATGTTTTCCAACTGTTTAAATATATTGTTTTTGGAGGGAATTCACTAGACCTTTGGTCTAACCCTCGCTTTTCAAAACTAAACCATTTTCAGGTAAGCGCGTAACAGGTCCTTCCAAATAAGAACTAGGGAAGGAGACAAAAGAGGCATGGAGCTTAGAGAGACTCCAGTTTTGGATATGGTAGTTCAGATAGTGCTCGGCCGTGGAATGTAGAGACTTCCGCTGTCAATTTTGTCTAGTTTAGCTCATCGAAGTTTTAAAAGACAAGTTTATTTATGTAATTCGAATACCTATGTTATGTTATCGTATGATTATGAAGTTGGGACGTTACATCCTCGACCTAGAATACATATTTTTTAAAACAAAATGAGGGTTAGACCAATTGGTCTAAGTGAGAAAATCCCTGTCAGTTTAGTGAACAATTTTGTAAACACAATGATATATAACAAGTATCACAATACCAATCGTGACTCTTATGTACTGTGTACGAAACTTTCACATGGCCATATTAGTTGGTTGCGCTAAACCAACTAATCAATTTACTCCGCTGTACTAAAATACCACCAACTCCATTGTCCCTCCGTACAGCCAAACTCCACCGGCCCTAAGTCCGGCCAACGTGCAATCGTGTAGTGTAATGCTCATATAAATATAACATACATCTTAATATATATCATATTTCAATCATAAGCATATCATCACACTAACTATCACATATTTATCTAGTATATATGTATTCCAATTTCAAAATGGTTAAAGTAAAACTCGCCTGAAAGAAATAACGCAATAACACATTTTCTTGAAAACTTGCAAGAACCTTACTTTTCCACCAACTTCTCAAAACCTGAATTACACAAAATACATACAACTATTTACCACATAAAACTCAATGACATGCTAAGAATTCTAAATACGCCTATCATACCCTTACCAAGAAAACATCAACAAATGTCCCTCTTCTGCGACTTAGCATGGGGGTACTTATCCGGGTAACTTACCGGGAAACTCGCTTCCAGGAAACGCAATTCCAGGAAACCCAATTCCGGAAAACGTATCCGGGAAACTTACCCGAGAAACTTATCCGGAAAACGTAAGAAATTCGGGTAAATACATCCGAACTGCAAAGAATTCGGATAACCCATCGAAACCCCAAAATCGACAGTGAACACTCTTGAATCAAAAAGGTAAGGATTTCTAAACCGATAGAAATATACTACTACCTAATACAAACACAAATTGAAAAGCTACATACCTCGAAGACAAATCACAGGAATTCCTATGGAGCCCTAATCAATCGATGGACTCTTCTCCTTTTCTCTCAGCTTCAACACACACACACATACCAACTCAGGAAACCGACTTGAGTGAAAATCTAAGGAGGTGAGGCTTATTTATAATAAGCCAAAGTTGCAAGTAAGGGTTTGAACTTTACTAAAACGACGGATACACCCTTAAACTTATAAATCGATTCAACTCACCCTAAATTAATAAACGAACTTACCCGGGACATTACCTTATCTCCCCCTTAAAAGAATTCCGTCCTGGAATTCGATCAAGCAAAAAGGTATGGGTACTTAGTTCTAACTACTACATCGAACTCAATCAAGGCCATAAGAAATAACTAAATAGGCACCCCACACCCATCTATATCTATAACACAACTATCAAATACCTCTCGAACCGGTACTTGATTATCATTTGCAGTTTTTACCATTAAAGCATGATCTAACACTTTAGGCTTTAAATGCAGATAAGCAGCAAAAGAAGGAGACACAAATGATCGGTTTGCACCGGAGTCAATTAGCACTTTAGCACGTGTAGAGTTTACTAGAAATGTACATGTAACAACGTCAGGAATTTCCTCCGCTTCTTGAGTTGTCATTTGAAAGGCATGACCCATTGCTCTCGGTACCTCAGGCCTTTGCATCCATCTCGGCCTAATACCCTGCGGTCTCGCTGACACATTACCCTGTTGGGCTCTCCACTGTGGACAGTCAGATTGAACATGCTCTGGCGAATTACAAAAGAAATAGAATCGAGTCACCCGACAATCTTTAGCAATATGACCCGACTTCCCACACTTATAGCAAATCCTAGGATCAACATAACAATCTCCCTGATGAATACGATTGCATTTTGGACATGGTCTTTCCGTTGGTCTGAAAGGTGGACGACTATCAAACCTCGAAGATCTAGACTTCTTAAAATCATAATGCGGTCCCTCCCACTTTCTTTTCCCAAAACTTTTCTCACTAACATCTCTCCTTTTATCTCTTTCAACATTTTCCGCAACATCCACTGCGGCTGAGAATGTATCTGGTTCCTTTGCAATCACCAAACCTCTGATCTCGGAATTTAATCCAAAGATGAATCTTTCCATCTTGAGTGCCTCCGTGGCGACATAGTATTCAGCAAAACGGAATTTCTCAAGAAAGCGAGCAGTATAATCCCGGACTGACAAACTTCCTTGTTGTAGATTCATAAACTCTTCTTCAAGTTGTCTAACGGCAGCTTGGACAAAACTGTCATTTAAAAGCTATGATGAAATCTTCCAATGAAAAAGTGGTATACACATCTGGTCCTTCAGAGGTAATAAAAGCTTCCCACCAATATAAAGCATCGGCTTTTAGAATCACAGTTCCATATAACACTCGATCTTCATCAGCACACTTGCTAGTTTTGAAAATAGCTTCCATCTCTTTTAACCACCGCATGGCTTTTACTGGATCTCTTTCACCCGAATAAGTCGGAGGTCCTGCAGCTCAGAAACAACCTATAGTCACATTTCTTTGGTACAGGTATAACAACAGGTGTAACAGTTGTCTCGTCTTCCATATTGGGATCCGGTCCTTCAGTTTCAGTGTGATGGGGATGGTCAAACATAAATTGTATGTTTGCTTGTAGTCTTCAGCTGCCAAATCATCTCTTGTAACAAGTTTAGTGCCTTGGGGTTAAACCCTACCTCCAGATCTACCCCTGCCTCGTTCTCCACCTCTTCCTCTTGTCCCAGTTGTCATCTCTTGCATGTTTCTGGTTCTTGGATTTGTTCTATCAGGATTTCCTTCTTCATCTCTATCCATACGTCGAGAACCACTTGCCATTTTGTTGATTTTCACAGGATTAATATACACATAAGCACATACCCCATATAATAAGGTATTCCAGTTCAAACATGTACTTGTAAGTTCATAATTACACTGGCCAGATGTAATTTGAAATTACCTTGCATGATGTTCCTTCAACCTTTTATATTTAATATCCCAAAGGTTCTAAAATATAAGGGACATCCTACTTCACATGCAGTTTAAGTCTAGGTATGGATTCGAATACCTAAATCCCTTAAACTAGTGCTCTGATACCAACTGTAACAACCCAACCCAAACATACATCATATAACACCATTTACATCTCAATATAAGATAACAAAAATACAAATTATATCATATAAGGTCTCTTGGTCCCAAAACTATACAATACATATTCAGTACAAACTTTCCTTGTATGTAATTTACATTACATCCAACAACTACTGATACAAAAACGCTTCATGAAAATTTCCTAAACACATAGCCTTCAAAACCAAATCATCATTTATCTTTTCCTCTGCTCTTACTTACTCCTCGACCTGGAATACATATTTTTGAAAACAAAATGAGGGTTAGACCAATTGGTCTAAGTGAGAAAATCCTTGTCAGTTTAGTGAACAATTTTGTAAACGCAATGATATATAACAAGTATCACAATACCAATCATGACTCTTATGCACTGTGTACGAAACTTTCACATGGCCATATGAGTTTGTTGCGCTAAACCAACTAATCAATTTACTCCACTGTACTAAAATACAATACATCTAACTCTGTTGTCCCTCTGTATAGCCAAACTCCACCGACCCTAAGTCCGGCAAACGTGCAATCATGTAGTGTAATGCTCATATAAATATAACATACATCTCAATATATATCATATTTCAATCATAATCATATCATCACACTACCTACCACATATTTATCCAGTATATATGTATTCCAGTTTCAAAATGGTTAAAGTAAAACTCACCTGAAAGAAATAACGCAATAACACCTTTTTTGAAAACTTGCAAGAACCTTACTTTTCCACCAACTTCTCAAAATCTGAATTACACAAAATACATACAACTATTTACCACATAAAACTCAATGACAGACTAAGAATTCTAAATAAGCCTATCATACCCTTACCTAGAAAACATCAACAAATGTCCCTCTTCCGCGACTTAGCACTGGGGTACTTATCCGGGTAACTTACCGGGAAAACCATCCGGGAAACCTATTCGGGAAACTCAATTCCGGGAAACCCATCCGGGAAACTCAATTCCGAGAAACTCGATTCCGGGAACGCAATTCCGGGAAACCCAATTCTGGGAAACTTATCCCGAAAACGTATCCGGGAAACTTATCCGGAAAACGTAAGAAATCCGGGTAAATTACATCCGGACTGCAAAGAATTCGGATAACCCATCGAAGCCCCAAAATCGACAGCGAACACTCTTGAATCAAAAAAATAAGGATTTCTAAACTGATAGAAATATACTACTACCTAATGCAAACACAAATTGAAAAGCTACATACCTCGAAGACAAATCACAGGAATTTCTATGGAGCCCTAATCAATCAATGAACTCTTCTCCTTTTCTCTCGGCTTCAACACACACACACACACCAACTCAGGAAACTGACTTGAGTGACAATCTAAGGAGGTGAGGCTTATTTATAATAATCCAAAATTGCAAGTGAGGGTTTGAAGTTTACTAAAATGACGGATGCACCCTTAAACTTATAAATCGATCCAACTCACTCTAAATTAATAAACGAACTTACCCAGGACATTACAGGAAGCCAACGAAACACTCAACGACAACAACTATTTATGGGTGTTAGTCCTAGTAGTGGTCATCGCCAAAGCCGAAAAGACTTAATGACCATATTAATGAATGAGGTGTAAAATGAATCAAGTAAAAAAAAAAGCAGATTTGATACTAATATCGATGAGTTACATATTTATGTGCATGCTAAATTCCCTTGTACAGAAACTGTTGAGAATTTGGAAGAATTAAATTTATAAAACTTTGGCAAGAAAATGAACTTCAACTCGTGATATACTAGCAATCGAAGCTAGTACTGTAGCTTCGGAGTCCGTTTTTCTCTTAGTGGCAGACTCGTTTCCTTACGTCGGACAAGCTTAACCCAGAGTCCATAGAATGTTGCGTAGAATGACTACTTGGATAGTGTTGATTCTGCCGTTCTAAAAAAACATGGATATTGTTGATAGAATTCAACACAAAACATCCCTAGAGGCGGATATCGAGGTGGTGGAAGAAAATCTCGAAGAGGACGAAATTGAGGAAGGACTAAGTTCGTCTCCAACTACCGATACTGACTGTATTGTATCACACTACGACGAGAACGACGAACTCGATGTTGATGACCTCAATGAACCAACGGTTCGTGAACGATTTCAATCGACCGGAACTATTCAACACTTTCAACCATCGGAGGAATAAGTGCATTTTCTTATAATTCAATCAATGTACTTTTTAATGTATTGTTCAATCGAACTTATATTAAACCATATTTTTAAGTATATTTGAGTGACCTAATTACGTATTTTGAAGTGTGTATTAGAATTAAATTGAATAACTTCAAAAAAATATGTACATGACCGGTTTAGGCCCGGTTTGGGACCAGAATCGGTTATACACAACCTTAAGCGGACCACTAGATTTTGACCAAGACCGAAGTTTGGCACCTATATACGTAACTAGTACTCGTACCATAACCGTTCCGAACCAAGTTGCACCATGAAATCCCCTAAAATTTGTAACTGGTCCGCAGCCAAGCCATACCATGAAATACTCTCAAAATTTGTAATCGGTCTAACCAAGCCCGAACCACTAAGAGTGGGCCCAATATGACCATCTCTATTTCACTGAAAGAGAAAGCCCAAATAGGTGGCCCAATAAGGATTGGTTCATATAGTGGGCTTCCATAATTAGTTTTTTGCGGTATTCCCTAATTGCCCTTTGGTTAATTAATGTGTGGGATTAATTTTAACATTTCAGAAAATAAAGAATTTGAGCTTTATTTTTATATTTCAACGTGTTCAATATACAACAATATAAAATTTAGATGATAAGAAAGAATTTAAACGATTTTTTAAGTTACTAAAATGCATTTAAATGCATAAAACGACCGATATTACTTTGTCAAAAACATTAATACATTTATTTAGTAATATTTTTTTATAATCATATTTTATATATCAAAATTATGAAATTTAAAAAATGAACAAAAAATTCGAAAAATATATTTGATTTTGTTATTAGAGCATGAAAACCTAAATAATAAAATTACGTTTAAATTTTAATTAATTGATGTTTAATTGAGTCATAAAAACCCAGTAATTTTTAGTAAGAATTTTTTATTTTGATTTGAAGATAAACAACGAATTCGACAAACATTGGGTCCTAACAAAGTTCATAAGCTAATTGTCACTACAAAATAAATGACTTTTATCCCTAAAATTAATTCAGGAAAATTTCCGTCGGTGATTAACCTGGAATCACCCAGAAAATACCACTGTTCTAAAAGGCTCGCCGCGACAGCCGACATGGCGCGCCGTGACTCAAGGCTTGTGTCTCACGCCATGTTATGCATGTGGCACGCCATGGCCTAATGTGCGGTCTTTAATAATGCGCTATTTGATTTTTCCTTACGTTTTTAATGTCTTATTTAACATGTTTATTGTCATTGACTCATCGATTAATACTACAAAACATATGTTTTTATATATAATATTATATGTGATGTAGAGATTTGCCGCCATAAGCACGCCTTGATAAACGCCATGGCCTCGCCATAGCTCCTAAGGCTTGAGGCTTGGCCTCGCCGCCACGCCACGCCTCACGCCATTTAGAACCTTAGAAAATACCAATGGTTTGGTAGAATCCGATGTTTTTCAAGAAAATACTCATGGATCACCTAGAGAATTCCTTGGTATATGTCATTGATTTGCATTACCCACCAACTTTAGTGACGGTTTGTGTTGAATTACCTTTTAGCGACAGATTTCCTAAAGAAAAATTCGTAGGTAATTTTTTTTCGTTTAGTAGTGTGTAATATTGAGAAAGATGGGGAAAAACAAGTTTCCTTTTTTGCCCGCATACCCTAAAGCAAAATGTTGATTGTTATTGGCGGTGTCGACTGTCGACGATGGTAACCGCAAATGGCATACGATAGCCCAATATGCTATAGAGTTTGTCAAATGATATGAAAACGAAATTAAAGTATGAAAGATCGACTTATATGATACTTTGTCATCATGTTGTGTTACTTGAGGATATACTCATACATGAAAAAGTCTTTTGTCCAGATTTTTTTTTGAAGTATATAATATTTATATACGACAAATGCAACAAATAAACTCACACACCCTCTTCACCTTTGATGAAGTTTAAATCTCTGACCTCCTAGGTGGAAAGAGGCTCATATACCGCTAGACTAAAGGCCCTTTGGTTTAATTAATTTCTTACTATACAAAATTATAAAAAGATCAACTATTAATTTTCATATACGCATTTACATTGAACACTAAATCGTCAACACTTCCAATATGCGACTTTAAAGATAAAATGGTATATTATTTATTTCAAATCAAATATTTATCAGATTAGAATATGACTTTTAAAGTTGATGATGATTAATAAAATGTTTTGTTTGAATTATAATAATGAGATAATAAAAGTTTTAAGTGTCGATGTAAATTTTGATTTTTGAAAAAAACTAAATACAAATGGCCGAAAGCTAATAGGTAAGGATTGTCCCTAGAAGTGCATCCATGCAATGCATGATGATACATCTCGTCTTTGAGGTTGAATATCTAATAAAATCTTCAAATCCTAATTCAGGTTTTGTTTTATTTTATGATTTATGGTGTTATGAGACAGAGAAAGTAAGAACAATCTCTGAGAGAGGGTCGGATGGCGTATGTCCAAAGACCCAAAAAATAGCGATTTAAACCTCCAACTCGACTCCCATAGCCTTGCCCGTGACTTGAGGTCGTGTGACAAGTTGCACACCTCACATAAGCGTACCCAATGACTTACGCGGTGACAGTGCTTTGAATGCACCTACAGATGTGTGTTAATTAAACCTCAAAGCAAGTATACAATGAAATCTAATGTCGTCTTTCAAGTAATAAAATGACAAGAACCAAGTATCGTATTCCACAGGGATAGGTATCTTAAGTTGCAAGATCTCGAGATGAAAGACTAATTTCAGATGGCGAATTTGAAGAAAATATTTTTTAGTTGGTTGATGTTATCACATATTTAACATAACAAGAATAAAAGAGAAGCAATGGTGTAAGACGTGTGATGAGATGTTAACCCAAATTCCAGCAGACTAATGCCACAACATGATGTTATGGGAATGTTGCAGCATGATGGTGGCAATAACTAGTTCTATTATCTATTTTAAAACATGTTCCTCTCGGACTCTCACCATCCCATTATTCCAATAGCCATAAACAATCTCATCTCTGAGCAGAGTTCAAGATAAAGAAATGATGGGAGTGGAGCTCTCAAAATATACGGCAAAACAAATTCTCTTTGTTAAAAGTTACTCTCTCGATATAACCCTCGTACCTCCCAAGTTAATGTAATCCAGGTAGCTTATCTCTAAGTCTACTCCATTTTAACCCTTTGAAAAAGTGATCAACTTATCAAGAATGAATCGTTTTGAAAAACATAAGTAATAACTCTCGTTGCAAGTAACTCTCTCGATATTACCTCCCATGTCATTCAAACTGACGTGTTATTCAATGGCTTATCTCTAAGTCCATGACACTGTAACACTATCAAAGTGATCAATTTAATTTGTCAAGAGGTTGTATTATCTTAATAAAACTTGGAATGGAATAATAAAACATCATTATTGCCACACAACATCTACTTTCTTTTGGTTAACATACTCACCATTTATCTCACACCCAAGCTAAGATGATTAGTTACTTATTACAATAAATAAAGAAAAGCAAATGTAAAGAACTTAAAAAGTAGACATGATGTATGAAAGACTTGAAATGTAAATTACTTTAAAAGTAAGTGACTATAACTAAATGACTTGAAATGTAAAGGCAAGAATGTAAAAGACAAGAATGTGTAAGTACATAAATTTAAGGTACTGAAAGTAAGTGCATAAAAATAAAGACGTAAAGTAAATGACAAAGCTAGAGATGCAAGATGAGTTAAGAAATTAAAATAAAGTAAAGTGCACGTGTGATGCTATTCCAGTGCTTCACATATTCATATGAGAGCTTTAAGAACTAAGAACAAGATGAAGAACACTAAAAGAACTTTAAAGAAAACATGCATTAACTACTAGAATTAAAGACATAATTGGGACTGATCTAAATCAGATCCCAAGTGAAGTATATTTAAAGCTAAGCTAACCCACCTATTTATAACCAAAGTGAGTGGCAAAAGAGGTAAGTAAAACCAACTAGTTCCATAGTAATGCAGCTAACAAGTACAACTTCTAACTAGAAAGTACACTTGACAACTTATACTTGGTTACATCTTAAATCCGGCCAAAAACCATTGTCCATAGGTTAACAAAAGATCAATTCCACACCAAAAAATTCAGATTTAAGCCCTTCATCATTAAGTCTTCAATTTAAGATCCATCAACCCCTTGCTGCTCCCATGCTGCAGCATGTGTGCTTAAAAAGATTTCCCAAAAGTAACCAAATTAGCCTTCCTACTTTATAGAAACAAGTAAACTATAACTTTTAACTCCAAAACTAAGTAAGTGAAAAATAAAGTAGAAAATGACTCAATTTGGGATGTTGAAATGTAAAATCATATCTGAAACTTAGGAAAGAAGTGTTTTAAGTTGTAACGACCCGGTTTCCCAAACATACAACAAATAACATACATTGCATAACTTCATTACATTCATAATAAAAGGTACATCACAAACCAAGTACGGTCTCAATAGTCTTGACATTACAAAACATATAAAAGCTTCCTAATCAACATCCGTCAAAAGCTTCCTACACTTCATCCTCTCCTGCCGATCCTTAACCTGGAAAACATATTTTTGAAAACAAAATGAGGGTTAGACCAAACGGGTCTAGTGAGTTAATCCCGGTCCTTTCCAAAATCAATATAAAACTCTTTTCACATAATACTTTGTATCAAAATAGTTTACATAAAACCTTTCGTATAAGCACGCATATACCACACGTATATAAATACCACATTAGGACTCGTGCACAGTGTATCTCTCCTCATCTCATCTTCTTTCCCCTGGCCACATTAGTCGGTAGCAAGCCAACTAATCATCGTCACCGTACAATACAGTCGACTCCACTGTAATTACATACAACCCCGCTGCAATTACCTACAGCTCCACTGCCATTTCATGCAGCCCCGCTGTATTTCCATACAGCCCCGCCGAACAATAATTCGGCTCACTTATACTCGTTTCGTGCAATATAACCATAACATATATCTCAATATATTATCAATCATGTACACCATACATATAAGCACATTAATCACTAATTATCACATTCCCAAACCATACGTATGTATTCCAGTTGAAAATACTTTTAAGGTAAAACTCACCTTGAATGCTTAAAATACGCTTCCAAGCCTTTCTCCGAGCTATCCGTTCCTTTATCCAAATACCTCAGAATCTGAAACCATTTACATACAAATATCTCCTTACCAACTCATGTATAAGACTTACTAGCAGGTTATGGACTCTAGATACATCTACATAACTTTTATCCTCAAAATTACCCAAACAGCCAAGTTATCCGGACAACCCAAACAACCCGGACAACATGACTTTTCCGGACAACCTCAGTAATCCGGACAGCAAGACTAATCCGGACAACACGACTTATCCGGACAACACAAGGAATCCGGACGCCATCCGGACTCTAAATCACCCGGAAACTCTCAAACAAATCATCCGGACACTATCAATAAACTACCCGGACACCACCCAAGAAACTACCCGGATACCTTCATATTATCCGGACACCTCTGACTGTTTATCCCATTTTCACCCAGAAATCGACTGAATCATTAACAGAAGTAATTCTAACTATTCTACTCCGATAGAAACATTCAGCTATCAATTATACACATAATATGTAAAGAAAACATACCTCAAACACTTCCAAATGAATCAATTTGATGCCTTTACCCTTCTTTTCTTCTTCTCCCTTTTTCTCTCAAAACACACACATACACCTACTGATTTTCTGCTGATGTGAGGATAACTTGACACCTAATCAGATATTATTAACTTAATTTACCCATCTAGCCCCTAAACTCTTCATTAAAGACTAAAACACCTTTATCTTATAAACTTATCCAAACTTACCCTAAATAGTAACTTTAAGGTTAAATAAACTTAACGGAATTGAATTTTTAACTAACGGATTTACCCGGGGTATTACATTATCTCCCCCTTAAAAGAATTCCGTCCCGGAATTCGGTTAAGCAATAAACGAGGGTAACTACTATCATGTCCTATCCAATGGTCCTTCACTCTGATCATTACATTCGACTACTTCCTCCCATTCTCTTCTCAACATAAAACACGTTTTCTCCAAGGATAGCACACTAGAAAGTACTCACTCTTAACAGATCCTATAAGCTATCTTTCTTTCGCCTCCAAACCAATTGCACGCACCTAATTTCAACAACTACTATACTTTACTAACAACTTCACCATACCTCATATCAGAAGCTTAATCGAGTCAATCCGAAATCATACTCAATGCTCAAAATAACTTCACATTTTCCATTTCTCAAACGGTAATACCCTATTCTTTAGCTAACTATCTACTGCCACTCCATTCTCTTATTCTTGAATAACACTACTACACACCGCCTAGACATACATACCTCTCCCCACATACTTTTGACACCTTCACACAACTTACAAACAAAATTCCAAGCAGAGGTTTCCACTTATACTCACTCCATATCCTCACAAATCCACCACTTAATCTCACGAAATTCATCACTACTACACCTCGCACATTCACTAATTATAAACTGCCACCATCTTATCCACATTACCCCACACATTTAAACAATACATTTCTTGATAGCGTCAACGATCACATTAAGTATAATCTACACAACATACTAAACTGTCGCCTTCATGACTAGGTCAAGACTTTACGCACTATCGTTACCTTCCACACACAATTCATCACGTTCTACATACCGCTATTATTCTTTACACTCAAGCCATCACACTCCACACTAACAGATTAGAACAACAATAATTAAACACACCCTTCTATATCTCTAACACAATTATCAAATATTTTTCTAACACAAATAATAAAATTGAAAACACAAAAGAATCGGTTTGCACCGAAGTCAGATAACACTTTAGCACGTATAAAGTTTATAGAAATATACATGTCTTCATCTCTATCCATACGTCGAGTTCGACTTGCCACTCTGTTGATTTCAACAAGGTTAATATACACGTAAGCACATACCCAATATAACAAGATATTCCGGTTCAACATGTACTTGTAAGTTCCCGCTTACACTGGCCAGGTGTAATTTGAACATACCTTACATGATGTTCCTTCTACCTTTTTATACTTAACATCCCCAGGTTCTAAAATAATAAGGACATCCTACTTCACATGCAGTTTAAGTCTAGGTATAAATCCAAATACCTAAATCTCTTAAACTAGGGCTCTGATACCATTTGTAACGACCCGGTTTCCCAAACATACAAAAAATAACATACATTGCATAACTTCATTACATTCATAATAAAAGGTACATCACAAACCAAGTACGGTCTCAATAGTCTTGACATTACAAAACATATAAAAGCTTCCTAATCAACATCCGTCAAAAGCTTCCTACACTTCATCCTCTCCTGCCGATCCTTAACCTGGAAAACATATTTTTGAAAACAAAATGAGGGTTAGACCAAACGGGTCTAGTGAGTTAATCCCGGTCCTTTCCAAAATCAATATAAAACTCTTTTCACATAATACTTTGTATCAAAATAGTTTACATAAAACCTTTCGTATAAGCACGCATATACCACACGTATATAAATACCACATTAGGACTCGTGCACCGTGTATCTCTCCTCATCTCATCTTCTTTCCCCTGGCCACATTAGTCGGTAGCAAGCCAACTAATCATCGTCACCGTACAATACAGTCGACTCCACTGTAAGTACATACAGCCCCGCTGCAATTACCTACAGCTCCACTGCCATTTCATGCAGCCCCGCTGTATTTCCATACAGCCCCGCCGAACAATAATTCGGCTCACTTATACTCGTTTCGTGCAATATAACCATAACATATATCTCAATATATTATCAATCATGTACACCATACATATAAGCACATTAATCACTAATTATCACATTCCCAAACCATACGTATGTATTCCAGTTGAAAATACTTTTAAGGTAAAACTCACCTTGAATGCTTAAAATACGCTTCCAAGCCTTTCTCCGAGCTATCCGTTCCTTTATCCAAATACCTCAGAATCTGAAACCATTTACATACAAACGTCTCCTTACCAACTCATGTATAAGACTTACTAGCAGGTTATGGACTCTAGATACATCTACATAACTTTTATCCTCAAAATTACCCAAACAGCCAAGTTATCCGGACAACCCAAACAACCCGGACAACATGACTTTTCCGGACAACCTCAGTAATCCGGACAGCAAGACTAATCCGGACAACACGACTTATCCGGACAACACAAGGAATCCGGACGCCATCCGGACTCTAAATCACCCGGAAACTCTCAAACAAATCATCCGGACACTATCAATAAACTACCCGGACACCACCCAAGAAACTACCCGAATACCTTCATATTATCCGGACACCTCTGACTGTTTATCCCATTTTCACCCAGAAATCGACTGAATCATTAACAGAAGTAATTCTAACTATTCTACTCCGATAGAAACATTCAACTATCAATTATACACATAATATGTAAAGAAAACATACCTCAAACACTTCCAAATGAATCAATTTGATGCCTTTACCCTTCTTTTCTTCTTCTCCCTTTTTCTCTCAAAACACACACATACACCTACTGATTTTCTGCTGATGTGAGGATAACTTGACACCTAATCAGATATTATTAACTTAATTTACCCATCTAGCCCCTAAACTCTTCATTAAAGACTAAAACACCTTTATCTTATAAACTTATCCAAACTTACCCTAAATAGTAACTTTAAGGTTAAATAAACTTAACGGAATTGAATTTTTAACTAACGGATTTACCCGGGGTATTACATAAGTACTAAAAAATGAGTACTTATCATGCGGCCTGGGCTGCGACCCAAGGCCGCACCCCAAGTCGCAGGGCTTCGAGCTTTTCGTCTTTTTCTCTCGTTTCTCGAACCTGATTCGATCCTCGATGGTTCCACTATAATTCGTTCATAAATTCTTATTACATTTTCGTTCCAAAAGTCAAACAGTTCCCAAATTATAAAAGAAGAAACTCCAAAGTTACGGGTGTTACAACCTTCTTGATTACAAACATGCTAAGAGAATCTCAAACAGATTCCCCAAAGTTCTCTAAAATGAAGAATCAAAAATCAAAATCTTAAAAAATTACATTATCTCCAACAGATTCCTCATTTTGGAGAACCTAACATTAATTATAATATTAAAATATAATTTCTCTCTCTAAATATTTGTTTTTAAAGTTTTATATTGGTGTTCTCACATGGTAATCCTTTTTTAGGTGTTCTCCATATTTGGAGAAAAATAATTATCTCTCCTTAGGGAAAATGTTGTAACAAAATATTGGCTAAAAATGTCCACTTTCTCCATTTTAGAGAATCTGTTGGAGATGCTTTAAGGTCATATAATATTAAACGTCTTTAATTGGTGGAATCTTGATTGTAGTTTACCATCCACAATATCGAAGCTAATTCTTTTTTTATGGCGAGGATCAAACGGTAGCTTCTTTAAACTGTTTTTGGCAAGCCCTTATTTGGATTGCTATGTACTTCATCTGGAGGAACAATAATTCATGTGTGTTCAAAGGTACTCTGGTCTTGAATGAAGACCTTCGGGGTGAAATTCAATCCCGATCATTCGGTTGGATGTCGCTAAGATGCAAGTCTTCCTAAATTTTTGGGGTTCATGGATGAGACCCCCAAACTTTGTTTAATTACTTTGCTTCTTTGTTAATTCTAGATGTTTTTTGCATCATTTTAAATTTTAGTTTTGTTTAACTTTGTTTATTTTGTATTTTTAGATGCCTTGTCATTTTTGTACCCTACTTTTGTTATAATTTTTTTTATTGTTTACTACGTTTCTTTCACCTTTTCAAAGAAACAATATAACTTATTTATTCGATAAATAAACTATATATGGTTGGCTACTTGGATCCATTTTAGTTTTATACTAATTAATAAAGATAATTTGAATTTATGTAAAAGTTAAAAATTAAATACTTTTCTTTCAAAACAATTAAAATTATATATATATAGCTTTAGGTTCATTTGAGAAGTGATAAATATATGAGAACTAGAAAAATAATCTTGGTCATTTATTCGGTCAAGATCGACTTTAATTGGTCAAAAGTTGCGGCTTAAACTAGTCAAAAGTTGCGGCTTTGACTGGTCAAAAAGTTGCGGCTATTCCAAATATAGAATGACAGTTTCGTAACTTTTACAAAAACACGGGACGAGTTCATATATGAATCTGTGTTATTACATACGAACTATATGTTCATATGTGAACCCATGTAATTCACATATGAACTCTTTTTAACTAATTCATATATGAACCTTTGTGATTCATATATGTACTAATTAACTGTAGGTTTATATATAAATCAGTCGAACCAATTAACTGATTCATATATGAACCTTTGTGATTCATATATGAACTCTTTTTTAACTAATTCTCATATGAACTAATTAACTGATTCATATATGAATCACAAAGGTTCAAATATGAATTGCAACTTTTGACTAGTTAAAGCCGCAACTTTTGACCAATTAAAGCCGATCTTGACCGAATGAATGATCAAGATTACTTCTTTATTTCTCATATATTTAGCACTTCTCAAATGAACCTCTCCCTATATATATATATATATATATATATATAGCTGGGGATGGGTTCAAACGAGAAGTTAAACATTATGCGAGAAGGCGAAAAATGTGATATCATATATGATATACAAGGTTAATCACATATGATTAAACAATGCTACATTGACAATACATAGACGTTTAATCATATATGATTAAACACACCTATAATCATATATGATATCCCACTTATCGTCTTCTCGCAAAATGTTTAACTTCTCGCATGATCTTTCCTCTCTCTCTCTCTCTCTCTCTATATATATATATATATATATATATATATAAGATTCAAACGAGAACATTAACTATTTAAGAAACACGAGAACAACAAATCATGTGTAAAATCACATGTGATATTATATTAACGGCAAAAAAATCTATTTAACTATATATAGAGTAAGGCTTAGGGGAAAACCTCAAAAAAATAGAAAATTGAGGAACACCCCGGTAGCCTTCATCTGGATGGTATGCATTTGTGCATACAAGTAATTTGTACATGCACACGTGCATAAAAACCAAAAAACAACTTAAATTACTTTTATGCACAAGTGCATAACGTTTAGACGAAGGGCTACCAGGTTGTTCCTCAGTTTTTCATTTTTGAAATTTTCCCATGAATCTCCTCTCTCTCTCTCTCTCTCTCTATATATATATATATATATATATGTGTGTGTGTGTGTGTGGGGTTAGTTGGGTTCAGTGAAAAGTTGGGGCAGTGACTGACCCAAGAATTTTCGTGAGCGGATGGACCTTTAAGATCAATCAAATGTTTGCAAAGCTGCGGTTTAACATTGGGAAGAGTTAACACGGTTTGATTCAGGGAAAATTCAATCATGTCGATTTGATGCAATACACTTTTACAAATGGAATCGACCTCGACTCTTTGAGCAAGGCGGAAAACTACGCCTTACGCCCGGGGTGTGTGTGTGTGTGTGTGTGTGTGTGTGTTTTGTTGCCAAATTCCACTTTTATGGGGAACTTTTTTTGGTTGAGTTCGTAATGGGCAGCTCAACAACAAAATGTAACTTTATTAAAATCCTATATAAGCATGTTTGACGATATCATATACAGGAAAATAGTAACCGACAGTACTATCAATATTTAGAAAAAATAAAAATTGATACAAAGTGTTAATTGTTAAATGTGATTAATACTTTTTCAAAGATAAAAATATATTGTCGTTAAAACAAGAAAAAAAAATACTTTAAATTTAATGGGTAAATTGGAAATACAGAAAAAAATACAGAAAAAAAGAAATAAAAGTATGGTGGGGACAATAATAAATTAAAAGTAGTAATAGCTATAGGTGAAAACTTAAATTTTGTTTCATACAAAAATGGAACCATGACCTCAAGAATGAAAAGCAACACCACAACCATTTCCTACTGCATTATGTTTTTGTTTTAAGTTTAGTTTTGAAAACATATAAGAGCACCCTTTAAAATTAAGCGGGTGCATGAGTTACAGTCGGTAAAGAAATCCAGTTACGACGAAACGATTGAGCGGTGGCCCTTGCACCCTCTACTCTCTTAGTAGGTTCGTCCCTGAGTTGAGGTTAACGTGATAAGCGTGAGAAATGGTTACCCATTGGCCTCGAGATAAGGCGTCGAGCTCGTTATGGCGTGCCATGGCGCGTTATGGCATGCTACGCCATGACGCATTATGGCGTTACAAATTTGTATACTTTCGGTTTTTCGAATCTATGTACTTCAAAATTCGATTCGAATTTGCCCATTAGCATCGATTAGAATTTAAAATTTTTTTATTTATCGTTTTATATGAATTTAAATTGTTAATAACTTAATCATTATTGTTTAAGACACTGACATAAAAAACACACACACACATATACATATATATATATATATATTATATACGTATTTGTCGTCTTAAGTCACGCATTGGAAAACGCCATGGTCTCACCGTAACTCGTAAGGCTTAAGTCTTGACCTCGCCGTCACGCCAAGCTTCATGCAATTTAGAACCTTGCATAAGATGCATCAGATCAATTCCCTTCTAAGCCACAATTTCATGGGTGTGCATTTGATTTAAAGTGATCATCAACTGTTCAGATCCACTTCTTACGCTTCCCACGTTAACCTCAACTTCTCACACGATCCTTCGTGTGTGTGTGTGTGTATATATATAGGCGAAATATCCTTTGCAAACTGCAAACTTTGTAAACCAACCATGGCCCTTAGATTTAAACAATTTAATTAGTTTTAATTGTAATTAATAAGGGTATATTAGTAAATTGTCAAGTAATCCGATTTTAATTATGGATGTCATAATAGCGGTTATTTTGGTAACTGCCGGTTTTTGTGGGATTCCCATGACATTAATGTATATCTTGTATGGGTTTGTGTGGTAACTGCCGGTTTTTGTGGGATGCCAGTTAATAAGGTTTATTTGTATGGGTTTGTGGTAATTATTAAAGCCATTTTTTTATGTAATATGCTGTGGTGAATCATTTTTGTAACAGAACAACTTAATTAATATGTTTTTTCTGTTATTTGCATGAATTATCAATGTAAGGTTTATTTATTGTGCATAAATGTGTTGTGTATACATTTTTTTGTTCCTATTTAGATCATAATAATGACGAGATTCAAGAAGCCGTTGATGGATCCAAGTATTTCCTTCTTACTGTTCCTTGTAAAGTGATTCATCCAAGTTCAAGTTTTTGTTTTTGTACAAGATTTGATACTGGTAGTGTATGTTAATGAAACTACATTTACATATTTATTTCAATGATAAATATCAAGTCATATTGTTATATTTAAGTTATAATAATATGTTCATTTTTTGATTAAAAAACATGAATAATAATTTTGTTTTTTCATATTCATTTATAGGTAATACTAGAAATAACATAACCATGCAAAAAAAAACCTAATTGTCAAACATAAGTACTATTGAACCATTCCTAAACAGATTCCAAACATGATTACTTGTCCAAAATAAACGACCCAAATCATAAAACCAAAAGCAAATCAATTATAGATTCTAATAGAACTAAATACGAGCACGTATCAAAAGCTCAATCCAAACACTTTCAGTAATACCAAAAGCAAACAACTCAATTTGTATCCTTAAACTGAGATCAAAACCAACAATCTATTATACCTAATTGAAATTAACGAGAACTAAACTTAAAATCGAACAGAAGCAAACAAAGCAACCTGTTGAAAGCAAACTAACCCAAGGTTGGTTGATCGAGTTACCGAACAGGAAAAACGCAACAGCAACCTCTGTCTTCGATGTGTTTGCTGCTGCCAAACAGTCCCAAATCGAGCCTCCAGCAGCCTCAGAAATCACCCTCGAATTCTTCTATCTAAGAGCTCAAAATCCCAGCTGTTTCGTGCGTGAAAAGTGTCCCAAAACCTCGATTCTCTGCAATAGGACAACCCTACAACAGCCTAGAATTGCAGCCCCTCTTTTGTTTTTGTGCGTGGTCTCTCGTATGTGTGGAGATTGAGACCCAAAACAAAGCAACCTTTTGTTTTTGGTTCATTCCAAACAGATTCATGAATTTAACCAATAGAGAATATACCTTCAGATTTATAATTCACTCATCATTCAAGTACCACATATTAATCATGATTAACCATACAGATTCATGAATTTAACAAATCATTTAGGAATCATACAGATTCATGAATTTAACCAATAAAGCTTATACATATAGATTTATAACTCACTCAGCATTCAAGAAACAAATATTAATCATGATTAACTTTATAGATTCATGAGTTAAACTTACAGATTCATGACCTTAACAAATCATGCTTTTCCATACGTATTTATTTTTCACTCATCATTCAAGAACATATACTACTCATGATTACACATACAGTATGTATTTCGCAATGAGTCCCTAATGCACATTCATGATTAAGTACTTGAATTTTGGATATGTTCAAATTACTTCTCAATCTTTGTAAAGAACATTATCAATCAACATTAATACTGCATATTCATGAATTACATGTATTGAACTTTGAATGAAGCCCTTATAATCATGAATCATCATGTAGACTCATGTTTATTTCCTATCCAAATTCTAATACCCAAAGGTACAATCTTGATTAAACTTGTTCTTTTTTGAACATGGTTCGAATTAATGATCCATATTATCCTTCACTAACTTCCATAACACAGTAATGCATGATTGAGTATTCAAACCCATGTATCTTGAATGTTAAACAGACTTAACACGAATAATATAACAGAGAACACAAGAATCATGTTTCTGTTAATGAATATCTAAAATTGAAACAGTGAGATAAATGTGAACAAAATACCCAATTTTTTAACCTAAAAATTTAAAACCCTAATTTCTGAATCGTTATATGTACCGACATTACCTTCGGCCAAATTCTCAGTTTCTTGAACAGGCGTCGATGGGTTTGTTGATGGGTTTCTTCTGTTTGTTTCCATTTCATCAACCATATTCATTTTTTGTTCCTCTTCTTGATCAACCAACACCGAATATGGTTCTGATTGTAGAATATTACCTCGATTAGGATGCATGTATCCTCCGTTCATCATTTTTCTCTACAGAAACTACTTTGAAGAAAAGAGTACACCGAATATGGTTCTGATTTAGGATATTGAAAACCGTTATGATCGATCGGCGGTATCCATGGAAAGTAGAATCCCAGAATTTCTGGGATTGATATTATGATTGTTGCGTGCACTGTTTTTGTACGATTTTACCCCTAAATGTATTCATTTTGGATGAAAATGAATTAAAAATCACAATTAGTTACATGATTGCCACCGGTTTTATTTCATCCGTTGATCACTTTAATCTAGGGTCTAGATTGGTTTGTAAAGGTTGCATGAATGGTATGGTTTGCAACGGATACCTCTCCTATATATATATATAAGAGGATTGGGTTCCGGTGAGAAAGGCCAAATTTGGTGAGAAACGTGAGAAATGGTTATCAACCGTTGGATAAGAAATGGATGAACATTAGAATGAGATGCATCAAGATAAGATGCACAGAGATGCACCAGATCAATTCTCTTTTAAGCCACAATTCATGGAAGGGTATTTGATTAAAAATGACACTTCTCACATGATGCCATACATATATATATATATATATATATATATATAGAGAGAGAGAGAGAGAGAGAGAGAAAGTTGAGATCATGTGAGACCAAGTTATTTCTGTGAGACCCGTGAGACCAAAAAATAACACTAAACCTTCACAGTAAAAGACTGTGAAGGTATTGTGAAGGTAAACCTTCACAATGTTTTTGCTGTGAAGGTTCGCTGTTTTGCTTACGTTCACAATGAATCGTTGTGAAGTTTTAGTGTTATTTTGTGGTCTCACGAAAACAGGTTGGTCTCACATGAACCCAACCCTATATATATATATATAGACTTGAGATCATGTGAGACCAAGCTATTTTCGTGAGACCCGTGAGACCACAAAAATAACACTAAACCTTCACAGCAAAAGACTGTGAAGGTATCGTGAAGGTAAATCTTCACAATGTTTTTGTTGTGAATGTTCGCCGTTTTTCATACCTTCACAATAAATCACTGTGAAGTTTAGTATTATTTTGTGGTCTCACGAAAACAGGTTGGTCTCACGTGAATTCAACCCTATTTGCTTACGTTCACAATGAATCGTTGTGAAGTTTTAGTGTTATTTTGTGGTCTCACGAAAACAGGTTGGTCTCACGTGAACTCAACCATATATATATATATATATATATATATATATTATATTCATAGATTTTTGGTTTCCGATCAGACGCTTAAATAAACCCCAAAAGTCTGTCACTTATTGGACGATTATAACTACCAAAATTCCTCATCATCGTCGTCACTCGGTCCCCAACAGTCACCGCTGACGTTCGTCTATGCGTCATTCCGTTGACGTTAAAGTCTTCTCTTTCTCTCCTACACTCACCATATAATATAGAGTAAATTACATTTTTAGTCTCTGTGGTTTGTTGAATTTTTTTATTTTCATGCTTATGATTTAAAAAATTGCAATTTTTCATCTCCATGATTTATAATTTATTATCTTTTTTGTTCTTATGATTCAAATTTTATTGCTATTTTCATCCCTATTGTTTTTAATTCATTTCTATTTTAGTTTCTTCATACTTAAAATTAGTGTTTTAGCATCGGAACGAAAATAAAAATAACTGCAAACCATAGGAACGAAGATCAAAAATTTTAAACCACAGGGACAAAATCCGCAATTTTATCAAACCATAGGGACTAGAAACGTAATTTACTCCATAATATAACCACCACCTCTCCTCCTCCCTTCTCCTTCCTCCACTTTCTCTCTCTAAAAAACCCTTTCACAAACCATGCAAAAAACACTACCAACTGAACCAACAACCAATGCCACCACCACCACCACCACCTCTGATTCAATCAGCGTCACTGAACTGGTCGCTGAAAACGCAGTGATAGTATTTGGTCATCGTGGGTGTTGCATGTGTCATGTCGTCAAGCTTTTGTTATTAGGGTTAGGAGTCAACCCCACAATCTCCGCCGTCGATGAAGGAGATGTGGCTGCCGTAATTGGCGAGTTATCGAAAATCTCCGGCGAAGAATTGATAGAGTTTCCGGTGGTTTATGTGGGTGGGAAGTTGTTTGGTGGGTTAGAGAGAGTGATGGCGACGCATATCACCGGCGAATTGGTTCCCATGTTGAAGGAGGCTAAAGCTCTTTGGCTTTGAGTTTGAGTTTGACTTGGTCTTTTTATTATTATTAGCATTTTGTTTTTATATTTTCGTATAAAAAGTATGTGTTTTTTGATAATAAATTTAAGGGAAATTAATTAGAATACCTAAAGTTTGACTTTGACTTGCTAAAATACTCACTTTCTCGACCATTTTGCAAAAATACCCAAAAAATCCACGATTGGGTCCGTGATCGCGGACCATGGAAAAAACCAAAAAAAAAAGTCCTGCGATTTGTAGACACGTCACCCGCGGCACACTCAAATTGGTTAAATTGATTTGAATTTTACACTTTATATCCTTATAATTATTTACTTAGTTTACTTTATACCTTTTACTTTTCTAATTTTAATTTTACACCTTCATGATATTAACACATATAATCGTTTATTAACTAATTAAAAAAATACGTTTTAATTTTAACAAGTTACACCATTGTAATCGTCTCTTCGATACCTTCTAAATGAGCCTAATATTGAATATTTTTTGATTTAATTATTTAATTATATATCATATATACTACATAAAAATATTTTTAATATTTACAATTCATAACATTATAGTTAATTATTTAATTTATGGTACATTTCTTACTTTTTCAATTTTTATTTTACACTCTTATCGCATTAACATAATAATCATATATTAACTAAAATATGTTAAAAACATATGTTTTAACATATCACATTAACATACATAATTACGTTAAAATATGTTAAGTAGTTTGATAAATAAATAAATATATATATATATATATATCCATACATATAATAAATAAGTAACTAGCATGCCACGTGTCGACTTCTGGTGAGCCGACTTCAGTATTTTCCCGCCTAAACATGTATCTGGACGTAGTTTACATTATAAGTTCAATTAACACACCTACATTCACTCCTCCTTAAATCTCTACTTAATTCAATTTTTTTAATTTATACGTTACATTTACTACCCTTATAATTAGGTATGTAGTTTACTTTTAATCTTTTACTTTTTTATTTTTCATTTTAGACTCTTATCATATAAACATAAATAATGTATATGAACTAAAATGCATTAAAAAAATACATTTCTTTTTTTACAAATTACACCATTGTAATCGTCTCGTCAATACCTTCGAAATGAGTCCAATATTGAATATTTTTGGATTTAATCATATTATTAAATATCATGAACATGTACGAGTTAGTTTGTTTTATATCTCTTACATTATTCATTTTCATTTTACACCCTTATAATATTAAAAATACATAATCATAGTTTAACTAAAACATATTAATAAATGCATTTTTTTACAATTATATTATTACAATATTCTCGTTAATAATTTCAAAATAAGTTTATTATTGAATATTTTTTTAACTTAATAATATTGTGAAATATCATAAATACGTATCAAGATTTTTCAAGAATGACGTACCGAGATTTTTTTTAAACTTGTACATTTTCGCTCTTATCTATATTTATCTATTATACTTCTTTAAAAATAATTTCAGTTACAGTTATTCTTGAATTTTTAAGAAGTACAAATTTCAATACATCTTGTACGAGTTTAAAAGCTTTTAATCCTCCAACGTTCAACATGATAAATAAAAATAAAATTATTTTTTATTTTTAAATTACACTTTATACCATTATAATTAGTTATTTAATTTACTTTATATCCATTCTTCTTTCATTTTTCATTTTACATCCTTATCATATCAACAAACATAAACTAAAATACATTAAACAAATATGTTTTTCTTTTTTTTATAAATTATACCATTATAACCGTTCATCAAAACCTTCAAAATGAGCACAAATGTTATGGGTTTGAAGACCCCACTATCGAACGAATATTTTTCATTTTTTTGGCCAATTAACCATATTGACCTTTAATTTTATACATTTAATATGCGATTTAAAAGAGAATAAATATGAACATGAAACAAACTTATTTTTTCGAATTCTCGGTTTTAGATTCAAGATACTTCGCGCCGCATCCCGCGCGGGCACATATCTAGTATATATATATATATAGGACGGTAATCAAATGAGAACCAAAAAAAGATTGTTAACCGTGAAAACCGATCCAAACCGTTTATTGCTTTTAATCTATGGATATTAAACACAATGACAATTTTGAAATAATTTACAACTTCATGATTTATTATGTATTTAAATTAAAATTAGAAGGGCATTGATGGGCTTTTAAATCCAATAAACAGAGCTTCAATTCTTCGTTGGCCCCTTCTTCATCATCCCCACTTCAATTCATCATCAGAGTTTGATTTTCCCTTCATCTTTAACCTCAAGCTTTCCTTCTCATCCTCACAAGAACTACATGTTGTACTCCAACACACACACAAAACCATCAAATCTTTTTGAAGAACTCACATATTCGATTAGGGATTTTTTCTAACACCTTTTCCCTAATTTCACTGTTTTTGTGGCAATCCGATCGACCCACTTGATGTCGATGGCTATACCGTTTGCATCGAAAGAAGATACCACCAACACCAACATCGATGTGACCCCCTGGATGTCGACCATGAATGTAACAACCCGGATTTTTAACATACAAATAACACATATATTTCACCTTTCAAAATACATCATATATCATTTACGGTCCCTTAGCTTAACAGAGTAGGTCCTTCAGTACAAACTTTTTCTTTTAGAATAAAGTACATAATATCATAATAGATACAAAACACATCTTGAATCTTCGTAAGCATGTATCTTCCAAAAAGCTAGACATGATAAACCTATCATTTGTCCTTACTTGCTCCTCGACCTGGAATACATATTTTAAAACAAAAATGAGGGTTAGACCTTGAGGTCTAGTGAGAAAATTCTCGTTAGTTAACAATAATCTTTTACAAACATTCAATACACATAATGCACATAATAAAAATACCAAATATGACTCATGCATCATGTATCTTTTCATCTCTTTCTCTTTCTCTTTCTCTTTCTCTTGGCCATATTAATTGGTAGCAAGCCAATTAATTAATTTACACCACTGTACTAAATACAGCCAACACCACTGTCCCTCTGTACAACCAACTTTCACCGGTCCTAAGCCCGGCCAACTAGCACCCATGCAATGTAATACTCATATAAACACCATATGCACAATATTACATTCATTCACATATATGTATTCCATTTGAAAACATTTTAAATAAGAACTCACTTGTTTTGATTATTTTTAAAATCCTCCCAAGCTATTACCAAGCACTCCAAATTCTTCAGTTCAGTTTCACAGAACCTGTATCACACAAATACAAATATTTCTTTTAAAGACTAAAATCTCTAAAATCCTGAAATCCTCGACTCAAGTCGCAATCAACCATGAAAATACTCTATGTCGCAATACACTACACCAAGTCGCAACCAACTACTGCGACACAGTACCAAGTCGCAATCAACTACTGCGACTTCTGCCTCATGTCGCAACCAACTGTTGCGACAACCCCCTCAAGTCGCAACCAACTGTTGCGACATAGCACCAAGTCGCAACCTACTATTGCGACTTCACGAGCAAGTCGCAACTCAAGGTTGCGACATTCATGAAGATCATAAAATTCAACGATGTCGCAACCTACTGTTGCGACTTCAATGAATGTCTCAGTCCACTGTTCTTCCTAAAACCCAGAAATTCAATCTTTTAAACTATGCATGTTGTTGTAGTTATGCAGATATGTTTAGACTATTAACATAACCTAACCATGTGCTCAGATTTTCCAAAACATCCCTAAATCATCAAAACCCATCTCTAAACTCATACAAAACCTACTATACATAAAAGTAAGAATTATATAGATTAATACCTTTGATTTCTTGAAGTGAATCCTAAACCCAACTGAAATATTCAATCTCCTTCTTCTTCTTTAGCCTTTCCTTCTTCAATTACACACCCTTTTTTTTCTTTTTTTTCTCTAACCGTAAACACACACTCAAGATATTTTTGTTTTGCTAACTTGAAGACATCATTCTCTAATTGATGTGTTAGTGGCGGTGGTGGTGTGTGGTTTTGTAACAAGACCAATTAAACCTCAAACTTATCCTATTTGGCAAAACATCTCCCTAAACTTCCATTATAAAATTAAAACTTACCCCTTAACTTCTAACTCCATAATATTAAATTAGAATAACACCTTTAAATAAACCAATAACATACCTGGTTATTACAACATCTCCCCCTTAAAAGAATTCCGTCCCGGAATTCAGTTAAGTGAACAGATGAGGGTATCTGGCTCTCATTTCTGACTCTGATTCCCACGTAGCATCCTGACCCCTATGATGTAGCCACTGAACTTTCACTTGTCTTATCTCCTTATTCCGTAGAACTTTGACTTTACGGTCAACAATCGCTTCAGGTTCCTCCATATAATTCAGCTTTTCATCAACTCGTATATCTGGTAGAGACACTGCCTGATCTGGTGTAACCAAACACTTTCGAAAATTCGACACATGAAAAGCGTTGTGAATCCTGCTTAACTCTGGTGGTAAATCTAGTCGGTAAGCTACTTCCCCAATTCTTTCAGTAATTGCAAACGGTCCAATATATCTCAGACTAAGTTTACCTTGTTTTCCAAATCGAATGACTCCTTTCCAAGGCGAGACTTTTAACATTACAAAATCTCCAACTTAGAACTCTAATGGTTTCCGGCGTCGGTCGGCATAGCTTTTCTGTGTGTCTTGAGCCACTTTCAATCTTTCCCGAATCTGAGTAACCTTATCCGCTGTTAACTGCACTATATCTGGTCCTGCTAACTGTTTCTCTCCCACTTCATTCCAACACAGAGGCGTTCGACATTTTCTACCATACAATACTTCAAACGGTGCCGCTTGAATGCTGGAATGGTAACTGTTGTTGTAGGCAAATTCGATCAACGGTAAATGCTTATCCCACGATCCCTCAAAGTCAACAATGCAAGCCCGGAGCATATCTTCTAATGTTTGAATCGTTCGTTCACTCTGACCGTCAGTTTGAGGATGATAAGCTGTACTTAACTTTATCTGCGTTCCCATCTCCTTTTGAAAACTTCTCCAGAACCTTGAAGTAAAACGACTATCCCGATCTGAAATAATCGAGATTGGTACTCCATGTCGAGTTACTATTTCGTCAATGTACAATTTGGCTAAGCGTTCCATCGAATCAGTTTCCTTTATCGGTAAGAAGTGAGCAAACTTTGTTAATCTATCTACAATCACCCAAATAGAATCAAATCCCTTCGAAGTCCTTGGTAGCTTTGTAATGAAATCTGTAGTAATCTGATCCCATTTCCACATTGGTATTTCCAATCGTTGTAACTGACCAAACGGCTTTTGATGTTCAATCTTTACCTTCTTGCAAGTAGTACAATCTTCCACATGCTTAGCAATACTCCTTTTTATTCCCGGCCACCAATAAAATTGTTTCAGATCTTTGTACATTTTATTTGTACCTGGATGAATAGAAAATCGAGATTGATGAGCTTCTTGCAGTACGCGATCACGTAATCCACCCAAACGAGGTACCCAAATTATGTTTCCCATACACAATAACCCACGGTCATCTTTCACAAGCAATGCTGATATTCCCACTAACCGTTCTGATTTCAAACATTCTTCTTGATAGGCTTCTATTTGACACTTCAGCAATTCGTCAAAGATATTAGGTAAGAGTTCAACTCGTAGTGATATAGCTTTTATTGTTCCACTTCTTTTCTTGACGACTCAGTGCATCGGCCACCACATTTGCCTTTCCCGGGTGATAAAGAATCTCACAGTCGTAATCATTCACTAGTTCTAGCCATCTTCTTTGCCTCATATTTAATTCCTTCTGATCGAAGAGGTGTTGGAGACTCTTATGATCGGTATAAATTTGACATTTGGAACCATAAAGATAATGTCTCCAAATCTTCAACGCGAAAACAACTGCTGCAAGTTCCATGTCATGTGTTGGATACTGTCGTTCATGATCCTTTAGTTGACGAGAAGCATAAGTGTAACAACCCGATAACAAAATATACATATAACATATAATCCATAACATGTTTACAACAAAGTACTTCATATTTCACATTTTGTCCCATCTATAGTCTGAGCATAGAAAAAATTCATTACAACTTGATCCACTCTAAGTTACATAGTAATAACAAAAATTATAAATACAAAAGCATCCATAGCATCATGATGATCTTCTTCTCAAAAGCTAGCCAACAAGTATTCTATTTACTTGTTCTTACTGGAACCATCACCTGGAATACAAATTTTTTAAAACAGAAAATGAGGGTTAGACCTAAGGGTCTAGTGAGTAAATCCCTGACATTTGTAAATCATTAAAAATTCATTTATATAAAACACTCTTTATATAAACACACATACATCACACGTAAATTAATACCAACTAAGATTTACGCATCATACCTATCTCATTCCACCTTATCCCTCCACCAATGGCCAATATCAATTGGTTGCGAGCCAATTTTAACACACCGGTCCAAAGCCCGGCCACGTATTATATTTTCATATAATACTCACGTAATTATAATATCTCAATATATTATAATCACCCACGTATGACATATTCATACCTTTTATCAAACATTCGTTATTCACATAATGCATTCCAGTAAAATACTTTTTAAAGTAAAACTCACCTGATCTTTTTAGCAAATGTCCTTCAAACTTTCCTCAAAACAGATTATCTTTTAACCCTGATCCTTAGTATCTGAAACAAATTAAAGTATACATACTCTTTAACACATAAACAGGCAATTCACACTTTTCGCAACCCACTATTACGAAAACCTAACTTTTCGCAACCCACAATTGCGAGTTCCTTACTTTTCGCAACCAACAGATACGAAAACTTCACTTCTCGCAAACCACAGTTGCGAGTTCCCTACTTTTCGTAACCAACAGATACGAAAACTTAACTATGCGCTTTAGCTACTTGCGAAAAGTGGACTTTTCGCAACCAAGGCTTGCGAATTTCTACTTTTCGCAAAAACACTGTTCATCGTCTTTTTCAGAAAAGTTCAGTTCATTTGCAGGAATTCATCCTTTACCCAGATTTTGCACAGAAGTGTTCTAAACTCCTTTTAACACCCTAATTGTAACTAAAATTCACAAAATCTTCTAAAATTACCTAAACCCACTTCAAATTCCAAATGAAACCTAATTCTCATAAAAGAGAGTTAAATAAGAAGGTTACCTCTTGGATTTACTGCACCAAACAAAATCCCAGCTGAGTATCTTTAATTCTTCTTCTTCTTTTTTTTCTACGGTTCTTCTCTCTCTCTCTCTTTCTCTCTGCCGTGAACAATTTCACACACACACACACACACACTATTTGTGTTTTGCTATGAAGTCCCAAATGAGATATTTCCTATACTTAGACTACTGAGTCGGTTTGTGGCTTAAAGAGATTGGGCAAAATACCAAACAAACCCTAAACTTGCTTCACTTGACAAAACACACCCTTAAGCTTCTATTATACAATAAAAACTTATCCCTTAATTTCTTAACTCCATAAAATACAAAAATCAAGACTTATAAAATTCCAATTTTAAATTAGATAAAATACCTGGTTATTACAACATCTCCCCCTTAAAAGAATTCCGTCCCGGAATTCAGTTAAGAGAACAGATGAGGGTATTTGGCTCTCATTTCCGACTCCGGTTCCCACGTCGTATCCTGACTTTTATGATGTTTCCACTGAACCTTTACCTGTCTGATCTCTTTGTTCCTCAATACTTTGACTTTGTGATCAACTATAGCTTCCGGTTCCTCCACATAGTTCATCTTTTCATCAACCTGGATATCCGGTAGAGAGACTGCCTGGTCTGAAGTCATCAAACATTTCCTAAAATTTGATACATGGAACGCGTTGTGAATCCTGCTTAATTCTGGAGGTAAATCTAGTCGGTAAGCCACTTCCTCAATTCTTTCGGTAATTGCAAACGGACCAATATACCTCGGACTGAGTTTACCCTGCTTCCCAAAACGTATGACTCCTTTCCAGGGCGATACTTTCAACATTACAAAATCCCCAACCTGAAACTCTAACGGTTTCCGACGTCGATCAGCATAGCTTTTCTGTCTGTCTTGAGCTGTTTTCAATCTATCCCGAATCTGAGTAATCTTATCCGCTGTTAACTGTACAATTTCTGGCCCCGCTAATTGTTTCTCCCCCACTTCATTCCAACATAGAGGCGTTCGGCATTTTCTACCATACAATACTTCAAACGGTGCCGCTTGGATGCTAGAATGATAACTGTTGTTGTAGGCGAATTCTATCAAAGGCAGATGTTTATCCCATGATCCCCCAAAATCAACTATACAAGCCCGGAGCATATCTTCTAAAGTCTGAATTGTTCTTTCACTCTGTCCGTCAGTCTGTGGATGATATGCTGTACTCAATTTTATTTGCGTTCCCAACTCTTTTTGAAAGCTTCTCCAAAATCTAGAAGTAAATCGACTATCTCGATCGGAAATAATCGAGATTGGAACTCCATGTCGAGTTACTATTTCATTAATGTACAATTTAGCTAAACGTTCCAAGGAATCAGTTTCTTTTATCGGCAAGAAATGAGCAGACTTCGTCAATCTATCCACAATCACCCAAATAGAATCGAATCCCTTTGAAGGTCTAGGCAACTTGGTAATAAAATCAGTAGTGATCTGATCCCATTTCCACATTGGTATATCTAGTCGTTGTAACTGACCAAACGGTTTCTGATGCTCAATCTTTACTTTCTTGCAGGTAGTACAATCTTCCACATACTTAGCAACACTTCTCTTCATTCCTGGCCACCAATAGAATTGTTTCAAATCTCTATACATTTTATTTGTACCTGGATGAATAGAAAATCGAGATTGATGAGCTTCTTGTAGTACGCGATCACGTAATCCACCCAATCGAGGTACCCAAATTCTATTTCCCATACACGGCAACCCCCAGTCATCTTTCCCAAGCAATGCTGATATTCCCACTAACCGTTCTGATTTCAAACTTTCTTTCCGATAAGCATCTATTTGGCACTTCAACAATTCTTCCAAGATATTTGGTAAGAGTTCAGCTCGTAGCGATACTACTTTTATCGTTCCACTTCTTTCTTGACGACTTAGTGCATCTGCTACCACGTTCGCCTTCCCAGGGTGCTAAAGAATTTCACAATCATAATCATTCACTAATTCTAACCATCTTCTTTGCCTCATATTCAGTTCCTTCTGATCAAAAAGATGTTGGAGACTCTTATGGTCAGTGAAAATTTGACATTTGGTACCATAAAGATAATGTCTCCAAATCTTCAATGCAAAAGCAACTGCTGCAAGCTCCATATCGTGAGTAGGATATTGTCTTTCATGATCCTTTAGCTGACGAGAAGCATAAGCAATCACCTTTCCACGTTGCATAAGTACACATCCCAAACCCAGCTTAGAAGCATCACTGTAGACCACAAAATCATCTGAACCTTCTGGCAATGCTAATATCGGCGCGCTGCAGAGTTTCTCCTTCAATATTCTGAATGCCTCATCTTGTTCTGCTTTCCATTCGAACTTTAAATTCTTCTGAGTTAGCTTAGTCAATGGCGTCGCGATTCGAGAAAAGTCTTTTATAAATTTCCGATAGTATCCAGCTAGACCCAGAAAACTGCGTACTTCGGTTGCCGTCTTCGGCGGTTCCCATCTTTCAATTGCTTCCACTTTCGCTGGATCGACTTGTATACCCTTCTCTGAAACTACATGACCCAAAAACTGAACCTCCCGCAACCAGAATTCACATTTAGAGAACTTAGCGTACAACTTTTCTTTCTTCAATAACTCCAAAATCAAACGAAGATGTTGCGCATGATCCTCTTTGGATCGGGAATAAATAAGTATATCATCGATAAATACAATGACAAATTTATCGAGATAAGGCTTACATACCCGATTCATTAGATCCATAAAAGCGGCTGGAGCGTTCGTCAATCCGAAAGGCATTACCAAAAATTCGTAGTGGCCGTATCTTGTGCGAAATGCAGTCTTTAAAACATCCTCTTCCTTAACCTTCAACTGATGGTAGCCAGATCTGAGATCAATCATTGAGAAGTAACAAGCTCCAACTAATTGATCAAAAAGGTCATCAAATTCTTGGAAGTGGATACTTGTTCTTGATCGTTCGTTTATTCAACTCCCGGTAGTCGATACACATTCTCATTGAACCGTCTTTCTTTTTCACAAACAAAACTGGTGCACCCCACGGCGAAGAGCTAGGTCTGATGAAGCCCTTATCAGATAAATCTTGAAGCTGTGCCATCATTTCTTTCATTTCTGGTTGTGCTAATCGGTACGGCGCGCGAGCAATAGGAGCGGCTCCAGGGATTAAGTCAATACCAAATTCTACTTGTCTAACAGGAGGAAGACTATTCAAGTCTTCAGGGAAAATCTCAGGATATTCACTAACAATGGAAATATCTTCCAGCTTACTCTTTTCAGGCCTACTATCTATCACATAGGCTAAATAACTCGAGCAACCCTTGCTAACACATTTACGGGCTTTTATCATCGATATAAGATTGGATTGATGATTCTTACGATCACCATAAATCACTACTGCCCTCTTATCAGGTAAAACAACGTTGATTATTTTCTTATCACAAACTATGTTAGCCCGATTCTCAGCTAACCAATCCATTCCTACTACCACATCAAATTCGACCAACTCTATTGGGAATAGTTGTATCGGTACTCCACACCCCTCTATGTTTATCATACAACAATCAAAAACCTCTTTAACTGCAACTTGTTTATCATTTGCAGTATCTACTAATAAACCATGTTTTAACATTTTAGGCTCTAAATGCATGTGAGCAGCAAAGGAGGGAGACACAAAAGATCGGTTTGCACCAGAATCAAATAACACTTTAGCACGCGTGGAGTTTATGAAAAATGTACCTGTGACCACATCTGGAGTTTCCTCCGCCTCTTTAGCTGTCATTTGAAATGTACGACCCCTCGTTCTGGGCGGTTCTATTCTTGGAACCACTGGTCTAGTAATGGCTGGCTTCCCGGATGTACCCCCTTGTTGTATTCTACCTCGCGGACAATCAGATTGGAGGTGATCCGGAGAGTTGCACAAAAAGCAAAACCGTGTTACTCGACAATCTTTAACAACATGACCGGTTTTCCCACACTTAAAACAAACCCGCGACTCCACTTGACAATTTCCTTGATGGTAGCGATTACATCTCGGACATGGTCTTTCCGCTGGTCGGAACGACGGACGGTTATCAAACCTCGGGAATCTAGACTTCTTTGGATCTTGTGGTGGTCCTTCCCATTTCCTTTTCCCCAAGCTCTTATCACCGGCATCCCTTTTATTGTCTCGTTCGACATTTTCTACAGCATCCACAGCAGCGGTAAACGTATCTGGCCTTGTTGCAGTCACCAGTCTTCGAACTTTTGAATTTAACCCATAGATAAATCTCTCCATTTTCATCTTTTCTGTAGCAACATAATATCCTGCAAAACGAGATTTTTCTAAAAATCTAGCAGTATAATCTCTGACTGACAAATTCCCTTGCTGTAGATTCATAAATTCTTCTTCCAATTGTCTGACAACAGCTTGTGGACAAAAGTGTGTTGTGAAAGCTAACACGAATTCCTCCCATGAAAAAGTAGTATATACCTCCACTCCTCTCGCTTCTGTATGAGCCTCCCACCAATACAGAGCATCACCTTTTAGCATTGCTGCTCCATAAAGCACTTTGTCTTCTTCAGAACACTTACACGTCTTGAAGATGGCTTCTATTTCTTTTAGCCATCTCATTGCCTTGACCGGGTCCCGATCTCCTGAATAGGTAGGGGGCTTGCAACTAAGAAACATTTTATAGTCGCACCTTTTCATCACCGGTAAGATAGTAGAGGTAAGTGGTATTTCAACTTCGTGTTCCGGATTTGGTCTTTCAGTTTCATTGTGGCGATTATGTTCAAACATAGCTTGTATGTTATCTTGTAACCTCCCCATTTCTGCCATCAAATCGTCCCGTGTAACAAACTCTGTGCCCTATGGTTGTGTTCTTCCTCCAGTTCGGCCCCCAGTTCCCCTTCCGGTCCTGCCTCTACCACGATCTCCTCCTCTTCCCCCTGTTCCTATTGGTGGATTCTCTCCACCCGAATTCCTTCCTCCTCTTTGATTCCTTTGTCTAGTGCCACTTGCCATTCTGTAGATTCAAACAAGGTTAATATACACATAAGCACATACCCCATATAACAAGGTATTCCAGTTCAAACATGCACCTGTAAGATCATAATTACACTGGCCTGGTGTACTTTGAAATTACCTTACATGATGTTCCTTCCACCTTTTATACTTAGCATCCCCAGGTTCTAAAATAATAGGGACATCCTACTTCACATGCAGTTTAAGTCTAGGTACAGATACTAATACCTAAATCCCTTAAACTAGGGCTCTGATACCATCTGTAACAACCCGATAACAAAATATACATATAACATATAATCCATAACATGTTTACAACAAAGTACTTCATATTTCACATTTTGTCCCATCTAAAGTCTGAGCATAGAAAAAATTCATTACAACTTGATCCACTCTAAGTTACATAGTAATAACAAAAATTATAAATACAAAAGCATCCATAGCATCATGATGATCTTCTTCTCAAAAGCTAGCCAACAAGTATTCTATTTACTTGTTCTTACTGGAACCATCACCTGGAATACAAAATTTTTAAAACAGAAAATGAGGGTTAGACCTAAGGGTCTAGTGAGTAAATCCCTGACATTTGTAAATCATTAAAAATTCATTTATATAAAACACTCTTTATATAAACACACATACATCACACGTAAATTAATACCAACTAAGATTTATGCATCATACCTATCTCATTCCACCTTATCCCTCCACCAATGGCCAATATCAATTGGTTGCGAGCCAATTTTAACACACCGGTCCAAAGCCCGGCCACGTATTATATTTTCATATAATACTCACGTAATTATAATATCTCAATATATTATAATCACCCACGTATGACATATTCATACCTTTTATCAAACATTCGTTATTCACATAATGCATTCCAGTAAAATACTTTTTAAAGTAAAACTCACCTGATCTTTTTAGCAAATATCCTTCAAACTTTCCTCAAAACAGATTATCTTTTAACCCTGATCCTTAGTATCTGAAACAAATTAAAGTATACATACTCTTTAACACATAAACAGGCAATTCACACTTTTCGCAACCCACTATTACGAAAACCTAACTTTTCGCAACCCACAATTGCGAGTTCCTTACTTTTCGCAACCAACAGATACGAAAACTTCACTTCTCGCAAACCACAGTTGCGAGTTCCCTACTTTTCGTAACCAACAGATACGAAAACTTAACTATGCGCTTTAGCTACTTGCGAAAAGTGGACTTTTCGCAACCAAGGCTTGCGAATTCCTACTTTTCGCAAAAACACTGTTCATCGTCTTTTTCAGAAAAGTTCAGTTCATTTGCAGGAATTCATCCTTTACCCAGATTTTGCACAGAAGTGTTCTAAACTCCTTTTAACACCCTAATTGTAACTAAAATTCACAAAATCTTCTAAAAATACCTAAACCCACTTCAAATTCCAAATGAAACCTAATTCTCATAAAAGAGAGTTAAATAAGAAGGTTACCTCTTGGATTTACTGCACCAAACAAAATCCCAGCTGAGTATCTTTAATTCTTCTTCTTCTTCTTTTTCTACGGTTCTTCTTCTCTCTCTCTTTCTCTCTGCCGTGAACAATTTCACACACACACACACACACACTATTTGGGTTTTGCTATGAAGTCCCAAATGAGATATTTCCTATACTTAGACTACTGAGTCGGTTTGTGGCTTAAAGAGATTGGGCAAAATACCAAACAAACCCTAAAGTTGCTTCACTTGACAAAACACACCCTTAAGCTTCTATTATACAATAAAAACTTACCCTTAATTTCTTAACTCCATAAAATACAAAAATCAAGACTTATAAAATTCCAATTTTAAATTAGATAAAATACCTGGTTATTACAATAAGCAATAACATTCCCACGCTGCATAAGTACACATCCCAATCCCAGTTTAGAAGCATCACTGTAAACAACAAAGTCTTCAGAACCTTCAGGTTGCGACAAAATCGGTGCGCTGCACAGTTTTTCTTTCAATATTCGGAATGCTTCATCCTGTTCTGCTTTCCATTCGAACTTTAGATTCTTTCGAGTCAGCTTAGTCAAAGGCGTCGCGATACGAGAGAAGTCTTTTATAAACTTCCGATAGTAGCCAGCTAAACCCAGAAAACTACGTACTTCGGTTGGCGTTCTCGGTGGTTCCCACTTTTCAATCGCTTCTACTTTCATTGGATCAACTTGAATACCTTTCACGGAAACTACATGCCCCAGAAACTGAACTTCCCGTTGCCAGAATTCACATTTTGAAAATTTAGCATACAACTTTTCTTTCTTCAATAGTTCTAGAATCAAACGAAGATGTTGAGCGTGTCCTTCCTTGGATCGGGAATAGATAAGTATATCATCGATAAATACAATCACGAATTTATCAAGATACGACTTACATACCCGATTCATTAAATCCATAAAGGCAGCTGGAGCATTCGTCAAAACCAAACGGCATCACTAAGAATTCATAATGACCATACCTTGTGCGAAAAGCAGTCTTCAGAACGTCTTCTTCTTTAACCTTTAACTGATGATAACCGGATCTTAGATCAATCTTGGAGAAATAACAAGCTCCAACTAATTGATCGAAGAGATCATCAATTCTGGGTAACGGATACTTGTTCTTGATCGTACGCTTATTCAATTCCCGGTAGTCGATACACATTCTCATCGAACCATCCTTCTTTTTCACAAAAAAAACTGGTGCTCCCCACGGCGAAGAACTCGGTCTAATGAAGCCTTTATCTGAAAGATCCTGCAGTTGAGTCATCATCTCTTTCATCTCTGGAGGTGCCAAATGATACGGTGCACGGGCAACAGGAGCAGCTCCAGGAATCAGATCTATACCAAACTCTACCTGTCTAACGGGCGGAAGGCTATTCAAGTCTTCAGGGAAAACTTCAGGAAATTCACTAACAATTGGAATATCTTCCAACTTACTCTTCTCTAGCTTAGTATCTATCACATAAGCTAAGTAACTCGGGCAACCTTTATTAACACACGTACGGGCTTTTATCATAGATATAAGACTAGACTGATGATTTCTACGATCACCATAAATCACTACTGGCCCCTTCTCAGGTAACACAACATTTATTAACTTCTTATCACAAATTATGTTAACTTGATTCTCGGCTAACCAATCCATTCCCACTACCACATGAAACTCGACCAGGGCTATTGGAAATAACTGAATCGGTACTCCGCACCCTTCTATATCTATCACACAGCTATCAAATACTTCTTTAACCGACACTTGATTATCATTTGCAGTATCTACCATTAAAGCATGATCTAACACTTTAGGCTTTAAATGCATATAAGCAGCAAATGAAGGAGACACAAACGATCGGTTTGCACCGGAATCAAATAACACCTTAGCACGTGTAGAATTTATTAGGAATGTACATGTAACCACGTCCGGAGTTTCCTCCGCTTCCTTTGCTGTCATCTGAAATGAACGACCCCTTGTTCTTGCTGGTTCTGGCCTCTGTACTACTGGCCTGACACCCGTCGGTCTTACTGACGTACCCCCTGATTGTATTCTACCCAGTGGACAATCGGACTGAAGATGATCAGGAGAATTGCACGGGTAACAAAATCTAACGACTCGACAGTCTTTAGCAATGTGACCGACCTTTCCGCACTTATAACAGTTTATAGGATCCACTTGACAGCTTTCTTGATGAAAACGGTGGCACCTTGGGCAAGGTCTTTCAACTGGTTGAAAAGGTGAACGGCTATCAAATCGCTGAAACCTTGACTTCTTCGGATCATGTGGTGGTCCTTCCCATTTTCTCTTTCCCATACTCTTATCACCAACATCCCTCCTATTATCTCGCTCCACATCTTCCGCGGCATCTACTGCAGAAGAGAAAGTATCGGGTCCCTTTGCAGTTACTAGCCTTCTGACATCTGGATTCAACCCGAAGATAAACCTCTCCACTTTCATTGCCTCCGTGGCAACGTAATACTCCGCAAAACGAGATTTTTCTAGAAAACAAGCAGTGTAGTCCCGAACAGATAAGTTTCCTTGCTACAAATTCATAAACTCCCCCTCTAGTTGTTTAACAGCTGCAGGAGGACAGAACTGCTTCCGGAAAGCTATAACAAATTCTTCCCACGAGAAGGTAGAATATATGTCCGAACCTCCCGAAGATATATGAGCTTCCCACCAGTACAAAGCGTCACCCTTCAACATTGCGGTTCCATAAAGTACCCTATCCTCTTCCGCACACTTGCTAGTCTTGAAGATGGATTCTATTTCCTTCAACCATCGCATAGCTTTCACTGGATCCCGATCTCCTGAATAGGTCGGAGGCTTACAACTAAGAAACATTTTGTAATAACACTTTTTCATTACGGGTACAACGGTAGGAGTAATAGGCATCTCTTCTTCATGTGTGGGATCTGGTCTTTCCGTTTCGGTATTATGAGTCTGGTTAAACATAGCCTGAATATTTGCCTGTAATCTTCCCATTTCGGCCGCTAAGTCGTCTCTCGTAACAAACTCCGTACCACGTCCCTGAACTCTGCCCCCACTTCTGCCTCTGCCCCTTTCTCCCCATCTTCCCCTTCCTCCGGCTGTTGGATTGGTTCTATTCGGATTTCCTTCCCCTTCCCGATTTGTTCGTCTTGTACCACTTGCCATTCTGTTGATTCAAACAAGGTTAATCATACACATAAACACATACCCCATATAACAAGGTATTCCAGTCCAAACATGTACCTGTAAGATCACAATTACACTGGCCAGGTGTAATCTGAAATTACCTTACATGATGTTCCTTCTACCTTTTTATATTTTAACATCCCAATGTTCTATAATAACAGGGACATCCTACTTCACATGCAGTTTAAGTCTAGGTACAGGTACTAATACCTAAATCCCTTAAACTAGGGCTCTGATACCATCTGTAACAACCCGGATTTTTAACATACAAATAACACATATATTTCACCTTTCAAAATACATCATATATCATTTACGGTCCCTTAGCTTAACAGAGTAGGTCCTTCAGTACAAACTTTTTCTTTTAGAATAAAGTACATAATATCATAACAGATACAAAACACATCTTGAATCTTCGTAAGCATGTATCTTCCAAAAAGCTAGACATGATAAACCTATTATTTGTCCTTACTTGCTCCTCGACCTGGAATACATATTTTAAAACAAAAATGAGGGTTAGACCTTGAGGTCTAGTGAGAAAATCCTCGTTAGTTAACAATCATCTTTTACAAACATTCAATACACATAATGCACATAATAAAAATACCAAATATGACTCATGCATCATGTATCTTTTCATCTCTTTCTCTTTCTCTTTCTCTTGGCCATATTAATTGGTAGCAAGCCAATTAATTAATTTACACCGCTGTACTAAATACAACCAACACCACTGTCCCTCTGTACAGCCAACTTTCACCGGTCCTAAGCCCGGCCAACTAGCACCCATGCAATGTAATACTCATATAAACACCATATGCACAATATTACATTCATTCACATATATGTATTCCATTTGAAAACATTTTAAATAAGAACTCACTTGTTTCGATTATTTTTAAAATCCTCCCAAGCTATTACCAAGCACTCCAAATTCTTCAGTTCAGTTTCACAGAACCTGTGTCACACAAATACAAATATTTCTTTTAAAGACTAAAAGCTCTAAAATCCTGAAATCCTCGACTCAAGTCGCAATCAACCATGGAAATACTCTATGTCGTAATACACTACACCAAGTCGCAACCAACTACTGCGACACAGTACCAAGTCGCAATCAACTACTGCGACTTCTCCCTCATGTCGCAATCAACTGTTGCGACAACCCCCTCAAGTCGCAACCAACTGTTGCGACATAGCACCAAGTCGTAACCCACTATTGCGACTTCACGAGCAAGTCGCAACTCAAGGTTGCGACATTCATGAAGATCATAAAATTCAACCATGTCGCAACCTACTGTTGCGACTTCAATGAATGTCTCAGTCCACTGTTCTTCCTAAAACCCAGAAATTCAATCTTTTAAACTATGCATGTTGCTGTAGTTATGCAGATATGTTTAAGACTATTAACATAACCTAACCATGTGCTCAGATTTTCCAAAACATCCCTAAATCATCAAAACCCATCTCTAAACTCATACAAAACCTACTATACATAAAAGTAAGAATTATATAGATTAATACCTTTGATTTCTTGAAGTGAATCCTAAACCCAACTGAAATATTCAATCTCCTTCTTCTTCTTTAGCCTTTCCTTCTTCAATTACACACCCTTTGTTAGGAATATTTCATATAGATTTGATGTGTCAAAACTTCAACTTACAAGGGTTCGAATTGTAATTTGTTTATTTTATAGTCATCCTTGTAAATTCTAGTTTATCTAGGATTCCTAGTTTATCTAGGATTGGTATTTATCTAGTTTCTAGTTTATCTAGGTTTCTAGTATATAAAGAAACCTAGAGATATAGAATTAGACGTTCTTGAAACCCACGTTTAAACAAAAACGTGTAGATGTGTGTGCATGAGCCCCAAGGTTCTTAATCCTAATACTTGAGAAGAAGTATTCGTTTGTTGATAACTTAGGTCAACAAATTGGGGCGTGAGTATGTAATCAGTATGTTTAAATTAATGAACCTTGTTAGCTATACAAATCTGTCGTTTAATTCCGCTGTTCATGTTGTGATTTGTATATGTTTATTCCATGATCTAGAACTAATCATTCTTGAGCTTAAAGATCCGGTTTAGGGTTTATATAAATCCTATCAGGTGGTATCAGAGCACATGGTGCTCTCTGATCTGGAAGAAAAACAAGGTTTAATGGAAGATTTGAAGAGACGAAAGAAGACGAACGAAAGAAAGAAAAATCAGATTTTTCGCAGAAATTTTCTGGAAAATCACAGCCGGCCGTTTCGCCTATTCCCGGAGATTGAACCGTCGGATCGTCGCGATATTTGGACAGCAGCTTCGGGACACATTGTTTAACATTATGTCTGGTTGGATTGGCCGTACGACGTCCAGAACGCTCCCAGAAATTCTTGAAATCCAGCAGTTTTGTTTTCTTGATAAAAATTGTTCTTCACTCAGAATTCCTCAAAGCCATGAAATCAAAGCCGCGATGCAATGGAGAATACATGTCACACACCATGTTAGGATCATGCTCGACAAAAGGAGGATGATTTTTGTTTGTTTCAAGAAAATTCACACACACAAGGTATGAAGGTTTGATGAACGATAGAGGAAGAATGCTTAAATGACTACCCTTTGATCGTCATCAGTTGATTACAAAAAGGAAGATTAATTAGAGTTTGTTTGAAGAAGAAGTGAAAGTTAGAGTTTGTGTTCTTATCATATCTTTAAAGGTATCCTTCACCTGTTAAAGATAACCCGTGATATTATGAAGATTATTAACGTAATTGTTCGAGGAATGTGACTTCAATTTGACGAAATCTTAGAGAAGAAGATTGGTCGAAGGACAGGGATCCCCTCATTCATGAGAATGACGTTGTTGTTCACTTGGTTTCTACGGGATATAAGACTCAAGGTTTGGTTTTTTACTTCAACTTCAAATAGATAATGGTTGATTTTCTTTACAACGTAATTGATATAACCTCGAAGACACAAGGATGGTTAGCATAAATTCAGGGGAAGAAGAAGTGTTGATCATTCAAGGGGAAGATTCAAGTTTGATAAGTTTTGGATTTGATTATGTCAAAAAGGGGAAGAGCTACTTGAAGATTCTGATGCTAAGTTTTGTCATCATCAAATAGGGGAAGATTGTTAGGAATATTTCATATAGATTTGATGTGTCAAAACTTCAACTTACAAGGGTTCGAATTGTAATATGTTTATTTTATAGTTATCCTTGTAAATTCTAGTTTATCTAGGATTCCTAGTTTATCTAGGATTGGTATTTATCTAGTTTCTAGTTTATCTAGGTTTCTAGTATATAAAGAAACCTAGAGATATAGAATTAGACGTTCTTGAAACCCACGTTTAAACAAAAACGTGTAGATGTGTGTGCATGAGCCCCAAGGTTCTTAATCCTAATACTTGAGAAGAAGTATTCGTTTGTTGATAACTTAGGTCAACAAATTGGGGCGTGAGTATGTAATCAGTATGTTTAAATTAATGAACCTTGTTAGCTATACAAATCTGTCGTTTAATTCCGCTGTTCATGTTGTGATTTGTATATGTTTATTCCATGATCTAGAACTAATCATTCTTGAGCTTAAAGATCCGGTTTAGGGTTTATATAAATCCTATCACCCTTTTTTTCTCTTTTCTCTCTAACCGTAAACACACACTCACACACTCAAGATATTTTTGTTTTGCTAACTTGAAGACATCATTCTCTAATTGATGTGTTAGTGGCGGTGGTGGTGTGTGGTTTTGTAACAAGACCAATTAAACCTCAAACTTATCCTATTTGGCAAAACATCTCCCTAAACTTCCATTATAAAATTAAAACTTACCCCTTAACTTCTAACTCCATAATATTAAATTAAAATAACACCTTTAAATAAACCAATAACATACCTGGTTATTACAATGAGCCATCAAATCCTCCATCGTTGATGTGCTCCTCACTGTTTGAATCGGCTTACCAAAATAATCATCGGATAGAGGTATTTTTAGCCACAACCGATCGCTAAAAACACGATTATAAATGGCTTCACTCTCGTCGGATTGATGTCAGATTCACGTTACGTATCTCCACAAAAAGTGTTGTCACCGTATGATTTGATTTCTGATTGATTTCTGCTTCCTAGGGTTTTGGATCGTTCAATGCGTCAAACACAAGCTATATGTTCATCGAATTCATCTATTCAGATTTTACTCTATTCGAATTTTGAGAAACCATATTTGGGGGTTTTTATTTTTTAAAAATGTATTTGATTCTTGGGGTGAAAGAACATATAGCTTTTGGTTTCATATGGTGAAATAACATATAGCGTTTGGTTTCATATAGTGAAATAACATATAATGTTTGGTTTCATGTGGTGAAATAACGTATAATGTTTGGATTCATGTGGTGAAATAACGTAAAGTGGTTAGTTTCATGTGGTGAAATAACGTGTAATGTTTCGTTTCATGTGGTGAAATAACATATATATGAAATATGATATTTATGAAAAATTTGCTTTTATTTCATGAGGTGAAATAGTATATGTTTCATATGGTGAATCCCAGTTACCAAAATGACGATCATGCCCTTTTCATGTGGTGAAACTATTTTTAATTAAACTCATAGGATCAAAACAAAATTACGACTTGGATCGGTTCTCACGGTTTTCAATCTTTTTTTGGTTCTCACATGATTTAACCCCTATATATATACTAGTTATTTACCCGCTGCAATGCAGCGAGACGTATAATCCAAATAATTTGACGATTTAATCAATTATTAACTAAAATACGTTAAAAAAATGTTTTTTAATTTTAACAAGTTACACCATTAATATCGTCTCGTCGATACCTTTGAAATGAGCCTAATATTGAATATTTTTTGATTTAATATATTATACTTATTTAGTTAGTTTACTTTATACCTATTAGTTTTTTATTTTTCATTTAGTTAATATAAGATTATTATGTTAATGTGATAAGAGTGTAAAACAAAATTGAAAAAAATAAGAGATGTACCATAAATTAAATAATTAACTATAAGGGTATGAATTGTAAATATTAAAAATATTTTTATGTAGTATATATGATATATAATAAAATAATTAAATCAAAAAATATTCAATATTAGGCTCATTTCGAAGGTATCGAAGAGACGATTACAATGGTGTAACTTGTTAAAATTAAAACGTATTTTTTAACGTATTTTAGTTAATAAACGATTATATGTGTTAATATGATGAAGATGTAAAACTAAAATTAGGAAAGTAAAAGGTATAAAGTAACTAAGTAAATAATTATAGGGGTATAAAGTGTAAATTTTAAATCAATTTAACCAATTTGAGTGTGCCGCGTGTCTCCAAATCGACGGATTTTTGTTTGGGTTTTTTCCCTTGTCCGCGATCACGGACCCCATCGCGGATTTTTTAGGTATTTTTGCAACATGGTCGAGAAAGTGGGTATTTTAGCAAGTCAAAGTCAAACTTTGGGTATTTTAATTAATTTCCCTAAATTTAACCAACGAAGTCATTAATTAATAATTAAGGCGATGTTCACTGCACCGAAATTGAGTTTATAAAAGCATCTCCAATGCAAGGTTCTTACAAGCAAAAAATGTAGTGGCTTGTAAGAACTACCATTGTGGAGAGTTCTTATAAGAACCCAACCTCCTTTAGGTTCTTAAACACGAACATTGGTTCTTACCTTGATTTTTAATGTGAAGTGACGTATTCCTCATTTCTATTGGTATTTAATTTAAATACTTGATATTTATTTATAAATATATAATAGTTTTTGATGTTGATAAATATATGGAACCCACCAAAATGAGGTTCTTATAAGAACTATCATTGTGGATTTTTATATAAATTTTCAATTTAATGAGTTGGAAATGAAGTGGCACAAAAAAGTGCAAAAATGAGGTTATTGTAAGAACCTCCATTGGAGATGTTCTAAGACGCCTAAAATTAGTAAGCTTTCTGTTGATCCAAACCCTCAGTGATTTGATAATGACCCTCTCTTATATACTTAGTGAAAATTGTAAGTAAACAATATGTATCAGAGTTTCACTATCGCTGATAAGTACTAAGATCTTACAGTACCACTGATAGGAACTCTCGCTCTTTAGATTAAACATTCAGCGAACACTGTTCATCATTAATGCTCTGAGTCTGTTCAGTCATTATGATGATCGCTGATAAGTTAGTTGTTTACTTATGATCTCTGAAGACAAGTTTCACGTCAACAAAGGTTCTACGCTGAAGTCGAAGATCAAGCTCAAGAACCAGCGACAAGTCTCCTAATGAACTGATGCGGATCAGCGAAGACTCAGATTTGTCCACTCAACGTGAAGTATCAAGTACAAGACTTCAGCTATCACTGAACTTTATCATTCGCTGACAAAGAATGATAATCGCTGAATCAACGAAAGCTGATCATGAAGTCCTCCGTACAAAGTACTTTTGTCTTAACCACCCTTGCACGTCTCCGTACGAAATGTCAGAAAAGAACCTCCGAAAATCTGAAATCGTACAACCACTCTGATACTACACTGTTCATCCTTACGGCTACTAAGGTTGTCAACCAAGGTCAATGACATGCAACCAACCAGCTGATGACACGTGTAAAGTATATACTGATTTGCATTTAATGCATGCAGTATATAAAGAGATGAACTCACTTCATTTGAAGTAACTTGCTAACTCTGGACAAGTTCAAATCTCTTATCTCAGATAGGTTATTATTAGTAATTTCCTTATCTCTCTTAGTGCAAGAAACCTTAGTGTTCCAACTTGTTTAGATTTAGGTTTATCCTTAATCTTGTCTCCGCAACAAGCTGTAAATTGTTAATGATTTATCAATAAACAATTTAGAAAAGTAAAATTTGTGTGTTTGTATTCAACCCCCCTTTCTACAAACTTGTATAGGCCTTCGGGACCAACAAGTGGTATCAGAGCAGATTTGTTTAATCTCATAAACAAGATCTAATCTAAGATATTTCTCTTCCTTGCTATTATCTGAAAATGGCCACCAACACAAACACAAATTATATAGACAATGGTTCTCTTGCAAAACCCCCTAGATTTTCCAGAGATAACTTCAACTTATGGAAAAATAGGATGACACTCTTCTTAGAAGGTGTAGACCCTACTATGCCTTACTATATTGAGAATGGTCCATTCATCCCTATAAGATTTGATGCTGTAGTTCCAGGCACTGAGAATAGACCTGCTATTCCAGAAAGGCTGGTACCTAAAGAAATCCATCAATGGACTGACGAAGATAAGAAGAAAGTGGCTATAGATACAAAAGCCAGATCCATACTATCCATGTCCCTTCCTGACGAAGTCTACCATTCCGTCATGAACCTGAAATCATCAAAAGCCATGTGGGACACAATATGTGTTCAGTATGAAGGAACGTCTGAAGTCCAGGACTCAAGAAAGATCAACCTGGTAAGACAATACGAAAGCTTCATTTCTGGTAAGAATAAAACTCTCTCTGAAGTTCACCAACGTTTTAATTGTTTAATTATAGATCTGAAAACTGTTGGTAAGGAATATTCTAACTTTGAAGTGCTGACAAAGTTTCTAGAATGTTTACCTGAAAGCTGGGACAATTATTCCATGTGTCTCAAGCTGTCAAAGGATCTAAGATCAATGACCCTTGCTACCTTATATAGCACGTTGCTGAATCATGAGCAATCAAGCCATCTTAAGAAGAATCTTGTAAAAGATTCCAAAAGCACCCCTGTTGCTTTAATCTCAGAGGAACTTTCTACTCAGCGACCCTCGGTCACTATCACTGAGTTAGAGAGTAACTCTGAAAGGTCATCAGATTCTGTTTCTTCAGATGATGATGAATCCTTGGCTCTCCTAACTAAAAAGTTCAGGAGATTTGCCAAGAAGAAAATGTTTAGAAAGAACAAACCTCTTTCCATAGCTGACAAGCCTAAATCATCTGTTTTTGTTGATAAGACTACTGCTACTTGTTTTAACTGCGAAAAGATAGGACATTTTGCTAACGAGTGCAGGTCTAAGAAAGTTTCTAGACCCTCAGCTTTTACAAAGAAATCCTTTGTTCCAAGGAATAAAGATGACAAATACTCAAAGCTGAAAGACAAATATGCGAAGCTGAAAAGCTTTAAGAAGAAAGGAAAAGGCCTGATGGCTGACTATGATTGGGTTGCTTCTGATGAAGAAGCATCATCATCTAATTCTGAAGATGATGAAGCAAATCAATGTCTCATGGCCAAGATTGAAGAAGAGGAAGAAAGTTCAGACATTCCCTCCACTTCAACCTCTGCTATTCAGGTATCACCTTCTTTCTTTACCAATATTGCAAATATTGATGAAGTTGATAGTCTCCGTAAGATCGATCTCTTGACTAGAAGTTTATACGAAGCCATGAACGGCAAAACTGTGGTTGAAAACCAAAATCTTGATCTCGCTGAAAAGCTTAAAAACTGCCACCTTCAAATAGAAAAGCTTTCTAAAATTGAAGAAGATTTTAAAGATCAAGTATATTTAAATCAGCTAGTCAAAATCGAACGAGCAGAAGCTATCGCTGCATTAGAGGCTGAAAAAGCTACTGTTGAAGGATGGTGTAATTCTTCAACAAAGATCACTGACATAATTAAGGCTCAGATTCCTCTGAGTGATAAACGTAGTCTGGGTTATAAATATGATACTCCAAAACCAACCACTGAACGTTCAATGCTTAAATTTGGAACGTTCGTATCCTCAGTCGCTGACACTTCATCATCTCAGTGCTCCTCGTCCATTACACCAATCCCTGAGGAAACTCCTACCTCCTCAAAAGGCAAGGAGAAAATGGTTTATTCAAAATCTACCTCTGTCTCTAAAGACAAAGGTAAAGGAATTGTTATTTATCAAAATCCTCAGAAGGGTACTTTAGTACCAAAGCTAAATGCTTCTAAAGCTTCAGTGACTCATCCCTCTGGATCTAGAAAGCTGATCTCTGGATTTTTTCAGCGATCTACTCCTAGACTCAGAATGGATGTCCTTGGTAAGAAATCTGAAGAACTGAATGTTCGTCCCATTTCTAAAGCCAATAGTTTACTTGGTGCTGGCACTTCTAATTCGAAATTAAAAGCTCAGCATTCAAATGGTCCTAGAACTACTTTTAGCTATAGGAAATGTTATCACTGTGGACTCACTGATCATATTGCTAGTAAGTGCCCCACAGCCACCAAAGCTAAAAAGATAGCTAAGGTGAAGATTGCCCCCAAGGCAAAGAAGACCAACCCTGGTGCAAATCAGGTTAAGGTGAATTCTACCACTGAGGTTAAGAAATTAACCAAAGTGAAGAAAGACAAAGCTGAATCTTCAAATGCTGCGAAGACTGCTGAACCTTCCATTCCAACTACTTCCACTGACAAACGTGTATACATGGTTAAGTGGGTACCCAAGAAAAACTAATCTTCCTTTGTATTGCAGGTTAAGAAGGGTATCTGGTATCTCGATAGCGGATGCTCTAGACACATGACTGGTAAGAAAAGCCTGCTCGCTGAATACAAAGAAGAGAAGGGTCCCTCTGTGACTTTCGGTGGAAATGGAAAAGGACACACCCGAGGGTATGGTGTACTTTCAAATGGTACAACCTCCTTCAGAAAAGTTGCATATGTTGAAGGACTGAAACATAATCTTCTGAGCATCAGTCAGCTTTGCGACATGGATAACAAAGTGATTTTCACTAAGGAATCCTGCTTTGTCACTGACAAAAAGGAGAAGATAGCTCTCAGCGGTTATCGTTTGGAAAATGTTTATGTAATAAACATGGACTCAACAACCACTAAGAACTCTTGTTTCTTCTCAAAGGCATCTTCTGATGTCAACTGGCTATGGCACAAGAGGCTCTCGCATCTAAATTTCAAGACACTGAATACTCTTTCCTCCAAAGAGTTAGTCACTGGTCTACCTCAGCATTCATACGCCAAAGAGTCATTATGTTCAGCGTGTGAAAAAGGGAAGCAGACCAAGGCAAGCTTCAAGTCAAAGCAAGTCTCCTCAGTGTCATCTCCTCTACAACTACTCCATATGGATTTGTTTGGCCCTGTTAACAAACAATCCATCGCTGGAAAGAAATATACGCTGGTCATAGTTGATGAATTCTCTCGCTTCACTTGGGTAATGTTTCTCTGTTCTAAGAGTGACACCCCTGAAGAACTCGTCACCTTTGTTCGGAAGATGGAAACTCTGAACAATATGACTGTTCGCTCAATAAGGAGTGATCATGGAACTGAATTCAAAAACAGTTCTCTTGATTCCTTCCTTGAGAGTAAGGGTATTTCTCACAACTTTTCGTCAGTGAGAACACCACAACAAAATGGAGTCGCTGAAAGAAGAAATAGAACAATTATTGAAGTTGCACGTTCAATGCTCAGCGATTCTCACCTGCCTACTCAGTTTTGGGCAGAAGTTGTCAACACTGCTTGTTTTACGCAAAACAGGTCTCTGATAGTTAAAAGATTCAAAAAGACAGCCTATGAACTTTTTCATGGGAGAAAGCCCTCAATCAGCTTTCTTCACATCTTTGGATGTCAGTGTTTCATACTGAACAACAGAGATGCCCTTGGAAAGTTTGATCCTAAAGCTGATGATGAAATCTTTCTTGGATACTCCTCAGTCTCCAAAGCCTTCAGAGTCTTCAACCGTAGAAGACAAACTGTAGAAGAAACTATTCACGTCACGTTTGACGAATCCCGTTCAGCGAACTCTAAACCGAACGCTGATACTGAAGAACTGAATCAATGGATGTTTTCTCATCTTGGTGATTCAGAAGAAGTTCCCACTCCTCATGCTCACACCGTAGATAATGATGGTCCTACTATCATTCCAGATATGCAGAATAGTGAAGCTGAAACATCTTGGGTCTCAGTTGTTCCTATAAATACTATACCTGCAGTTGATCCAAATGTCTCAGAAATTCCATCTATTTCTCAGCAATCAGTGAATGAAGTGACAAATGCAAACATTCCTCTCTTAGCTGATAATCCAGAAGTAGCTGAAGCCTCATCTTCAGTTTCTCCAGTTCAGACTGAGTCAGCGACGTATGCTCCGGCTCAGCGATGGACCGTAAATCACCCAATCGATCAAATTCTTGGTGATCCAAACGCTGGTATTCAGACTCGTAGAAGTGCAGGTAATATTTGTTTATTTGTTAACTTTATTTCTCTAACTGAACCAAAGAAAATAGATGATGCCCTCAGAGATCCAAACTAGGTCAGCGCTATGCAAGAAGAGCTGACTGAATTCGAAAGAAACAAAGTTTGGAAACTCGTTCGTAGACCAACTGACAAAACTGTGATAGGCACTAAATGGGTCTATCGAAACAAGTTGGACGAACATGGTACTGTAACTCGCAACAAAGCTCGTCTTGTTGCTCAGGGATACAGACAAGAGGAAGGCATAGATTATGACGAAACATTTGCTCCAGTAGCAAGACTTGAATCTATTCGTCTTTTCTTAGCATATGCTGTACACAAAAACTTCACTGTACATCAGATGGATGTTAAGTCAGCGTTTCTGAATGGAAAGCTGAATGAAGAAGTTTATGTGGAACAACCTCCAGGATTCTCAGATCCTAAGCGTCCAAGTTATGTTTATAAACTGGACAAGGCACTTTATGGCTTAAAGCAAGCTCCTCGTGCATGGTATGATACTCTCTCTACTTATCTCCATATTGAACAATTTGAGAGAGGTAAGATTGACAAAACTCTATTTTTTAGAAAAGTGAAAGGTCATATCATTCTAGTTCAAATATATGTTGATGACATTATATTTGGTTCTACTAACCCTGAGCTTTGTACTCGTTTCGCTGATAGAATGAAAGATGAGTATAAAATGAGCATGATGGGTGAACTAACATATTTCCTTGGTCTTCAGATTAAGCAAACTGAAAAAGGAACTTTCATAAATCAGGGAAAATATGTTAAAGATATGCTGAAGAAATTCGACTTAACTGAAAGTTCAGCTATGAAAACCCCTATGGCACCACCGCTGACACTTGATAAGGACACAAAGGGTGTTCCTGTCAATATCACGCTGTACCGTGGGATGATCGGCTCACTATTGTACCTTACAGCTAGCCGACCCGATATTATGTTTGCAACATGTCTGTGTGCATGATATCAAGCTGAACCTATGATATCTCATATGAAAGCTGTAAAGCGAATATTTCGATATCTTAAGGGTACAACGAATCTAGGCCTTTGGTATCCCAAAGACTCAGGATTCGATCTAACCGCCTATTCAAACAGTGATTTTGCAGGTTGCAAAATGGATAGGAAAAACACCACAGGAGGATGTCAGCTCCTGGGTGGAAAGCTGGTAAGTTGGACAAGTAAGAAGCAAAACTCAGTGTCCACTTCCACAGCTGAAGTTGAGTATGTAGCCGCTGGAAGCTGCTGTTCTCAGGTCTTGTGGATGAGAAATCAGCTACTAGACTATGATCTTCAACTCTCCAAAATTCCAATCTATTGCGACAGCACTAGTGCCATCGTTATAGCAAACAATCCAGTGTTACACTCAAAGACAAATCACATAGAAATCAGATATCATTTTATCAGAGATCATGTGATGAATGGTGATATAGAACTTCATTTTATCCCAACTGATTATCAGTTAGCTGATTTATTTACCAAACCTCTTGATGAGACAAGATTCAACTTTCTCATCAGCGAGCTTGGAATGCTGAACTTTGAAGGGTAAAATCTTCAGCGGTTCACATTAATCAGCGATAGGATAAAATCAACTCGTATAACCTATTCAATCATCTTCTCTCTGAATAAACTTGGTTAAACTAATATCCAGGTATGTTTTCTCTCTCTGACAAACGCATGAAAATGCAAGATTTCAAAACAAATGCATCGCTGAATATCTCTTCCTTAACAGCGATATTTTGAAAGTTCTTAAAACCTTCACTGATATTTTCTATTCAGTGCTTCATGTTTTCAAAGAGTCCTTGAGTTTTTAAAAACCTCAGAGACAACCAAGAATATGAAAGGACAGTTGTGACGTCATTGCAACGGATAAACCCCGACACGATTTCTTTCTGACACACGTTTGCATGTTTCGTTCAAACTTCCAATCAAATGCAAACACGTGTCCGTGTCATGATGAAAACCTTTTCCCGCTCAAGGTTTTCTCTCTCTAAAATCTCTATATAAACAACTCTTGGTTTATATTTTATCTTTTACGCGATCAAATCTTCCTCCGCAAGAAAGAATCCTCTGTTGCATTTGTGCTCTCAAATCTTCAAAGAACTATTCATCATCTTCGTTAACAAACATCAAGGTTAATACGTTCTTATTTTTTTTCAAATGCTTAACTTGTTTCCGATCTTATCATTGTTTTAAACAAGATCAAACAAAAGAACTTCTTAAAAAAATGAAATCATTTCTTTCATGGTTTTATGAACACAACCATTTCATGGTTGTTCTTCAAGTTTTAAATCTTAATCTTAAACTTGTTCTTCATACGTATCCAGTTTTTTTTAGAAACTGGAATACAAGACTAGGGGTTTTACATTTCGTTTCAAAAATCATGAAAAACCCTAATCTTCATTAAGACATTTTTGTCTGAATGAAATGGACAAAATTCGAACCATCTTAATGGAAATTCTTTCCATATTAAGACAATTCTTATTTGTTAACATCTTTGGTTGAACTGATAATACAGAGAAATGGCAACTTCAAAGATCAATGTTACCGCTGAGACCATCTCCACTGACTCTGAGGAAGTGGAAATCATCAAAGCCCCTCAGGTTAAGTTCAAGTTGGATCAACTAGATTGGACCAAGGTCAACAACCTCTCTGCGCTTCTCGAGTTTCCTCCTCGAAAGCAAGTCACACATCTGGATGATGCTGTGAATTTCCTGAAAAACTGCTGCATTTCAACAGCCCTGACCATCACACCTCCTACAAGTCAGCTACTACTATCCCAGTTCTGGTACTCTTCCAGACACACTCAGCTACCCTCCGCCAAAGATGCATCCAAAACCATCGATTGCATACTCAGCGATACTGAGTATGGCACAATAAAGATAACCCCCGCAATCATTCGAAAAGCTCTAAACTTTCCCAACGCTACCAAAGAAAAACCTTTTGTTCCATTCCCTGACCATAAAAAGCACGCTGACAAAGAAGCTCTTATTGCATTTTTTGATGCAATGGGCTATGTCTGGGAAACTGGAAGGGACAAGAAGCCCGAGAAGAAGCTGACGCTGATAAAGAAGTCAAAAATGCCAAGCGAGATGAATTTCATCTTCGCACACCTGATCAGCTGCATGACAGCGAAGACCGGCTCCTCTGATCAAGCCGCTCAACCTCAGCAGGCTATGGGATACACACTGCTGAAAGTTCTACATATTGACTGGGCATCTATCATTTATGATGACCTAGTACAAAGAGTAGATTCTGCTGCTGACAGACCTGCATGGGTTCCCTACCCCCGATTCATCAGCGCCATCTTCCAATATGGCCTGAAGGACAGCTATCCTCAAGAGGGTGACCTGAAACTTTCTCAGGTTGGCCCTAAGGTGCTCGATTTCAAACCTGTCGACAATGAGGTACGTCTCTCTACCCCTCTCTCTCTTCTTAACCCTAATTCTTCGACTTCTGTGGCTCCTTCAGCGACAATACCCATCGCTGATACCCCGGCCACACAATCCTCTCCTTCTAAGAAAAGGAAACACTCTTCAACCCAACTTGATTCCAAAAGGATCAAGAAAACCAAGGAGAAACCCCATCAATCTCCCGCTGAAGACTCCTCAGCTCATTCTGAAGAGCTGAAGGAAAGTTCCGTGGTACGCTCTGCCACACCCGTGCAAGCCATCCCTCCAATCCAGACTTCAGCGTCTCCAAACGCTGAGGTTAGAAACTTGGAACCTACCCAACCTCCCTCAGTCTCTCAAAAGACTGATGAAGCGATTTTCAGCGAATCCAACGCTGAACTCAGTACCCGAACCCAATTCTTATCCTTCGCTTCTCCCTCTACTCACTTGGACACTCCTCCAAAGAATACTGGAGATGCCATCATTCCAGGAGCCTCCGCTGACGCTTCTCAAAGAATGATGATGACAGGACCTGTAGAGATCACCATTCCTCACTGAACTTTTGAGGAAGATATGGAACATTTTTCAGGGATCCGCAACTTTGACGAGTTCATCAATCCTCCTGCAGGTACAAATCAACCCATATACACTGTAACTAAACCTGAAACTTCTGAGCTTTCCTTTGTTCACAAGTACTTATGTGTTACAGGTCCTAATTTGGGAGACATCAACGCTTCTCTGAAGTCCGTGGAAACAAAGCTGACAGATCTCACCACCACACTCTCCGACAACTCTGCAGCTGTAACCACCGATGGAGAAAATATGACAAAGCTGACAACGGTGGTAGAGAAGACAGCTTCCACAGATGACTTGAAGCAAGTTGATAAGATTCTCAGCGATTTCGCTAAGGTGCTCGCTGATATCTACACAAACTACACCTCACTCAAACAATCAGTTTCCTCCATGTCCGGCGAAGTAACAACGCTGAAGACATCGGTTGGAGCACTAGAGGGTGATATGTCTGCTATGAAGACAAATGTTCAAACTCTGACGACTGACTTAGGCTTTGTAAAGACCGACGTTGGTTCGATGAAAACAATGATTGAAGAGCTGCTCAACAAGGCAAATACTCCTGCTCCTGCCCCTGCCCCTGTATTGGAAACTTTCACAGCGGCAGATCGTAAAGAGCTGAAGAAGATCACTCCTGCTATATCTGGCCTTGAAGACAGATTAGCATCGATTGAAAGTTGTATTAAAATCTCTGGCCAAGAAGACAGAGAAAATACAAATGCCGAGTCTACACATTCCTCCCCAAATCATGAGAAAGAGGGGGAGAAGAGCGCTGAACATCCCGGGGAGAAGAGCGCTGAACATACCGATGAGAAGAGCGCTGAGGATCTTGAAAAGAGCGCTGAAGACCTTTCCCATGATGAATCTATCAGGGGAGAGAAGAACGAAGACCTCACCTTCGCTGAAGAGGGTGAGAAGACTATTGAAACTGAAGCTGCCGCTGGACCTCAGAGAGATGAAAACCCTGAGGGAACCGAGAAGCTCACCTCTGTATCTGAGGGGGAGCAACTCGAAGAAGACGCTGAAGAATCCGAAGCAGAAGATGATGAAGCCGTCGACATCCCTGATGATGAACCATCTTCTTCTCCAAAGAAGAATGATGATGATGATGACGAAGATGACGATGATTTCTTTATCGTCAAACCTGCCCCAAGGATAAAAGCTCTTAAGGGGATCTCGATAAATGAACCTTCAGGGGAGCGGACAAAGACAAAGCCCTCAGCCTCTGGAGCTGAGAAAGGCAAAGGCAAAAGTGTCGCTGAAGATGACAATCTGACGATCTTGCTTGAAAAGACGGTTTGTCAGGTACACTAAACATCTCTTACTCCATCCCTCCTCTATCATACACTATCAGTTCCTCTACCCAAGCCTATACACTTAAACCAATTCTCTCTATCTGTTTCTACCCAAGTTCTTACTTGTAAGATCGCTGTGTTTCAGCTAGTCCTCTCCCCTGTTTGAGGATGTCGCTAAAGGTTCTACTACTGCGACTTCACAAATAAAGCCAGTTGCTGCTGATGAAATAATCCCAGTCTTAGATTTGATCTCTGAGACTGATGAACCAGAAGAACAACCTCTCTCGCACAGAAACAGACCTTCCTCAGCTCCTCAAAAGCTGAGTGAAGAGGATCAAAAGAAAAGAGAGGAAATAATAAAGCGATTCGAGGATCAACGAATCATTCTGAGGCGTGATCAACTTCCTTCAGCTCCTCCAAAGTTCAGAATCTCAAAAGCTGAATACAAGGAACACCTCAGAGCTGAACGCCTAATCGCTGAAAGAAAGGAAGTTGAAGAGAAAGACAGAGAATACGCCATCAAGCTTACTCAACGATCAATCAAAGACCCCAAGCTGAAAAGAGTTCCCATTGATGTTCAACGTCAGCTCTGGGATGATGCTCAAGAAATCGTTAGAGAAAAGACAAAGGTCTCTGATACAACTTTGGAATGGGCTAAACAAATGCTGACCTATCGATCAAGACCATCCAAAATAATCAAAGCCAACATCAGAGGAAAAATGTACGTTGATGTTCCTGTTGTTGAAGTGGATGTCTACAGAGATGACAAAACCAAGCAAACCTTCTATGCTACTTCATTAGAAAAGTTTGGTCTCTCTGAATGGTTAGAAACGAAATTAGCCATTCAGGGATCACGCTCAAAATTCAAAAGCCATGTTGAGATGATCTTAAACAAACAGATCGACTTTCTTTCATCTGCTGTGGATATTCCTCCTACTCTTCCTCAACCGAAGAAAGCCTCTGCTAAGAAGAAGAAAGTTTCTGATTCAGGTCCAATCATTCGAAATGAAACAGGTATTGGTTTCTCTCGTGGTGAAGTTCTTGGTCCTGATGCTGATCTTTCAATGCTTGACACCTCCCTACCACCTGGAGAAACTTTCATCCCTGGCACAGTGGTAAGTGATCCATATGGTATATTCTTCTTAGACTATGATGGAAATCCTCACTTTCAACGTGTCTCTGAGCTCCACATCGCTCCCATCGAACAACTCAGAGATCTCGTACACTGGTGTGAAGTCAGACGAGACATCAAAGCTAGACACCTGAAGCCCTTGATTTTTGAAGCTGCTCTGAAGTTAAAGAATCAAGGAGTAAATGTCCCTGACTGGATGATCCCCACTAAAAAGACCCTTGATGAACTTCTCATTAAGGAAGAACCCTTTGAAAACTGATATAATCTCATTTTTCTCTATTGTATCAGTTATCCTTCTGTACTTGTAAATTATTTCGCTTGTACTTATAATCTTTCTGTTCTTCATTGTAACCTGATTCAATTTTTTAAAGAAAGATTTCAGCGAACGTACTTTACTCCATAAGTACTGAAAAGATCCCAGAAAACAGTAAATGGGACAAATATTTTATGAGTTCTTTTTATCCTTATATTTTCATTAAATAGCAATTTTCTTTGTTGCTGTGTCATAATCAAATAGGGGGAGATTGTTGATCCAAACCCTCAGTGATTTGATAATGACCCTCTCTTATATACTTAGTGAAAATTGTAAGTAAACAATATGTATCAGAGTTTCACTATCGCTGATAAGTACTAAGATCTTACAGTACCGCTGATAGGAACTCTCGCTCTTTAGATTAAACATTCAGCGAACACTGTTCATCATTAATGCTCTGAGTCTGTTCAGTCATTATGATGATCACTGATAAGTTAGTTGTTTACTTATGATCTCTGAAGACAAGTTTCACGTCAACAAAGGTTCTACGCTGAAGTCGAAGATCAAGCTCAAGAACCAGCGACAAGTCTCCTAATGAACTGATGCGGATCAGCGAAGACTCAGATTTGTCCACTCAACGTGAAGTATCAAGTACAAGACTTCAGCTATCGCTGAACTTTATCATTCGCTGATAAAGAATGATAATCGCTGAATCAACGAAAGCTGATCATGAAGTCCTCCGTACAAAGTACTTTTGTCTTAACCACCCTTGCACGTCTCCGTACGAAATGTCAGAAAAGAACCTCCGAAAATCTGAAATCGTACAACCACTCTGATACTACACTGTTCATCCTTACGGCTACTAAGGTTGTCAACCAAGGTCAATGACATGCAACCAACCAGCTGATGACACGTGTAAAGTATATACTAATTTGCATTTAATGCATGCAGTATATAAAGAGATGAACTCACTTCATTTGAAGTAACTTGCTAACTCTGGACAAGTTCAAATCTCTTATCTCAGATAGGTTATTATTAGTAATTTCCTTATCTCTCTTAGTGCAAGAAACCTTAGTGTTCCAACTTGTTTAGATTTAGGTTTATCCTTAATCTTGTCTCCGCAACAAGCTGTAAATTGTTAATGATTTATCAATAAACAATTTAGAAAAGTAAAATTTGTGTGTTTGTATTCAACCCCCCCTTCTACAAACTTGTATAGGCCTTCGGGACCAACACTTTCTAATAGGGTGTTTTATATGACAAAAGTTTATAGGATCAAACAAAAAAACGTTATATCTAAAAGTGTTACAAAGAGTTTAAAGAACATCTTTCGGCGTCGTAACAAGTTTTTTATGACATTTTTCAAATAAAGTGTCCTATTAACTATTTTATATGACACTATTTGAAAAGGTGTCATTTAAACACAAGTGTTTTTTAAAAAGATAAGTTTATAAGACACTTTTAAAAAATGTTATATAAAATTGACTAATAAGACACTTTATTTTGAAAATGTTCTAAAAACCTTGTTACGACGCTCAAATAGTCTTATAAAACTATTATAACACTTTTAAGTAAGACGTTTTTTGTTTGGTTCTATAAACTAAAGTCCTATAAAACAGTCTATTATGACGCTTATTTATTTAAGACGTCCTATAAACTCAAACTTGTTGTAGTGGTTAACGATCAATTAGTTGCTAAGAGGTATATATAGAGGAAGGTTCACGTGAGGAGCGCGTCAAAACGTGAGAACGTGAGGAGCACTCCCGTGCTTCGGATCACATATGATTTACACTGCTAAAAAATCGGAACTTCTCGAAAATTCGCGCAAAAGTGGCGCAAGGCGTGGCGCGATGCTGCAGGTCGCGGATCACATGTGATTCAACACTGTAAATCATTAATGATTCATAACTGTCAATTCGAGTCCAGATCAGTTGTGAATCACATGTGATTTGCAGCTGTAAATCATATGTGATCCGAAGCACGAGAGTTCTCCTCACGTTCTCACGTTTTGACGCGCTCCTCATTTGAACCCGCCCCGGTATATATAAGAGTCATTCATTGTAAAATGATAATATTTATTCCATATAACATCAATACAATTATAACCACTTTGATTCCCCAACAACCCTATTCCCATTCTCTTTTATATTTTAATTTTCATTCATTTTCCTAAAACGAACCAAGAAATATCTGTTTACCAAATGCTTACCCAGGTAAGCGCTTGCCAGTCAAATTTAACACTATCACTTACTTACTAGGTAAGATTTTAATCCGTCAAATCGGTTTCGTAAGCAACAATTCACCCGGTAAGCGCTAACCGTGGTAAGAGCCGTTGTCATCACTTACCGGGGTAAGACTCTCGTCCTTTAATTCGCTCTTACCGGGTAAGATTTTTAGTCCATGCCATATCAATCCGGTAGGTAATATGACCTGATAAGCGCTTACTCGAGTAAACATTAGGTAAACGGCTCTTAGTAAATTGGAGAAATTGTTTCAAATGAAATGAACTTTGTTTTCACTTTTACTATAATGGAAACAAACTTCCAAACCTTCAAATTCTAATGAACAAACCTAATAATTGTGATTTATGCTTTTAAAAACACTCATTTTTATACCCATCCCAATCAATTAGAAAACATTGTATATGATGTGGGCATATTTCCTATTAAAATAACAATCCAAAATTTTCTAATAAAAATAAGAGTAAACTAGAAATTTGGTCCACGGAGGAGGCTAATGGCACCAAAATGATTGCATTGTTTTCATAAACAATCATTTTTTGATTTAAATATATATATATATATATATATATATTTATATAATATATATTATTTGACATATATATATATATATATTATTTATTTGTTTTATATATATATATATATATTAGAAATATAGAAATATATATATATATATATTATTCTTTTTGTTTATATATATAGTTGTGTCAATTTTATACCGAGACAAACCAACCAATTTTCATACTAACCGTACCAATTTAATTGGTAACAATTTAGTTGGTACCGACCTAATTGGTTGGTATATCGTACCAAATATTTAAACTTGGTTGGTACGTGGTATTAGAAGTCGTGTACCACGGTAATACCGTACCGTACCGACTTAGAAATATAGAAATATATATATATATATATATATATATATATATATATATATATAGTTATAGTTATAGTTATAGTTATAGTTATTCTTTTTTGTTTTATATATATATATATATATTTATATTCTTTTTATAAATTATATCATTCTATTTATTTTTTATAATAAGGTCAGACATAGCTAGGTTTTTTCCCATAATAATTTACTCCCTTTATAGGCCGTAGGCCTTTTCGACAAAAAATGTGATTTTGATTTGATATTTATACTTTTAACCTCTATACTTATTTACTTACTTTACTTTATACTTTTTACTTTCATAATTTAAAATTTACATTTAACACATATAATCGTTTATTAACTAAAATACGTTAAAAAAATACGTTTTTGTTGCGTATTGTGGAAAACCCCTTAGGGCGTATTGCATTCATCACAAACAATATATAGACAGAAGTTTACACAAGGGACCCTACACTATACATTAATTAACAAAAGTATTTCTATTTAACACACCCCCCGCAGTCGTAGCGGGAGGAGACCGAATGCTAAGACTGGATCTGAAATCTAGAAATAATGGTGTAGGTAACCCTTTGGTAAAAATATCTGCAAACTGATGAGATGACGGGACGTGCAAAACCCGCACATGGCCCAAGGCAACACGTTCTCTTACAAAGTGTAAGTCAATTTCCACATGTTTGGTACGTTGGTGCTGAACCGGATTGTTGGCTAAATACATGGCACTGACATTATCACAAAAAACAACCGTGGCACGAGACAGAGGAAGACGCAACTCAAGCATAAGATTGCGAAGCCAGGCCGACTCGGCAACAGCGTTAGCTATGCCACGATATTCAGCTTCGGCACTAGAGCGGGAGACAACATGTTGTCTCTTAGACGACCAAGAGACAAGGTTGTCTCCCAGGAAGACGCAGAACCCGGACGTGGACCGGCGTGTCTCTGGACAGCCTGCCCAATCAGCATCAGTATAGGACACCAAACGATCAATAGACGAGGGACGAAGAAAAAGGCCTAACGAAAGAGTACCCTTGAGATATCGCAGAATGCGTTTAAGAGCATCCATATGCGGTTTGCGAGGATCATGCATAAACAAACAGATCTGCTGAACAGCATAAGAGATGTCCGGGCGAGTAAACGTGAGGTACTGCAAAGCACCAGCTAGACTCCGATAAAGGGTCGGATCAGAAACTGGTACACCAGATGATGGTAGTTTGGACTTAGTCTCCGTCGGTGTGGAGCAAGGATTACAGGTATCCATGCCAGCACGAGAGATTATTTCCTGGGCAAAAACGGATTGAGACAGAAAAAGGCCCGAGGAAGAACGAGTGGCAGCAACTCCTAGAAAAAAAGGAGAGAGCACCAAGATCAGTCATCTTGAACTCAGAAGAGAGGCGAGTGATGACACGAGTGACCAATGCAGGAGAAGAAGCGGTCAAGATGATGTCGTCAACATATAACAGTAAGTATATGGTATCACGACCATGATGATAAACAAAAAGAGAGCTATCCGATTTGCTAGAAGAAAAACCTAGAGAGGCAATAAAAACAGCAAACCGTTGGAACCAAGCACGCGGGGCTTGCTTTAGCCCATATAGAGCTTTGCGAAGCCGACAAACATGATTCGGATAGGAGGGATGAATATAACCGGGAGGCTGTTTCATGTAGACCTCCTCTGTCAAATCACCATGGAGAAAAGCATTCTTGACGTCAAGCTGATGAATAGGCCAGTTCAGAGAAACAGAGATACTAAGAACTGTCCGAATGGTGGCCGGTTTGACAACCGGACTAAATGTCTCGTCGTAATCAAGACCAGGTTGCTGAGAAAATCCCTGAGCAACCAGACGACCTTTGTAACGTTCAAGACGACCCTGACTATCAAACTTGTGACGATATAACCAACGACAGCCCACAATGTTAACAGCGGCGGGAGGCGGAACCAGATCCCAGGTGTGATTGGAAAGCAAGGCGGACATTTCAGAGTCCATGGCGGCTTTCCAATTCGGATCGCAGACTGCCTGAGCAGTGGTGGTTGGGATTGGCGAGGTAGAGTCAACAGCCGATAGATTGAGAATCTGTCGAGGTTTGAGGTTCCCGGTACATGACCGAGTGGTCATGGGATGAGAAGAGGAAGCAGCGGGCGGGGGCGAGGGAGCCGACGAGGCATCGTCGCCTGCGGAAGAGGCGGCAGCCGGTGCTGGAGCGCAGCTGGAAGGGGGAGTGTCGTCGGCCGGCGCTGGAGCGCTGCCGGAAGGAAGCGAGGCGGCGGCCGGAGGGGCGGCGCTGCCGAGAGAGGGGGTGTTACCCGTCGAGGTGTTCGGGCCAACGGGCGGTGGCGATTGAGTGACGGGAAACGAAGGGAATGGGACGTCAGACATCAAGGTAGGGGAGGTACTGTCGTTAACAAGATCATCATAGGCTGATACAGACGGTGGCACATTGAACGAAGCATAAGGAAAATGATCTTCATCAAATACCACATGTCGCGAGACAATGATGCGATGTGAGACAAGATCATAGCAGCGATGACCCCTATGATTGGATGACGGACCCAGATAGACACACGCTGTGGATCTCGGTGATAACTTATGAGGAGCCGTAGAAGAGAGATTTGGATAGCAAAGACATCCAAAAACACGTAAGTGCGTGAAAGTTGGAAAGGTGCCGTATAGGATTTCACAAGGAGATTTAAACGAGAGCGTGGTTGTAGGAAGAAGGTTGAGTAGGTGAACCGACATGTTGAGAGCTTCGGCCCAGAATTTGGGAGGAAGAGAGGCTTGAAACAGAAGAGTGCGCATGACATTGTTAATGGTGCGAATTGCACGTTCAGCTTTACCGTTTTGTTGTGATGTATACGGACAAGAAAAGCGAATTTTAATACCATTTTGTTGAAAAAGAGTGAGTAATTTTGTATTATTAAATTCGCGACCGTTATCACATTGAAACGATTGAATATCGGTTTTAAACTGATTAACAACATAAGCGCGAAAATTGTTAAAAGCTTGAAACACATCAGATTTCACACGAAGTGGAAACACCCATAAAAAGTGAGAGAAGTCATCCAAAAATAATATGTAATATTTATAACCACTCAAACTTGTCAAAGGAGATGTCCACAGATCGGAATGAACCAGCTCAAAAACCTTGGAAGTCTTAGTAACAGAACTGGAAAAAGACAAACGGCAATGTTTACCTAGTTGACACGCATGACACGTAGGTAACAATTTATTTGAACAAGAGATAAATTTGCGAGACTTCAAAAAATTAAAAGTGGAGATCCCCGGATGACCTAGACGGCGATGCCACATGAGAGGAGACACAGCAACAAGAGCAGTAACAGGAGACATGGACGGTCGGGCAGATTGGAGAACCGGGTAGAGATCACCAACGCTGTCAGACCGATGAAGAAGATGTCCTGTTTTAAGATCCTTTATGGAGAAACCAAAAGGATCAAATTCAACAGAAACCCAGTTATCAACAGTGAACCGACGAACAGAAATAAGATTTTTGACCATTTTATCAGAAACAAGAACATTTTTAAGTGCCAGTTGTTTTTGTGAAAATGGGAGAAAAGTATTGCCAATACAAGATACCGGAAGTAAAGCACCATTACCAACCATAATTACTTTTGACTTACCACAAGGTTTAAGAGAAAGTAAGTTACCTTGATTGAAAGACATGTGAGAGCTTGCACCGGTGTCCATGTAGTAGTTGTTGTCTTGGGTCTGTGTAGGTTGCTGGACGGACATCGAGCTGAAGAGAGAGGCTAGATCCGTGAACTGCGGTTGGGTCGCAGAAGCATGAGGAGCCGGAGGTGAGGCAGCATAGAGCGCAGATGGCAGAGGGAATCCCCCATGGGCAGGCGCAGGTGGCGCCGACAATCTTTAGGGTCCTCCGAACTGAGTATTCTGAGTCTGCTGCTGATGCATGACATTTTGCAGTAACTGTAGGAGTTGATTGTTGAATGGAGGATGACCACCATGAGTACCTGCATTACAAGAAACAGCAGTAATATTTGAAGAAGAAGTCCCCCCTCCCCCGGGAGTACCTTTAGATGCAACCCGTCCCATGTTTTTATTTCCCCGGTTATTTTTATTTCTCCCTTTCCCATTATTATTAGTCACAAAGGTCGAATAAAGGGCAGAACTAGAGGATAGTTGGGTGTCAGCAGTGGGTTCAGGTTGGTCTTCACGTGACTCATGCAAGAGCAACATGTTTTTGGCCTCAAGGAAGGAGGGAAAAGGTTTGGTATGGGTGATGACATCAACTAGACTCTGGTAAGAGGGTGGTAAATTCTGTAGGATTTGTAGAACAAGATCCTGATTAGATATTTGGGTATCAACATCAGCTAGAGAGTCAGCAATGTCCTTTAAAGTGTGACAATAATCAGTAATCGACAGAGCACCTTTTTTGTGTTCCGGAAAACAGTTTGAAGTTGAAGGCTACGAGATAATTTGTTATTCAAGAAATATGAATCAAGAGCTTCCCATAGATCTTTCGTAGTACAATTATCTTTAGTAATGATATTCAACAGATTGGGTTCACAGGTTGAGTAAAACCAAGATTTAATTCGAGAGTCAATGGTTTCCCAATCCTCATCATCATCACCGTTAGGTTGAGATTTGCCAGTGATGTGACCCATGACTTTAGCCCCTCTACACATATCGGTAAAAATACGACGCCACAATTTATAGCGGGACCCATCAGTTGTGAGTTTGAAACTAAACTGAGGGTAAACATTACCAATAGCAAACACAAGTTGGGAAGCTGTGGGGTTGGGTGGTGGGGTTGGAGCATTGGGGGACATGACTAAAAATAATGATACTCACGAAAGATAAGAATAACTAGAAAGAAAAAAAAACAGAAACGTGTTCACCTGTAGGTAAACGCGAAGAAGGCAGCGTTGGCGACGAGGCTGGAGAGTAGCGGCGGCGGCGTCTGGAAAGCAGCGGCGGCGGCTAGAAAAGACCGGCGACGGCGACGGCTGGAAAGCAGCGGCGGCGGCGAGGCGGGAAAGCAGCGGCGGCAGCGTCGCTTATGGAGGTCGACGCAAGGGGAGAGCGACGGCGGCGGTAAGCGTAGACGCAGCGGCGGCAGGCAGCGGAAGAGTGGACCGGCGACGGGTAGGGCGCCGGCGATCAGAGATCGGAAAAAGAAAACGGATCGAGAGATGCTAGATCAGGCTCGATACCATGTTGCGTATTGTGGAAAACCCCTTAGGGCGTATTGCATTCATCACAAACAATATATAGACAGAAGTTTACACAAGGGACCCTACACTATACATTAATTAACAAAAGTATTTATATTTAACAGTTTTAATTTTAACAAGTTACACCATTATAATCGTCTCTTCTACGGCGTCTCATGCCTCCACAACCGAGTCACCTCACTCGTTCTAGAAGGACTCAATCTACACGGCCGATTCGACTCACTCGCCTCACTCGTAAAACTCCATCTCCTCTCTTTAAAACGTAACCGCCTCGTGGGCCCCATTCCTGGTCTCTCTAATCTCACCTCTCTCAAATTAGTTTTTCTATCTTACAATCAAATCTCCGTCGAGTTTCCAACGTCGTTACCTTCTTTATTCCGTCTCGATCTGTCGTATAACAACCTCTCCGGCAATATCCCGCCGACGATCAACCGGTTATCGCAATTATTGACTTTACGTCTAGAGGAAAATCAGTTTTCTGGAAAAATTCAGTTTCTGAATTTACCGAATTTACGGGATTTTAATATGTCTATGAACAACATTTCGAGCGAAATACCGGAAAGTTTATCGGGTTCCCCGAATCCGTATTTTCGAACAACCCGGTTTTATACGGGTTCCCACTTCCGAAATGCACCCGACCCGAAATACCGTCGTCGGTTGTGTCGTCATCACCGACCTCCCTACCTTCGACGGCATTGGTGCCTAATAAAAGGATGTTTGGAAACCACAAGATAAGTACGGTGGTGGTGGTGGCGATAATAATAGGAGATGTTTTGGTGTATATTTTAAAAATATATAAATCAAAAAATTAAAAATATTTTATATATTTTTAAAAATATATAAATAAATAAAAATTCAATATTAGGCTCATTTCGACCGTATTGAAGAGACGATTATAATGGTGTAACTTGTTAAAATTAAAACGTATTTTTTAACGTATTTTAGTTAATAAACGATTATATGTGTTAAATGTAAATTTTAAATTATGAAAGTAAAAGGTATAAAGTAAAGTAAGTAAATAAGTATAGGGGTTGAAAGTATAAATATCAAATCAAAATCACAATTTTTGTGGAAGGTAAATTATTATGGGAAAAAACCTAGCTATGTCGGACCTTATTATAAAAAATAAATACAATGATATAATTTATACAATGGTAAATTACCATGGTACACGACTCCTAATACCACGTACCAACTAAGTTTAAATAGTTGGTACGATATACCAACCAATTAGGTCGGTACCAACTAAATTGATACCAATTAAATTGGTACGGTTGGTATGAGAATTGGTTGGTTTGTTTCGGTATAAAATTGACACCCATATATATATATATAAACAAAAAAAAATATATATATATATATATATATATATATATATTTCTAATATATATATATACATATAAAACAAATAAATAATAATAATATATATATATATCAAATAATAAATTCCAAATTTGGTCCCGCTACTTCCAAATCACAAAATCAAATCTGATTAGGTAGAAGAGAAAAAAATAGTAAAATAACTAAAATGCCCCTCATTTAACTGAATTTTTTAACGACCATTAAGACGAGCTTCCAGTTTTCAATGACTTGGAAGCTTTCGAAGCAACGACAAGTTAAATTCGGCCGTTCATTAACAAGGCTCGTTCGCGTATTAAATCAAGCTTTATTGCTCATACATCCCCGAATTGCATTTGAACTCGATTTATTATATATACCATCTTAATTAATTAATTAATTTATTTATTTATGATATCAATATTTTATACGTATTCAATAACAACAATGCGTGTTACAAGTTATCACCAATTAAAAATTAGAGGTGAATTTGAATTTTCTTTTAGTGGATTTATTCTTTACTTTTTTAATAGTTAGCAACCTCTACGCAGGGGTGGATCCAGAATTTTTTCTTAGTGGGGTCACCTTTGAGGTGATCATGCGGAGGTATCCCCGAATCAAGGGGTTGTTCGTGGGCCTGTTGTTTGGGCCGGATCGTGGGCCAAATCGTGGCCGGGTTGAAGGGGGATTAGTCTGGACTAAGTCCAGGATACCCCCGAATTGCAATTGTGGTTCAAAAAAACTAAATGTCTGTAAAGTTGTCCGATATATTTTTAGCCTAAATCCACCACATCGAGAGATTTTTAAAGTTTTTTTGTTTGATTTCAAAGAATTTTTAAGTTTTTTCGTCGATTTCGATGGACTTTTTAGGTTTTTCTGGTTAATTTCAAGCGTTTTTTTAGTTTTTTATCTGATTTCGATGGACTTTTATTGATTGATGGGGTCCCAAATGAAAAACTACTGGGGAGAACTAAGATGAAAAATCAAATTTTTTATATTTTTATTTTTAAAATTTCCGATTTTTTTCTTTTTAATGGGGTCTCATCCCCCACTATATTTTTACTTATGGTGAATTTTTTTTATTTAACAGTGGGTTTGGTTTGTATAAAAAACCCATATTTCTTTAATTGTTTGTATCAAAAATCCATCTTCAACAGTGGGTTTTTGTTTGGTAAATTTTTTTAATTGCTTGGTCTTCAAAGAGATGATCAAATGTGGAAGCATGAGTTAAGATACTGGGGTTTAGGGGCTTTGGCAATTGAGGTCTTCAAAGAGATGATCAAGGGGCTTTGGAGTTAGGAAACTAGGATTAAAACTTTGGAGATGAAAATCAAATCAGTTTGAGCATTTCAGTTTACAATTCGATCATTTATATGTTTTTGGCTAATCTATGATTTTGTTTTACAAGTGATATATGAGTTACCTTGTTGATGCAGTGTTAATTTTCATTTTGATTGATTATTTGGTAAAAAAAAACTGAACAACTCAATAGGGTCATTTAACCAGTCTTGTCCTGTTCTGTCTTACCAAATACTGAACAATTGTCCTGTCCTGTCATGTTCTGTTCTGTCCCGTCATGTCCAGTCATGTCTTGTCTGCGTACCAAGCGCACCCCTATGGACTTCTTATGACGTAGTAAGTTTAATATTTAATATATAATTTTATGATGCATAAATATATTAATTCTTTATTAAAAGAAAATATTGATTCTGTTGGTATATATAATTGATATCGACAACCCTGTTTTATTATTATCTTGATTTGGTTTCATACATTATAATCTATAATTAATTGCAATTTACTTTTTTAACGTTATATTTGTTATCTATGGGTAGTTTCGTCTTTGTTTTGGGTGTCGACAAGGGTTTTTTTAAGTGATTAATAACGTAATGATTTATACATTAGACCATCCACAAACCTGCAAAATCATATTCATTTCTAAAGCGTCAGATCATCTTTGCAGTAACACCTTTCACATACATACATACAAGACCAAACTCATTTCTAAATTAATAAATTATAATATAAATAATATTAATAAATAATGTTTAAACATGCTTTTGTTTAATATATCTATTTTGTGAAAGGTCTTTCTAATTTAACAAGATGAGGGTTGTCTTGCAAGGCCTTGCATAACACATGGCATGCTATGTCATCTTGCAAGAAGTCTTGCAAGACTTGTGTGGATGCTTTATAGAGTTTGAAAAAGGAAAGTACAAGACGAGACATCGTTAAAACTTCTAATAAAATACTTACCAAGTTGTTTAAGATTATAAATTTAAAAGTTGATGCCAAACAAATCATTAATAATATGCAAATAAATTAACAAAACGATAATTTCGCCAAAATTATTATTATTACTAGAAAATTAGCAACGAAACTTATAATGTAGTGTTTGGTTCGTTGGAATGCGGCGGAATTTGAAAGAATTGAAATTGTCAATTTCATTGACCAGATTACATTCTTGTCTTTGGTTCACCTTTTGAGTTTTCAGAAGGAATTCATATTCCACAAATGGTGGAATCAGGGTCGGCCCTGGCCATGTGCAGCCCGTGCGGCAGCACATGGCATCATAAGCCTAAAAGGCATCAAGTTTTGATATGTTATTAGCTATAAATTTAGTACCAGATTATAGGTAGCTCATACCCAAGTCGCCAAGGTAATCAACTAAGCAGCTAATCGGTATTTGGTCCATTAATGAGGATGAATGGAGAATGGCATCGTGAAAACGTTTAAACAACTAAGTCGGCTTGTTTTGTTCTTCATCTATTCGAGATTGACTATTCCGATGTTCAAGGCTTGAAAGACGTTCCATCTTCAACCGACAACAACGGTGATGAAACAATAATTCTAAAATCAAAAAATCGTTTCCCTATTTTCCACATTTCCCTCCACTTTCTCTTATCTATGTTTATTCTCCCAAATATGTTAATAGGTTATCTTGTTCTAGGAAACATTTTTTTCTTTATACTCAAAATGATATTTGTTAAAACACGCCCATCTTATTAAGAAACAATTTTCTTTTTATATTAAAAATGATATTCTTAAGAAAAACACTTATATTACTCTAAGAAACATTTTTTCATTGTATTCAAAATGATATTTATAAAAAAATATTTTCCATAAATACCCGTGAGAGATTCAAATTTCATACATTTAAGAAACCATCTTTTCCTTTAATTGTATTATTCTATTATCAGAATCGTTCTTTAGCATGTTAAATGTGTGATTTTGAATAAGGACTCCAAAATTTGGGGGTCCAATTTTACATTGTTTAAGGTTTTTCGTCAATGAATGTAAAACTATATCCACCTTAGTGTCTCTCTAATTTCTATCAAAAGACAAAAGTAATATGCCTCACCATCATGCCTCACCATCGCCTCTGTCGGGGACGAAAAAGACGAAGACGACTCCCTTCCGGAGGGAACCGTCGTCGAAGGGTGGCGACCCGTCGAGGGTCGTCACTCCTGAGAGGACGAAGGCATCTTTGGGTGTGATCGACGCTGAACCTGCCAGTGTCGCTCCTCCGATCCCTGAGGACTCGGGTCTTCGATCGGGTAAGTCGATCCCTTCTGGGGTTGACAAGGGGAAAGGCTCTGAGGCCGAAGGGTCGGCCAGAGTTTTGACGGTGAATTTCACTTTACCGTCGAAACTTTATGGCAGATGGCGTCCTAGAGAGGGCGAAAATATTTCCCCATCTGGGGAATTATTTGACCCCGTCCTTTCGGGAGCGCTACAGGGGTGTCTCAGTCGACGCTGGACTTTCGTTCATGGTAAGTTTTTCCGACTTGTGTTTTTTTCCGACTTTCCGTCGTTTGTTCTAACATGTTTGTTATGTTTCAAGCGTTTCAGGCGTCCTTGTGTTTGTATCATCAGCTGGACGAAGCCCAGAAGATTGCTTCCCGCGCAACGGAAGAAATGCGCAAAGCCCAAGATGGGGAACGGAGGGCGCGGGAACAGGTGTAGGCGTCGGAGGCCAAGGTCGAGTCCCTCTCTGTAACACCTCGAAATTTCCTTAAATTTTGTATAAGGAACGATTAAAATATTATATGAGGTTAATATAATCGTTATGTTAAAATTTGAGATTGAAGAGTTGAATTTGTAAATTGGCTTAAGTTGTGGGTCAATTTGGTTTTTGAGAAAATCTGAAGTATATTAAGATGGAGTCGGCTACAATTTGAGATTATCTAAAATTGCTTCCTGGAAGTCGGTTCGAAGGTAGAAACAAGAAATCGAATTCCTTCTTTTCGTTAGGTAAGATTATGTAGCCTCCCTCTTCAATTCTCAATTCTGGTTGTTTGTAATCAAGTTTACATCGGTTGTAAATACATATTTCAAATCAATTTAGTGAATCAAGTCTGAGTTCGAGTTACCGGGTCAAGTGGAATTGCAGAAATTGCATTGATCTAATTTTAAGGTGAGTTCATCTACCTGTTTTTGCTTAATAAAGTCTATTTGTGAATTGAAATGGGTGAATAAGCTTATTATTATCTGTGAGAAATAGATACAACTCGATTTTTGAAATTCTGGGTAGAAAACGATTGAAACAGGTTAAACAATTGATGAATCCGAAAGATGAATAATCCGAATTGTTCCGGATTGTTCCGAATTGTTCCGGATTCCGGACGATTTTCCGGATTGATTTCGGATACCGGATAATTCCAGATTCTGGATAGTTGTCCGGATGGAATTACCGGATAATTCCGAATACCGGATGGTTTTTCGGATTGGTTACCGGATATGATTCCCGGATGGTTCCAGACTTGGAGTCCGGATACTTCTTCCGGATGTTACCGAATTCTTGGATTTTCCGGATGTTTCCGGATAGAGGTCCGGATTTGATTTCTGGATATGATTCCGGACTGTTTACCGGACTTGGTTCCGGATTAGTTTACCGGACCAGTTTTCCGGTATGTTATGTGTTAAATTGTACTGTTCAAATGTTTTATGAATACGAAACATATTGTGATTTTAACAGTACCAGAATAATTATAACTCGACTCAGGGTATGATACGAGTTGTTATGTGTGTTGAGTTGATACGCACATATGTTAGGAAGTGTAATGGATCCATCTACAAGAAACTGCACTTTTACCGGGGGGTTTAGGAAGCCCGTCGGTAAAAGTGACCTTTACCGGCGACTTAGACGAAATCCTCCGCTAAAAGTTTAAATTTTTGCCGAATGAAAATGCCACCGACAAAGAAGCGTTTTTGCCGACGAATTTCGTATAAGCCTCCGGTAAAAGTTACTTTTACCGACGAATATCTTAAACCGCCGGCAAAAGTATCTTTTAAAATTTAAATGACATTTTCACCAACGAATTTCACAAACTCGCCGGAAAAAGTTATTTTATTATAATTAATATTTTTTTCACTTAAACTTTTGCCGACGGATCTCCCAAACTCGCCGGCAAAAATATTTTTGTTTTATTAATAAAAAGTTCACTCACATTTTTGCCGGTAGACTTCTAAAATCCGTCGGCAATTGTATTTTAATTTTCAATATTTTTTTATTTGTACTTTTACTAGCGGATTTGCCAAACTCTTTAGCAAAAGTATTTTTAAAATTATAATAAGTTTTAATTACGGGCGAAATTATATTAATTTTTTCACTTAATTCTTGTAAACAAAAGAAAATCAACTTAATTTCTCATCATCTATGAAAATCCATATTTATTGTTGATTAAAATCATGACTGCATGGAGCCTCCGATTTTATTTTATTTTTTATACATAATATAGAAAATATGGTCGTGATTAAATAGAAGTATCTCTTGGAAGTGTGGCAAGTGCTTTGCCTATTACACTAGTGTGACTTGGTTCAAATCCTACACACAACATTAATTTTTGCTAACAAATATAAGAAAGAGACAAGAGAATTTGGTGACGCGGAAAACCCCGTCGAGGGGAAAATCGCGGTCGACTATAGAGGTCGACGATGCACTATGGTCGTCAAACAGGGACGTGTCATTTAGTAACAGGTGTCGTGAGTACAATAGATTACAATTACAAGAGAAATAGACTTACTTGTAAAATAGTATCGTGCGTCGTGTGAAATAATGTTTCGTCGTGCGTTTCTGCGAATGATTGTTCGAATGCTTCGAGAATGCTTCTTGGTGAGTTCTTGAGAATCGGTTGTTTATTTCCAAGAATTCGTTGTATCTCTGGAAATCAGATGTCCTTGAATGTGTCTTCAGTCTTGGATTATATAGGCTTTGGCGTCATTAATGGCCTTCATAAATGTGGGAAGCTGTTTGGTCATTGAATACACTTGATTACCACCTTCAGTTATGACCGTTGTCCTTTATGGTGCTTGACCTGCATTAAATAGTCATAAGAGAAACATTTGTCGACCGTTAGTAAGTTAGGGCCTGTTTGTTTTTAGTTTTTTCCCTCTTAATTAGCACTTTTATCTAATTCAGTAAGATATATCAAAAATCAGTGTGTTTGTTTTTCTTTAAATTTAAGAGACACTTATCACCTAATTTCATCTGGTTCGCTTAGAGGTAACCCAAACTCTTATTTTCCTCTAATTCCTTTTCCACGCTTCATCCTCCACAAATCCACGCCCTCCTATAAGAACATAGGTTGAGAGAAAACAAAAGTTATCTGGACCCCAACACCTCCATAGCCAACATAGGTTTCCTGGAGAAGCCATTGACCGGTAATCGGAATCGTCGACGGCTGCAAAACTGCAAAACGTAGCGTGATGACTGATGAGAAGTTACAGAACTTGGAAGATTGTCTACAAAATGTCTTGCTATGTTTGAACCGTCATATGAAGGTCTTCCATCTTGGACCGGCAACTATCTCCGACCACTCACGAATCTTCTTGAAGGCGGCGATGAGAGTTCCATTCGGCCAGATCTCCTCCTCTTCATCGGAAGACGGTACTTTGCTTTTTTGGGGTAGTTGTGTATAGAGATATGTATAGTGGAGAAGAGATATATACAGAGAGTGAGAGAGATATAACAGAGATATAGCAGAGTTCCATTCGGCCAGATCTCCTCCTCCTCGAAAGACGGTACTTTGCTTTTTTTGGGTAGTTGTGTATAGAGATATGTATAGTGGAGAAGAGATATATACAGAGAGTGGGGAAGAGATATATACAGAGGGTTTTGGGGTGGGTATATATTAGAATCAAGAGGTGCTTTAGGGTATGTTTTAGATGGTCGATGTGACACAAAACAAAATAATAGAAAAATAATTTTACATATTCAGACTTTTGGTAGTAAAGAAAAACAAACAATCTAAATGATTTTAATTTCAGACTTCAACACCATCTCTTAAAAATCAGAAGTGAAATCATACTTCAGACTTCAGCACCTCTTAAAAAACAAACGCCACCTTAGTGTCAAGGATAATCATACGATGGTCGCACGTTTTGGTGGACACTTCGGTCGTGTGACGGGGATACCCTACTGGCGACGATTAATGATACGGTCATGCATAATTTCAGAGACCTTATCTTAATACGAGACTTTTCGTGCGAAGCAAGTCCTTTGTTTTCCTGCGTCGGTCGTGAGGTGTGATTTTTTACCCAACCATAATCTTCAAATGAAATAACTGTATTATCATAAAAATTTAAAACTAACAGGCAATAGATACATGTTAGCTAATTATGATTAATATTGATTGCAATTATTTGTCAGTTTCGCATAAGAAGTCAATTAATTTTCTTAGGTAGCATTTGGTTCATACAATGGAATCTGTAAGAATTGGAATCTGAAGGAATGAATGAAATTTAATCATGGTTGACTAAGCGTTTGGTTGACAGGAATCGAAATGGAACCATCAAAAGAATTTAATTTTTTCTTTTTGGTTCATCAAATATTATAGTGGTAGTGTGGTGGAGGCGGTAGTGTTGATGGGGGTGGAGGCGGTAGTAGTGGTGGCGACGACAGTGAACGGTTGGTGGCGAGGAGTGGGGTTGAAGGCCACATTGGTAACGACGGTGATGGAAGCTACGACGACGACGGGTGGTGGTGGTGGCAACAACAGTCGGTGGCCGCGGTGGCAACGGTGGTGACATCCATCGTGGTGGTAGTGACGGCTACGGGGGTAGTGGGGGTAGGGGTGAAGACGACAATGGTAACGACGATGATGGTGGCGGTTATGACGGGTGGTGATGGTTGCGATAACGACGCAGCTGATGGTGGTGGTCGCGATAGTGACGACGGGTGATGGTGGTGGTCACAGCGACGATTGGTGGTGGTGATAAATGGTGGTGGCGACGACGATGACGACGACATGGGGTGGTGGTAACGATAGGTTGTGGCGGCGGCATTGGCGGAGATTGGTGGTGACAGCGGTGGTGACATCCATCGTGGTGGTGGTAGTAATGACGATGATGGCGGCGGTGGCAACGGGTGGCGGTGACGACGGGTGGCGGAGGTTGCGGCAATGACGATATGTGATGGTGGTGGCTATGACGACAATAGATGGCGACAACGGTGATGACGGGTGGTGGCGGCGACGACAATGACGGTGGTGACATCCATCATGATGTGTTGGAATAACAGTTTTTTCTTAAAGATGGTAGGAAGGAATTGAAATTCCTTGCTCGAACCTAAGTACGTAATTTACATTCCACCTGAGGTTTTTGATGCCCTGTGCAGGAAGGCTAAAAAATGCCCCCTGTGGACTTTTTAGCAAATGCAACATTAAGTACAAGGGGTCTGGTAGTTAAACCAGTCCTCTCACTTTCATGCTGATTTTTATTAAATACAATAAATAAGGACATTCTAATCTTTTGGAGGCTTACACCAAAAGGTTTTATTAAACCTAAACTTTTTTATTGCACTACAAAATTAGATAACAAAGATGCCTATATATACAAATTACAGCATGGGTCGAGGGAGCCTTTCTCTTGAGCTCCTTGGCCTTTTTTCCAAAAGGAGTTGGGCCTCCTTCTTCAAGAGGCCATGGCCCATGGGACGGCATTGGCTCGGACCCACCTAAAAGTAAAAAACAAAGAAAGGTTAGAAAGCAGACAAGGAGTTCAAACCGCACGACCAAGGGTACACTAAGATAAAAAACACTTACCAGCCATCTCCTCTTCCCCCTCTCTCTCCTCTTCTTCCTCCTCTCTCCCTACGGTCGAGGCCTCAGTCGCCCCGATCACTTCGACGTCCGAGTCTTCGTCGACTAGGGCGCGGGTGGTAAAGAAAGAGCGTTCCCCGACACTGTTCTCCAGGAACCTATTGATCTTTTCCCGAGTATCAGGGCGAGCCTCAATCCTGCCGAAGTCGATCGCTGAAAAACGAAAAGAGAAACCGACAGTAAGCACGATCCAAGTTAAAAAAACGAAAATTAAACAAATGACAAAAAAACCTACCCCCGACATTCCACCCGATGGAGACCCAGAAGGAATCCTCATCCGTTTGGTCGAGCGACTTCAGCCGACACAGAACGTATCGAGCTTTCCACTCGCGATCGTTGACCGCGGTGTTCTGAACAAGAACTTTCTCACCCCTAAACCTCGGGTAGAGGCTGTAGCGATGGTTCTTGTCATCCTTCACCGTATAGGCCGTCAAAAGATCATTGACAGTTAAAGGAGCGTCCCACTCAGCGGTGACCCTATCGATCACCTAGACGATCCGCCAGAACTGCGACATCGTCTGACCCGGAGAAAGGTCGAATGTATCCAAAAACGCCATGGCCAAAGACGAAAAGGGCCACTTAAACCCTATTTTGAACGGATATTCATATAAGATGAAATATCCGTCGGGGCACTCCTTGGGCCGAAGGTGGTCAGGAGGAAATATTTCAACACTCTCAGGTATCTCGGCTACGGTCCTGAAAGTCTATAAACTCTCGTCGGAGGTAATAGTGCTCGGTGGATCAGTAGACATGATGAAGTCTGGGTCGCTAGTTAAGGCTAGAAAGAGGGTTTTCAAATCCCAATTCTTCGTACGTCTCCTAGCAATGGACTTAATGTGCAAAAAGGCCCATAAATCGTACCTTATATCCCTAGAACCTCGATCGAAAGAAAGAAAAGGTTGAGTTTTTGCAGGTTTTAGCAAGAAAATCTCTCTCTAAAATGCCAGGAAGCGTAAAAAAGGAAGAGATTGAATTCGAGTCCTATTTATACAGTTTTCAAGTGTCAGATCGATCCGCTCGATGATCGACACATGTCATCGCCCCTTCGCGTGCCACCGTCGGATGGACACCACATATCCACAGCTGTCATCCACACGTGCGAACGTCAACACGACATCATCAATCTTATCGAATTTTTGGTTACCTTCGAACCGATTCGGTTATTTTCGAAACAGAGTCGACTCAATGGTCGACACGTGTCCATTCAGTTACCTCAGAAATTAAAATTTAAAATTCGCACGCCAAATTCAAAATTTGGGTAAAAAATCACACCTCACGACCGACACAGAAAAACAAAGGACTTGCTTCGCACGACAAGTCTCGTATTAAGATAAGGTCTCTGAAATTATGCATGACCGTATCATTAATCGTCGCCAGTAGGGTATCCCCGTCGCACGACCGAAGTGTCCACCAAAACGTGCGACCATCGTACGATTATCCTTGACATTAACTTACTAACGATCGACAAGTCTCTTATGACTATTTAATGCAGGTCAAGAACCATAAAAGACAACGGTCATAACTGAAGATGGTAATTGTTAATGCCAAAAATCGCACAAAAGTACAACTTCAGGTTGATTGTGGAGCTTAACAATTAAAGAAAGAAATATCTTGACAAAGCGTGCGACAAAGACAAAAATGTAAATGAGACAGAGAATTTTGGTGACGCGGGAAAAACTTCAACGAGGAAAAAACCCGCGGACGACATTAGAGGTCGTCGCTGTACTATGGTCGCCAAACAGGGGCGATGTCCTTATGTTCCGGGTATCGATCGTACAGAGATTACAATACAAGTGAAAGAAAGACTTTGAAATGTAAAGTAATAAGTGTTTTGAATGTAAAAACATTGTGAGTCGTGTGTAAAATAAAAGTGTCGTGTGTGAATGTCGTGCGTTGAGAGCGATTCTTCAAGAGAGAATTCTTTGCTTTGAATATTCTTCTGAGTTTGGAAGGTTGCGTCAGATGTCCCTTGAAATGATGATTGAGCTTGGTATTTGTAGTCTTCGGGTGTTTTAATTGGCTCATTAAGTATTTCGATAACTGTCATAACGTTCGCTGGATTAAATCTTCATAACTGATCTTGTCGGTTATAGCCGTTGTTCATCAATGGCATTGATTCCTGCATTTAACACTGAACAAACGTAACAGTCATATTGCACGTCAGTTGGTCGAGGTCGCATGGTTTTATGTGACGGTCGTGTGAAATAGGCGACATCGTGGTCGAGTGTCGTGAGGTAAATAACTTTTCGATCTCAACTCTAATCAGGGGATAAAAATGCTTATGATTTTATCTTACCAAAGAAAAGGGAAGTAGGTGTTTTCCTTACCTCGATCGTGGTCGAAACTGGTGAAATTTTGCCCAAACAGTTTGCCCCCAAAATTTGAAAAAGTGGAGTAGCAAATTCAAATTTCAAAAAGTTTTTTAAATTTTGCTTGTCGGATGTCTGGGATCGCGACGCGTGTCGAATAATTTTTTCAGTTACCTTGGTTGCTCTAGAACTGAATCGGTTCAATTCTAACTAGAGAGGGAAGTCGAAGAGAGGATAAGGTCGTGACGTCATGCTGGCGCACAATTATGCTAAGCAGTTGTCATTGCCAGGTGTCGGCGATCCGGGTGGTCATACGAAAAGACGGGACGCGTGTTTATCATCGAGGGACCCGACCTGACACGATCGTTTACATAAATAGAGATCACAGATGATCCTTTCTTTTTATAACCTTGGAAAGTTTGTAGAGCGAGATTTTTCTTCGATCCCCTGTTGTTCTTTGCTTAATATTTTCAAAAATTGCCAGGATTTTCGACTTGCTTAAAATTTCGAGGTCTTTGAGCACCTATATAAGGTATGATCTCTTGTTCTTTTTCTCAAGTCTTCAAAGATCTCTGACGATCTTAGGAGTCTAGAAGAATACTTTATTCATCCTTGAATAAAGCATTCATGCTCGAGTTTAATATCGGTCCAGCTAATGCCCTGATTCTGAAGATTTCGGCCTCCATTGTTTTTAAGTTCGCTTTGTGATGCTCTTCTGTTCTTAGGAGGACCGGTGACGAAGGTGCCAACCATCTTTGCTAAGAGAATGGCACAACTCGAGCTTGCCTGCAAAGACCTTGATCATTGTGTTGGGGTTTTAATGAAGTCGAAGACGACAAGGATGACAACTCTGAGGGAGATGTCTTCGAAGGTTGATAACTCATTGAGAGTTATTGTGCCTGAGAAGGTGATGGCATTGATCGCGATTGACACGACATCCGTGAACTCTGCGCGTCTGGCGACGATATCCTCTGCAGCCATGTCGATCCCTTTGTCGGTCGACAAGGGCAAGGGTTCAAAGATGGGAGAGGGTGAAAAGAAAGTCACGACGGTTAATTTTATATTGTCGTTTGACCTCTTAGCTGACAATGTCCTTGACGGGACGGAGTCATGTCCGCATCTGGGGAAATATCAGCTCCTATTTTTCGAGGAGCGTTTTCAAAGGACCTTCATCGAAGAGATGGGATCGCGTATATCCATACTGGCGTTCTTTGTAAGTTTTTCTTTCGAAACTCGTGTTTCCAATGTTTTCCTTAGCTTTTGTCGGGCGTTTATTTAACATATTTCTTTTGTATTTTACAGATATTTCAATCTTCTTTCGCTCGATATGCGAAGATAGAGAAGTCGTTGGACCGGAAGTCGATTGTCAAGAATATCGTATTCCTTCCTCCAACCTTAACATTAATCTTAAGAGCCGCATTCTCAAAATACTGCGGACTCACCTTCGTAACGTGTCGCGGCGTAAGGTGCTGGGAAACAACTCCCGACTTTGTCTTACATACTCGTTTGATCCTTGCATAAGTTCTTTAGCACGCTTCGGGGCTGACGAGGATTCCGAGGTCGAGACTTCGGGCAAAGATGCGACCGACACTCTTTCTTAGCCTTAAGATAAATTTCCATTTTTGTTTTTCACGCTCGAACGTTGGTGATCGAGTTATCTAATGTAACTATGTTTAAGTATGGATGGAGTTTCTTTCGAACGTCAGATTTTTCACTGTCCATTTCAAGCAATCATCGAATATAATTTCAATCGTATAATCATACTTGTAAATCGTATATAACCGTATGTACGTGCGACTAAGGCTTTTTATTGAAAGATAACAAAAAGAAACACTAAACATGTATACATGCGTTTGAAGCATATGTTCAGAACATGAGATCTTAAAACACTTTAGATAGTGGGTCGATTGTACAGTTACATCGTGCGATGAATCTAAATCATGTGTTAAATCCTGTATTTGACCCGACTACGATCTTGCGAGAGTTATGCGATAGACTTACGTCATGCGATCCTGCGATAAAATACTGTCGAAGGTTGGTCGTTGGCTAACCAACGACCCTCCGATGCTTAAGTTAGGTATCGTCGAGGTGAATAAAATCATACGAGAGAAAAGAGGTTTTAAAAGAAATACCTTTTTAGATGCGTTGCGTTCCAGCTACGTGGGATTTCTTGGTTGTCAAGGGTCTGGAGCCGATAGGCCCCTTTACCCACGACTTTGGATATACGATAAGGATCTTCCCACTTAATGGAAAGTTTACCTGCATTGAGCTCTTGAGTGTTTTGGAACACTCGACGGAGGACGTAGTCGCTGTTAATGCCAAAAATCGCACCAAAGTACAACTTAAGGTCGATGTGGACTTTAACAACTAAAGAAAAGAATCTTTTGACAAAGCGTGCGACAAAGATGAAAATGTAAATGGGACAGAGAAATTGGTGACGCGGGAAAAACCTCAACAAGGAAAAAACCCCGCGGACAACTGTGGAAGTCGTCGCTGCACTATGGTCGCCAAACAGGGGCGATATCCTTGTGTTTCGGGTGTCGATCGTATAGAGATTACAATACAAATGAAAGGAAGATTTCAAAATGTAAAGTAACAAGTGTTTTGAATGTAAAACAATGTGCGTTGTGTGTTTAAACTGTGTGTCGTGCGCTGATGTCGTGCGTCGAGAGCGATTCTTCTGAGAGCGATTTCTGTGCTTTAAGTGTTCTTTAAGTGTTTCGGGTGTCGATCGTATAGAGATTACAATACAAATGAAAGGAAGATTTCAAAATGTAAAGTAACAAGTGTTTTGAATGTAAAACAATGTGCGTTGTGTGTTTAAACTGTGTGTCGTGCGCTGATGTCGTGCGTCGAGAGCGATTCTTCTGAGAGCGATTTCTGTGCTTTAAGTGTTCTTTCGAGTTCGAGTGTTTGTGTCTATTGTTCGATGTCCCTTGAACTGAGGATTGAGCTTGGAATTTATAGTCTTCAGGCGCTTTAATTGGCTCATTAAAAACTTTGATAGCTGTTGTAACGGACGTCGTCTTTAGTGCTGTTAATGGCTTTCGTCAGTTCCATCAATGACGTTGACTCCTGCAATAAACACTAAACAAACGTAACAGTTGTATCACGCGTTAGCTAGTCGAGGTCGCATGGTTCTATGCGACGATCGTGTGAAACGTACGACATTGTGGTCGAGTGTCGTGAGGTAAATAACTTTTGATCTTAGCTTTAGTCGGGGGATAAAGTGCTATGATTTTTCCTTACCAGAAGTAACAGAAGTGGGTGTTTTACTTACCTTGGTCGTGGTCGAGACTGGTGAAATTTTGCCCAAATAGTTTGCCCCCAAAATTTGAAAGTAGAATGCTAAATTCAAATTTTAAATTTTGTCAGTCGGACGCATAAAAATATGACACGTGTCGAAAGTTACTCTAGTTGCTTTGGGACTAGACTGGTTCAATTCAAACTAGAGAGGGAAGTCGAAGAGGAGATAAGATCGTGACGTCATGCTGACGTACGATGGTGCTTAGCAGCTGTCATGTCCAGGTGTCAGCGATCCGTGTGGTTATACGAAAAGGCGGGAGCGCGTGTCGACTGTTTGGGCAAAAAATCACGTCGTACGACCACGACCAGAGCAGGTAAGACGCGCGTTATAATCCAAATCTTGTATTAAGATAAGGTCTCGACAAGAACCCAGAAAACATCCGTCGTCTCCCGTAAAAGGTAAGTCATACGTCTCCCATGACGCTCGATCATAGCATCGCCCGTCCCGTACGACCGTTGCATAGAACCATGCGACCTCGACCAAACTAACGTTAACCTTGACTGTTACGTTTGTTAAGTATTTAATGCAGGAGTCAAAGCCATTAACATCAAGCAGCCGTAACGGATGAAGAACATTATGGATAATCACTCCGGCGACCGTTTCCAGCCGTTGATCAAATCGTTAATGGAGCTAATTAATGACGCGATGACTATAAAAGACAAGCTAAAGCCTCATTTCAGGGGACATCAGATAGCATCCAATATACATCAGCGAACATCACCAAAACAGCAGAGAAAATCATCCAAACTCATAGCAAAAAACATTCAAACTCTGGAGATCAAGTACTGAAAGCCAGAACCCTACTGCGAACTCAAGAACACTCGAAGGGAAGCTCAAGTATCGCTCTCGACGCACGGCAGCAGCTTTCGACTAACAGTTGATTACACTTTGTATTCACACACGACAAACACCTGTTTTTACATTCAAACACTTGTACTTTACATTTCGAAGCATTTCCTTCATTTGTATTGTAATCATCGTACGACCGACGCCAGTACCAAGGACATCGCCCCTGATTGGCGACCATAGTGCAGCGACGACACCCCTTGTCGTCCACAGGTTTTTTCCTCGATTGAGGTTTTTCCTGCGTCATCAAATCCCTTGTCTCGTTTATTTTTTCCCTCGTCGCACGTCTTGTCGGAAGATCCTTTCTTTAGTTGATTAAGTCCACATCGACCTTAAGTTGTCCCTTTGGTGCGATTTTTGGCATTAACTGTTTGGCGCCATCCGTGGGACCTCATCTAGAGAAAATCCTCGACGAACGTGCACTCTACTAATAGTTTCTTAGAGTTTCTTCTGTTCTCTATCACAGGAAAATGGCAGGTGGTGGAAACTCAGAACGAACCGTTGACCCAGCACATGGAAAGCTTGAAAAGGTGCAAGATGTTCCTAAAGCCATCGGTGATTATTGCCTAGAAGAAATTATCTTAGACCCAAGCAAGCCCGAGCAAAAAGTCTTGATAGGATCATCTCTCGATCCCCACCTTAGGCAAAGGATAATATCTTTCTTGCAGGAATATGCTGACTGCTTCACCTGGTCGCTTGAAGATATGGTTGGCATTGACCCTAACATCATTTCTCACAAGCTCAATATCGATCCATCGTTTAAACCCGTCAAGCAAAAGCGCCGTAAATTCGCTCCTGAAAGAAATAAGGTAATAAACGATGAGGTCGATAACCTCCTCAAGACAGGAAAGATCCGAGAAGTAAAGTATCCCGACTGGCTTGCTAATGTCGTGGTTGTGGCTAAAAAGAATGGAAAATGGAGGGTCTGTATCGACTTCACCGATCTCAATAAGGCTTGCCCGAAAGATCCTTTCCCATTACCGCATATCGACGCCATGGTCGACGCAACCGCATGACATGAACTATTGACCTTCATGGATGCCTATCCAGGGTATAACCAAATCTTAATGCACGTCGAGGACCAGGAGAAAACCTCTTTTATGACGGACCGAGGTATTTACTGTTATAAAGTTATGCCTTTTGGACTAAAAAATGCAGGATCCACCTATCAACGTCTAGTGAATAAAATGTTCAAAGACCATCTCAGCGACACAATGGAGGTATATATTGATGACATGCTCGTCAAGTCAAAGCAAGCGGTCGATCATGTCGAGCATCTAAGACAATCGTTCAACATCCTTCGGGAGCATAGCATGAAGCTCAACCCTACCAAATGTTCCTTCGGAGTCAGTGCTGGAAAGTTCTTAGGCCACATGGTCACTCGCCGAGGAATCGAAGCTAACCCCGACCAAAATAAAAGCCATCATCGACATCAAATCTCCTCGAAATTTCAAGGAGGTCCAAAGGCTTACTGGTCGAGTAGCGGCCCTAAACAGGTTTATCTCCCAATCTTCAGATAGATGTCTTCTGTTTTATAACGTCCTCAGGAAAAATAAAGGTTTCAACTGGACCAACGATCATGAGCAAGCATTGCAAAAACTCAAGGAATATATGGCGTCGCCTCCTCTGTTGTCGAAACCTCACGATCATGAGGTCTTACAATTGTATTTAGCTGTTAGTACAAATGCGGTAAGCGCCGTACTCACACGAGAGGACGAAAAACAACAATTGCCAATCTACTACATAAGTAAATCTCTCTTGGACGCAGAAACCAGGTATTCTTCCATGGAAAAACTGCTTTTGTCGCTAGTCACAGCTGCTAAAAAATTACGACACTACTTCGAATCGCATCCTATTACTGTCGTAACTAACTTTCCTCTTAAGTCTGTTTTAAGGAAACCTGAGTTGACAGGTCGCTTAGCAAAGTGGAGCATATATCTCAGCAGTTACGACATTGATTTCAAACCCAGGACCGCGATCAAATCACAAGCCTTGGCAGACTTTATCGCCGATTTCAGCCCTGAGTTGGAGAAAGAAGCAGAGCTCGAAGTGTCCACTGTGGCGACTCACGACAACGTGCCTTGGATCCTACATGTCGACGGATCGTCCAACATTAGAGGCTCTAGACTGGGTGTCGTCTTAAAGTCGCCACATGGGGGTAAGATGGTATACTCGGTCCGATGCGACTTCAAGGCCACCAACAACGAAGCCGAATATGAAGCCCTGATCGTGATCGACGCTGAACCTGCCAGTGTCGCTCCTCCGATCCCTGAGGACTCGGGTCTTCGATCGGGTAAGTCGATCCCTTCTGGGGTTGACAAGGGGAAAGGCTCTGAGGCCGAAGGGTCGGCCAGAGTTTTGACGGTGAATTTCACTTTACCGTCGAAACTTTATGGCAGATGGCGTCCTAGAGAGGGCGAAAATATTTCCCCATCTGGGGAATTATTTGACCCCGTCCTTTCGGGAGCGCTACAGGGGTGTCTCAGTCGACGCTGGACTTTCGTTCATGGTAAGTTTTTCCGACTTGTGTTTTTTTCCGACTTTCCGTCGTTTGTTCTAACATGTTTGTTATGTTTCAAGCGTTTCAGGCGTCCTTGTGTTTGTATCATCAGCTGGACGAAGCCCAGAAGATTGCTTCCCGCGCAACGGAAGAAATGCGCAAAGCCCAAGATGGGGAACGGAGGGCGCGGGAACAGGTGTAGGCGTCGGAGGCCAAGGTCGAGTCCCTCTCTGTAACACCTCGAAATTTCCTTAAATTTTGTATAAGGAACGATTAAAATATTATATGAGGTTAATATAATCGTTATGTTAAAATTTGAGATTGAAGAGTTGAATTTGTAAATTGGCTTAAGTTGTGGGTCAATTTGGTTTTTGAGAAAATCTGAAGTATATTAAGATGGAGTCGGCTACAATTTGAGATTATCTAAAATTGCTTCCTGGAAGTCGGTTCGAAGGTAGAAACAAGAAATCGAATTCCTTCTTTTCGTTAGGTAAGATTATGTAGCCTCCCTCTTCAATTCTCAATTCTGGTTGTTTGTAATCAAGTTTACATCGGTTGTAAATACATATTTCAAATCAATTTAGTGAATCAAGTCTGAGTTCGAGTTACCGGGTCAAGTGGAATTGCAGAAATTGCATTGATCTAATTTTAAGGTGAGTTCATCTACCTGTTTTTGCTTAATAAAGTCTATTTGTGAATTGAAATGGGTGAATAAGCTTATTATTATCTGTGAGAAATAGATACAACTCGATTTTTGAAATTCTGGGTAGAAAACGATTGAAACAGGTTAAACAACTGATGAATCCGAAAGATGAATAATCCGAATTGTTCCGGATTGTTCCGAATTGTTCCGGATTCCGGACGATTTTCCGGATTGATTTCGGATACCGGATAATTCCAGATTCTGGATAGTTGTCCGGATGGAATTACCGGATAATTCCGAATACCGGATGGTTTTTCGGATTGGTTACCGGATATGATTCCCGGATGGTTCCAGACTTGGAGTCCGGATACTTCTTCCGGATGTTACCGAATTCTTGGATTTTCCGGATGTTTCCGGATAGAGGTCCGGATTTGATTTCTGGATATGATTCCGGACTGTTTACCGGACTTGGTTCCGGATTAGTTTACCGGACCAATTTTCCGGTATGTTATGTGTTAAATTGTACTGTTCAAATGTTTTATGAATACGAAACATATTGTGATTTTAACAGTACCAGAATAATTATAACTCGACTGAGGGTATGATACGAGTTGTTATGTGTGTTGAGTTGATACGCACATATGTTAGGAAGTGTAATGGATCCATCTACAAGAAACTGCACTTTTACCGGGGGGTTTAGGAAGCCCGTCGGTAAAAGTGACCTTTACCGGCGACTTAGACGAAATCCTCCGCTAAAAGTTTAAATTTTTGCCGAATGAAAATGCCACCGACAAAGAAGCGTTTTTGCCGACGAATTTCGTATAAGCCTCCGGTAAAAGTTACTTTTACCGACGAATATCTTAAACCGCCGGCAAAAGTATCTTTTAAAATTTAAATGACATTTTCACCAACGAATTTCACCAACTCGCCGGAAAAAGTTATTTTATTATAATTAATATTTTTTTCACTTAAACTTTTGCCGACGGATCTCCCAAACTCGCCGGCAAAAATATTTTTGTTTTATTAATAAAAAGTTCACTCACATTTTTGGCGGTAGACTTCTAAAATCCGTCGGCAATTGTATTTTAATTTTCAATATTTTTTTATTTGTACTTTTACTAGCGGATTTGCCAAACTCTTTAGCAAAAGTATTTTTAAAATTATAATAAGTTTTAATTACGGGCGAAATTATATTAATTTTTTCACTTAATTCTTGTAAACAAAAGAAAATCAACTTAATTTCTCATCATCTATGAAAATCCATATTTATTGTTGATTAAAATCATGACTGCATGGAGCCTCCGATTTTATTTTATTTTTTATACATAATATAGAAAATATGGTCGTGATTAAATAGAAGTATCTCTTGGAAGAGTGGCAAGTGCTTTGCCTATTACACTAGTGTGACTTGGTTCAAATCCTACACACAACATTAATGTTTGCTAACAAATATAAGAAAGAGACAAGAGAATTTGGTGACGCGGAAAACCCCGTCGAGGGGAAAATCGCGGTCGACTATAGAGGTCGACGATGCACTATGGTCGTCAAACAGGGACGTGTCATTTAGTAACAGGTGTCGTGAGTACAATAGATTACAATTACAAGAGAAATAGACTTACTTGTAAAATAGTATCGTGCGTCGTGTGAAATAATGTTTCGTCGTGCGTTTCTGCGAATGATTGTTCGAATGCTTCGAGAATGCTTCTTGGTGAGTTCTTGAGAATCGGTTGTTTATTTCCAAGAATTCGTTGTATCTCTGGAAATCAGATGTCCTTGAATGTGTCTTCAGTTTTGGATTATATAGGCTTTGGCGTCATTAATGGCCTTCATAAATGTGGGAAGCTGTTTGGTCATTGAATACACTTGATTACCACCTTCAGTTATGACCGTTGTCCTTTATGGTGCTTGACCTGCATTAAATAGTCATAAGAGAAACATTTGTCGACCGTTAGTAAGTTAGGACCTGTTTGTTTTTAGTTTTTTCCCTCTTAATTAGCACTTTTATCTAATTCAGTAAGATATATCAAAAATCAGTGTGTTTGTTTTTCTTTAAATTTAAGAGACACTTATCACCTAATTTCATCTGGTTCGCTTAGAGGTAACCCAAACTCTTATTTTCCTCTAATTCCTTTTCCACGCTTCATCCTCCACAAATCCACGCCCTCCTATAAGAACATAGGTTGAGAGAAAACAAAAGTTATCTGGACCCCAACACCTCCATAGCCAATATAGGTTTCCTGGAGAAGCCATTGACCGGTAATCGGAATCGTCGACGGCTGCAAAACTGCAAAACGTAGCGTGATGACTGATGAGAAGTTACAGAACTTGGAAGATTGTCTACAAAATGTCTTGCTATGTTTGAACCGTCATATGAAGGTCTTCCATCTTGGACCGGCAACTATCTCCGACCACTCACGAATCTTCTTGAAGGCGGCGATGAGAGTTCCATTCGGCCAGATCTCCTCCTCTTCATCGGAAGACGGTACTTTGCTTTTTTGGGGTAGTTGTGTATAGAGATATGTATAGTGGAGAAGAGATATATACAGAGAGTGAGAGAGATATAACAGAGATATAGCAGAGTTCCATTCGGCCAGATCTCCTCCTCCTCGAAAGACGGTACTTTGCTTTTTTTGGGTAGTTGTGTATAGAGATATGTATAGTGGAGAAGAGATATATACAGAGAGTGGGGAAGAGATATATACAGAGGGTTTTGGGGTGGGTATATATTAGAATCAAGAGGTGCTTTGGGGTATGTTTTAGATGGTCGATGTGACACAAAACAAAATAATAGAAAAATAATTTTACATATTCAGACTTTTGGTAGTAAAGAAAAACAAACAATCTAAATGATTTTAATTTCAGACTTCAACACCATCTCTTAAAAATCAGAAGTGAAATCATACTTCAGACTTCAGCACCTCTTAAAAAACAAACGCCACCTTAGTGTCAAGGATAATCATACGATGGTCGCACGTTTTGGTGGACACTTCGGTCGTGTGACGGGGATACCCTACTGGCGACGATTAATGATACGGTCATGCATAATTTCAGAGACCTTATCTTAATACGAGACTTTTCGTGCGAAGCAAGTCCTTTGTTTTCCTGCGTCGGTCGTGAGGTGTGATTTTTTACCCAACCATAATCTTCAAATGAAATAACTGTATTATCATAAAAATTTAAAACTAACAGACAATAGATACATGTTAGCTAATTATGATTAATATTGATTGCAATTATTTGTCAGTTTCGCATAAGAAGTCAATTAATTTTCTTAGGTAGCATTTGGTTCATACAATGGAATCTGTAAGAATTGGAATCTGAAGGAATGAATGAAATTTAATCATGGTTGACTAAGCGTTTGGTTGACAGGAATCGAAATGGAACCATCAAAAGAATTTAATTTTTTCTTTTTGGTTCATCAAATATTATAGTGGTAGTGTGGTGGAGGCGGTAGTGTTGATGGGGGTGGAGGCGGTAGTAGTGGTGGCGACGACAGTGAACGGTTGGTGGCGAGGAGTGGGGTTGAAGGCCACATTGGTAACGACGGTGATGGAAGCTACGACGACGACGGGTGGTGGTGGTGGCAACAACAGTCGGTGGCCGCGGTGGCAACGGTGGTGACATCCATCGTGGTGGTAGTGACGGCTACGGGGGTAGTGGGGGTAGGGGTGAAGACGACAATGGTAACGACGATGATGGTGGCGGTTATGACGGGTGGTGATGGTTGCGATAACGACGCAGCTGATGGTGGTGGTCGCGATAGTGACGACGGGTGATGGTGGTGGTCACAGCGACGATTGGTGGTGGTGATAAATGGTGGTGGCGACGACGATGACGACGACATGGGGTGGTGGTAACGATAGGTGGTGGCGGCGGCATTGGCGGAGATTGGTGGTGACAGCGGTGGTGACATCCATCGTGGTGGTGGTAGTAATGACGATGATGGCGGCGGTGGCAACGGGTGGCGGTGACGACGGGTGGCGGAGGTTGCGGCAATGACGATATGTGATGGTGGTGGCTATGACGACAATAGATGGCGACAACGGTGATGACGGGTGGTGGCGGCGACGACAATGACGGTGGTGACATCCATCATGATGTGTTGGAATAACAGTTTTTTCTTAAAGATGGTAGGAAGGAATTGAAATTCCTTGCTCGAACCTAAGTACGTAATTTACATTCCACCTGAGGTTTTTGATGCCCTGTGCAGGAAGGCTAAAAAATGCCCCCTGTGGACTTTTTAGCAAATGCAACATTAAGTACAAGGGGTCTGGTAGTTAAACCAGTCCTCTCACTTTCATGCTGATTTTTATTAAATACAATAAATAAGGACATTCTAATCTTTTGGAGGCTTACACCAAAAGGTTTTATTAAACCTAAACTTTTTTATTGCACTGCAAAATTAGATAACAAAGATGCCTATATATACAAATTACAGCATGGGTCGAGGGAGCCTTTCTCTTGAGCTCCTTGGCCTTTTTTCCAAAAGGAGTTGGGCCTCCTTCTTCAAGAGGCCATGGCCCATGGGACGGCATTGGCTCGGACCCACCTAAAAGTAAAAAACAAAGAAAGGTTAGAAAGCAGACAAGGAGTTCAAACCGCACGACCAAGGGTACACTAAGATAAAAAACACTTACCAGCCATCTCCTCTTCCCCCTCTCTCTCCTCTTCTTCCTCCTCTCTCCCTACGGTCGAGGCCTCAGTCGCCCCGATCACTTCGACGTCCGAGTCTTCGTCGACTAGGGCGCGGGTGGTAAAGAAAGAGCGTTCCCCGACACTGTTCTCCAGGAACCTATTGATCTTTTCCTGAGTATCAGGGCGAGCCTCAATCCTGCCGAAGTCGATCGCTGAAAAACGAAAAGAGAAACCGACAGTAAGCACGATCCAAGTTAAAAAAACGAAAATTAAACAAATGACAAAAAAACCTACCCCCGACATTCCACCCGATGGAGACCCAGAAGGAATCCTCATCCGTTTAGTCGAGCGACTTCAGCCGACACAGAACGTATCGAGCTTTCCACCCGCGATCGTTGACCGCGGTGTTCTGAACAAGAACTTTCTCACCCCTAAACCTCGGGTAGAGGCTGTAGCGATGGTTCTTGTCATCCTTCACCGTATAGGCCGTCAAAAGATCATTGACAGTTAAAGGAGCGTCCCACTCAGCGGTGACCCTATCGATCACCTAGACGATCCGCCAGAACTGCGACATCGTCTGACCCGGAGAAAGGTCGAATGTATCCAAAAACGCCATGGCCAAAGACGAAAAGGGCCACTTAAACCTTATTTTGAACGGATATTCATATAAGATGAAATATCCGTCGGGGCACTCCTTGGGCCGAAGGTGGTCAGGAGGAAATATTTCAACACTCTCAGGTATCTCGGCTACGGTCCTGAAAGTCTATAAACTCTCGTCGGAGGTAATAGTGCTCGGTGGATCAGTAGACATGATGAAGTCTGGGTCGCTAGTTAAGGCTAGAAAGAGGGTTTTCAAATCCCAATTCTTCGTACGTCTCCTAGCAATGGACTTAATGTGCAAAAAGGCCCATAAATCGTACCTTATATCCCTAGAACCTCGATCGAAAGAAAGAAAAGGTTGAGTTTTTGCAGGTTTTAGCAAGAAAATCTCTCTCTAAAATGCCAGGAAGCGTAAAAAAGGAAGAGATTGAATTCGAGTCCTATTTATACAGTTTTCAAGTGTCAGATCGATCCGCTCGATGATCGACACATGTCATCGCCCCTTCGCGTGCCACCGTCGGATGGACACCACATATCCACAGCTGTCATCCACACGTGCGAACGTCAACACGACATCATCAATCTTATCGAATTTTTGGTTACCTTCGAACCGATTCGGTTCCTTTCGAAACAGAGTCGACTCAATGGTCGACACGTGTCCATTCAGTTACCTCAGAAATTAAAATTTAAAATTCGCACGCCAAATTCAAAATTTGGGTAAAAAATCACACCTCACGACCGACGCAGAAAAACAAAGGACTTGCTTCGCACGACAAGTCTCGTATTAAGATAAGGTCTCTGAAATTATGCATGACCGTATCATTAATCGTCGCCAGTAGGGTATCCCCGTCGCACGACCGAAGTGTCCACCAAAACGTGCGACCATCGTACGATTATCCTTGACATTAACTTACTAACGATCGACAAGTCTCTTATGACTATTTAATGCAGGTCAAGAACCATAAAAGACAACGGTCATAACTGAAGATGGTAATTGTTAATGCCAAAAATCGCACAAAAGTACAACTTCAGGTTGATTGTGGAGCTTAACAATTAAAGAAAGAAATATCTTGACAAAGCGTGCGACAAAGACAAAAATGTAAATGAGACAGAGAATTTTGGTGACGCGGGAAAAACTTCAACGAGGAAAAAACCCGCGGACGACATTAGAGGTCGTCGCTGTACTATGGTCGCCAAACAGGGGCGATGTCCTTATGTTCCGGGTATCGATCGTACAGAGATTACAATACAAGTGAAAGAAAGACTTTGAAATGTAAAGTAATAAGTGTTTTGAATGTAAAAACATTGTGAGTCGTGTGTAAAATAAAAGTGTCGTGTGTGAATGTCGTGCGTTGAGAGCGATTCTTCAAGAGAGAATTCTTTGCTTTGAATATTCTTCTGAGTTTGGAAGGTTGCGTCAGATGTCCCTTGAAATGATGATTGAGCTTGGTATTTGTAGTCTTCGGGTGTTTTAATTGGCTCATTAAGTATTTCGATAACTGTCATAACGTTCGCTGGATTAAATCTTCATAACTGATCTTGTCGGTTATAGCCGTTGTTCATCAATGGCATTGATTCCTGCATTTAACACTGAACAAACGTAACAGTCATATTGCACGTCAGTTGGTCGAGGTCGCATGGTTTTATGTGACGGTCGTGTGAAATAGGCGACATCGTGGTCGAGTGTCGTGAGGTAAATAACTTTTCGATCTCAACTCTAATCAGGGGATAAAAATGCTTATGATTTTATCTTACCAAAGAAAAGGGAAGTAGGTGTTTTCCTTACCTCGATCGTGGTCGAAACTGGTGAAATTTTGCCCAAACAGTTTGCCCCCAAAATTTGAAAAAGTGGAGTAGCAAATTCAAATTTCAAAAAGTTTTTTAAATTTTGCTTGTCGGATGTCTGGGATCGCGACGCGTGTCGAATAATTTTTTCAGTTACCTTGGTTGCTCTAGAACTGAATCGGTTCAATTCTAACTAGAAAGGGAAGTCGAAGAGAGGATAAGGTCGTGACGTCATGCTGGCGCACAATTATGCTAAGCAGTTGTCATTGCCAGGTGTCGGCGATCCGGGTGGTCATACGAAAAGACGGGACGCGTGTTTATCATCGAGGGACCCGACCTGACACGATCGTTTACATAAATAGAGATCACAGATGATCCTTTCTTTTTATAACCTTGGAAAGTTTGTAGAGCGAGATTTTTCTTCGATCCCCTGTTGTTCTTTGCTTAATATTTTCAAAAATTGCCAGGATTTTCGACTTGCTTAAAATTTCGAGGTCTTTGAGCACCTATATAAGGTATGATCTCTTGTTCTTTTTCTCAAGTCTTCAAAGATCTCTGACGATCTTAGGAGTCTAGAAGAATACTTTATTCATCCTTGAATAAAGCATTCATGCTCGAGTTTAATATCGGTCCAGCTAATGCCCTGATTCTGAAGATTTCGGCCTCCATTGTTTTTAAGTTCGCTTTGTGATGCTCTTCTGTTCTTAGGAGGACCGGTGACGAAGGTGCCAACCATCTCTGCTAAGAGAATGGCACAACTCGAGCTTGCCTGCAAAGACCTTGATCATTGTGTTGGGGTTTTAATGAAGTCGAAGACGACAAGGATGACAACTCTGAGGGAGATGTCTTCGAAGGTTGATAACTCATTGAGAGTTATTGTGCCTGAGAAGGTGATGGCATTGATCGCGATTGACACGACATCCGTGAACTCTGCGCGTCTGGCGACGATATCCTCTGCAGCCATGTCGATCCCTTTGTCGGTCGACAAGGGCAAGGGTTCAAAGATGGGAGAGGGTGAAAAGAAAGTCACGACGGTTAATTTTATATTGTCGTTTGACCTCTTAGCTGACAATGTCCTTGACGGGACGGAGTCATGTCCGCATCTGGGGAAATATCAGCTCCTATTTTTCGAGGAGCGTTTTCAAAGGACCTTCATCGAAGAGATGGGATCGCGTATATCCATACTGGCGTTCTTTGTAAGTTTTTCTTTCGAAACTCGTGTTTCCAATGTTTTCCTTAGCTTTTGTCGGGCGTTTATTTAACATATTTCTTTTGTATTTTACAGATATTTCAATCTTCTTTCGCTCGATATGCGAAGATAGAGAAGTCGTTGGACCGGAAGTCGATTGTCAAGAATATCGTATTCCTTCCTCCAACCTTAACATTAATCTTAAGAGCCGCATTCTCAAAATACTGCGGACTCACCTTCGTAACGTGTCGCGGCGTAAGGTGCTGGGAAACAACTCCCGACTTTGTCTTACATACTCGTTTGATCCTTGCATAAGTTCTTTAGCACGCTTCGGGGCTGACGAGGATTCCGAGGTCGAGACTTCGGGCAAAGATGCGACCGACACTCTTTCTTAGCCTTAAGATAAATTTCCATTTTTGTTTTTCACGCTCGAACGTTGGTGATCGAGTTATCTAATGTAACTATGTTTAAGTATGGATGGAGTTTCTTTCGAACGTCAGATTTTTCACTGTCCATTTCAAGCAATCATCGAATATAATTTCAATCGTATAATCATACTTGTAAATCGTATATAACCGTATGTACGTGCGACTAAGGCTTTTTATTGAAAGATAACAAAAAGAAACACTAAACATGTATACATGCGTTTGAAGCATATGTTCAGAACATGAGATCTTAAAACACTTTAGATAGTGGGTCGATTGTACAGTTACATCGTGCGATGAATCTAAATCATGTGTTAAATCCTGTATTTGACCCGACTACGATCTTGCGAGAGTTATGCGATAGACTTACGTCATGCGATCCTGCGATAAAATACTGTCGAAGGTTGGTCGTTGGCTAACCAACGACCCTCCGATGCTTAAGTTAGGTATCGTCGAGGTGAATAAAATCATACGAGAGAAAAGAGGTTTTAAAAGAAATACCTTTTTAGATGCGTTGCGTTCCAGCTACGTGGGATTTCTTGGTTGTCAAGGGTCTGGAGCCGATAGGCCCCTTTACCCACGACTTTGGATATACGATAAGGATCTTCCCACTTAATGGAAAGTTTACCTGCATTGAGCTCTTGAGTGTTTTGGAACACTCGACGGAGGACGTAGTCGCTGTTAATGCCAAAAATCGCACCAAAGTACAACTTAAGGTCGATGTGGACTTTAACAACTAAAGAAAAGAATCTTTTGACAAAGCGTGCGACAAAGATGAAAATGTAAATGGGACAGAGAAATTGGTGACGCGGGAAAAACCTCAACAAGGAAAAAACCCCGCGGACAACTGTGGAAGTCGTCGCTGCACTATGGTCGCCAAACAGGGGCGATATCCTTGTGTTTCGGGTGTCGATCGTATAGAGATTACAATACAAATGAAAGGAAGATTTCAAAATGTAAAGTAACAAGTGTTTTGAATGTAAAACAATGTGCGTTGTGTGTTTAAACTGTGTGTCGTGCGCTGATGTCGTGCGTCGAGAGCGATTCTTCTGAGAGCGATTTCTGTGCTTTAAGTGTTCTTTAAGTGTTTCGGGTGTCGATCGTATAGAGATTACAATACAAATGAAAGGAAGATTTCAAAATGTAAAGTAACAAGTGTTTTGAATGTAAAACAATGTGCGTTGTGTGTTTAAACTGTGTGTCGTGCGCTGATGTCGTGCGTCGAGAGCGATTCTTCTGAGAGCGATTTCTGTGCTTTAAGTGTTCTTTCGAGTTCGAGTGTTTGTGTCTATTGTTCGATGTCCCTTGAACTGAGGATTGAGCTTGGAATTTATAGTCTTCAGGCGCTTTAATTGGCTCATTAAAAACTTTGATAGTTGTCGTAACGGACGTCGTCTTTAGTGCTGTTAATGGCTTTCGTCAGTTCCATCAATGACGTTGACTCCTGCAATAAACACTAAACAAACGTAACAGTTGTATCACGCGTTAGCTAGTCGAGGTCGCATGGTTCTATGCGACGATCGTGTGAAACGTACGACATTGTGGTCGAGTGTCGTGAGGTAAATAACTTTTGATCTTAGCTTTAGTCGGGGGATAAAGTGCTATGATTTTTCCTTACCAGAAGTAACAGAAGTGGGTGTTTTACTTACCTTGGTCGTGGTCGAGACTGGTGAAATTTTGCCCAAATAGTTTGCCCCCAAAATTTGAAAGTAGAATGCTAAATTCAAATTTTAAATTTTGTCAGTCGGACGCATAAAAATATGACACGTGTCGAAAGTTACTCTAGTTGCTTTGGGACTAGACTGGTTCAATTCAAACTAGAGAGGGAAGTCGAAGAGGAGATAAGATCGTGACGTCATGCTGACGTACGATGGTGCTTAGCAGCTGTCATGTCCAGGTGTCAGCGATCCGTGTGGTTATACGAAAAGGCGGGAGCGCGTGTCGACTGTTTGGGCAAAAAATCACGTCGTACGACCACGACCAGAGCAGGTAAGACGCGCGTTATAATCCAAATCTTGTATTAAGATAAGGTCTCGACAAGAACCCAGAAAACATCCGTCGTCTCCCGTAAAAGGTAAGTCGTACGTCTCCCATGACGCTCGATCATAGCATCGCCCGTCCCGTACGACCGTTGCATAGAACCATGCGACCTCGACCAAACTAACGTTAACCTTGACTGTTACGTTTGTTAAGTATTTAATGCAGGAGTCAAAGCCATTAACATCAAGCAGCCGTAACGGATGAAGAACATTATGGATAATCACTCCGGCGACCGTTTCCAGCCGTTGATCAAATCGTTAATGGAGCTAATTAATGACGCGATGACTATAAAAGACAAGCTAAATCCTCATTTCAGGGGACATCAGATAGCATCCAATATACATCAGCGAACATCACCAAAACAGCAGAGAAAATCATCCAAACTCATAGCAAAAAACATTCAAACTCTGTAGATCAAGTACTGAAAGCCAGAACCCTACTGCGAACTCAAGAACACTCGAAGGGAAGCTCAAGTATCGCTCTCGACGCACGGCAGCAGCTTTCGACTAACAGTTGATTACACTTTGTATTCACACACGACAAACACCTGTTTTTACATTCAAACACTTGTACTTTACATTTCGAAGCATTTCCTTCATTTGTATTGTAATCATCGTACGACCGACGCCAGTACCAAGGACATCGCCCCTGATTGGCGACCATAGTGCAGCGACGACACCCCTTGTCGTCCGCAGGTTTTTTCCTCGATTGAGGTTTTTCCTGCGTCATCAAATCCCTTGTCTCGTTTATTTTTTCCCTCGTCGCACGTCTCGTCGGAAGATCCTTTCTTTAGTTGATTAAGTCCACATCGACCTTAAGTTGTCCCTTTGGTGCGATTTTTGGCATTAACTGTTTGGCGCCATCCGTGGGACCTCATCTAGAGAAAATCCTCGACGAACGTGCACTCTACTAATAGTTTCTTAGAGTTTCTTCTGTTCTCTATCACAGGAAAATGGCAGGTGGTGGAAACTCAGAACGAACCGTTGACCCAGCACATGGAAAGCTTGAAAAGGTGCAAGATGTTCCTAAAGCCATCGGTGATTATTGCCTAGAAGAAATTATCTTAGACCCAAGCAAGCCCGAGCAAAAAGTCTTGATAGGATCATCTCTCGGTCCCCACCTTAGGCAAAGGATAATATCTTTCTTGCAGGAATATGCTGACTGCTTCACCTGGTCGCTTGAAGATATGGTTGGCATTGACCCTAACATCATTTCTCACAAGCTCAATATCGATCCATCGTTTAAACCCGTCAAGCAAAAGCGCCGTAAATTCGCTCCTGAAAGAAATAAGGTAATAAACGATGAGGTCGATAACCTCCTCAAGACAGGAAAGATCCGAGAAGTAAAGTATCCCGACTGGCTTGCTAATGTCGTGGTTGTGGCTAAAAAGAATGGAAAATGGAGGGTCTGTATCGACTTCACCGATCTCAATAAGGCTTGCCCGAAAGATCCTTTCCCATTACCGCATATCGACGCCATGGTCGACGCAACCGCATGACATGAACTATTGACCTTCATGGATGCCTATCCAGGGTATAACCAAATCTTAATGCACGTCGAGGACCAGGAGAAAACATCTTTTATGACGGACCGAGGTATTTACTGTTATAAAGTTATGCCTTTTGGACTAAAAAATGCAGGATCCACCTATCAACGTCTAGTGAATAAAATGTTCAAAGACCATCTCGGCGACACAATGGAGGTATATATTGATGACATGCTCGTCAAGTCAAAGCAAGCGGTCGATCATGTCGAGCATCTAAGACAATCGTTCAACATCCTTCGGGAGCATAGCATGAAGCTCAACCCTACCAAATGTTCCTTCGGAGTCAGTGCTGGAAAGTTCTTAGGCCACATGGTCACTCGCCGAGGAATCGAAGCTAACCCCGACCAAAATAAAAGCCATCATCGACATCAAATCTCCTCGAAATTTCAAGGAGGTCCAAAGGCTTACTGGTCGAGTAGCGGCCCTAAACAGGTTTATCTCCCAATCTTCAGATAGATGTCTTCTGTTTTATAACGTCCTCAGGAAAAATAAAGGTTTCAACTGGACCAACGATCATGAGCAAGCATTGCAAAAACTCAAGGAATATATGGCGTCGCCTCCTCTGTTGTCGAAACCTCACGATCATGAGGTCTTACAATTGTATTTAGCTGTTAGTACAAATGCGGTAAGCGCCGTACTCACACGAGAGGACGAAAAACAACAATTGCCAATCTACTACATAAGTAAATCTCTCTTGGACGCAGAAACCAGGTATTCTTCCATGGAAAAACTGCTTTTGTCGCTAGTCACAGCTGCTAAAAAATTACGACACTACTTCGAATCGCATCCTATTACTGTCGTAACTAACTTTCCTCTTAAGTCTGTTTTAAGGAAACCTGAGTTGACAGGTCGCTTAGCAAAGTGGAGCATATATCTCAGCAGTTACGACATTGATTTCAAACCCAGGACCGCGATCAAATCACAAGCCTTGGCAGACTTTATCGCCGATTTCAGCCCTGAGTTGGAGAAAGAAGCAGAGCTCGAAGTGTCCACTGTGGCGACTCACGACAACGTGCCTTGGATCCTACATGTCGACGGATCGTCCAACATTAGAGGCTCTAGACTGGGTGTCGTCTTAAAGTCGCCACATGGGGGTAAGATGGTATACTCGGTCCGATGCGACTTCAAGGCCACCAACAACGAAGCCGAATATGAAGCCCTGATCGTGGGAATGAATATGGCCCACGATTCGGGGGCAACCGCACTGCATGTCAAGAGCGATTCCATGCTGGTAGTAAATCAAATCAATGGAGAATTCGCAGCCAAGGATTCAAAAATGACAGCATATCTAAACGTGGCAAAAAAAAATCCAAAAAATTTAAATCTTTTTCTATTGAACAGATTCCGCGAGACCAGAACACTCAAGCCGACGCATTGGCGAACCTTGGGTCAGCTTTAGTTGAACCAATATTTGATGTTATTCCTATGATTCACCTGGCAACGCCGTCCATTGGAAACACATACGTCATCCAGATCGAAGACGAAGAAGATGATTGGTCACGCGACATTCGAAATTTCCTTGTGCACGACCAACTCCCCGAAGACAAAATGGAGGCTCGAAAAATTAGATTCAAAGCATCTAAGTACGTCATGATCGAAAATAAGCTTTATCGGCGATCATCGACGGGCTTAAATTTAAGGTGCGTCATCAGCAAAAATCAAGCCCAGAAAATCCTCCAAGAGATGCACGACGGCGAATGTGGTAATCACTCAGGAGGTCGTAGCTTGGCTAATCGTATCTCCCGCCAAGGGTATTTTTGGCCGACACTACGACAAGACGCTGTCAAGTACGTCCAAAATTGTGACCCCTGTCAACGACACTCAGGTATGTCTCATAAAGCCTCGGAGCCTTTGCACTCAACGCTTGTCCCATGGCCTTTCATGAGGTGGGGAATGGATATTGTCGGCAAACTACCACCTGCTCCGGGACAAAAAGTATTCCTCCTCGTACTCACGGATTACTTTTCTAAATGGGTCGAAGCGGCTGCCTTCTCCCAAATTAGGGATAAAGAAGTTATCTCCTTTATCCAGACTAACATCATATGCAGGTTTGGGATTCCATCCGAAATTGTCTGCGACGATGGATCCCAATTCATAAGCGACAAGACCCAACAGTTCTGCGATGACAGGAATATCAGACTAACAACCTCGACTCCCAGATATCCCCAAGCTAATGGACTTGCCGAGTCAAGCAATAAGACTATTATAGCTTCGATCAAGAAACGATTAAAAACTGCAAAGGGAAGGTGGGTTGAAGAACTCCCTTCGGTCCTATGGGCAAATCGCACGACGCCACGCACGTCCACTGGGCAAACCCCCTTCTCTCTCATCTATGGTTGCGAAGCCGTCCTACCGATCGAAGTTCATCTCCCAACTTCGAGGCACACATCCGTCGACCACAACTTGGTTGATTTGAGTTATGACCTCGACGCCCTTGAAGAGCTCAGAGAATCGGCCTTGATCAGAATGGCGTCACAGAAGCAGGCAGTCGAGCGATATATCAATAAGCACGTCAAAGTTAAAATCTTTCAAGAAGGCGATTACGTCCTCCGTCGAGTATTCCCGAATACCCAGGAGCTCAACGCAGGTAAACTTTCTACCAAGTGGGAAGGTCCCTATCGTATCTCCGAAGTCGTGGGTAAAGGAGCCTATCGACTTCGAACCCTCGACAATCAGTAAATCCCACGAAGTTGGAATGCGACGCATTTGAAAAAATATTTCTTTTAAAATCGCCTTCCTATCATACAAAGTTTTCAGCACGACGGTAAGCATCGCAAAATCGTTGGTAAAACCACAACCAACCTCTAACGAACTTTATCGCAGGAACGCACGACATGAGTATCCAAGTACATGACTTGATTGTTTGATCACAGGGGCATATATTCTAAAGTTTCATCATACGATACAGTCATATATCAGGTCTAAACTATCCCTCGATTTAAGTTTCTGGAACTTAGAAAAACTTTGTATGTTCTAACACATCGATGATATATATTTGTGTTTATTATTACAGTCCAAATACATGATTTATGTTTCAACCGTTATATTGCAATAAGAGCCTAAGACGCACGATCCTCCGTTTATTTCATACTTTTATGAACAATATTACATTCATCCACGACATATGTAATTAAAAACACGAGTTCAGCAAAAAAAAGAAACTACCCTAAGATCTAAGGAAACATAGCAATCACAAACTCTGCCCAAAGAAAACTCAGCCTTCGGAATCCTGACAATCCTGAAGAACTAATGCAAGGATAAAACGAGTATCGCCAGAGTTGTCTCCCAACCTTTCGCGCCATGGCATTCTGAGAATGTGGCTCTTAAGATTAATGTTAAGGTTGGAGGAAGGAGTATCTCCTCTTCGAAAATCGACCTCCACTCCAACACCTCCAGTTTCCTCACGTGTTTAGTGAAGGAAAACAAAAACATCTGCACAATTACAAAAGGAACGTATTAGCAAAACTCTCATCGAAGGAATAAACATCGGTAACACAAGTTTCGAAAGAAAAACTTACAAAAGACGCCAGTACGGCTAAACAGAGTCCAATCTCTTCGATAGAGATCCCTGGAAAATGCTCCTTGAAATATATGAGCTGATATTTCCCCAGAAGCGGAAGCGACTTCGTCCTGACGAGGACATAGTCAGTCAAGAGGGATGAAGACAACGCAAAGTTGATCTCCATAAAATCCCCATCATTCTCTCCCGTCTTTACACCCTCGCCCCTGTCGGCTGACGAAAGGGTCGACGTGGTAGCAGAAAACATCGTCGCCAGATGCGCAGAATCCACGGACATCGCGTCTATCGCAACCAACATCGTCATCGATTTGGGTATCATAGCCCACGGTAGATCATCAGTCACCGAAGATTTGGAAAAAGTCGAGATTCTGGAAAAGATGACTTTTCGAAAGCTTGAAGAAAACAATCCATTTTGATCTCTATTTATGCAGGAAATCGTGACAGGTCGAGCCCTTCAAAAGATCGACACGCATCCCCAACTTTCATATGCCCCAGTAAATCACCGACACCTGGCACCGACACCTGGTAAGCATCATCGTACGTCAGCATGATGTCACGACCTCGTTCTCCTTTCGACTTCTCGTTCAGTTAAGAGCGGACCAGCCTAGTTCCAAGCTAACTAAGGTAATTTCCATCACTTGTCATGTTTTTTCGACTGACAAAATTTAAAACCCGGATTTGCTATCCTTCTTTCAAATTTTGGGGGCAAACTGTTTGGGCAAAAAATCACGTCGTACGACCACGACCAGAGCAGGTAAGACGCTCGTTATAATCCAAATCTTGTATTAAGATAAGGTCTCGACAAGAACCCAGAAAACATCTGTCGTCTCCCGTAAAAGGTAAGTCGTACGTCTCCCATGACGCTCGACCATAGCATCGCCCGTCCCGTACGACCGTCGCATAGAACCATGCGACCTCGACCAAACTAACGTTAACCTTGACTGTTACGTTTGTTAAGTATTTAATGCAGGAGTCAAAGCCATTAACAGCAAGCAGCCGTAACGGACGAAGAGCATTATGGATAATCACTCTGGCGACCGTTTCCAGCCGTTGTAGCCGTTGATCAAATCGTTAATGGAGCTAATTAATGACGCGATGACTATAAAAGACAAGCTAAAGCCTCATTTCAGGGGACATCAGATAGTATCCAATATACATCAGCGAACATCACCAAAACAGCAGACAAAATCATCCAAACTCATAGCAAAGAACATTCAAACTCTGGAGATCAAGTACTGAAAGCTAGAACCCTACTGCGAACTCAAGAACACTCGAAGGGAAGCTCAAGTATCGCTCTCGACGCACAGCAACAGCTTTCGACCAACAGTTGATTACACTTTGTATTCACACACGACAAACACATGTTTTTACATTCAAACACTTGTACTTTACATTTCGAAGCATTTCCTTCATTTGTATTGTAATCATCGTACGACCGACGCCAGTACCAAGGACGTCGCCCCTGATTGGCGACCATAGTGCAGCGACGACACCCCTTGTCGTCCGCAGGTTTTTTCCTCGATTGAGGTTTTTCCTGCGTCATCAAATCCCTTGTCTCGTTTATTTTTTCCCTCGTTGCACGTCTCGTCGGAAGATCCTTTCTTTAGTTGATTAAGTCCACATCGACCTTAAGTTGTCCCTTTGGTGCGATTTTTGGCATTAACATTGACCATCGGGGATTCGACTTGATACGATCGATCGCTTAAATAGAGACTACGATAGGTCTATTTTGGTTTACGATTTCGAAAAGTTTTACACAGAGATTCCCCTTTGATTTCCTAGCTGTTTTTCCAATCCTGCAAGAATCTTCGACTCTGTTAGGATTTTCCGAGGTTTAGAGCACCTATAAATATAAGGTACGATTTCTTCGATTTCTTAAGTTTTTCAGAATGTCGATGGATCCCGAGAGTACTGTTCAAGAACAGTCGGACCTTGATGATTTTAGAAGCTTAGCTAAAATCCCTGCGTGGGTCGAATTGATCTGCGCAGGTCAGATTCGATCAAACGAGTGTCCCGAGGGGTATATCGTAATATACGAATACCCTTTTAAAATAGGTTTCGAATGACCTTACTCGCCTCTTGCTAAAGCCTTTATGTTAGAATTCGACTTAGCACCAAGCCAATTAATGCCCCAGTTTTGGCGAGTCGTACAAGTGATAGAGCGTCTCACTAAGAAATGGGAGTCTCCCATGAATGTACGCGACCTCCTCTTGGCTTATCAAGCCAAGAAGGATGGGTATCATTGTTGTAGCTTATATTCTAGGTATAAGGGCGATCGTGCTTTGGTCCTAGGGACCGCTGTGAACGATCGTAAATGGAAGACTCGGTACGTATTTGTGCGTAAGTCGACCCTTGACACTGAGAGCGATTGGATTAGGGACGGTTGGAATATGTCAGGTGAACTTTGCAATTTCATTGTCGTATGTCATCCGCGTCTTTTGCTTGCTTTTTAACTTGCTCCTTATATGTCGACAGCCATAAAGTTTGAGGACGTGAAGCCTTACGCCAACTCTCAGGCCAAAATCGACAAATTTCTGGCGTACAGTGCCGACGAGCGGTCGTTCGTCGCACGACATTTGGTGGACGAAGACGTGGTCTACTTGGGAGAGAATCGAGAGGAGAAACGTGAGGAGGAAGAAGAGGAGTCGAAAGAAGAAAGAGAGATGACTGGTAAGTGCACTTTTTCTTTCTGTTGAATCTTCTTCTTTTATAATATTTCTTTTTTTTCTGGTTTCCAGGAGAATCGCAGCCCTGGGTGGCGACCATCTCTACTAAAAGAGCAGCTGAGCTTGAGCTTGCTCGCAAGGGCAAGGAAAGGAGGCTAAGGAGCTTGTCCACTGGCCCAGATGTTCCAAAGAAGACGAGGACGACGATCCCGAGGGAACCATCTTCGGGGCTTCACGACTCGTCTAGAGTCGTTACGCCTGAGAAGGCGAAGGTCGCGTCGCCCAGGAAGACGTCTTCCGATGCGATTGCTGCGACACCTATTAGTTCTGCGCCTCCGGCGGAAACAGCAAAGTCTCCGTCTGCCACGTCGGACCCTTCGTCGGCCGGCAAGGGCAAGGATCATCCGACGGGAGGGGCTAAGGTCACGACGGTTAATTTCACATTGCCGTCGGACTTTATGGTTGAGAATGTCCTAGACGGGATGAATCTCTTTCCTCATTTGGGGAAATATCTGCTCCCGTCTTTCAGGGAGCGTTTTGAGGGTTTTCCTATCGAGGAGACGGGGGCCCATGTTTCCGGTCTGGCGTTCATGGTAAGTCTATCTTTCAAGACGTGTTTTGTTTACGTTGTCGCATGTCTAGTAATGATGCTTCGTTTGTGTTTCTACAGGCGTTTCAAGCCTCCTTGGCTTTGCATGCTGAGACGGCAAAGGTCAAAGATTTAGTGTCCGTTGCCCATGAGAGGAGAGATGCGGCGTTGGATAGGGAAAAGGTTGCTGCAGAGCGCGAAGAGGCTCTGTCAAAACGTCTCGATGACGCCTGAAAACATCTAGAGGCCGTTGGTCGTGCAAAGGATGAGGCCACTCATCGCTTGACACAGTCCCTGTCCATGATTGCCGATCAGAGGGAGAAGATGGACAAAGTTAAGGAATCCTTGGTTGCGATTACAAAGGAAGCTGAGGATTCTAAATCCAAGGTAGAGAGTCTGGAGAAAGAAGTGCAGGCTCTTAAGGATGACAGTAAGTCCGTTTTTGCTATAGCTTGTATGACCGCTAGGGCAGCGATTATGAGGCAACACCTGTTGGGGAAGGACCCTCTTGCTTCGGCGTCGGAGGAGCTCGCCGTCTATTTAAAGGACGTCGGATCTGCGAGGGACCTTGATTCCGACGATGAGAAGGACGTCGAGGAGGTGGTGGCAGGTGAAGATCCTCATGGCGAGGCATCGGGCAAGGATGTGATCGACACTCCTCCCTTGCCTTAGGAAATATCTTTGCTTATTTTTGTTCCTTGCTGCTCGACCGTTGGTGGTCGAGCTTTTTTGGATGTAAATGACGGATTATTCAGGGAATGAAATTTAAATTTCTTTTGAACTCGTGTCTTGCACATTTTGTAAGTAAATACAATAGTAATTGTGAAATTCACACAGTAAATCATGCGACTTAGGCATCCATTACAACATAACAATTAGAACATAAGCCATAAGACTTCTAAATCGTGTATACAAACATAAACACATGCGATCAAAGCATACATTCAGAGAGTGAAATTCTTCAAAGTTAAGAAACTTAGAGTGCAAAATCGTTAGATTTTGCGATCGTACGACTAAGTGGTGCGAAAAATTGTGAATCGTGTGTCCCTGTGAAAGGATGATCAAGTCGTAGACCTGGTCATTTACACCGTGCGACCTTGCGAAACTAAAGTCGTTTTAGACTTAGTGATTATCGGCGTGCAATTCTGCGAAAAAACAATGTTAAAGGTTGGTCGTTGGCTAAAGTCAGTAATCGTTTGTAATCGTTTGTGATAAAAAATCATATGAAAGCATACCCTCTCGGATGGGGTACTTGCCCCCCGTCATTTATCATCCTATTCTTTTCAGGAGAGAGTAGGTTTTAAATGACGGATCGACACTGAGATCTCGAGGAACAACGTCTATGTCGACCGTGTTTTCGTGCGACAGGGCAAAAATAGTCGGCATATCCTGTATGAGAGGCAGAAGTTTTAAGATTACGGATAGAAGGATGAACCTGTCGAGACCCTACGGTCATGCTTAGCCTTCGGCCTGCGACTGCCAGACAGCTTACTTTCGCGGCTTCAGGGTTGTCTTATAGCAGTCACGAGCGACTTTTGGCTCACTTTCGATTTCCTGAACTCCCCACGGCGTAGGGAATTTCAGAGTCTGATGATACGTCGAGGGAACGACTTTCATTTCATGGATCCATGGTCGACCTAAAATGATGTTATAGGCCGACGCACAATCGATGACGCTGAACTTGGTCTGCTTGTTGATTCCTCCGGCATAGACCGACAAGATGATCTCTCCATAGGTGCTCGTCGCTTCTCCATTGAAACCAACTAAGGTCGTCGAACGTCGGGTTATTTCCGAGCGATCGATTCCCATAGCTTTGATGGTGTCAAGGAAAATGACGTTCGCTGAGCTACCCCCATCGACCAAGACTCGTCGAGTTAAACAATTACCAATCGTGAGTTGAATGATCAACCCATCATGGTGCTTCTGATACGAGTCACCGAGGTCGTCTTGGTCGAATATGATCTTCATAGCTTCCAATTCCAAATCTCATTTGGGCCTTGATGAACGCGGAATAGGCCGATCGTCAGGTGCTTGACTGGCGTGACGTTTGGCCGCGGAATACGTTAGACCACATACGTCGGAACCACCAGTGATGCAATTGACGACTTTTGCGTGCTCTGGGGTCGGCGGTCAATGATCGCTAGCTGAAGTAACGACATCATCGATGATATCTTTGAGGTTTCCTTTCAGGACATGATATGCTAGTTCCTTTTTGAGAGCTATGCAATCGTCTGTCGCGTGACCATGGTCGACATGAAAGTCGCACCATTTTGACTTATCTTTCTTAGCAACGTCCTGATCGGATTTCTTTGGCCATCGGATGGTCGCTCGAGTGGTCTTCAAAGTTTCGACCAAATCTTTAGTGGACCCTTTGAATCCGTAAGAGAATATCTTGGGGTACTGAGGGAATTTGATCGCGGTCTTGGCCTCTGCTTTCGTCTTGAATCGGACATTTGAAATATGGCGCACGGGCTCTACCTTAGAAATTGCTTTTGTTTTGAACTCTGGCTTCTTTACACCCAACGACCTCTTGTCGTCGGTATGCCTGCGACGAAAGGCAGCGTCGTCTTCTACCCTCATATACTCTAGGGTTCGAGCTCGGACGTCATCGAAATTTTCTGAAGGATATTTGGTCTTGTCAGTGTATAAACCCGAACCGTCGTCCAGACCACGCTTATAAGCTTCGATTGCGGTCTTGACGTCACAATTGCGAACACTGATCATCTCCGCATTGAATCTATTGAAATAACTTCGAATAGACTCATTGGTCTTCTGCACGACATAATATAGATCACTGGTCTGCTTCTCAATCTTGCGACTGCTGGCGAATTGCTGAGAGAATTGGTTGACCAACTCGGCGAACGACCCAATGGACTTGGGTTTGAGATTGATCAACCATTGGAGGGCAGGACCAGTGAGAGTCGCGCCGAAGCTTTTGCACATACAGACCTCCTGATACATGTGTGGGATTGAGATCGTCCACATAAGCTGCTTATATTGTGCAACGTGCTCTGTTGGATCGGTCACTCCCGGATATTTGGGCGTGAAGGTGGGGACGTTGTATTTCTTCGGGACCTCGACAGTCGCGATCTCGTCGATGAAAGGTGACGCCTGCAATCCTGATCGAGGCTCGACGTCAACGAGCACGGCTGCCCCGGGCAGCTTGGCGAGCAAAGATAGGACACGCACGTTCTGATCTTCTAGCATCTTCAGTCGCTGGGCGACAGGATCATTAGGATCAGGATGCACACCTGTCTGCGGATTGACTCCTGAACTGGTGCCATTGCCATGCGATGAGCCATTGGTGTCCCCATTGAAAGGGACAAAATATGGATGCGATCCATTCTGAAACGGCTGCGACCCATTCTGAAACGGCTGCGACCCATTCTGAAATGGCTGTGACCCATTCTGCATGGGTGGTGGCCTTATATGCTGAGGAGGAACTGTCCCGAACTGGGGATTTGGGTTGAACGGCCCCGGTTGTTGGTTCTGTATGAACGGACCTGGATGCTGGTTCTGAACGAACGAACCTGGATGCTGATTCTGAACAAACGGACCCGATCCTGGACCTGAATTATGCGCAAATGGTCTAGGACCATTTTGACCCAACGATCCTTGTCTGGATTCTGAATGAACGGCCTAGGACCATGCTGAGGTCCAAAAGGATTTCTCAGCCGTGCGATCTCCTCGGCTGCTCTGCGACTCTGCTCGGCCATGGCATTGATTTGATTCCGCGCGACCTGTAATTCCTGATACATCTGGGCAATGACATGCTCTTGATTTCCAGGGGCTGTCATTTTCCTGAAACAGGGAATAAAGAAGACTACAAGAAACCGTTAGTAGGACGCACGTTTGTCGAAGATTTTCTCTAGATGGGGTCCCACGGATGGTGCCAAACTGTTAATGCCAAAAATCTCACCAAAGTACAACTTAAGGTCGATGTGGACTTTAACAACTAAATAAAAGAATCTTTTGACAAAGCGTGCGACAAAGACGAAAATGTAAATGGGACAGAGAATTTGGTGACGCGGGAAAAACCTCAACGAGGAAAAAAACCCACGGACGACTGTGGAAGTCGTCGCTGCACTATGGTCGCCAAACAGGGACGATGTCCTTGTGTTTCGGGTGTCGATCGTATAGAGATTACAATACAAATGAAAAGAAGATTTCAAAATGTAAAGTAAAAAGTGTTTTGAATGTAAAACAATGTGCGTTGTGTGTTTAAACTGTGTGTCGTGCGCTGATGTCGTGCGTCGAGGGCGATTCTTCTGAGAGCGATTTTTGTGCTTCAAGTGTTCTTTCGAGTTCAAGTGTTTGTGTCTGTTGTTCGATATCCCTTGAACTGAGGATTGAGCTTGGAATTTATAGTCTTCGGGCGCTTTAATTGGCTCATTAAATACTTCGATAGCTGTTAATGCCAAAAATCGCACCAAAGGGACAACTTAAGGTCGATGTGGACTTTAACAACTAAATAAAGGAATCTTTCGACAAAGGCGTGTGGCAAATACAAAAATGTAAATGTGACAAAAGATTTGATGACGCAGGAAAAACCTCAACGAGGAAAAAACCTGCGGACGACAGTGGATGTCGTCGCTGCACTATGGTCGCCAATCAGGGGCGATGTCCTTGGTGTTCCGGATGTCGATCGTACAGAGATTACAATACAAATGAAGGAAAGACTTCGAAATGTAAAGTACAAGTGTTTGGAATGTAAAAACAGTGTGCGTCGTGTGTGAAAACTGTGTATAAACTGTTGGTCGAGAGCGAGAGTCTTGCGTCGAGAGTGATCTTCTATGAATTATCTCTTTGCTTCGAATGAATATTCTTCGAGTGTTTGTGTTTGCTTCTGTTGTTTGATGCTCTTGTTCTATCTCTCTCTCTCTGTGTTATTCGGTGTTGATCAGGTGTCTTAAACTGATGATTGAGCTGGGATTTTATAGTCTTCGGGTGACTTTAATTGAATCATCAATATCTTTGATGATTGTTGTAACGGTCGTCGTCTTCAATGTGAGTTTAGATGCTCATAACTGATTTCGTCGGTTATAGCCGTTTGTCCATAAATGACTTTGACTCCTGCATTAAACACTTAAACAAATATAACAGTTGTATAACGCGTCAGTCAATCGAGGTCGTACGGTTTTATGCGACGGTCGTGCGGAATGGGCGACGTCGTGAGGAACTCTCGACTTACCTTTTAGGAGGGATGGTAGAGGTTCTTTGGGTCTTTGCCGGGACCTTATCTTAATACAAGGTATAACTCATGACATGCGTCTTACCTTTTCTGGTCGTGGTCGAGACCTGTGAAATTTTGCCCAAACAGTTTGCCCCCAAAATTTGAAAGTAGGATGGCAAATTCAAATTTTAAATTTTGCTCGTCGGGTGTTCAGGGTTCTGCGTTAAATATACCTTGGTTGTTTCGGAACCGAATTGGTTTAATTCTAATCGAGCGAGAAGTTGAAAAGGGAACGAGGTCGTGACGTCATGCTGACGCATGTTTATGCTTACCAGCTGTCGTTTGCCAGGTGTCGTTGATCTATGCGGGTATGCGAAAGGATGGGGACGCATGGCGATCATCAAGGGACTCGATATGTCTCGATAAATAAGGACCTTGACGGATCATTTCCTTGTTATGCATTTGAAGTATTTGTTTGGGAAGAGATTCCGCCTCGATTTCTTACCTTTCCTCGTCCAGAATTTACCCAAATCTTTGAAAATCTTCGACTCAGTGGAGTTTGCTCGAGGTATAAAGCGTCATCTTCCCTCCTTCGTTTTCATTGCTCTTTCTTTTTTCTTTGGTAAACAATGTCGTCCGAACCAGGGAGTTCTATCTTGAGTCAAGAGGATTTAAATACCTTTAGGCGTCTAGCGAAGATCCCTGCGGGGATAGAGCTGATTTGTCCAAGGAATACACGTCCTGGGAGTTATCCTGAAGGATACTTTGTAGTATATGAATATCCGTTCAAAATAGCATTTGAATGGCCGTATTCGACTTTATCCAATAATTTCATGCGATACTTTGGTTTGTCACTAGGGCAGTTGATGCCCCAACTCTGGCGAGTGTTTTTGGTTATCGAGCGATTATCTGCAAAGTGGAAGTCACCTATGACCCTGAATGATTTCTGGTTGGCTTATCAAGTCAAAAGAGACAAGAATTGGCGCTATAGCCCGTATTCCAAGTACACGGGTGACCGTACCCTAGTTTTAAAAACCGGTGTCAATGATCGTGGGTGGAGGTCTCGGTACATATTTGTACGTATCGCTTCGCTTGATATCAACAGCAACTGGATTCATCCTAATTGGAATATGGGAGGTACGTTCTTTGATTTTAACATACGTCATTGTTTGGTTTTTCTGCTTTTTACTTACTCTCCGCCTTTTGTCGTCTTCAGAGATTCAGTTCGACGCCTTGAAGCCGAACGCAGGTTCCCAAGCCAAGATCAAGAGGTTCCTGGATCATAGTATCGATGATCGATCTTTCGTCGCGCGACAACCGGCGACCGAGGACGAGGACGAGGCGGTGGACGAGGGAGACTCTGAAGAAGAAGATGAGGAAGGGGAGGATGAGCAGGAAGAAGCGATTGGTAAGCGTATCATAGTCTTTATTTTTCTTGTTTATTTTGCCTATCTGACGCTTTGTACGTCTCTTCAGCAGTACTGTATGTTAAAAGGTCGGTATCTAGGAAGAGGGCGACGCAAGTGGCGCTTGCCCTTCGAAGTAGGAAAAGAAGAAGGGATGTTCTGACAGCAGGGTCGGGAATCTCAAAGAAGGTGAGGACAGCAGTCCTGAGGGAACCGTCTTCGAGGGCTGACGATTCGTCGAGAGTTGTTACGCCTAAGAAGGCGAGGGCGTCATCCAGCCGTCCTGGCGCGATGGACGCGACACCTGCAAGTTCTGCGTTTCCGCGACGGTGACGAAACCGGTGTCCTAGGTGTCGACCCCAACGTCTGCCGACAGGGGCGAGGGGTCGTCGGCCGAAGTCATGACGGTCAACTTTACGTTGCCGTCTGGCTTTATGGCGGATGGTGTCCTAGACAGGACGGCGTTGTTTCCTCATCTGGGGAAATATTTGCTCCCATCTTTCAGGGAGCTCTTTCACGGAGTTCCTGCCAGAGAAATGGGATCTCAGGCTGCCGGTCTGGCGTTCACAGTAAGCGTCAATCTTTCATGACTTGTTTCGTCGCTGTCGTTTATCATTGTCGTAATCCGTTGTTCATTGTCTAATGTATTCTCGTGTGTTTTCAGATGTTTCAGTCGTCTTTGGAATTGTATGCCGAGATGTCGAGAGTCGAAGATCTGGTGGCGTCTGCTCTTGAAAGAGAAGATGCGGCGCTGGAAAGGGAGAGGTTAGCTCTGGACAGGGAGAAGTCGGCCTTGGCACGCGCCGACGAATTGGCCATTCAGCTTTTCGACGCCTTGCACGAACTAGAGTTTGCAAATCGCGTGAAGGAGGCGGCAGACGGGGGCCCTCAGGACGGGACTTCGGGCAAGGATGCGACTGACGTTCCTCCCACAGTTTAAAAAAATTCACTTTTTTTGTTTTGTCGTTCGACCGTTGGTAGTCGAGTTCTTTTGAATGTAATCGACAGTTTGTAAATGAAACTTTGAACTTTTGTTTGAACTTGCGTTTTATATAATATCACATCGACTGTTAAATTCATAAAGTACAAGGAATGATGCGACTTAGGCATCTATTGTAACACAATAACTGGAACGTAAGGCATAAGACTTTTAAATCGTATGTATAAACATAAGCACATGTGACTAAAGCATACATTCGGAGTATGAAATTTTTCTAAGTTAAGAGGCTTAGATCATGAGATCGTTAGACTTCGCAATCGTACGACTAAGTCGTGCGATTAATTTGAATCGTGTGTCCCTGTAAAGGTTGATCAAGTCATAGACTTGGTCGTTTATGTCGTGCGACCTGGCGAAACTAGAGTCGTTTGATTATTGTCGTGCGATTCTGCGGAATAAACAATGTCAGAGGTTGGTCGTTGGCTAACCAACGACCCTCCGATGCTTAAGTCAGTAATAGTCGTCATGAAAAAATCGTATGAAAGAAGAAAAAGAAATTAGGAAACGTACGTTCTTAGATTCCTCTTTAATTAACGGAGTATTTACCCCCCGTCATTTAATATCCTATTCTTTCTAGGAGAGGATAGGTTTTAAATGACGGATTGACACAGAGATCTTGGGGAATGCCATCTAGGTGTGCGTTGACTGTGCTTTCGCGCGACAGGGCCATATGGTCATTTTATTCCTGTAGACAAGGCATAAGTTTGTTTCTAAGGATAGAAGGACGAACCTGTCATGCCGCATCTGCTAAGCGATTTACTTTCGCGGTTTCAGAGTCGATTTATAGCAGTCACGAGCGACTTTCGGCTCACTCTTGATTTCCTGGATGCCCCACGGCGTAGGGAACTTCAGGATCTGATGATATGTCGAGGGAACGGCTTTCATTTCATGGATCCATGGTCGACCTAGAATGATGTTATAGGCCGACGCACAGTCGATGACGCTGAACTTGGTCTTCTTGTTAATTCCTCCGGCATAGACAGGCAGAACGATATCTCCAAAAGTACTCATCGCTTCTCCATTGAAACTGACCAAAGTTGTCGAGCGTCGGGTAATTTCCGAGCGATCGATTCCCATGGCCTTGATGGTGTTGAGAAAAATGACGTTTGCTGAACTGCCCCCGTCGACCAAGACTCGACAAGTTAGACAGTTACCAACCGTAAGTTGAATGATCAACCCGTCATGATGCTTCTGATACGAGTCGCCGAGGTCGACTTGGTCGAATACGACCTTCATAGCTTCCAACTCCAAATCTCCTCTGGGCCTTGATGAATGCGGAATAGGCCGATCGTCAGGCGCTTGACTGGCGTGATGTTTGGCTGCGGAATACGTCAGACCACACACGTCTGAACCACCAGTGATGCAATTGACGACCTTTGCATGCTCGGGGTTGACGGTCGAACATCGTTAGCTGGGGTATCGGCGTCATCGATGATATTTTTGAGATTTCCTTTCGGGACTCGATATGCTATCTCTTTTTTAAGGGCTATGCAATCATCTGTCGCATGACCATGGTCGACATGGAAGTCACACCATTTAGATTTATCTTTCTTAGCATCGTCCTGACCGGACTTCGTTGGCCATCGAATAGTCGCCTGGGCGGTCTTCAGAGCTTCGACCAAATCTTTAGTGGACCCTTTGAATCTGTAAGAGGATATCTTGGGGTATTGAGGAAATTTGGTAGCGGTCTTAGCCTCTGCTTTTGTCTTGAATCGGACGTTCGAAATCTGGCGGGCGGGCTCCATTTTGGAAATCGCTTTTGCCTTGAACTCCGGCTTCTTTACGCCTAACGACCTCTTGTCGTCGGTATGCTTGCGACGAAAGGCAGTGCCGTCCTCTACTCTCATATACGCTAGGGTTCGGGCTCGGACGTCTTCGAAATTCTCCGGAGGATACTTAGTCAGGTCAGTGTATAAACCTGAACTGTCGTCCAGACCACGCTTATAGGCTTCGATCGCGGTCTTGATGTCACAATTGAGAATGCTGATCATCTTTGCATTGAATCGATTGAAATAACTGCGGATAGACTCATTGGTCTCTGCACGACGTAATACAAGTCACTGGTCTGCTTCTCCATCTTGCGACTGCTGGCGAATTGCTGGGAGAATTGATTGACTAATTTCGCGAACGACCCGATGGACTTGGGTTTGAGATTAATCAGCCATTGGAGAGCAGGACCAGTGAGAGTTGCACCGAAGCTTTTGCACATACAGACTTCCTGGTACATGTGTGGGATTGAGATCGTCCACATGAGCTGCTTATACTGCGCGACGTGCTCTGTCAGATCGGTCACTCCCGAGTACTTGGGCGTGAAGGCGAGGACATTGTACTTCTTCGGGACCTCGACAGTTGCGATCTCATCGATGAATGGTGACGCCTGAAATCCTGATCGGGGCTCGACGTCGACGGGCACGGTTGCCCCAGGAAACTTGGCGAGCAAAGATAGGACGCGCTCGTTCTGATCTTCTAGGATTTTCAATAGCTGGGCGACGGGGTCATTGGGGTTGAGATTTGCCCCTGCTTACGGATTGATTCCTGGGCTGGTGCCATTAACATGCGACGAGCCATTGGCATCTCCGTTGAAAGGAACAAAATACGGTTGCGACCCATTCTGAAATGGCTGCGATCCATTCTGCATGGGTGGTGGCCTTATATGCTGAGGAGGGACCGTCCCGAACTGGGGATTTGGATTGAACGGTCCTGACTGCTGGTTTTGCATGGTCGGACCTGGATGCTGATTCTGAGCGAACGGACCTGATCCTGGACCTGGATTATGCGCGAATGGTCGAGGACCATTCTGACCGAACGATCCTTGGCCTGGATTCTGAACGAATGGCCTAGGACCACTCTGAGGTCCAAAGGGATTCCTTAACCGTGCGATCTCTTCAGCTGCTCTACGGCTTTGCTCCGCCATGGCGTTGATTTGATTTCGGGCGACTTCAAGCTCCTGGTACATCTGAGCAATGACATGTTGTTGATCTACAGGGCTGCCATTTTCCTGCAACAGAGAACAAAGAAAACTCCAAGAAAACCATTAGCAAGACGCACGTTTGTCGAAGATTTTCTCTAGATGGGGTCCCACGGATGGCGCCAAACTGTTAATGCCAAAAATCGCACCAAAGGGACAACTTAAGGTCGATGTGGACTTTAACAACTAAAGAAAGGAATCTTTCGACAAAGGCGTGCGACAAAGACAAAAATGTAAATGAGACAAAGGATTTGATGACGCAGGAAAAACCTCAACAAGGAAAAAACCTGCGGACGACAGTGGATGTCGTCGCTGCACTATCGTCGCCAATAAGGGGCGATGTCCTTGGTGTTCCGGATGTCGATCGTACAGAGATTACAATACAAATGAAGGAAAGACTTCGAAATGTAAAGTACAAGTGTTTGGAATGTAAAAACAGTGTGCGTCGTGTGTGAAAACTGTGTATAAACTGTTGGTCGAGAGCGAGAGTCTTGCGTCGAGAGTGATCTTCTATGAATGATCTCTTTGCTTCGAATGAATATTCTTCCAGTGTTTGTGTTTCCTTCTGTTGTTTGATGCTCTTGTTCTATCTCTCTCTCTGTGTTATTCGGTGTTGATCAGGTGTCTTGAACTGATGATTGAGCTGGGATTTTATAGTCTTCGGATGACTTTAAGTGAATCATCAAGATCTTTGATGATTGTTGTAACGTTCGTCGTCTTCAATGTGAGTTTAGGTGCTCATAACTGATTTCGTCGGTTATAGCCGTTTGTCCATAAATGATTTTGACTCCTGCATTAAACACTTAAACAAATATAACAGTTGTATAACGCGTCAGTCAGTCGAGGTCGTACGGTTTTATGCGACGGTCGTGCGGAACGGGCGACGTCGTGAGGAACTCTCAACTTACCTTTTAGGAGGGATGACGGAGGTTCTTTGGGTCTTTGTCGGGACCTTAGCTTAATACAAGGTATAACTCATGACATGTGTCTTACCTTTTCTGGTCGTGGTCGAGACCTGTGAAATTTTGCCCAAACAATAGTTGTCGTAACGGACGTCGTCTTTAGTGTTGTTAATGGCTTTCGTCAGTTATAGCCGTTGTCCATCAATGAGGTTGACTCCTGCAATAAACACTAAACAAACGTAACAGTTGTATCACGCGTTAGCTAGTCGAGGTCGCATGGTTCTATGCGACGATCGTGTGAAACGTACGACATTGTGGTCGAGTGCCGTTTCAGAATGGATCGTAGCCATATTTTGTCCCTTTCAACGGGGACGCCAATTGCTCATCGCATGGCAATGGCACCAGTTCAGTAGTCAATCCGCAGACAGGTGTGCATCCTGATCCTAATGATCCCGTCGCCCAGCGACTGAAGATGCTAGAAGATCAGAACGAGCGTGTCCTATCTTTGCTCGCCAAGCTGCCCGGGGCAACCGTGGCCGTTGACGTCAAGCCTCGATCAGGATTTCAGGCGTCACCTTTCATCGACGAGATCGCGACTGTCGAAGTCCCGAAGAAATACAATGTCCCCACCTTCACGCCCAAATATTCGGGAGTGACCGATCCAATAGAGCATGTCGCAAGCATACCGACGACAAGAGGTCGTTGGGTGTAAAGAAGCCAGAGTTCAAAACAAAAGCAATTTCTAAGGTAGAGCCCGCACGCCAGATTTCAAATGTCCGATTCAAGACGAAAGAAGAGGCCAAGACCGCGATCAAATTCCCTCAGTACCCCAAGATATCCTCTTACGGATTCAAAGGGTCCACTAAAGATTTGGTCGAAACTTTGAAGACCACTCGAGCGACCATCCGATGGCCAAAGAAATCCGATCAGGACGATGCTAAGAAAGATAAGTCAAAATGGTGCGACTTTCATGTCAACCATGGTCACGCGACAGATGATTGCTTAGCTCCCAAAAAAAACTAGCATATCATGTCCCGAAAGGAAACCTCAAAGATATCATCGATGATGTCGTTACTTCAGCAAGCGATCATCGACCGCCGACCCCAGAGCACGCAAAAGTCGTCAATTGCATCACTGGTGGTTCCGACGTATGTGGTCTGACGTATTCCGCGGCCAAACATCACGCCAGTCAAGCACCTGACGATCGGCCTATTCCGCGTTCATCAAGGCCCAAATGAGATTTGGAGTTGGAAGCTATGAAGATCATATTCGACCAAGAAGACATCGGTGACTCGTATCAGAAGCACCATGATGGGTTGATCATTCAACTCACGATTGGTAATTGTTTAACTCGACGAGTCTTGGTTGATGGGGGCAACTCAGCGAACGTCATTTTCCTTGACACCATCAAAGCTATGGGAATCGATCGCTCGGAAATAACCCGACGTTCGACGACCTTAGTTGGTTTCAATGGAGAAGCGACGAGCACCTATGGAGAGATCATCTTGCCGGTCTATGCCGGAGGAATCAACAAGCAGACCAAGTTCAGCGTCATCGATTGTGCGTCGGCCTATAACATCATTTTAGGTCGACCATGGATCCATGAAATGAAAGCCGTTCCCTCGACGTATCATCAGACTCTGAAATTCCCTACGCCGTGGGGAGTTCAAGAAATCAAAAGTGAGCCAAAAAGTCGCTCGTGACTGCTATAAGACAACCCTGAAGCTGCGAAAGTAAGCTGTCTGGCAGTCGCAGGCCGAAGGCTAAGCATGACCGTAGGGTCTCGACAGGTTCGTCCTTCTATCCATAATCTTAAAACCTATGCCTCTCATATAGGATATGCCGACTATTTTTGCCATGTCGCACGAAAACACGGTCGACATAGACGTTGTTCCTCAAGATCTCAGTGTCGATCCGTCATTTAAAACCTACTCTCTCCTGAAAAGAATAGGATGATAAATGACGGGGGCAAGTACCCCATCCAAGAGGGTATGCTTTCATACGATTTTTTATCACAAACGAATACTGACTTAAGCATCGGAGGGTCGTTGGTTAGCCAACGACCAATCTTTAACATTGTTTTTTCGCAGAATCGCACGCCGATAAATCACTAAGTCTAAAACGACTTTAGTTTCGCAAGGTCGCACGATGTAAACGACCAGGTCTATGACTTGATCATCCTTTCACAGGGACATACGATTCGCAGTTTTTCGCACGACTTAGTCGTACGATCGCAAAGTCTAACGATTTTGCACTCTAAGTTTCTTAACTTTGAAGAATTTCACTCTCTGAATGTATGCTTTGATCGCATGTGTTTATGTTTGTATACACGATTTAGAAGTCTTATGGCTTAGGTTCTAATTGTTATGTTGTAATGGATGCCTAAGTCGCATGATTTACTATGTGAATTTCACAATTACTATTGTATTTACTTACAAAATGTGCAAGACACGAGTTCAAAAGAAATTTAAATTTCATTCCCTGAATAATCCGTCATTTACATCCAAAAAAGCTCGACCACCAACGGTCGAGCAGCAAGGAACAAAAATAAGCAAAGATATTTCCTAAGGCAAGGGAGGAGTGTCGATCACATCCTTGCCCGATGCCTCGCCATGAGGATCTTCACCTGCCACCACCTCGTCGACGTCCTTCTCATCGTCGGTGTTGACCCCAAGTATCTGTTATGTAAAAGTATTGAAAATAGTTCAAGTCAGAAGACCAACAGAGATCAGACAGAAGACTTGGAAGAAGTTCAAGAAGACCAACAGAGCTCTGTCGGTGACTTCCAACAGAAGAACAAGTGTTTAACAGAAGACCAACAGAGCTCTTGCGAAAGAGCTCTGGTGAAGTGAAGACCTCTGTCATCCTAAGTCTCATAGGAAATCCTAAGTGTTAGACACGTGTCCATACTTTCCACGTATGCCCTAAAGATTGGAGACACACTTTCCACGTGTCATTCCAGGGTACGATAGTACACTGTCTACGCTTTATCAGGCTATATATAGTGAGGTAGTGGAACAAACAATTGTAAGCTTTTGGAAGAATAGTTTTCCACAATTGTAAAAGCACACACTGCTGAAATCCCGAGCACTACCTCCGTACGATACTGTTGTCCTGTGAGATTTCCGAACACACTTGAACGTGTTCTTGGTGTGATTCATTATCAATATATGAGCAGCTTTTATATCTGATCCTGTTATCATTTACTGTTATATATTTGATTCTCACAGTTCATTTATCGTTTTCACAATCACTCACTTTAATGGCTTTATTTAATATGCTTCCGCTGTCTATTTCTTTACCATTATCTTGATACAACGTGAATCTGGGAACCTACAATTGGTATCAGAGCTTCTTTGGTTTTCTTAAACCAAATGATCCAATCTACCAAGGTTGACTCACTGTTGTTGATTGTGTCTGTGTGTCTTTAAAAGCTTCATTATATACTCTGTTTTTACTGCTTCCTAGTCTAAACAAGCTTTCATAGCTCATGTAACTGTGTTTAAAGCTTTCTAGTTTAGTTTAAACGTTTCTCTCAAAAGTTACTGTTCCATTGGTTACTGTTTAAAACTCATCTTCTAGTTGAAACTCTTTCTGTAACAGTTGTACTCTGTTTTTTCTCAAAAATGGCGAACAACGGTATAAATGCTATCTATACTGCTGGTTCTTTAACAAAACCTCCTACTCTTCTGAGAGATGAATATGCTCAGTGGAAGATCAGGATGATTAACTTTTTCGATGGTATGGATAAAGACTTAATGCGATCTGTCACGGATGGACCATACCAACCCATGGTTTTTGTTCCTCGTGTACCCGCAACAGGAACTACTGCTGAGATTCCAGCTCATTATGAGATTAAAACCACAGGTTTTACTGATGAGGAAAATCTAAAAATGGAAAATGATCTTAAAGCAGTTAGACTACTGATAATGGCCATTCCAAACGAAATATTTCAAGAACTAGATTCATGTGTTACTGCTAAAGAAATCTGGGATCAACTTCTTAACCAACTTGAGGGTGGTATCAAGACCCAAAAGAACAGAAGGACCCAATGTATAAATGAATACAACGATTTCAAGGCACTTCCTGAGGAAACCTTACAACAAACCTACAACAGATTTAATGTGTTGATCAACAAATGCAAAAAATGTGGGGTTGTTAGGTCGAAGGAAGATAACAATGTTCTGTTTTTGAAAAGTTTGAATGATGAATGGTTAAATCTGTCCATGTCTTTACAAGCTAACCAGGACTTAGATGCATGGTCTCTAACAGATGTGTATGACACTTTGGCCGCACAAGAGAAGGATGTTGTCAAGCAAAAAGGCAAATCCACCATTGCAGGCCCAATCGCTTTAGTTTCTGATTCTAAGAAAACGACATCAGAAAAGTCCAACAGAGAGAGTTCAAACAGAGAGAAAAAGAAGGAAAAGTCCGTTAAAAAGAAAGGAAAGAAAAGTTTGGTTGCAGAGAGTGAAACAGAGGAAAGCTCATCAGAAGATGATGACATTCAATCTTTTGCTCAATCTCTTGCTCTAATAACTCAACAATTTAACAAGAGATTTGGCAATAAGTTTGACAGAAGAGGTAGATATGAGAGAAAAGGAAAGGAAGACAGAAGAGAATATGCTGCACCAGAACAAAGTAACAACAGAGTTACCACAGAAAAAAGACAACCTCCACAAAACAGAAGAGAAAATCCACCAGCACAACAGAAGGCCGATGCTGCCCAACCCATCAATCAGAATGATGGACGTTACTTCAGATGTGGCAAACCTGGGCACTTCTCTGTTAATTGTAGAGGCAAACTGGTAAAAGACCAGGACTACTACAAGAACAAATACAAGTACAACTACAGAGAAAGAAGCTATGTTGCTGAAATGGAGAACTGGGTTTCTGATTCATCTTCTGATGATGAACCAGAACAAGCCAACTTTTGTGGAGTTGCTGTGGATGATGAGAGTTTAGAAGAAACTGTTGACTGGATGACCGGAGAACCAGAGACAACGAAGGGAACAACAGAAGAAGAAGATCTAGCTCATGCATTTGCTCTTACTACGACAGAGTCTGACGACAGGGCGCTGGAGACCACCAGACCCAGTGCCAAGGTATGCTCATCTGAATCCAAGTCTGACTCAGAATTAGAAATGCATGTTTCTATGCTGAATGAGGAATTTCAACTTCTGAAACAAAAACTTTCTGAAGAAAAAGAGCTAAGAAAGCTAGCTCAGAAGGATCTGTCCTTTTACAAGAGAGAGAAAACTCTCTTAGAACAAGAAAAGGAAGAAATCTTCAAAGAAAAATCTGAGCTAGAAATCTTGCAAAAGAAGAAAGAGAGCCTGTTTTCTGACAAGACTAAAGTATATAAAAACGTTTTGAAACAGAAGTCTGAAGAATTGAAAAAGTCTGAAACAGAGAGACTTAACTCTGTTGCTCTAACTGATTATTTTCAAAGAGAAAGGGAAATTCTGCATCAATCCCTACAGAGAAAATAAATTCAGATTAAAAAATACCAGGATGCACAAGATGTGCACATCAAGATAAATTCACAGATGGATACACAAGGTCTTGGTTTCTCTGACCTTGCTCCCTATGACGAAAGGAAGAAGACATCTCTGTCCTCTGCCTTTTGTATTGGGAAAATCCAAGAGGACGTGATATCTGGTAATGCTGTTTTCAAAAGAACCAAAACTTCAGATGCCTTCTCAAAACCAAGAAATCTTGACTTTAGGAACGTCAGCTATGATTCCTCTGATCATGAAAAGGTTTTAAAACCATCCTCAGAGTTTATTCTTGATCAAGGAAGAGCTAGAATCATACTTCCTAACTCTGTCAAGGACTTGGATACAAAAGAGATTTTTAACTTCAACTCATTCAAAGGACAGAAGTCTGTTACTTCTGTGACTGAGTCCTCTGTTGAAATCCCACAGAGCAAACTCAATCCAGAAGCCCCAGTCTTCTCTCCTACCTCTGAATCCATAAGAACATCTTTTGAGGAAGATTTGTTGAAAGTTATCGAGGAAAATGTTGTTTCAGATTCTTTAAAGCCAAAGTTGAGAAGGTTCAGAACTGTCAAGACAAATATCTCTGTCATACCCATTGAGTCTAATACCTCCAACAGAGCCACTAGAGACTTTCTAGCCTCTGACTGTGACTCTGATTCTGAAGTAGATGAACAGATCTTTTGTGGTCAAAAGAAAATTTTACACAAGTTAAAGCAGATACCGATAGGATCTACGGATCTAAAAGAGGATGTTTCTTTCTTTAAGAAACAATCAAGATTTATACCGGTAACTGAGTTTAACAACAAAGGTTTTAAGATTCTTGCTTCTAATGCAGTAGAAGTGGAGAAGAGAGAGAAAAACAAAAGTGTTTTTGTAAACCCAAATGTTCCTCTTGCATTCAAACCAGTAAAATTCACACCAGAACAGAAGGGAAAATGGATAGCAAACAACAGATCTATTCCAAATTCTGGTGTAAATCAAAGAAGAAATTCTTTCTGGTCAAATGAATCTATTCCAAAGAACTTCATGTCAACAGAGTCTTTTCCTAGGAATAACAGTTTTAAGAAACAAAACCAGGACAGATTGTATGCAAAGACATCTGGTCCTAAAAAATTTCAGAATCAAGCACCATTCAAACAGTTTTTGAATAAAAATAATGTGCATCAGTCATGCTCCATCAACTGCAATTGTATTCAGCTGTTACTAAAATTGCAAAATCATCTGAATGGTCCCCACTGTGTTCTGAATCAGTCAGTTCAAAAGAAAATTCCCAAGACTGTTCAGAATACACAGAGGAAAACCTCTGGCACACCATCACAGTATGGAAAGCCCAAAGAAAAGTCTGTTAACCCACCTAAGCCTAACAAGAAAGGACCCATTATGCAATGGGTACCTAAAAGAACTAATCTATCTTGCAGAAACCTCATGTGCAGATCTGGTATTTGGATTCTGGATGCTCCACGCACATGACGGGGAATAAGGAGCTGTTAACTTCTTTTAAGAACAAGATAGGAAGTACAGTAACCTTCAGAGGAGACAATGGCGGACAGATTAAGGGTTATGGTACATTAGTTAATGGTGGTGTTTCAGTCTCTGAGGTTGCTTATGTTGAAGGATGAAATCATAATCTTCTCAGTATAAGTCAACTCTGTGATCACGGATTCGATGTCAATTTCAGGAAGAAATATTGTTCCTTGTTACTTTCCGAGTCTGGTCAAGAACTCTTAAGAGCTGACAGAAAAGGCAATCTTTACAAAATGAATTTTAAACCAAACCAAAACTCTACAACAGAGAAACTCTGTTTAGTGTCTTTGAAAAATGAAGATGCCTGGCTCTGGCATAAAATATTTGCCCATTTGAACTTTCAAAACTTTGACAAGCTCGTGAAACTGAAGTTAGTAAAAGGACTTCCTTCTCTGAAGTTTGACAAAGACCATCTTTGTTCTGCTTGTGAACTGGGTAAGATGAAAAGATCTTCACATAGAACAAAGAGTGATCATAGTTGTCCCAGACCTTTGCATATGCTTCACGTGGATCTCTGTGGTCCAATATCTGTGCAAAGTATGTCGGGCAAGAAGTATATCCTTGTTTTAATTGATGAATATTCTAGATATACTTGGATTGAGTTCATCAGAGTAAAATCTGATGTCCCAGAAATTTTGATAAGTTTGTTAAAAAGGATACAAGTTCTGTTAGATCTGAAGATACAGAAGTTAAGAAGTGATAATGGGACAGAATTCAAGAATGTCAAAATTGATACCTACCTAACAGAGGAAGGTATTTCCCAGAGCTTTTCAGCTGCAAGAACTCCACAACAGAATGGAGTTCTGGAGAGAAAGAACAGAACGTTGGTAGAAGCCGCCAGAACCATGTTGGCTGGCTCTGTCCTTCCAATAAACTTCTGGGCAGAAGCAGTCTCAACAGCCTGTTTTACCCAAAATAGAGCTGTGATAGTAAAGAGATTTAAGAAGACTCCTTATGAACTCATCAACAATAGAAGACCAAATGTGAAATTCTTTCATGTTTTCGGTTGCAAGTGCTACATATTGAATGACAGAGAACAGCTGGGAAAATTTGATAAGAAATGAGACGAAGGAATCTTTATTGGTTATTCCTTAACCTCTAAAGCCTACAGAGTCTACAACTCCAGATGTCGGGTCATTCAAGAGAGTGTAAATGTGTCATTTGATGAAAGTACATCAAGCTCCTCTGATCGTAAATCAACAGAGGGGACACAGACAGAACAGAAGAAGACAAGTTCTTCAAAGACAAGGGAAGAAGATATCAATCTCATGTTCAACGATTTCTTCGATGATGATGATTCCTCTGATAACATCAACAGAGGAGATCAAACTCTGAACTCAACAGAACAGAATCTGACAGGTACATCTCTCACTGGTCCCTCTAATACTTCACCATCTACTTCTCTGTCTACAGGAGTGATTCAGAGAAATGAGGAACCACATCAGAACGAGGGAGAACCTGAACAAGAGCCATCATCAACTCTGCTAACTAATATTGGCAGAGACTCCTTGTTTGAAAGCTCACCTTCACATAGCCCTATTAATGACTCATTGAGCAATGAGACCACTCTCCAAAGTTGTGTGCCACAGAGCCCTGGTCCCAATCCACAGAGCTCTGACGCTGAAGTTCGTATTTTCCCATCAGAAGCACAAACCCCGCCTGTTGTCCATGCTCCCATGACACGATGGACAAAGGATCATCCTCATCATCTTATCATTGGTGCTGCTGAAGATGGTGTGAAGACAAGATCGACCACAATCAATGAAGCCTTCTTTGTAAATTTTTTAAGCATGATTGAGCCGAAGAAGATTTCTGAAGCCCTAGAGGACCCAAATTGGATCGAAGCTATGCAAGAAGAGCTTCTGGAATTCGAAAGAAATAAAGTTTGGTCTTTGGTTCCACTCCCAAAAGGCAAATCGGCCATTGGAACCAAGTGGGTGTTTAGAAACAAAAAGGATGAAGATGGGATTATCATCAGAAACAAAGCCCGTCTGGTTGCAAAGGGATACAGACAGGAAAAAGGCATTGATTATGACGAAACCTTTGCTCCTGTGGCTAGGCTAGAAGCCATCAGAATCTTCCTAGCCTATGCTGCTCATAAGGGTTTTAAGGTTTACCAAATGGATGTCAAGTCTGCCTTTCTGAATGGCAAACTACAAGAAGAAGTTTATGTCCAGCAACCACCTGGTTTTGAATGTTCTGAGTTTCCAGACCACGTTTACAAGTTAGACAAAGCAAAAACTTGACAGTGCTTTGAATACACCGATAGACGTGTGATAATTAAACCTCAACGCAAGTATACATCGAGATCTAATGTCGTCTTTTCAAGTAATAAAGTGGTAAAATACCAGATATCGTTCCCACAGAGATTGGAGTAAAAGCGCAATAAAAGTCTAATAAAAGAGATGATTTCCAAGGATCAATTCGAAGATGATATTTTTGTTGGATTTGTCACAGATTATATTGAACAATTAATAAAGAAAGCAAGCAAGGGTGTAAGATGTTGGGGTGAAGCTTAATTATAAATTCCAGCAGACCAATGCTATGTTAATGCTACAGCATTGGTTCCTCAATACTTAAATTCACCATCTATTTGATGGGACGTCCTTCCGGATCTTCAACATTATATTATTAATCTAGCTTTCAACAACCCATTCCTGGTGATGTATCAGGACTATTAATAATAAAATGATGCCTTTCAAATATATGGATAAACAAATTACTTTGTTAAAAATCACTCTTCCAAGTTGATCCCATATCTGTTAAGTTGACGTGTCTGAGTGGTCCATTCCTGAAACGCACTCTACACTTTTACCATCATCACGATGACCAACTTATCGGGCAAAATCAACCTAGAAAAGACAGAGACGACAAATTCCTTTGTCAGTAGCTCTTCCAAGTCTTACTTTCTTTGTCATTCGGATTGACGTGCATATCAATGGCTCATTCCTGATGCCATGACACTTTAACACTTTCAAAGTGATCAAAACGTCATGAAGTAAACTTATCTTTATAAAACTTAACATGAAATGGTGAACATCATTATTGAGAAATAATGTCCACTATTCTTTATAATTAAAACTTCACCCTTTAATCTCACACCCGAGCTATAAAACTTAGCTACTCATACTTGTATTTAAATTGCAATAAATGTAAATTACTGAAATTAAATACATAATGTAAATGACGTAAAAGTAAATGACAAGAATGTAAAGAACAATAATTAAAAACAATGAAGAAGTGCAGCAATGTTGTCGGCAATGCTGCAGCAACTCATATGTTTGAACTATAAAAAGAAGAAGATGAAGAAGATAACTTGCATAAAATTGAAGAAAGCATAAAAATGGATTCAAATCAGTTTGTGAACTGATTTCTCCTCTCCTAAAACAACACAAACACCTCCTATTTATACAAAAAGAGTCATGGACTAAGCCATACCAACTCACAACAACTAACACTATTTATGTACCATGCATGCACTATTCATGGTACCAAAAACTATTCCTAGGAGATGTCTTTTGTACTAATACCATTACAACACATAAACTAGTTTATAAAGAACCTAAAGCAATGAAATCTTGAATGCATGCTGCTGTCTTCCCAAAAATTTCGCATTTCCAGCTTTGTTCTTCATCTCGTTGCCATCAGTCCTGGATGCTGCAGCATTGAAGTAGCATTGGCTGCAGTTTTCTTATTTTAGCCATTCTACTTAGTAAAACAAGTAAAATCCATCACTTAGCTCCATGATTAATAAAGATACAAATAAGAGAATAAAATGACACAAAAGTTGGGATAAAACAAAATATTATATATAAAAATATAAGAAAATGATACAATATGCATTAAATAAATAATGCATATCACTCACCTTCACATAGCCCTATTAATGACTCATAGAGCAATGAGACCACTCTCCAAAGTTGTGTGCCACAGAGCCCTGGTCCCAATCCACAGAGCTCTGACGCTGAAGTTCGTATTTTCCCATCAGAAGCACAAACCCCGCCTGTTGTCCATGCTCCCATGACACGATGGACAAAGGATCATCCTCATCATCTTATCATTGGTGCTGCTGAAGATGGTGTGAAGACAAGATCGGCCACAATCAATGAAGCCTTCTTCGTAAATTTTTTAAGCATGATTGAGCCGAAGAAGATTTCTGAAGCCCTAGAGGACCCAAATTGGATCGAAGCTATGCAAGAAGAGCTTCTGGAATTCGAAAGAAATAAAGTTTGGTCTTTGGTTCCACTCCCAAAAGGCAAAGCGGCCATTGGAACCAAGTGGGTGTTTAGAAACAAAAAGGATGAAGATGGGATTATCATCAGAAACAAAGCCCGTCTGGTTGCAAAGGGATACAGACAGGAAAAAGGCATTGATTATGACGAAACCTTTGCTCCTGTGGCTAGGCTAGAAGCCATCAGAATCTTCCTAGCCTATGCTGCTCATAAGGGTTTTAAGGTTTACCAAATGGATGTCAAGTCTGCCTTTCTGAATGGCAAACTACAAGAAGAAGTTTATGTCCAGCAACCACCTGGTTTTGAATGTTCTGAGTTTCCAGACCACGTTTACAAGTTAGACAAAGCTCTGTACGGCCTTAAGCAAGCTCCCAGAGCCTGGTATGAAACTTTGTCCAAATTTCTGTTGGTCAATCACTTCGAGAAAGGTATTGTCGATAAAACTCTATTCTTTAGAAGGTATAAGAATGATATAGTTCTGGTACAAATATATGTTGATGATATTATCTTTGGGTCTATACGGCAGGAGTACTGTGATAAGTTTGAAAGTTTAATGAAAAGCGAATTCAAAATGAGCATGATGGGAGAACTTTCTTTCTTCCTTGGTTTACAAGTTAAACAATCTGACAGAGGGACTTTCATAAGTCAGTCCAAGTACATCTCTGATATGTTGAAAAATATAAGCTCAATGATTCAAAACCAATGAAAACTCCTATTGCCACTGGAGTTAAGCTTGACTCTGATCTTAATGGTGAACCAACAGATGTCAAGTACTATAGAGGCATGATAGGGTCACTTCTGTACTTAACTGCCAGCAGACCTGATATAATGTTTGCAACCTGTCTCTGTGCCAGATTTCAAGTAAATCCTACAGAAACTCATTTAACAGCTGTCAAGCGTATCTTTAAATATCTGAAAGGGACTCAATTTTTGGGTCTCTGGTATCCTCTTAACTCTGGTTTCGAGCTTGTAGCATATACAGATTCAGACTATGGAGGATGCAAGAATGACAGAAAGAGTACTTCTGGTAGCTGCCAACTGCTTGGAGAAAAGTTGGTTAGTTGGACATCCAAGAAACATAACTGTGTTTCAACCTCTACAGCAGAAGCAGAATATGTTGCTGCTGCTAGTTGTTGCTCTCAAGTGACATGGATGAAAACACAACTCAAAGATTATGGCTTGGAGTATGGTAAAATTCCAATTCTATGCGACTCCAAGAGTGCCATTGCCATAACAGTCAATCCAGTTCAACACTCGAAAACTAAGCATATCGACATAAGGTACCACTTCATAAAGGATCATGTTGAAAAAGGGACTATTGAAATGTATTTTGTTTCAACTGACTTCCATCTTGCTGACTTGTTTACAAAAGCCCTTGATGAAAGGAGGTTTAACTTCTTAATCAGCAAACTGGGTATGCTGAACTTGTCCTCCTAACTCTGTTCAAAATTCAACATAGCCTCTGATGATCCTACCAGAGCTCTGTCAAATAGTTGGGTAGGATAATTCAACAGAGCTTCTGTTGTTCACCAGAACTCTGTTAAGCTTGTTTTTTTAACACTCAGTGAACATTCTGTGTATATAAAGTTTTTTTTTGTACAAAGTTTTTTTTAGCTCATTTTTCAAGGGGGAGTTCAAAAGAAAAATAATGCATGGTTTTAGGGGGAGCAAGTCAGTACTCAAATTTCCAAATCCAAATTGACTTTGCTTTTTGATCTTCATTGACAAATCTTTTTGAAGAAAGGAGGAAAACCTGTTCTGATGATAACCTTTGTGATAATGTTAAGAATCTGCCAGAACTCTAACTTCTCACCAGAGCCTCTGTTGTTTCTCACCAGAACTCTGTTGTTTGTCTAAGTTTTGTCTGTTCTTTTCCTTTCACATCAGAACAGAATTTTTTAAATGTTTTTAAAGGTAAAGGTACAACATCTTGGGTTACTTGATACGATATGAAGAGATCACTCAACAGAAGCAACTTAACAAAGCTCCACCAGAGCTCTGTTAGTTTGTTCTGCCACGTCATCAGAAACACGTCATCAGAGATGCGGGTCATTCTTTAAAGGTCAACCACTTGTCACTCACATATCTCTAACCGTGACGGTTTACTTGCCCAAAAGATGTCAGATTTAAATCCACGTGGCAATCTCTGATTGAGAAACCAACCGTTAGCTGTTCCCACGTTCATACTGTAGCAAACGTTCCACTATCCAAAACTCGAGTGCCTACAACACCTATGATCGTGATCCAGCCACACATTCCTCATATAAATACCCATTTCCTTCAAACCATTTCATTTCTTACGCTTTCTGAATATTCAAACCTTTACTCATCTTTCCCTCATTGTTCAAAACCTTCAAGAACCCTAACCTGCAACAATGGCACAACCCCAACATTCTGTTGATTCAAGCAGAATCGGCCCTGTAGATCAAATTGTTATTCTCCCATATGAACTCGCTGACAATAACTACCGTCTTGACCCAAACCCTAGTCTCAATTTACCCACTTACCACATCTTTTTGGAGTTTTTCAGAAACTCTGAACTTTTTAGAGCCTTAACCGACTTCGACGATGATGTTCCAGAGCTGTACATTCGTCAATGGTGGACCACCTGCCAGTTTATTGAAGAACGAGAAGGAATCATTGGCAACGTCGATGCTGGCAGAGACAGTGGTTCAGGAATAATCCGTATCAGTGATAATACCCTGAGAAGAGCATTTGGATTGAAGACGACGACCCAACTGGGAATTGTAGCATATGAAAAACCTCCCAAAGTTGAAACCCTACTCGACTTCATAAAGTTTCTAGGATACAACAAGGACATTACCAGGATCGGTGCTTTCAAAAGACAAAACCTACCCCCTTTGTGGAACTTCATGTTCTCCACATTGAACAGAACCCTGACCTGCAAATCTGGTAGTCAAGATCAAACCAGCACAGAGATTTTGCAGATCATGTATGGCCTATTCTTCAACATAAACTTTGACTATGCCAAGATTCTGTACAAAGATTTCCTCAATGCTGTAAACCTAAAGACATCAGCCATTTCCAGAGGAAGAGAAGTTGGGAAGCACAAGTTCCTGAAAAACATCAAATACCCTCGGTTCATCAGCTTAGTGATCAGACGTGCATTCAGACGATTGAACTTGACTTTACAAGGTACCCCTTTCAAATGTTGGGTTATGACCAGATTTCTTCCAACAACCTCAGGTACATATCCCTTCATCAGACGAGTGCCAGGAACCATGCTCGCTCTGATTGATCCTGAACACATTTCTATACAAAACTATCAGAGTGCTGCTCAACCTCAAGAACCTGAGGTGAGAACCCCAGCATACATAGGATCTGAACCTGTGTTGGAGAGCTTGAGTGAGGAAGTAGCAGAAGAACATGGACCAGAGGTAAGAGCACCCAAAGTGGGGTCTTCCTCTAGAGTGATGGAGGAAGTACAGAACAGAGCATCCACTATGGAGGCTGTTCACGAGGGTGAAAGGGAAATTACAGAGGAGATGGCAGAGAGTTCGCATCCCTCTGGTAATCATGAGACAGAAATTCATGTGATAGAGAGTTCACCCGAGAATTCTATACCCCTAGAATCCGAGAGAAATGAGAGTTTAGAAGATGTTCAAAACATGAACACAGATGAGCGTATCCAAAGCCCAACCCCCCGTGCTACCACACAATCTAATCCCGGTGATCAAGACCAAGGGATTATTGAAACAGAGGTGCACACCTCGAACCTTAACCAGCAAAAACCGCCAGAGGCAACTCTTCATGCCTCTGGTATGCACGAAACCGGGGAATCTCCGTTTGGTAATGATGTCAATTCGCCCCATGACATCGATAGGTCACCTACACACAATGATGCCTCTGTGGCTCATTTAGACTCGTCCCAATATAGACCAGAGATCTTTCAGATCTCACATAGGCTCTATTCGACTCAGGGACAATGGGAGACCATAGTTGAACGAGGGCAAACCTTGCTTGATCCAAATGCCCCTCATCACATCAGATTTCCTTCTTCAGAACCTGAGCTGGAAGAGGAACCTCTGATCAGAACATCTGTAGATGTTTCCTCTCAAAAGGAACATCAAGGATCAGGTGGAAGTCCTCCAAGAGTCATCATCAATACCACTCTTATAGGAGGCACCTCTGAACTCGAGGTCGACTTGAATCCATGTGTTGGAAACAAGGTTACCCCCGTTGACACTGTCACAAGAGCAGAGTTCGAAAGCTATTGTGATAGTATCAACAACTCCTTAAATGAGTATAAATTTATCATTTCACAGAAGGAGGAGCTGATCCAGAAGGAGAATGCTTCTAACAGAGAAGAGCTACAGAAGATGACATCCTCTCTTGCGGAAATAACTCAGAAGAATGACGAGGCTGAACTGCTCAGAACAGAAGCAATACGGATCAGAACAGAAGCCGAACGGGTCAGAGCAGAGGCAGAAAGAGTCAAAGCAGAGGAAATTGCCAAGTTAACAACTGAACTAGCGGAACAGAGAAGACTCTGCACAGAGGAAGAACGGGCCAGAACAGAGGAAAGAACAAAGTTCTCAACAGAACTAGCCGCTCTGAAGACGCTCATGGTAGAAAACCACACGGCTCAAATGAACAGAACCTTGCCAACCCCTTCCGTGCTTCTGTCAGACTCCAACGTCAGAACCTTGACAGAGCTAATTAACAAATCTGTTAAGGTTGCTATCACAGAAGCCACGACTTCTTCTGCTACCCCTATCAACATCTCTGGCCCCAGACCCAATGATTTACCGATGACAGTTGGCCAGATGGGTGAGTTCAGCAAAAGAGTCCTAAGCAAAATGATGAATGTCTCTTCCAAGTTTGTGATGAAAGCCCAATCAACAGAAAGACTTGTTCAAACTTCACTCAGCTCGAACAATGTCAACTTTGCAAATCAGGTTGGTGAAGTCCGCATGGCTGCGACAGAACTAGAGGATGTACTCAAGAAGGCTGCAACAGAAATCAAAGCTGCACTAGGTGAAAAGAGACCTGCAGAAGGAGCCCCAGAAGGAGAACCCTCTAAAAAAGACAGAGGTTTGTTGCCAAAGACTCCCCAATCGTCACCAGAATCTCTGACGAGGACTCTGATAATGACGATGATTTTCAAGACGCAGCAGAAGGTCATTCAGATGCCAAGTCCAGTGAGTCTTCTGCGCAACAAAAGGGGGAGAAGGAGAAAGAGAAGGAAAAGGAAAAGGAAAATGAGCCTGCGATAGAGAAAGAGGCTGAGGGAATTGACAAGGGAAAAGGGAAAGCAACAGAGGCTGAGGAAACAGAAAGAGGAGATCAAGGGAATTCAACTGAAGACTTACCAGAGATGACTATGGTAACTTTCGACTACATATTCAAAGACAGGGTCATCAAGCCAACAGAACCCTCATCTCAACAACCACCAGAAGTCATCATCTTAGATACCCCTCCTACTTCACCAAGAACAGAACCAGAGAGAACAGACCCATTCTCTGCTGAAGAACAACCAAGCCAAAACCAACCTCAAGAGTCTGTTCAACACATCGACAGACTAATGACAGAAACTCATGAAGACCCAAATCCCATGCAAACAGAACATAACCCTGAAACCTCAAACCAACATTCTGGAAAACCACCGGTAGAAGAAATTTTTGCCTATCTCTATGGTGACTGTGATACAATTCCTGTCAATGTTGTGCCCATTAACCCATATTTCAGCCCCTGTAGGATAAATACGATCTCTGACGTAAGGCGTAAGTTCATCGAAACAAAGTCCGGTTTGAACAAAAACATAAACTCTGACTTTGGAATCCGCAGAATCGTAGACATCAAGCAGAAGGTCTTTCGGCACAACAGAACGCAGATGAGTTATCACGAGTTCATAGTTGAATCAAACAACGACAGGGTTGAGCACTTCAACGATAACGATCTGGTACTACTAAACCCTTATGATCTGATTCAACTTCATGCCTACTGTTACAACTTCAGTGACAAATACAAAGAGGCAAGAACGACACTTCCTGAGGTACGCTTCGCTATGCAAGAGCACATCAACCTAAAGATTCAGATTGATTTTCAGCTAGGCATAGAGTTTGAAGTCGAGACACTAGCGACTGCACCACCAAATGAGAGCCTTGAAGGCTATGGGCACTATAAAACTGGAACAGTAGTTGGAGATCCTCCAGTGTTCATCTGCCGACAGAAGAAAACCAAGAAGGCCCTCAGAGCTACTGAAACTCATAAGTACTCAAGTGAGTCGCTAGTATACCTCAGAGACATCATTCAGAATCTCCCAAGAGAGAAATGTCCGGAAGAACAACAGAGAAGCTTCATCACCCAAATCAACCTTCTGCTGAACTTCCGAGAACTCATCAGAAGATTTGACAGAATCTTAAGGGGAGATAATTATGCTTAAATGTACTTGTCCTTTAATCTTAATGTAATATTCTAAAAGATTAGTGCAAGGCTTCGACAGAGGTAAAAGTTCTCTGTTCTTTTGTTTAATCTCTTGTCAATTGTAAATTTTTATTTTCAATACTTAGGGGGAGATTGTTGACCCCAAGTATCTGTTATGTAAAAGTATTGAAAATAGTTCAAGTCAGAAGACCAACAGAGATCAGACAGAAGACTTGGAAGAAGTTCAAGAAGACCAACAGAGCTCAACAGAGCTCTGTCGATGACTTCCAACAGAAGAACAAGTGTTTAACAGAAGACCAACAGAGCTCTTGCGAAAGAGCTCTGGTGAAGTGAAGACCTCTGTCAGCCTAAGTCTCGTAGGAAATCCTAACTGTTAGACACGTGTCCAGACTTTCCACGTATGCCCTAAAGATTGGAGACACACTTTCCACGTGTCATTCCAGGGTACGATAGTACACTGTCTACGCTTTATCAGGCTATATATAGTGAGGTAGTGGAACAAACAATTGTAAGCTTTTGGAAAAATAGTTTTCCACAATTGTAAAAGCACACACTGCTGAAATCCCAAGCACTACCTCTGTACGATACTGTTGTCCTGTGAGATTTCCGAACACACTTGAACGTGTTCATGGTGTGATTCATTATCAATATATGAGCAGCTTTTATATCTGATCCTGTTATCATTTACTGTTATATATTTGATTCTCACAGTTCATTTATCGTTTACACAATCACTCACTTTAATGGCTTTATTTAATATACTTCCGCTGTCTATTTCTTTACCATTATCTTGATACAACGTGAATCTGGGAACCTACAGTCGGAATCAAGGTCCCTCGCAGATCCGACGTCCTTTAAATAGACGGCGAGCTCCTCCGACGCCGAAGCAAGAGGGTCCATTCCCAACAGGTGTCGCCTCATAATCGCTGCCGTAGCGGTCAGACGAGCTATAGCAAAAACGGACTTACCGTCATCCTTAAGAGCCTGCACTTCTTTCTCCAGACTCTCTACCTTGGACTTAGAATCCTCAGCTTCCTTTGTAATCGCAGCTAAGGATTCCTTAACTTTGTCAATCTCCCCCCTCTGATCGGCAATCATGGACAGGGACTGTGTCAAGCGATGAGTGGCCTCATCCTTCGCACGACCAACGGCCTCTAGATGTTTCCGGGCATCATCGAGACGTTTTGATAGAGCCTCTTCGCGCTCTGCAGCAACCTTCGCCCTATGGGCAGCGGACACTAAATCTTTGACCTTTGCCATCTCAGCATGCAAAGCCAAGGAGGCTTGAAACGCCTGTAGAAACACAAACGAAGCATCGTTACTAGACATGTGACAATGTAAACAAAACACGTCTTGAAAGATAGACTTACCATGAACGCCAGACCGGCAACATGGGCCCCCGTCTCCTCGATAGGAAAACCCTCGAAACGCTCCCTGAAAGACGGGAGCAGATATTTCCCAAAATGAGGAAAGAGATTCGTCCCGTCTAGGACATTCTCAACCATAAAGTCCGACGGCAATGTGAAATTAACCGTCGTGACCTTAGCCCCTCCCGTCGGATGATCCTTGCCCTTGCCGGCCGACGAAGGGTCCGACGTGGCAGACGGGGACTTCACTGTTTCCGCCGGAGGCGCAGAACTAATAGGTGTCGCAACAATCGCATCGGAAGACGTCTTACTGGGCGACGCGACCTTCGCCTTCTCATGCGTAACGACTCTAGACGAGTCGTGAACCTCCGAAGACGGTTCCCTCGGGATCGTCGTCCTCGTCTTCTTTGGAACATCTGGGCCAGTGGACAAGCTCCCTAGTCTCCTTTCCTTGCCCTTGCGAGCAAGCTCAAGCTCAGCTGCTCTTTTAGCAGAGATGGTCGCCACCCAGGGCTGTGATTCTCCTGGAAACCAGAAAAAAAAAGAAATATTATAAAAGAAGAAGATTCAACTGAAAGAAAAAGTGCACTTACCAGTCATCTCTCTTTCTTCTTTCGACTCCTCTTCTTCCTCCTCACGTTTCTCCTCTCGATTCTCTCCCAAGTAGACCACGTCTTCGTCCACCAAATGTCATGCGACGAACGACCGCTCGTCGGTACTGTACGCAAGAAATTTGTCGATTTTGGCCTGAGAGTTGGCGTAAGGCTTCACGTCCTCAAACTTTATGGCTGTCGACATATAAGGAGCAAGTTAAAAAGCAAACAAAAAACACGGACGACATACGACAATGAAATTACAAAGTTCACCTGACATATTCCAACCGTCCCTAATCCAATCGCTCTCAGAGTCAAGGGTCGACTTATGCACAAATACGTACCGAGTCTTCCATTTACGATCGTTCACAGCGGTCCCTAGGACCAAAGCACGATCGCCCTTATACCTAGAATATAAGATACAGCGATGACACCCATCCTTCTTGGCTTGATAAGCCAAGAGGAGGTCGCATACATTCATGAGAGACTCCCATTTCTTAGTGAGACGCTCTATCACATATACGACTCGCCAAAACTGGGGCATTAATTGGCTTGGTGCTAAGTCGAATTCTAACATAAAGGATTTAGCAAGAGGCGAGTAAGGCCATTCGAAACCTATTTTAAAAGGGTATTCGTATATTACGATATACCCCTCGGGACACTCGTTTGATCGAATCTGACCTGCGCAGATCAATTCGACCCACGCAGGGATTTTAGCTAAGCTTCTAAAATCATCAAGGTCCGACTGTTCTTGAACAGTACTCTCGGGATCCATCGACATTCTGAAAAAACTTAAGAAATCGAAGAAATCGTACCTTATATTTATAGGTGCTCTAAACCTCGGAAAATCCTAACTGAGTCGAAGACTCTTGCAGGATTGGAAAAACAGCTAGGAAATCAAAGGGGAATCTCTGTGTAAAACTTTTCGAAATCGTAAACCAAAATAGACCCATCGTAGTCTCTATTTAAGCGATCGACCGTATCAAGTCGAATCCCCGATGGTCGACACGCGCTCCCGCCTTTTTGTATAACCACACGGATCGCTGACACCTGGCCATGACAGCTGCTAAGCACCATCGTACGTCAGCATGACGTTACGATCTTATCTCCTCTTCGACTTCCCTCTCTAGTTTGAATTGAACCAGTCTAGTCCCAAAGCAACTAGAGTAACTTTCGACACATGTCATAGTTTTATGCGTCCGACTGACAAAATTTAAAATTTGAATTTAGCATTCTACTTTCAAATTTTGGGGGCAAACTGTTTGGGCAAAATTTCACCAGTCTCGACCACGACCAAGGTAAGTAAAACACCCACTTCTGTTACTTCTGGTAAGGAAAAATCATAGCACTTTATCCCCGACTAAAGCTAAGATCAAAAGTTATTTACCTCACGACACTCGACCACAATGTCGTACGTTTCATACGATCGTTGCATAGAACCATGCGACCTCGACTAGCTAACGCGTGATACAACTGTTACGTTTGTTTAGTGTTTATTGCAGGAGTCAACGTCATTGATGGACAACGGCTATAACTGACGAAAGCCATTAACAGCACTAAAGACGACGTCCGTTACGACAGCTATCAAAGTATTTAATGAGCCAATTAAAGCGCCCGAAGACTATAAATTCCAAGCTCAATCCTCAGTTCAAGGTACATCGAACAACAGACACAAACACTCGAACTCGAAAGAACACTTGAAGCACAGAAATCGCTCTCAGAAGAATCGCTCTCGACGCACGACATCAGCGCACGACATAGTTTAAACACACAACGCACATTTTTATACATTCAAAACACTTGTTACTTTACATTTTGAAATATTCCTTTCATCTGTATTGTAATCTTTGTACGATCGACACCCAAAACACAAGGACATCGCCCCTGTTTGGCGACCATAGTGCAGCGACGACTTCCACAGTCGTCCGCGGGTTTTTTTCCTTGTTGAGGTTTTTCCTGCGTCACCAAATTCTCTGTCCCATTTACATTTTCGTCTTTGTCGCACGCTTTGTCAAAAGATTCTTTTCTTTAGTTGTTAAAGTCCACATCGACCTTAAGTTGTACTTTGGTGCGATTTTTGGCATTAACAGTCGCCGTCTTGGAAGACTCTGATTTTAACATTTTTGTCGAAATGTCGCTCGATTGCTTGTTTCTGCGACGCCATTCTAATCAAGGCTGATGACCAATCCTCTTCTTGGTTTTCGATCTGGATGACATCGACGTTTTCGATGGAGTAGTGGCGGTCTGGGTGTTCTGGTCCCTTGGAATCTGTTCAAATAGAAAAAGATTTAAAAAAAATTGGATTTTTCTTTTGCTACCTTTAGGTACGCTGTCATTTTTGAATCTTTGGCTGCGAATTCCCCATTGATCTGGTTTACCACCAGGAGAGAATCGCTTTTGACATGTAACGCGGTTGCCCTCGAGTCATAGGCCATATTCATTCCCATGATCAGGGCTTCATATTCAGTATATTGAGATGTGATGCTAAGTTATGATGTGAAGTGATTAAATATGAAAATTTATGGTTGATAGAAAGAATGATTTGCGTCTAACTTGGAGATTAACTTTTGAAACAAGTGGATAATTAAAAATTGAAATGAGTGGGTCGAGTTATAATTTCTTGTGATAAAGAGGAGGAATTGCACTGTTGGGTGCGGCAAGGATCAGTAGTTTTACTGCACTATCCAGGAGAGACAGTTGAGTTCGGAAACTATAATGTGGTCGCGAACCAGATAAGGATAATTAGGGAGTAGTAAGCCTTGAGATGATTACAAATTCTGACTGCATGATATGATTTATAAGATGGATTACGAGAGTTCGTGAGGAAGTGCTATTGAGATTTACACATTGATCGTCAAGGAATCATTTAAAGTAATCTAAGTAAGAAAGCCGAGATGACTTTATTTATTTACCTGATTTTATGGTCGTTGCGGTTAATCGAAAGAATCATAGAACTTGAGTTTCGTGGCGTTCCCAAAGTAATAGATCCGATTTGGAAGATGAAGGAGGGGATGGTTGTATGTTTCGGTTATAAGCGAAGATTGTGAGTTTAATCAGAGTTGCGCAACCAAGGCGGGAAATTATGTTGTTATTGTTTTGTTAGTAGAAAGATTTATTCCGAGAGTTGAGATTTAAGCTTTGTTAATCAACCTCGCCGGTTATCTTTGGAGTGAATTCCGGGACGGGATTCTTTTAAGGAGGGGAGATTGTAATAACCCAAAATAAAGTTTGAGATCTAAATAGAAGTTAGGGGTGGAATTGGATTATTGTGGAAAAGTTAGAGGGCAATATGTGAAAAATGGGGAAATCAATTCCCTTTCTTTTTGGGGGTGCGCCGCACCTGTTGTGAGAAGAGGAAAAGAAAAGCAAATAATTGATTTTAGGGTTGTGTGGGTCTTTTTGCTGCAAATCGAGAGAGAAGAAAAGAGAGATGAGATAATTAATTTTAGGGTTCTTTGTGTGGTGCTTGGTGTGTGCTGAAAAGAAATCGAAGAGAAGAAAGAGACAGCGGGATGGAGACATCTAGAGAAGAGAAAGAAATGAATGGGAAGGTGTGTGTGTGTGTTTAGTGTGTGCGCCGAGAAGAGAGCAGCGCAGGGAAGAGAGAGACGAGCGAGAGAGAGAGAGAGACGGCCGGAGAGAAAGAGAGACAGCCGGAGATAGAGAGAGATACAGTTGAGAGGGAGAGAGACGACGAAGAGAGAGAGAGCCGAGAGAGAGAGAGAGAGAGATTGACGACGAGATAGAAAGGGGCAGCGGGATGGAGGCGACGGCAGGAGAAAGAAGAAGGAGGAGACCGGTGGTGGCCGGCGGTGGCCGGCGGTGGTGGTCGCCGGAGATGGTCGCCGGAGTGTGGGCAGCAGTTTTCCGTTCGTGAGTTTTCGTTCGGGTAAGAAACCTTTTTCCTTGTGTTTTTCTCTTTTGCAAGTGACGTTAGAATTGTTAGGTTCTAGTTGCCTTGTAAGTTGAGAAATCAATAGGAATGTTATTATGGAGTTTTGTTTTATTGTTATAGTCAAGTTAAATCAAATGTTTAAAATGGGTAAGTTTTGGCTAAGAAAGTAATTAAGATGGTTGGATTTTTATAAAAATCCTTATAATCGTTTATGTTGGTCTATTTCTTCGCGTAATAAATGAATTTGGATTTAATCGAGACTGGTAAAGAACCTGAGTTTTGGTTTGAAGTCCCGGTATAATGGATTTGTAGTCCCGGTTTTGGGCTGGTGATGCCGACTTGCATTTTGGGCCAAGCACGGGGACAAGAGGATTAGATTTTTGATGTTTGGGCCGAATTGGTGTTGGGTCGAGAGATTTATTAAGTACATTTGGGCTTAATTATTCTTTTGGGCTTAATTATTCTTTTGGGCTTAGTTATAAAAATTGGGCTTAGTTATTTATTAAAGTCTATAATTATATAATAAGGGTGTAATAGGCTAATTATTAATTTGGGCCATATTATTATTAACGCGATCCGGTTTTGTTATTTAGGATCAAGTGTTATAATTTTATGTTGAGATCCTAGAGCCGGGTAAATTAATGGATCCGGTATAGTAAGTCAATTGGATGGGTAAGCAAAGACCATTAATTATGATTTGGATTAGAAGTGTAATCTGCCAACTTAGATAAGTTTGGGTTGAGTTCGGGATTTAACTCGAGTAATAATTGAACAAATTATGACGTACATTATGAATATAATAGGTGTTCCGCCTAGAGATCCGAAGTGTAAGTGAGGAGCTTTGGAGCGAGCAAGCCAGGTGAGTTTTCTAAATTAAAACATATGGCTTTTAAAGTGTTTTCAAAATGTGTTATGAATGTTGAGAAATTGCCATGCTTTATTATTATGCTTGTTTGCATGAAAGTTGTTTTAAAGTTTATGTAGAATGTATGCATACATCGAGGAGACGTAAACTGGCAAAGACGGGAGAGTCGTTCCGCCAGCTCTCGTGCGGGAAGGGAGGTCCCTATATGCCAGGAGCGAGGCTCCGCAAGGCAGCATGAGGCTGACTCGTTGTCACCTTCGGGTGGCTTCAGGGTGTCAGATTACGAGGAGGCGGACTTTAGTCCGTATACGATTTATTTACTGTGTTGAGTATAAATGTTTTATGCTGAAAAGATGAACTGTATTTAAATGCTTTGATAACTGTTAGGAGGGACTCACTAGACCTCATGGTCTAACCCTCGCATTTTTCAAATAAAACCCTTTTCAGGTAAGCAGGTACAGAAAGGCTCTAGCAAGTAAGCAGGGCGTTAGCAAGAGAAAGATGGATAGTGTAGCGACACTATAGCTTTTCTTAGTTACTTCTCAGTTGTGTAGGTTGTTTCCGCCAACCATTTTTGGATATTATGTAAGAAATTTTAGAGATGCGATTTTGGGATATTTAATTTAGATGAAACGAATTGTTTAAAAATGTGGGTTGTTACAGTTGGTATCAGAGCCGGGAACCGAACTGGTGTGCCAGCGAGGACGCTGGGCTCCCAAGGGGGGTGGATTGTAAGATCCCACATTGGTTGGGGAGGGGAACAAATGTTGCCTTATAAGAGGGACTTGATACCTCCCCTATCAGACACGTTTTAAAACCGTGAGTCCAGGTGTGTGGACAAAGCGGACAATATCTGGTACGGTTGGCCTGGGATGTTACAGCATCGGACTGAATATACCATCTTGCCCCCATGTGGCGACTTTAAGACGACGCCTAGTCCTGAACCTCTAACGTTTGATGATCCGTCGACATGTAAGATCCAAGGCACGTCGTCGTGAGTCGCCACAGTTGACACTTCGAGCTCTGCTTCTTTCTCCAATTCAAGGCTGAAATCAGCAATAAAATCTGCCAAGGCTTGCGATGTAATCGCAGTCCTGGGTTTGAAATCGATGTCGTAACTGCTGAGATATATGCCCCACTTTGCTAAGTGGCCTGTCAACTCAGGTTTTCTCAAGACAGACTTAAGAGGAAAGTTAGTCACGACAGTAATAGGATGTGATTCAAAGTAATGTCGCAATTTCTTAGCAGCTGTGACTAGCGACAAGAGAAATTTTTCCATAGAGGAATACCTGATTTCTGCGTCTGTTAATGCCAAAAATCGCACCAAAGTACAACTTAAGGTCGATGTGGACTTTAACAACTAAAGAAAAGAATCTTTTGACAAAGCGTGCGACAAAGACGAAAATGTAAATGGGACAGAGAATTTGGTGACGTGGGAAAAACCTCAACGAGGAAAAAACCCGCGAACGACTGTGGAAGTCGTCGCTGCACTATGGTCGCCAAACAGGGGCGATGTCCTTATGTTTCGGGTGTCGATCGTACAGAGATTACAATACAAATGAAAGGAAGATTTCAAAATGTAAAGTAACAAGTGTTTTGAATGTAAAACAATGTGCGTCGTGTGTTTAAACTGTGTGTCGTGCGCTGATGTCGTGCGTCAAGGGCGATTCTTCTGAGAGCGATTTATGTGCTTCAAGTGTTCTTTCGAGTTCGAGTGTTTGTGTCTGTTGTTCGATGTCCCTTGAACTGAGGATTGAGCTTGGAATTTATAGTCTTCGGGCGCTTTAATTGGCTCATTAAATACTTCGATAGCTATCGTAATGGACGTCGTCTTTAGTGCTGTTAATGGCTTTCGTCAGTTATAGCCGTTGTCCATCAATGACGTTGACTCCTGCAATAAACACTAAACAAACGTAACAGTTGTATCACGGGTTAGCTAGTCGAGGTCGCATGGTTCTATGCGACGATCGTGTGAAACGTACGACATTGTGGTCGAGTGTCGTGAGGTAAATAACTTTTGATCTTAGCTTTAGTCGGGGGATAAAGTGCTATGATTTTTCCTTACCAGAAGTAACAGAAGTGGGTGTTTTACTTACCTTGGTCGTGGTCGAGACTGGTGAAATTTTTCCCAAACAGTTTGCCCCCAAAATTTGAAAGTAGAATGCTAAATTCAAATTTTAAATTTTGTCAGTCGGACGCATAAAACTATGACACGTGTCGAAAGTTACTCTAGTTGCTTTGGGACTAGACTGGTTCAATTCAAACTAGAGAGGGAAGTCTAAGAGGAGATAAGATCGTGACGTCATGCTGACGTACGATGGTGCTTAGCAGCTGTCATGGCCAGGTGTCAGCGATCCGTGTGGTTATACGAAAAGGCGGGAGCGCGTGTCGACCATCGAGGGATTCGACTTGATACGATCGATTGCTTAAATAGAGACTACGATGGGTCTATTTTGGTTAACGATTTCAAAAAGTTTTACACAGAGATTCCCCTTTGATTTCCTAGCTGTTTTTCCAATCCTGCAAGAATCTTCGACTCTGTTAGGATTTTCCGAGGTTTAGAGCACCTATAAATATAAGGTACGATTTCTTCGATTTCTTAAGTTTTTTCAGAATGTCGATGGATCCCGAGAGTACTGTTCAAGAACAGTCGGACCTTGATGATTTTAGAAGCTTAGCTAAAATCCATGCGTGGGTCGAATTGATCTGCGCAGGTCAGATTCGATCAAACGAGTGTCCCGAGGGGTATATCGTAATATACGAATACCCTTTTAAAATAGGTTTCGAATGGCCTTACTCGCCTCTTGCTAAAGCCTTTATGTTATAATTCGACTTAGCACCAAGCCAATTAATGCCCCAGTTTTGGCGAGTCGTACAAGTGATAGAGCGTCTCACTAAGAAATGGGAGTCTCCCATGAATGTACGCGACCTCCTCTTAGCTTATCAAGCCAAGAAGGATGGGTGTCATCGCTGTAGCTTATATTCTAGGTATAAGGGTGATCGTGCTTTGGTCCTAGGGACCGCTGTGAATGATCGTAAATGGAAGACTCGGTACGTATTTGTGCGTAAGTCGACCCTTGACACTGAGAGCGATTGGATTAGGGACGGTTGGAATATGTCAGGTGAACTTTGTAATTTCATTGTCGTATGTCGTCCATGTTTTTTGCTTGCTTTTTAACTTGCTCCTTATATGTCGACAGCCATAAAGTTTGAGGACGTGAAGCCTTACGCTAACTCTCAGGACAAAATCGACAAATTTCTGGCGTACAGTGCCGACGAGCGGTCGTTCGTCGCACGACATTTGGTGGACGAAGACGTGGTCTACTTGGGAGAGAATCGAGAGGAGAAACGTGAGGAGGAAGAAGAGGAGTCGAAAGAAGAAAGAGATATGACTGGTAAGTGCACTTTTCTTTCTGTTGAATCTTCTTCTTTTATAATATTTTTTTTCTGGTTTCCAGGGGAATCACAACCCAGGGTGGTGACCATCTCTGCTAAAAGAGCAGCTGAGCTTGAGCTTGCTCGCAAGGGCAAGGAAAAGAGGCTAATGAGCTTGTCCACTGGCCCGGATGTTCCAAAGAAGACGAGGACGACGATCCCGAGGGAACCGTCTTCAGGGGTTTACGACTCGTCTAGAGTCGTTACGCCTGAGAAGGCGAAGGTCGCGTCGCCCAGGAAGACGTCTTCCGATGCAATTGCTGCGACACCTATCAGTTCTGCGCCTCCGGCGGAAACAGCGAAGTCCCCGTCTGCCACGTCGGACCCTTCGTCGGCCGGCAAGGGCAAGGATCATCCGACGGGAGGGGCTAAGGTCACGACGGTTAATTTCACATTGCCGTCGGACTTTATGGTTGAGAATGTCCTAGACGGGACGAATCTCTTTCCTCATTTGGGGAAATATCTGCTCCCGTCTTTCAGGGAGCGTTTCGAGGGTTTTCCTATCGAGGATACGGGGGCCCATGTTGCCGGTCTGGCGTTCATGGTAAGTCTATCTTTCAAGACGTGTTTTATTTACGTTGTCGCATGTCTAGTAACGATGCTTCGTTTGTGTTTCTACAGGCGTTTCAAGCCTACTTGGCTTTGCATGCTGAGACGGCAAAGGTCAAAGATTTAGTGTCCGCTGCCCATGAGAGGAGAGATGCGGCGTTGGATAGGGCGAAGGTTGCTGCAGAAAGCGAAGAGGCTCTGTCAAAACGTCTCGATGACGCCCGGAAACATCTAGAGGCCGTTGGTCGTGCAAAGGATGAGGCCACTCATCGCTTGACACAGTCCCTGTCCATGATTGCCGATCAGAGGGAGGAGATGGACAAAGTTAAGGAATCCTTGGCTGCGATTACAAAGGAAGTTGAGGATTCTAAGTCCAAGGTAGAGAGTCTGGAGAAAGAAGTGCAGGCTCTTAAGGATGATGGTAAGTCCATTTTTGCTATAGCTCGTCTGACCGCTAGGGCAGCGATTATTAGGCGACACCTGTTGGGGAAGGACCCTCTTGCTTCGGCGTCGGAGGAGCTCGCCGTCTATTTGAAGGACGTCGGATCTGCGAGGGACCTTGATTCCGACGATGAGAAGGACGTCGAGGAGGTGGTGGCAGGTGAAGATCCTCATGGCGAGGCATCTGGCAAGGATGTGATCGACACTCCTCCCTTGCCTTAGGAAATATCTTTGCTTATTTTTGTTCTTTGTTGCTCGACCGTTGGTGGTTGAGCTTTTTTGGATGTAAATGACGGATTATTCAGGGAATGAAATTTAAATTTCTTTTGAACTCGTGTCTTGCACATTTTGTAAGTAAATACAATAGTAATTGTGAAATTCACACAGTAAATCATGCGACTTAGGCATCCATTACAACATAACAATTAGAACATAAGCCATAAGACTTCTAAATCGTGTATACAAACATAAACACATGTGATCAAAGCATACATTCAGAGAGTGAAATTCTTCAAAGTTAAGAAACTTAGAGTGCAAAATCGTTAGACTTTGCGATCGTACGACTAAGTCGTGCGAAAAACTGCGAATCGTGTGTCCCTGTGAAAGGATGATCAAGTCATAGACCTGGTCGTTTACATCGTGCGACCTTACGAAACTAAAGTCGTTTTAGACTTAGTGATTATCGGCGTGCGATTCTGCGAAAAAACAATGTTAAAGGTTGGTCGTTGGCTAACCAACGACCCTCCGATGCTTAAGTCAGTAATCGTTTGTGATAAAAAATCGTATGAAAGCATACCCTCTCGGATGGGGTACTTGCCCCCCCGTCATTTATCATCCTATTCTTTTCAGGAGAGAGTAGGTTTTAAATGACGGAACGACACTGAGATCTCGAGGAACAACGTCTATGTCGACCGTGTTTTCGTGCGACAGGGAAAAAATAGTCGGCATATCCTGTATGAGAGGCAGAAGTTTTAAGATTACGGATAGAAGGACGAACCTGTCGAGACCCTACGGTCATGCTTAGCCTTCGGCCTGCGACTGCCAGACAGCTTACTTTCGCGGCTTCAGGGTTGTCTTATAGCAGTCACGAGCGACTTTTGGCTCACTTTTGATTTCCTGAACTACCCACGGCGTAGGGAATTTCAGAGTCTGATGATACGTCGAGGGAACGACTTTCATTTCATGGATCCATGGTCGACCTAAAATGATGTTATAGGCCGACGCACAATCGATGACGCTGAACTTGGTCTGCTTGTTGATTCCTCCGGCATAGACCGGCAAGATGATCTCTCCATAGGTGCTCGTCGCTTCTCCATTGAAACCAACTAAGGTCGTCGAACGTCGGGTTATTTCCGAGCGATCGATTCCCATAGCTTTGATGGTGTCAAGGAAAATGACGTTCGCTGAGCTGCCCCCATCGACCAAGACTCGTCGAGTTAAACAATTACCAATCGTGAGTTGAATGATCAACCCATCATGGTGCTTCTGATACGAGTCACCGGGGTCGTCTTGGTCGTACATGATCTTCATAGCTTCCAACTCCGAATCTCCTTTGGGCCTTGATGAACGAGGAATAGGCCGATCGTCAGGTGCTTGACTGGCGTGACGTTTGGCCGCTGAATACGTCAGACCACATACGTCGGAACCACCAGTGATGCAATTGACGACTTTTGCGTGCTCTGGGGTCGGCGGTCGATGATCGCTAGCTGAAGTAACGACATCATCGATGATATCTTTGAGGTTTCCTTTCGGGACATGATATGTTAGTTCCTTTTTGAGAGCTATGCAATCGTCTGTCGCGTGACCATGGTTGACATGAAAGTCGCACCATTTTGACTTATCTTTCTTAGCATCGTCCTGATCGGATTTCTTTGGCCATCGGATGGTCGCTCGAGTGGTCTTCAAAGCTTCGACCAAATCTTTGGTGGACCCTTTGAATCCGTAAGAGGATATCTTGGGGTACTGAGGGAATTTGATCGCGGTCTTGGCCTCTGCTTTCGTCTTGAATCGGACATTTGAAATCTGGCGCGCGGGTTCTACCTTAGAAATTGCTTTTGTTTTGAACTCTGGCTTCTTTACACCCAACGACCTCTTGTCGTCGGTATGCTTGCGACGAAAGGCAGCGTCGTCTTCTACCCTCATATACGCTAGGGTTCGAGCTCGGACGTCTTCCAAATTTTCCGGAGGATATTTGGTCAGGTCAGTGTATAAACCCGAACCGTCGTCCAGACCACGCTTATAAGCTTCGATTGCGGTCTTGACGTCACAATTGCGAACACTGCTCATCTCCTCATTGAATCTATTGAAATAACTTCGAATAGACTCATTGGTCTTCTGCACGACATAATATAGATCACTGGTCTGCTTCTCCATCTGGCAACTGCTGGCGAATTGCTGAGAGAATTGGTTGACCAACTCGGCGAACGACCCGATGGACTTGGGTTTGAGATTGATCAACCATTGGAAGGCAGGACCAGTGAGAGTCGCGCCGAAGCTTTTGCACATACATACCTCCTGATACATGTGCGGGATTGAGATCGTCCACATAAGTTGCTTATATTGCGCGACGTGCTCTGTTGGATCGGTCACTCCCGAATATTTGGGCGTGAAGGTGGGGACGTTGTATTTCTTTGGGACCTCGACAGTCGCGATCTCGTCGATGAAAGGTGACGCCTGAAATCCTGATCGAGGCTCGACGTCAATGGGCACGGCTGCCCCGGGCAGCTTGGCGAGCAAAGATATGACACGCTCGTTCTGATCTTCTAGCATCTTCAGTTGCTGGGCGACGGGATCATTAGGATCAGGATGCACACCTGTCTGCGGATTGACTCCTGAACTGGTGCCATTGCCATGCGACGAGCCATTGGCGTCCCTGTTGAAAGGGACAAAATATGGCTGCGATCCATTCTGAAACGGCTGCGACCCATTCTGAAATGGCTGCGACCCAGTCTAAAACGGTTGCGACCCATTATGCATGGGTGTGGCCTTATATGCTGAGGAGGAACTGTCCCGAACTGGGGATTTGGGTTGAACGGCCCCGGTTGTTGGTTCTGTATGAACGGACCTGGATGCTGGTTCGGAGCGAACGAACCTGGATGCTGATTCTGAGCAAACGGACCCGATCTTGGACCTGAATTATGCGCAAATGGTCTAGGACCATTTTGACCCAACGATCCTTGGTCTGGATTCTGAACGAACGGCCTAGGACCATGCTGAGGTCCAAAAGGATTTCTCAGTCGTGCGATCCCCTCGGCTGCTCTGCGACTCTGCTTGGCCATGGCATTGATTTGATTCTGCGTGACCTGTAATTCCTGATACATCTGGGCAATGACATGCTCTTGATTTCCAGGGGCTGCCATTTTCCGGAAACAGGGAATAGAGAAGACTACAAGAAACCGTTAGTAGGACGCATGTTTGTCGAAGATTTTCTCTAGATGGTGTCCCACGGATGGCGTCAAACTGTTAATGCAAAAAATCGCACCAAAGTACAACTTAAGGTCGATGTGGACTTTAACAACTAAAGAAAAGAATATTTTGACAAAGCGTGCGACAAAGACGAAAATGTAAATGGGACAGAGAATTTGGTGACGCGGGAAAAACCTCAACGAGGAAAAAAAACCCGCTGACGACTGTGAAAGTCGTCGCTGCACTATGGTCGCCAAACAGGGGCGATGTCCTTATGTTTCAGGTGTCGATCGTACAGAGATTACAATACAAATGACAGGAAGATTTCAAAATGTAAAGTAACAAGTGTTTTGAATGTAAAACAATGTGCGTCGTGTGTTTAAACTGTGTCTCGTGCGCTGATGTCGTGCGTCGAGGGCGATTCTTCTGAGAGCGATTTCTGTGCTTCAAGTGTTCTTTCGAGTTCGAGTGTTTGTGTCTGTTGTTCGATGTCCCTTGAACTGAGGATTGAGCTTGGAATTTATAGTCTTCGGGCGCGTTAATTGGCTCATTAAATACTTCGATAGCTGTCGTAACGGACGTCGTCTTTAGTGCTGTTAATGGCTTTCGTCAGTTATAGCCGTTGTCCATCAATGACGTTGACTCATGCAATAAACACTAAACAAACGTAACAGTTGTATCACGCGTTAGCTAGTCGAGGTCGCATGGTTCTATGCGACGATCGTGTGAAACGCACGACATTGTGGTCGAGTGTCGTGAGGTAAATAACTTTTGATCTTAGCTTTAGTCGGGGGATAAAGTGCTATGATTTTTCCTTACCAGAAGTAACAGAAGTGGGTGTTTTACTTACCTTGGTCGTGGTCGAGACTGGTGAAATTTTGCCCAAACAGCGTTCCAGAGAGATTTACTTACATAGTAGATCGGTAATTGTTGCTTTTCATCTTCTCGCGTCAGTACGACACTTACTGCATTTGGACTAACAGCCAAATATAGCTGAAATACCTCGCGATCGTGAGGTTTTGATAACAAAGGAGGCGACGTCATGTACTCCTTAAGCTTTTGCAATGCCTGCTCATGACCGTCGGTCCAGTCGAAGCCTTTGTTCTTCCTGAGGACATTGTAAAATAAATGGCACTTATCTGAAGATCGAGAGATAAACCTGTTCAAAGCCGCCACCCGACCGGTAAGTCTTTGGACTTCTTTGAAATTTCTCGGGGATTTGATTTCGATAATGGCTTTGATTTGGTCGGGATTAGCCTCAATTCCTCGACGAGTGACCATGTAGCCCAAGAACTTTCCAGCACTGACACCGAAGGAACATTTTGTCGGGTTGAGCTTCATGCTATATTTCCGAAGGACGTCGAACGACTGCCTCAAGTGCTCGACGTGGTCGACTGCTTGCTTCGACTTGACGAGCATGTCATCGATATAAACTTCCATCGTGTCGCCAAGGTGATATTTGAACATCTTATTCACCAGACGCTGGTAGGTAGAACCTGCATTTTTTAGTCCAAAAGGCATAACCTTATAACAGTAAATACCTCGATCTGTCATGAATGCATTTTTCTCTTGATCCTCGACGTGCATCAGGATCTGATTGTATCCAGAATAAGCATCCATGAACGTCAATAGTTCATGCCCCGCTGTCGCGTCGACCATGGCATCGATGTGTGGCAATGGAAATGGGTCTTTTGGACAAGCTTTGTTGAGATCGGTGAAGTGGATACAGACTCTCCATTTGCCATTTTTCTTTGCCACGACCACGACGTTAGCAAGCCAATCGGGATATTTTACTTCGCGAATCTTTCCTGTCTTGAGGAGACTGTCGACTTCGTCATTTATCACCTTATTCCTTTCAAGAGCAAATTCCTTCACTTTTGCTTGATGGGTTTGAATGACGGATCGACGTTGAGCTTATGGGAGATGACATCAGGATCGATACCGACCATATCTTCATGCGACTAAGCGAAACAATCGGCATGTTCCTGCAGGAAAGATATTAGTTTGTCTTTAATGTGGGGATCGAGGGAGGATCCTATAAAGACTTTTTGATCAGGCTTGCTCGGATCTAGGATGGTTTCTTCCAGGCGATAGTCATCAACTATCGTAGAGGAATCTTGTGCATCCTCGAGCTCTTCGTGCATCTGGGCAATGATTTGCTCTGGATTTTCGAAGCCTGCCATTCTCCTGAAAAAGAAAATAGAAGAAACTCCAAGAAAACGTTAGTACGACGCACGTTTGTCGAAGATTTTCTCTAGATGGGGCCCCACGGTGGGCGCCAAACTGTTAATGCCAAAAATCGCACAAAAGTACAACTTGAGGTTGATTGTGGAGCTTAACAACTAAAGAAAGAAATCTCTTGACAAAGCGTGGGACAAAGACAAAAATGTAAATGAGACAGAGAATTTTGGTGACACGGGAAAAACCTCAACAAGGAAAAAACCCGCGGACGACAGTAGAGGTCATCGTTGTACTATGGTCGCCAAACAGGGGCGATGTCCTTATGTTTCGGGTATCGATCGTACAGAGATTACAATACAAGTGAAAGAAAGACTTTGAAATGTAAAGTAATAAGTGTTTCGAATGTAAAAACAATGTGAGTCGTGTGTAAAAATAAAGTGTCGTGTGCGAATGTCGTGCGTCGAGAGCGATTCTTCAAGAGAGAATTCTTTGCTTTGAATATTCTTCTGAGTTTGGAAGGTTGCGTCAGATGTCCCTTGAAATGATGATTGAACTTGGTATTTGTAGTCTTCGGGTGTTTTAATTGGCTCATTAAGTATTTCGATAACTGTCATAACGTTCGTTGGATTAAATCTTCATAACTGATCTTGTCGGTTATAGCCGTTGTTCATCAATGGCATTGATTCCTGCATTTAACACTGAACAAACGTAACAGTCATATTGCACGTTAGCTGGTCGAGGTCGCATGGTTTTATGTGACGGTCGTGTGAAATAGGCGACATCGTGGTCGAGTGTCGTGAGGTAAATAACTTTTCGATCTCAACTCTAATCAGGGGATAAAAATGCTTATGATTTTATCTTACCAAAGAAAAGGGAAGTAGATGTTTTCCTTACCTCGATCGTGGTCGAGACTGGTGAAATTTTGCCCAAACACTAATCAAGCGTATTCAATGACCAAGACCGTTTCCCACATTTATGAAGGTCATTAACGACACCAAAGTCTATATAATCCAAGACTAAAGACACATGCAAGGACATCTGATTTCAGAGATACAACGAATTCTTGGAAATAAACACCCGATTCTCAAGAACTCACGAAGAAGCATTCTCGAAGCATTCGAACGATCATTCGCAGAAACGCACGACAGAGCATTATTTCACACGACGCACGATACTATTTTACAATTAAGTCTATTTCTCTTGTAATTGTAATTTATTGTACTCACGACACCTGTTACTAAAGGACGTCGTCCCTGTTTGACGACCTTAGTGCACCGTCGACTTCTATAGTCGACCGCGGTTTTTACCCTCGACGGGGTTTTCCGCGTCACCAAATTCTCTTATCTCTTTTTTATCTTTGTTATTTGTCGTACGATTTGTCGCGTGATCATTTCTTTAGTTGTTAAAGCTCCACATCGACCTTAAGTTATCCTTTGAGTGATTTTTGACATTAACAGATTACACTATTAATTATATTATTAAAATATTTAATATTATTTATAATATGTTATTTCTCTCTCTTAAACATTTAACTTCAGCCAATTTAATTGGTAGATGAATAAAAGATGATTATTACTCTCATAATCATTTTTGGAGAAATCTCCAAATTCAGAGATTCTCATCTTCTATCTTTCTCATATCTGAAAGAGAACCTTCTTCTCCACTTTTTCAGTTTGTAAAATTGTAGGTATTGTCTCATAGTTTTCGCAATATATCTGTAATTTACGTTTGAAATAAACTAAAATTAAAAAGAGCAAATTTACTATATTCAACCCCCTTCTACAAAACACTTTCTGTGAAAGTCATAGTGTGTAGGATAAACATTTTTTTTCTTCATTTTAAGCTCTTAATCATCACTTATTTCTGATTGATCAGACATTTTATAATTCATACTGTATGTTTTTTTTCAGAGATGGTTTGGACAAAAAAGTGGTAACCATATCTCTTAAATCTTCTCTTATTTCCGTCAAACACAATTCTTTCCATTTCAACGTCAGTTTTGGTCCAGATGCACCTCGAATTTGCAAAAACACAATTCATGAAGGTTGTAGATCTGTGTGTTGGATTTCCAAAACATCTTTAATCACTTAAATCGGGCCTTCGGTGTGCGAGATATGATTAAATTTCTACAATCTCACAAATCTGTTAGCATCCTTCTTTTGTTTTTTTTTTCATTTCGTCCTCCGATATCGATGTTCACTTCAATTGACATATTTAAGTTGATTTTTAGTGCTAAATAGATAATTATACTATTCATATGTTCGTTAGTTTTCAGAAACAAACAATCTTATAGATTCAGATTTCAGACATCAACAACACATTTTAAAATCAGAACTAAAATTAGATTTATCAGACTTCAACACCTACTAAAAATCGTACGTTCCCTTATTTTATTATTAAAAAAGACGTAAATGAAATGGGCTTAAAAAATTGGCCCAAATATGCCTGGGCAAAAGACCCTCGCAAATCACAATCACAAAAACACTGCTCGAAAACCACTTCATGTGCCCTTTCTTCGTCTCTGCAATTACGCTCCACCACCGCCTGCTGCCGGAGCTCCATTCCTTCCCCGACGGCGTCGTCATCGTCACCATTTCCAGTTTCTTAATCTCTTTTCCTAAGGTATGTAGTTCTATCTTTGTAGCTCAAATTTGTGTACCTAATTACTCGTGTAGTAACCTATTCGAACACTTAGATGTACTGTGTATGTTTGATTGCTTCTACATTTTTCATTTGGAATTGAACGTTAAATTGACTAATTTTTGTTCTCAAAATGTTATAAGTTCTAAAGTTTTTGAGAAAATTGGGATAATTATACCAAATTTGTGACGAGTGCTATGAATGTTGTGGTTTGAAGTTGCAAAATCAATTTCAGTTCTGATTTGAGGAGTAATTTGTTTGGCCTCGAAGCTAATTCAATCTGCGTAAATATGATTCCATGTCAAATCGTTGCTATGCTCCTCGTTGTTGGAACTTAGTTAAAGATCAGAGAAACCTTGCCAAGATGTAAAATAGAACACTTAATAAACTCCGACCAATGAGCATTAAATGAATCATTTATTTGTTTGGGCCTTTGTGGACTCTCTTTGACATAAATGTATACATATTAAATGTCAAAGATTTGGCTTTGGGACACTGCTTCCGTGCAAGCCTAAATCGACTTAGTTTGAAGAAAAAATCTATCGGATACAAGTAAGGTTTATGTTTGTTACTGTTTTGATGAATTGGTGTTACAACTTTGATTTGTAAAAGAATTGTTTATACAATCTGTTATTTTCTGCATATTTCATACCTTGTTATACACAGCTTCAATTGTTGGTTGCTTACTCCTAACACTCGTTTCGTAATTCAATGGTGGTTTTACTTTCTTTCTTTTTTGCATCTGTTGTAAGTTTCTCTCCTGTTGATATTGTAGATTTGCAAACAGTAGAGTTGTTGGTGATTGAAGGTACGCTACAATGGCGACCTTGAAACTGAAACTTTTCATGATGAATCGATGTTTAGCAAGGTCAATTTCAAGTTCCCTCGTTCTTAGGGTTTGTAAACTTTCATGCAGTTCATTTTGTACCTTGATTGAATCCCCAAAAGGTGATAATGATCCAATAGTGGTAACCGAATCTCCCGAAATTCCAATTTGGGTTAAAATTTCTGAAAATGAGGATGATTTTGTGCTCCCTTCGTTATCTTATTGGATCGATAATTATAAACGCAATGAAGCCAAAGGATACGATGAAAGCACTGCAACTAACAACTCCGAAATTGATGCAAAAAAGATAACCAAAGTTCTAAGGGAGCGTTTTGAGTCACTTGATTCGGTTATGCAAGCTTTAAACGACTCTCATGTTACTCCATCGGAGAGCTTAGTTACCCAAATGCTGAAAAGATTCGACAATAACTGGAAATCAGCTTATGGTGTCTTTATTTGGGCTGAATCGCACATGGGTTCCAAGTTTTCACCTGCAATGTACGATCTTTTAGTTGATTGTTTAGGGAAATCGAAGAAGTTTGATCTTATGTGGAAAGTAGTGGAACAGATGGTGGATTTTGGAGAGAATTGTGTTACAATAAACACTATGGCAAAGGTCATAAGAAGGCTTGGAAAAGCCGGAATGCATGAAGACTCCATAGATGCGTTTAGAAGAATTGAGAAATTTGGGGTTAAGCGTGATCTTTTAGCGTTGAATGTAACAATTGATTCATTAGCAAAAGAGAAAAACGTTGAACGTGCGAATGATATATATCTAGAGTTCAAGAACGAAATAGCTCCAAACTCTCATACTTTTAATTCATTGATGCATGGGTGGTCGAAAGCTCGACAAATAGGAAAAGTCAAAACCACCATGGAAGAGATGAAGGAATGTGGGATTTGTCCCGATGTTATTTCTTATACAACTTTAATCGAAGCATATTGTTGTGAAAAAGATTTCCGAAAAGTTGATCAACTTCTTGACGAAATGCAAGAAAAAGGGTGTCCGCCGAATATCATAACTTACACGATTGTAATGCACGCGCTTGGGAAATCAAAAGAAATCGACGAAGCTTTAAAGGTTTACGACAAGATGAAAACAAGTGGGTGTGTTCTCGATACATCATTCTATAGCTCTTTAATTTACATCTTATCTAAAGCCGGTAGATTAAAGGACGCACGCGAAGTGTTTGATGAAATGCCTGAACAAGGAATCAAACGCGATACTCAAACGTATAACACCATGATCACTAGTGTTTGTAAACACGCACAAGAAGAGGATGCGCTTAAGTTGCTACACGAAATGGAAACAAAATGTGTGAAACCCGATTTCGACACGTACGCGCCGTTGTTGAAGATGTGTTTGAAGTTGAAACGAATGAAGGTTCTTTCATTCTTGTTGACCCATATGTCGGATAATAATGTGAGTGTGGGTCTTGGGACATATAGTCTTTTGGTTCGTGGGTTATGCATGAACGGGAAGGTGAAACATGCTTGCTCGTTTTTGGAGGATGCAGTGATGAAAGGGTTTATACCGTATGATACGATGTTTAAGATGGTGGAAACAGAGCTTGAGAAAGAGGGTATGAGTGAAGAAAAGAAGAGGATTCAAGAACTGAAGTTAATCCAGCCTAACATTTGTTGATGCTTGAGAATTGAGATTCGAAAATAGGGTGAAATTATTGATCTTTTTCTTAGGGTTTAAAAAAAACATGGAGCCGCTCAAACCAGTCGAACCAAGTTAAACTGCACTATTTTCGGTGGTTTGAGCAGCTTCGCGGCTTGGTGGGTCCGGTTTAGTCTGTGATTTGAACCGAAGTTACCGTTAAAATACACATATATTAGTTATATTTATTTTTTATGTTGTAGGCTCAACTTTTATGTCTCAATTAAAGTAAAGTTTGTTTAAGACATTGCGTTTTTGGTTTTCACTTCTCTATTAACTACTTTCCCTAAATCTCGAAAGTTCCAAAATCGGTCAAAAATCAAAATCCGAACTTCCATATCATTCTTTAACTTATGTTTGTCCAAAATATCCAACTATGGTTGCTAGATTTGTTTAGCTTTTTTTTCAATTTGCGCAATGTGTTTTTAATTTTGAAGCTAAATGGTTTTTTTAATAATTCGATATGGTATTTTTTTTAATAATGTTACATCAATAGAAGTTTCAATTTCGGAGAAAGATGTTTTGTTTTTTCCGGTTTAAAGCCCATAATAGGCCTGAACCATCTATTCGGTTGGAACATACCTTTTTGTGGTTTAGTTTGACTGGTTTGGTCACTTACTTTCTGAAAAAATTCTAAACCGCCATTACATTTTGTTTGTGGTTTCGACCGCAAACACCCCTTGCAGAGCTTGATCACCATTTTTCTTGAACTCCAAAATTCGCACGATCAATGTGTGTCAAACATACCACCCTCTATCTCTATAACCAACACACATCCACTTTATGCCAATAAGATATTTAACCCTATGATCAAATGGTCATTGGTCCATCGGTATTCGGGTTATCGGTAATAGATTCATTTCTGTCTCACTCAATCTTGTTATTTCTCGGTAAATGTCGCACCAAACATGAAACACTAAAATTTTGTACTGTCATGTCACAACATATCCCGCTTACCAAATGCATCCTAAAGACTTTTGAGCGAGTACAAAAAGTTAAAAACCGCTTAACTAAGGACAAAGAAGCCGTTGAATCTTCAACTCTCCCCCACCCTACTAAATCGAAACCAAGAAAACGGTAAGCAACACTTCACAAGTATAGAAAACAAGCACACACAGGAACAATCTACATACTTTGATATCCCAATCGTATGTTTTTCAAAAACTCTTATATGAGGTAATGCTTTTGAAATTATCTAGAAGCGAAATCATAATTTTTTTCAAAAAGTGACATCATTTGATCATAAAATAAAAATACATAATATTTTTTATGAACTTATGATGACTCAAGCTAGTCAATTGCTTGTATTTCCAAGGAAAATACTCTGGTTCAATTCTTTGCATATCTTCCTTGATCCAAAAAAATTTGAGAATAAAAGCACTAAGAAAGAAAGAAATTTTTTAGATGTCCTTAGTTTGCATATCTTCCTTGTCCTTAGTTTGGCGTGGAAAGGTCGGCGGCTTATTCAGGAAACAAATGGTGCTTCGCGATGAGTGTTCGGTGGTGCTCCTGCGGTGGGGGTTTTTGTTTAAGTTCTGGGCGGGTGTTATTTTTAGATGTATGAGTTGGGTCTCTTGTGAGTTATGTTGGTTTTGGCTTAGTGTGGCTTGGTACAAGATGTGTACCAGTTGTGTTGCTGTTTTGGTTTTGACGCCGGGGGCGTAGACTCTGTTGTTTTTCCTTTCCTTTTGCTGTTTTTAATATATTTGCCTGGAGTTTTCCTTCAAAAAAACAATTATTTTGACACCTGTGAGATTTGGACCTTGCTCTCTGTTGAAACTTGAAAGCATGACTTTAATCATTAGTTAATAAACCAACTCACCTAGCTTAAATTTTATCACAGATTTATACTATATTATAAACCATTTATAAAAAAACTCTTAAAAACAATCCATAAAATCTTATGTACTGCTATTTAATGTTGATTACTTAAAATCTCTTAAAAACAACTAACGAAGCTTTATGTACCACTGTTAATGCTAATTACTTATTGTAACACCTCGAACTTCCTATAATTGATATATAGTTATTTTGGGAGAGTGTTTAAAATAATGGGATGAAATTATTTTAAGTGTTATGTCGAAAGGGTCAAAAGTGAATTTGACCGAAGTTTTGAGTTAATTGTAGAATTGTGAAACCTCGGGGGTTGGTTTTGTCATTTGTTAATAGTTATTATGTGTAAAAGGGGGGAGTCGGTTCAGGATTGAGTTTATCTCAATTCTCAATTTGTGAAGTCGGTTTCCAGAAGAATGAAAGAGAGGGATAGAAATCGAGTTTTGGGTTCCTTCGGTAAGGGTTTTTCAATCATCTTCTCTACTGAATTTCTGAAAAGATTAGTAATCGCAAGTTGAAATCATCTTTCAATTAAGTTATCGAATCAGTAGGTGAAAAGAAATTGAATTCTGAAGTTAGTTTTGGCTATCGACCTGAGTTCTTCCAAATCAGATGAGTTCATCTCTCTTCTTATTTACTAAGAATATGTTGAAATTATTAGTTGGGAATGGAATCAAACTTCGAGTTATGTTGACATGTATCCATAAAGTATGTTTAAATTGAATTGAAGAATGGTGGAAATACGATTTGTGGTACGAATCAGGTCAGTTTATCGAATTGTCCGGATCGAGTTTCCCGGATTGGAGTCTCGGATTGGAGTCCCGGTCCCGGACAGTCCCGGATTGGGTTTCCCGGAATCGGGGTTTCCCGGATTGGGTTTCTCGGAATTGAGTTTACCGGATTGCTTTCCCAGATTGAGTTTACCGGATGAAGTTATATCCCCAGAGTGGTATATTCCGGAAGTTATATTCCCGGAGTGGGATATTCCGGAAGTTATATTCCTAGAGTGGTATATTTCGGAAGTTATATTCCCGGAATGGGATATTCCGGAAGTTATATTCTCGGAGTGGTATATTCCGGAAGTTATATTCCCGGAGTGGGATATCCGGAAGTTATATTCCCGGAGTGGGATACCCAGAAGTCATATCTCCGGAGGGGGATATCCGGATAGTGTAGTTCCGGGTGAAATTTTAATTAAAATGAGATATTATTAGTTTACCGGATAGATTGATCCGGAATAACTTACGGTATGAAGTTTTCTTAATTAAGTATTTTCCGATTATGAAAAGGATCTTAACCATTTAACAGTTCGAACACAAATATAACTCAATTGAGAGTATGAGATGAGTTGTTATGTGCTTTGAGTTGATACTCACATATACTAGGAAATGTAATGAATAGGCAAAGTAGCATTGCTATTCATATTGAATGTAATGAATAAGCAAAGTATAATTGATGTTCATATTGAATGTATGGGATAGACAAAGTATAATTGCTATTCTTATTGAGAAGTGGAATATGCATAAAGTAAATTGTAATTCCCATTTCGTATTGAGATGTGAAACGTGGAATAGGCATAAAGTAAATTGTAATTCCCGTTGACGTGAAATGAGGAATAGGCATAAAGTAAATTGTAATTCCCATTTCGTATTGTGATGTGAAACGTGGAATAGGCATAAAGTAAATTGTAATTCCCGTTGACGTGAAATGAGGAATAGGCATAAAGTAAATTGTAATTCTCATTTCGTATTGTGATGTGAAACGTGGAATATGCATAAAGTAAATTGTAATTCCTGTTGACGTGAAATGAGGAATAGGCATAAAGTAAATTGTAATTCTCATTTCGTATTGTGATGTGAAACGTGGAATAGACATAAAGTAAATTGTAATTTCTTGGACATGAGCAATGATCTAGAATCTCATTTCCTCATAAAAGGTAAGTCGAGAGTTCCTCACGACGCTCGACCATAGCGTCGCCCGATCCGTACGACTATTATATAAAGACGCGCGACCTCGACCAAAGCTAACGTTAACCATGACCGTTTGTTAAGTGTTTAATGCAGGAGTAAAAGTCATTAAGGAGCAACGAATATAACCGACGCAATCATTAAACAGCCGGCGACCGTAACAGACGAAGATCATTACTCCGGCGACCGTTTCCAACCGTTAAGGCCATTAAAGGAGCATTCATGGAGCTAATTAAGGATGCGAAGACTGTAAATATCAAGCTCAATCAACATTTCAACACATCGAATATCCGGCGATTAACAACCGAAGCAATATTCAAGAACACCTGAAGTGAAGAACCATTATTCTAAATCTCGCTCTCGACGCACGACAACAGCTCTTGACCAGCAGTTCGCACTTTGTTTCGTATACGACAAACACCTATTTTTACATTCAAACACTTGTACTTTACATTGCGAGGCATTTCCTTCATTTGTATTGTAATCACTGTACGATTGACACCAGTATCCAAGGACATCGCCCCTGATTGGCGACCATAGTGCAGCGACGACACCCCCTGTCGTCCGCAGGTTTTTCCTCGATTGAGGTTTTTCCTGCGTCATCAAATCCCTTGTTTCTTTATTTTATTTATCGTCGCACGTCTCGTCGAAAGATTCTTTCTTTAGTTGTTTAAGTCCACATCGACCTTAAGTTGTCCCTTTGGTGCGATTTTTGGCATTAACAGTTTGGCGCCATCTGTGGGACTACATATAGAGAAAATCCTCGACGAACGTGCATTCTACTAATAGTTTCTTGGAGTTTCTTCTATTTTCTGTTGCAGGAAAATGGCAGCCCCTGGAAATCCGCAGCAAGCCGTCGCTCCGATATATCAGGAGCTCGAGGTTGCCAGGAATCAACTCAATACAATGGCAGAGCAGAATCGCAGAGCAGCTGAAGAGATCGCGCGGCTAAGGAATCCTTTTGGACCCCAGAATGGTCCTAGACCATTCATCCAGAATCCAGGTCCGGGACCAGGCCCGTCCGCGCAGAATCAGCATCCAGGTCCATTCATGCAGAATCAGCAACCGGGTCCGTTCATTCCGAATCCCCAGTCTGGGCAGATTCCCCCTCAGCACATCCGACCACCACCCTTGAACAATGGATCCCAACCATTACAAGGTGGCACCCAGCCGTTTCAGAATGGATCCCAGCCGTTTTCCCAGCCGTTCCAAAGTGGTCCGCAACCTTTCCAGCAACGATCGCAACCTTTCCAGCAACGATCGCAACCTTTCCAGCAAGGATCGCAATCTTTCCAGCAGAGATCGCAGCCATTTCAGCATGGACCACAATCGTTTCAGAATGGACCGCAGCAATTCCACTATGGGTCGCAGCCATATTTTGTCCCGTTCAACGGGGACACCAATGGTTCGTCGCATGGTAATGGCACTAGTCCAGGGACCAATCCCTCGACAGGGGAAAATCCTGATCTTAACGATCCCGTCGCCCATCGTTTGAAGATGTTAGAAGACCAAAATGAGCGCGTCTTGTCCTTGCTCGCCAAGTTGCCTGGGGCAGCCGTGCCTGTCGACGTCGAGCCTCGCTCGGGGTATCAGGCGTCGCCCTTCATCGACGAGATCGCCACCGTCGAGGTCCCAAAGAAGTATAACATCCCTGCCTTCACTCCCAAGTATTCGGGTGTGACCGATCCAACCGAGCATGTCGCGCAGTATAAGCAGCTCATGTGTACGATCTCGATTCCACACATGTACCAGGAAGTATGCATGTGCAAGAGTTTCGGGGCGACTCTCACTGGTCCAGCTCTCCAGTGGTTGATCAATCTCAAACCCAAATCTATCGGGTCGTTCGCCGAATTGGTCAACCAATTCTTCCGGCAATTCGCCAGCAGTCGTAAGATGGAAAAGCAGACTAGTGATATGTACTATGTCGTGCAGAAGACCAATGAGTCTATTCGAAGTTATTTCAATAGATTCAATGCTGAAATGATCAGTATCCGCAATTGTGACATCAAAACTGCGATCGAAGCCTATAAGCGTGGTCTGGACGATAGTTCGGGTCTATACACCGATCTGACCAAATATCCCCCAGAGAATTTCGAAGACGTCCGAGCTCGAACCTTAGCATATATGAGGGTCGAGGATGACGTAGCCTTTCGTCGCAAACACACTGACGACAAGAAGCCGTTAGGTGTTAAGAAGCCATAATTCAAGCCGAAAGCCATATCCGGAATAGAGCCATCACGTCGAATTTCAAACGTTCGTTTCAAGACGAAGGCAGAAGCTAAAACCGCGACTAAATTCCCCGTGTACCCCAAGATCTCCTCTTATGGGTTCAAAGGGTCAGCTAAAGACTTAGTCGAAGCTCTGAAGACCACCCAAGCAACCATTCGATGGCCAAAGAAGTCCGACCTGGACGATGCTAAAAAAGACAAATCAAAGTGGTGCGACTTCCACGTCGATCATGGTCATGCGACAGACGATTGTATCGCACTCAAGAAGGAATTGGCATATCATGTTCGACAAGGTAATCTCAAAGATATTATTGATGATGTCGTTCTTCCAGCTAATAGCCACCGATCGTCAGTGCCCAAGCTTGCAAAGATCATCAATTGCATCACTGGTGGTTCGGACGTGTGTGGTCTGACGTACTCCGCAGCTAAGCGTCATGCCAGTCAAGCGCCCGACGACCGGCCTATTCCTCGTTCGTCCAGACCCAAAGGAGATTTGGAATTAGAAGCCATGAAGATCGTGTTCGACCAAGTCGACCTCGGTGACTCGTAACAAAAGCATCACGACGGGTTGATCATTCAACTCACGGTCGGTAACTGTTTGACGCGTCGAGTATTGGTAGACGGGGGCAGTTCAGCAAACGTCATTTTTCTCAACACTATCAAAGCCATGGGAATTGATCGCTCAGAAATCACCCGACGTTCAACAACCTTGGTCGGTTTCAATGGAGAAGCGACAGGCACTTTTGGAGAGATTATCCTGCCTGTCTACGCCGGAGGAATCAACAAGCAGACCAAGTTCAGCGTCATCGACTGTGCGTCGGCCTATAACATCATTTTAGATCGACCATGGATTCATGATATGAAAGCCGTCCCTTCGACATATCATCAAATGTTGAAATTCCCTACGCCATGGGGAATCCAGGAAATCAAGAGTGAGCCAAAAGTCGCTCGTGAATGCCATAAGTTCACCTTGAAGCCGCAAAAATAGACTGTCAAGCAGTTGCAAGAGACATAACTGCAAAATCTCGACAGGTTCATCCCTCTATCCCTGACTTCTTAGATAAATTGATATCTTTCCCGCAAGTCGACTATCTTGCCCTGTCGCACGAAAGCACGGTCGATGCAGACATGGACGATATTCTTCAAGATCTCTGTGTCGATCTGTCATTTAAAACCCACTTTCTCCCGAGAAGAATGGGATATTAAATGACAAGGGGCAAATACCCCACTAAAAACAAAATCTGAAAAGGTATGTTCCCTATCTCTTTTTCATTCCTTTCATACGATTTTTTATCACAAACGACTACTGACTTAAGCATCGATGGGTCGTTGGTTAGCCAACGACCAACCCATGACATTGTTTTATCGTAGAATCGCACGACAGTAGTCACCAAGTCTACTATATGATTTTAATTTCGCATGGTCGCACGACGTAAATAATCAAGTCCACGACTTGATCATTCTCCTGCAGGAACACACGATTCAAGTTTATCGTATGATCAAATCATACGATCGTAAGGTCTAACGACCCCACAATCTAAGTTCTTCAACTTAGAAAAATTTCATGTTCTGAATGAATGCTTTGATCGCATGCGCTTAAATATGAAAGTCTTATGACTTACGTTCTAATCGTTGTATTACAATGGATGCCCAAGTCGCACGACTCTTTGTACCTAATGAATTTTTACAGTCGATATTACAGATGTCCATGACATGTATGAGTCAAAATAATACTCAGGTTCAATAGAAAGGTAAACTTTTTTACCTTTCATCGCTAAAGCAAAACCTACACAACGTAACATAGGTCTCTAACGACCATATCGGCTCGGATCGCCAGACCATAGGTCTTTAAAATGACCATATCGGCTCGGAACGCTAGAACATATGTCTCTAACGACCGTATCGACTGTGAACGCCAGATCACAGGACCACGTCGACCGAGAACATCAACCCGGCGACATGGGTCCCTGTCTCCTCGATAGGAAAACGTTCCCTGAAAGACGGGAGCAAATATTTTTCCAGATGAGGAAACAACGTCGTCCCGTCTAGGACACCATCGGCCGATGACCCGTCCCCCTTGTCGGCAGACGCTGGGGACAACACCTTGGACACTAGCTTCGTCACTGTCGCCGGAAGCGTCGAACTTGCTGGTGTCGCGTCCATCGCGCCTGGACGGCTGGATGACGCCTTCGCCTCTTTAGGCGTAACAATTCTCGACGAAATGTCAGCCCTCGAAGACTGTTCCTTCAGAACTTCGTCTTCTTCAAAGATTCCCGACCCAGCTGTCGGGGCATTCTTTATCCTTTCCCAACCTCGAAGGGCAGACACAACTTGTGTCACCTTCTTTGATGATCGACACGCGTCTATGTCCTTTCGTATATCCGCCCGGATCTTCGACACTTGTCTTCGACAGCTGGTAAGCATCATCGCGCGTCAGTATGACGTCACAACTTTTCAACTTCTCATTCAGTTAAAGGCGAACCAGTCTAGTTCCATGACAACCAGCTAAGTCCCTCAACCCAGGTCATAAGTCTAAGCGTTCGACAAGCAAAATTTAAAACTTAAATTTGACATTCAATTTTCAAATTTTTTGGCAAACTGTTTGGGCAAAAAATCACGTCGCTCGACCGCGACCAGAACAGGTAAGACGTATGATTAAGGACTATATCCTGTATTAAGATAAGGTCTCGACAAAGACCCAGAACACCATCGTCATCCCTCATAAAAGGTAAGTCGAGAGTTCCTCACGACGCTCGACCATAGCGTCGCCCGATCCGCACGACTATTATATAAAGACGCGCGACCTCGACCAAAGCTAACGTTAACCATGACCGTTTGTTAAGTATTTAATGCAGGAGTAAAAGTCATTAAGGAGCAACGAATATAACCGACGCAATCATTAAACAGCCGGCGACCGTAACAGACGAAGATCATTACTCCGGCGACCGTTTCCAACCGTTAAGGCCATTAAAGGAGCATTCATGGAGCTAATTAAGGATGCGAAGACTATAAATATCAAGCTCAATCAACATTTCAATACATCGAATATCCGACGATTAACAACCGAAGCAATATTCAAGAACACCTGAAGTGAAGAACCATTATTCTAAATCTCGCTCTCGACGCACGACAACAGCTCTCGACCAGCAGTTCGCACTTTGTTTCGTATACGACAAACACCTATTTTTACATTCAAACACTTGTACTTTACATTTCGAGGCATTTCCTTCATTTGTATTGTAATCACTGTACGATTGACACGAGTATCCAAGGACATCGCCCCTGATTGGCGACCATAGTGCAGCGACGACACCCCCTGTTGTCCGCAGGTTTTTTCCTCGATTGAGGTTTTTCCTGCGTCATCAAATCCCTTGTTTCTTTATTTTATTTATCGTCGCACGTCTCGTCGAAAGATTCTTTCTTTAGTTGTTTAAGTCCACATCGACCTTAAGTTGTCCCTTTGGTGCGATTTTTGGCATTAACGGTAACCCGTAAAATAACATCATTCTTTAATCCTCATTAGTTACCTAATTAATCTTTATCTCTTAACCCCTTTCAAATCCTCAAATCATGACCCCTCAAAAAGCGTCATTCTTTGTACAAATTTATAAATATATTTTGAGAAATAGAGAAGTGATCTTGGCCATGCATTCGGTCAAGATCGGTGGCTTTGACCGAGAAGCAGAGGATAATTCCTCGCGTGGTCTGCACAAGATAGAGGGGTAGTTTTCGTAAAAAATACGCGGGACAGGTTCATATATGAATTTGTGTGATTCATATATGACCCTTTGTGTTCATATATGAACCTTTGTAATTCACATATAAAATATTTTTAACTAATTCATATATGAATCTTTGTGATTCATATATGAATCAGTTAATTTGTTCATATGAGAATTAGTTAAAAAAAATCATATATAAATCACAAAGGTTCATATATGAATTAGTTAAAAAAAGTTTATATGTAAATTACAAAGGTTCATATATGAACACAAAGATTCAGATATGAATCAGTTAATTGGTTCAACTGATTCATATGTGAACCTACAGTTAATTAGTTTCATATATGAAACACAAAGGTTCATATATGAATCACAAGATTCATATATGAATCACAAGATTCATAATGAATTAGTTATAAAGAGTTCATATGTGAATTACAAAGGTTGTTGATCCAAACCCTCAGTGATTTGATAATGACCATCTCTTATATATTTAGTGAAAACTGTAAGTAAACAATATGTATCAGAGTTTCACTATCGCTGATAAGTACTAGGATCTTACAGTACCGCTGATAGGAACTCTTGTTGTTTAGATTAAACATTCAGCAAAACTGTTCACCATAATACTCTGAGTCTGTTCAGTACTTATGGTGATCGCTGATAAGTTAGTTGTTTACTTATGATCTCTGAAGACAAGTTTCACGTCAACATAGGTTCTACGCTGAAGTCGAAGATCAAGCTCAAGAACCAGCGACAAGTCTCCTAATGAACTGATGCGGATCAGCGAAGACTCAGATTTGTCCAATCAATGTGAAGTATCAAGTACAAGACTTCAACTATCGTTGAACTCTATCATTCGCTGATGAAGAATGATAGATCGCTGAATCAACGAAAAGCTGATCATGAAGTCCTCCGTACAAAGTACTTTTGTCTTAACCACCCTTGCACGACTCCGTACGATATATCAGAAAAGAACCTCCTTATTGTCTGAATTCGTACAACCACCCTGATACTACATTGTTCAAACATGCAGCTACTTAGGTTGTCAACAAAGGTCAATGACATGCAACCAATCAGCTGCTGCCACGTGTAAAGTGTATACTGTCATGCATTAAATGCATGTAGTATATAAGAAGATGAACTCACTTTATTTTGAAGCAACTTGCTAACTCTGGACAAGTTCATCCTTCTTATCTTGAGATAGGTTATTATTAGTAATTTCCTTCTCCTTCTTAGTGCAAGAAACTTAGTGTTCCAACTTGTTTAGATTTAGGATTTATCCTTAATCTTGTTTCCGCAACAAGCTGTAAATTGTAAATGATTTATCAATAAACAATTTAGAAAAGTAAAATCTGTGTGTTTGTATTCAACCCCCCCCCCCCCCCCTTCTACAAACTTGTATAGCCCTTCGGGACCAACAAGTGGTATCAGAGCAGATTTGTTTAATCTCATAAACAAGATCTAATCTATACTAAGATTTCTCTTCCTTGCTATTTCTGAAAAATGACTACTAACACAAACACAAATTATATCGACAATGGTTCTCTTGCAAAACCCCCTAGATTCTCCAGAGATAATTTTAATCTATGGAAAAATAGGATGACTCTCTTCTTAGAAGGTGTAGACCCTACTATGCCTTATTATCTTGAAAACGGCCCATTTATTCCTGTAAGAATTGATGCCGATGTACCTGCCGCTGAGAATAGACCTGCTATTCCAGAAAGGCTAGTACCCAAAGAAGTTCATACGTGGACTGACGAAGATAAGAAGAAAGTGGCTATCGACACAAAAGCCAAATCCATACTATCCATGGCTCTTCCTGACGAAGTCTACCATTCCGTCATGAACCTGAAATCCTCAAAAGCCATGTGGGACACAATATATGTTCAGTATGAAGGTACTACTGAAGTCCAGGACTCTCGAAAGATCAACCTGGTAAGACAGTATGAAAGTTTCATTTATGGTAAGAATGAGACTCTCTCTGAAGTTCACCAACGTTTTAATTGCTTAATAATAGATCTGAAAACTGTTGGTAAGGAATATTCTAACTTTGAAGTGCTGACAAATTTTCTAGAATGTTTACCTGAAAGCTGGGACAGTTATTCTATGTGTCTCAAGCTGTCAAAAGATCTAAGATCAATGACCCTTGCTACCTTATATGGCACGATGCTGAATCATGAGCAATCAAGCCATCTTAAGAAGAATCTTATAAAAGATTCCAAAAGCACCCTTGTTGCTTTAATCTCAGAGGAACCTTCTACTCAGCGACCCTCGGTCACTATCACTGAGTTAGAGAGTAACTCTGAAAGGTCATCAGATTCTGACCCTTCAGATGATGATGAATCTTTGGCTCTCCTAACTAAAAAGTTCAGGAGATTCGCCAAAAAGAAAATGTTCAGAAAGAACAAACCTCTTTCAATAACTGATAAGCCAATATCATCAGCTACTGTTGATAAGGCTACTGCTACTTGTTTTAACTGCGAAAAGATTGGACATTTCGCTAACGAGTGCAGGTCTAAGAAAGTATCGAGAAACTCAGCGTTTCCCAAGAAATCCTTTATTCCCAGGAATAAAGACGACAAATATTCTAAGCTGAAAGAAAAATATGCAAAGCTGAAAAGCTTCAAGAAGAAAGGCAAAGGCCTGATGGTTTACGATTGGGCTGCTTCTGAAGAAGAAAAATCATCATCTGATTCTGAGGATGATGAAGCAAATCTTTGTCTTATGGCAAAGATTGAAGATGAGGAAGAAAGTTCAGACATTCCCTCTACTTCAACATCTGCAATTCAGGTATCACCTTCCTTCTTTACAAATATTGCAAATATTGATGAAGTGATAGTCTCCGCAAAATCGATCTCTTGACTAGAAGTTTATATGAAGCCATGAATGGCAAAACAATAGTTGAAAACCAAAACCTTGATCTCGCTGAACAGCTTAAAAACTGTCACCTTCAAATAGAAAAGCTTTCTAAAATTGAAGAAGATTTTAAAGATCAAGTGCATTTAAATCAGCTAGTCAAAATCGAACGAGCAGAAGCTATCGCTGCTTTGAAAGCTGAAAAAGCTACTGTTGAAGGATGGTGTAACTCTTCAACAAAGATCACTGAGATAACTAAATCTCAGATACCCCTGAGTGATAAACGTGGTCTTGGTTACAAATATGAAACTAAAGAACCAACCACTGATCGTTCCATGCTCTTATTTGGAACTTTCGTATCCTCAGTCGCTGATACTTCATCCTCTCAGTGTTCCTCGTCTAGACCGACTATCCCTAAGGAAATCTCTACCTCAAAAGGTAAAGAGAAAATGGTTTATCCAAAACCTACCTCTGTCTTTAAAGATAAAGGTAAAGGAATTGCGTTGAACCAAAATCCTAAAAAGGGTAATTTAGTACCAAAGCTGAATGCTTCTAAAGCTTTAGTGATTTATTCCTCTGGATCAAGGAATCAGATCTCTGGATCTACTCAGCGTGGGTCTATTCAGCGATCTACTCCTAGACTCAGAGTGGATGTCCTTGGTAAGAAATCTGAAGAACTAAATGTTCCTCCCATTTCTAAAGCTAAAAGCGTATTTGGTGTTGGTCCTTCTATTTCAAAATCAAAAGCTCAGCACTCAAATGGTCCTAGAACTACTTTTAGTTATAGGAAATGTTATCACCGTGGACTCACTGATCATATTGCTAGTAAGTGCCCCACAGCCACCAAAGCTGATAAGATAGCTAAGTTGAAGATTGCCCCCAAGGCAAAGAAGACCACTGAGGTTAAGAAATTAACTAAAGTGAAGACTGACAAAGCTGAATCTTCAAATGCTGCGAAGACTGCTGAACCTTCCATTCCAACTGCTTCCACTGACAAACGTGTACACATGGTTAAGTGGATACCCAAGAAAAACTAATCTTCCTTTGTGATGCATGTTCAGAAGGGTATCTGGTATCTCGATAGCGGATGCTCTAGACACATGACTGGAAAGAAAAGCCTGCTCGCTGAATACAAGGAAGAAAAGGGTCCCTCTGTGACTTTCGGTGGAAATGGAAAAGGACATACCCGAGGGTTTGGTGTACTCTCAAATGGTACAACCACCTTCAGAAGAGTCGCATATGTTGAAGGGCTGAAGCATAATCTTCTAAGCATCAGCCAGCTTTGCGACAAGGATAACAAAGTAATCTTTACTAAGGAATCCTGCTTTGTCACTGACAAAAATGAGAAGATAGCTCTCAACGGTTATCGTTTGGAAAATGTTTATGTAATAAACATGTTCTCAACAACCACTGAGAACTCCTGTTTCTTCTCAAAATCCTCATCTGATGTCAACTAGCTATGGCATAAGAGGCTCTCTCATCTGAATTTTAAGACACTGAACACTCTTTCTTCAAAAGAGTTGGTTACTGGTCTACCTCAACACTCATACGCCAAAGAGTCTTTATGTTCAGCGTGTAAAAAGGGGAAGCAGACCAAAGCAAGCTTTAAATCAAAGCAAGTTTCCTCAGTGTCATCTCCTCTACAACTACTCCATATGGATTTGTTTGGCCCTGTTAACAAACAATCCATCGCTGGAAAGAAATATACACTGGTCATAGTTGATGAATTTTCTCGTTATACATGGGTTATGTTTCTCCGTTCCAAGAGTGACACCCCTGAAGAACTCATCACCTTTGTTCGGAAGATGGAAACCCTGAACAATTTGACCGTTCGCTCAATAAGGAGTGATCATGGGACTGAATTCAAAAACAGTTCTCTTGATTCCTTCTTTAAGAGTAAGGGTATTTCTCACAACTTTTCTTCAGTGAGAACACCGCAACAAAATGGAGTCGCTGAAAGAAGAAATAGAACAATTATTGAAGCTGCACGTTCAATGCTCAGCGATTCTCACCTGCCTACTCAGTTTTGGGCAGAAGCTGTCAACACCGCTTGTTTTACGCAAAACAGATCGCTGATAGTCAAAAGATTCAATAAAACAGCCTATGAACTTTTTCATGGGAGAAAGCCTTCAATCAGCTTTCTTCACATCTTTGGATGTCAGTGTTTCATACTGAACAACAGAGATGCCCTTGGAAAGTTTGATCCTAAGGCTGATGATGGAATCTTTCTTGGATACTCCTCAGTTTCCAAAGCCTTCAGAGTCTTCAATCGAAGAAGACAAACTGTTGAAGAAACAATTCACGTCACGTTTGACGAATCCCGCTCAGCAAACTCTAAACCGTCCGCTGATACTGAAGAACTGAATCAATGGATGTTTTCTCATCTTGGTGATTCAGAAGATATTCCCACTCCTCGTGCTCACACAGTTGAAGATGATGGTCCCACTATCATTCCAAATATGCAGAATAGTGAAGCTGAAACATCATGGGTCTCAGTTGTTCCTATAAACACTATACCTGCTTCTGAAACGAATGTCTCAGACATTCCATCTACTTCTCAGCAATCAGTGAATATAATGTCAACTGCATCCATTCCTCTCTTGGCTGATACTCCAGACGTCGTTGAAGCCTCTTCTTCAGCTCCTCCAGTTCAGGTTGAGTCAGCGTCTCACGCTCCGGCTCAGCGATGGACTATAAATCACCCAATTGATCAAATTCTTGGTGATCCAAATGCTGGTATTCAGACTCGATGAAGTGCAGGTAATATTTGTTTATTTGTTAACTTTATTTCACTAACTGAACCAAAGAAAGTAGATGATGCCCTCAAAGATCCAAACTGGGTCAGCGCCATGCAAGAAGAGCTGACTAAATTCGAAAGAAACAAAGTTTGGAAACTTGTTTGAAGACCAACTGATAAAACAGTGATAGGCACTAAATGGGTCTATCGAAACAAGTTGGACGAACATGGAACTGTAACCCGCAACAAGGCTCGTCTTGTTGCTCAGGGATACAGACAAGAGGAAGGCATAGATTATGACGAAACATTTGCTCCAGTAGCAAGATTAGAATCTATTCGTCTATTCTTAGCATACGCTGTACACAAAGACTTCAAAGTATATCAGATGGATGTTAAGTCAGCGTTTCTAAATGGAAAGCTGAATGAAGAAGTCTATGTGGAACAACCTCCAGGATTCTCAGATCCTAAGCGTCCAAGTTATGTTTATAAACCGGATAAGGCACTTTATGGCTTAAAGTAAGCTCCACGTGCATGGTATGACACTCTTTCTACTTATCTCCATATTGAAAAATTTGAGCGAGGTAAAATCGACAAAACTCTATTTTTCAGGAAAGTAAAAGGTCATATCATTCTTGTTCAAATATATGTTGATGATATTATATTTGGCTCTACTAACCCTGATCTTTGTACTCGTTTTGCTGATAGAATGAAAGATGAGTATAAGATGAGCATGATGGGTGAACTAACATATTTCCTTGGTCTTCAGATAAAGCAAAATGAAAAAGGAACTTTCATTAATCAGGGAAAGTATGTTAAAGATATGCTGAAGAAATTCGACTTAACTGAAAGTTCAGCTATGAAAACCCCTATGGCACCACCGCTGACACTTGATAAGGATACTAAGGGTATTCCTGTTAATGTCACTTTGTACCGTGGGATGATCGGCTCACTTTTGTATCTTACAGCTAGCCGACCCGATATTATGTTTGCAACATGCTTGTATGCACGATATCAAGCTGAACCTAAGATATCTCATATGAAAGCTGTAAAGCGAATTTTTCGATATCTTAAGGGTACAGCGAATCTAGGTCTTTGGTATCCCAAAGACTCAGGATTCGATCTAATTGCCTATTCAGATAGTGATTTTGCAGGTTGCAGAATGGATAGGAAAAGCACCACAGGAGGATGTCAGCTCCTGGGTGGAAAGCTGGTAAGTTGGACAAGTAAAAAGCAAAACTCAGTGTCCACCTCTACAGCTGAAGCTGAGTATGTAGCCGCTGGAAGCTGCTGTTCTCAGGTCTTGTGGATGAGAAATCAACTACTGGACTATGACCTTCAGCTCTCAAACATTCCAATCTATTGCGACAGCACAAGTGCCATCGCTATAGCCAATAATCCAGTGCTACACTCAAAGACAAAACACATCGAAATCAGGTATCATTTTATCAGAGATCATGTGATGAATGGTGATATAGAACTTCACTTTATCCCAACTGATTATCAGTTAGCTGATCTGTTCACCAAACCTCTTGATGAGACAAGATTCAACTTTCTCATCAGCGAGCTTGGAATGCTGAACTTTGAAGAGTAAAATCTTCAGCGGTTCACATTTTGATCAGCGATACGATTATACAAACTTGTATAGCCCTCGGGATAAAATCAACTTGTATAACCTATTCTATCATCTTCTCTATGAATAAACTTGATTCACTGATATCAAGGTATGCTTTTCTCTCTCTGACAATCACATGTAAATGCAAGATTTTAAAATAAATTACATTGCTGAATATCTCTTCCTTATTAGTGATACTTTGAAATTTCTAAAAACCTTCACTGATATTTCTAAATTCAGTGCTTCATATTTTCAAAAGTATCCCTGAGTTTTTCAAAACCTCAGAGACAACCATGAATATGAAAGGACAGTTGTGACGTCATTACAACGGATAAGCCCTGGCACGTTCTTCTTTCTAACACACGTTTGCACGTTTCGTTTACTCGCCAATCAAATGCAAACACGTGTCCGTGTCATGATGAAAATCTTTTCCCGCTCAAGATTTTCTCTTTCTAAAATCTCTCTATATAAACAAATTCTTCGTTTATATTTTCCTTTTACGTGAACTTCTCCTCCAAGCAAAGAAAGAATTCATTGTTGCATTTTGCTCTCGATTTTTCAAGAACAATTGTTCATCTTCTTCAAACATCAAAGGTTAATATGTTCTTATTATTTACCAAATGAAAATAACTTGTTTCTGATCTTCTCATTGTTTTAACAAGATCAAACAAAAGAACTTCTTAAAAATGAAATCATTTTCTTTCATGGTTTTATGAACACAACCATTTCATGGTTGTTCTTCAAGTTTAAAATGCAAAAATCTTAAACTTGTTCTTCATTCGTTTTTCCAGAATCCCAATCTTCAAAGGAAACTGGAAAACAAGATTTTTTTTGGGTTTGAAATTTCGTTTTTCAAAAACAAGAAAAAACCTAATCTTCATTAAGACATTTTGTCTGAATGAAATGGACAAAATTCGAACTATCTTACTGGAAAATCTTTCCACATTAAGATTATTCTTATTTGTTAATATTTGGTTGAACTGATAATACAGAAAATGGCATCTTCTGACATTCCCAAGAACACCATCGCTGAAAACACTGCTGCTGATGATACTGCTGAGGAAGTGGACATCCTCAAGGCTCCTCAGGTCAAGTTCTCTCTTGACAAGCTGGATTGGACTAAGGTAAACAACCTTTATGCGCTTCTCGAGTTTCCTCCTCGAAAGCAAGTCACACATCTAGATGATGCTGTGAAATTCCTCAAGAATTGCTGCATCTCCACAGCCCTGACCATAACCCCTCCCGCACATCAGCTTTTGCTATCACAATTCTGGTACTCTTCCAGACACTCTCAGTTACCATCAGCCAAAGACCCCTCCAAAACAATTGACTGCATCCTTTGCGATAACGAATATGGCACCATGAAGATCACCCCTGCCATCATTCGCAAAGCCCTCAGCCTTCCCATAGCAACCAAAGAAAAACCCTTCGTTCCCCTCCCTGACCCCAAGAAAAACTCAGACAGGGAAGCCATCATTGCATTCTTTGATGCAATGGGCTATGTATGGGAAACTGGAAGGGATATGAAGCCCGAGAAGAAGCTGACCATTATAAAGAAATCGAAAATGCCCAGCGAGAAGAATTTCATCTTCGCCCATGTGATCAGCTGCATGACTGCCAAGAGCGGCTCCTCTGACCAAGCCGCTAAACCTCAGCAAGCAGTGGGATATGCATTGCTGAAAGGTCTACATATAGACTGGGCATCGATCATCTATGATGACCTGGTACTTAGAGTGGACTCCGTCGCTGACAGACCTCCATGGGTTCCGTATCCTCGATTCATCAGCGCCATATTCCAAAAAGGCCTGAAGGACAGCTATCCTCAAGAGGGTGACCTGAAACTTTCTCAGGTTGGTCCTAAGATACTCGACTTCAAACCAGTGGCGAATGAGGTACGTCTTTCTACACTCTTAACTCTTCTAAATCCCTCTACTTCTTCTACTTCTGCAGCTCCTTCAGCGAACAAACCCACCGCTGATATCCCAGCTGCAACCTCCATTCCTCTTAAAAGGAAACATTCTGACACCCAACTTGGTTCCAAAAGAACTAAGAAACCCAAGGAGCAACCCAAGCAATCTATTGCTAAAGACTCCTCAGCTCCTCTTGTTGGGCTGAAGGAAAGTTCAGTGGTACGCTCTGCCACAGCTGAACAAGCCACCCACTCTATCCCGACTTCAGCGTCTCCAAACGCTGAGGTTACAAACTTGGAAACTACCCAACCTCCCTCAGTCTCTCAAAAGACTGACGAAGCGATTCTCAGCGATTCCAACGCTGAACTCAGTAACCAACCTCCATTCTTACCCTTCGCTTCTCCCTCCACTCATTTGGACACAACTCCAGTTATCACTGATGCACCTGTCATTCCTCCAGAAGCTAAAGGAACGACGGAAGTAGGACCTGCAGAGATGATCATACGTTCAGGTTCTCTCGCTGACGATATGGAACATTTCTCAGGCCATCGAGATTTTGATGAATTCATCAATCCTCCTGCAGGTATACAACAACCCCTAAACACTGTTACTAAACCCCAAACTTCTGAGCTTTCCTCTGTTCACAAGTTTTTATATGTTACAGGTCCTAAATTGGGAGACATCAACGTGTCTCTGAAGACAGTAGAGACAAAGCTGACAGGTCTCATGTCTACTCTTTCCGTCAACTCTTCAGCTGTAACAACCGCTGGAGAGAATCTTTTAAAGCTTACAACCGAAGTCGGAAAGAATGCCTCCAAAGCTGATGTGGAGAAGGTTGATAAATCACTCGGTGATTTTGCCAAAGTTCTCGCTGACATCTACACAGACTACCTCGACATCAAGAAATCAGTTGACACCATGTCCAGCGAAGTCACAACGCTGAAGACATCGGTTGGCACACTCGAAGGTGATATGTCTGCTGTAAAGGCTGATGTCTGTTCAGTAAAAACTGATATGAGTTCTGTGAAGACTGATGTCAACACGATGAAGAATTACATCTCTTCAATTCAGAACTTGTTGACGCAAATCCTGACCAACACAACTGCCCCTGCACCTGCCCCTGCTCCTGCACCTGAGCATTTTAGTCCGGCAGATCGTGCTGAACTCGTCAAAATCAATCTTGGTATTTCTGCTCTTCAAACCAGATTATCAACGATTGAGACTTATGTCGGGGTCCCTGGCCAAGAAGACAGGGAGAAAACCACAGCTGCTGAATCATCTCATTCCTCCCCCAGTCATCATGAAAAGGAGGGGGAGAAGAGCGCTGAGGACCCTTCCAAGAGCGCTGAAGACCTTTCCCATGATGAATCTATCAGGGGAGAGAAGACCGAAGACCTCACCTTCACTGAAGAGGGTGAGAAGACAATTGAAGTTGAAGCAGCCGCTGGACCTCAGGGAGATAAACACCCTGAGGGAACCGAGAAGCTCGCCTCTGTATCTGAGGGGGAGCAACTCGAAGAAGAAGCTGAAGAAACTGAGTCTGAAGCTGAAGATGAAGAAGCCATCGACTTGTCTGATGCTGAACCATCCTCTTCTCCAAAGAATGATGATGACGAAGATGACGATGATGATGATTCTTTTATCGTCAAGCCTGCTCAGAGAACTAAAGCTCTTAAAGGGATTCTGATAAATGAACCTTCAGGGGAGCGGACAAAGACAAAGCCATCAGCATCTGAAGCTGACAAAGACAAAGGAAAAGGTGTCGCTGAAGATGAAAATCTGACGATCTTGCTTAAAAAGCCGGTTTGTCAGGTACACTAACTCCTTACTCAACATCCCTCCTCTATACACTTTATCAGTTCTACACTCCATAAACCTCCATACACTATCCCATTCTTTCTCTCTCTGTTCTACCCAAATTCTTACTTGTAAGATCGCAGTGTTTCAGCTAGTCCTCTCCCCTGTTTGAGGATATCGCTGAAGTTCCTACAGATGCGACTTCAACAATAATCCCAGCTCTCAACGCTGAAGACATAATCCCAGTCTTGGATTTAATCTCTGAGACTGATGAACCTGAAGAACAGACTCTCTCTCACAAAAACAGACCTTCCTTGGCTCCTCAAAAGCTAAGTGAAGAGGATCAAGAAAAGAGAGATGCAATGATCAAGAGACTCGAAGATCAGCGAATCATTCTAAAGCGTGATCAACTTCCTACCGTTCCTCCAAAGTTCAGAATTTCCCAAAAGGAATACAAGGAACACCTCAGAGCTGAACGCCTAATCGCTGAAAGAAAGGAAGCTGAAGAAAAAGACAGAGAATACGCCATCAAGCTTACTCAACGATCAATAAAAGACCCCAAGCTAAAAAGAGTTCCCATTGATGTTCAACGTCAGCTATGGGATGATGCTCAAGAGATCGTTAGAGAAAAGACTAAGGTCTCTGATACGACTTTGGAATGGGCTAAACAAATGCTGACATATCGATCTAGACCATCCAAAATCATCAAAGTAAACATCAGAGGAAGACTGTACGCCGACGTTCCTGTTGTTGAAGTGGATGTCTACAGAGAAGACAAAACCAAGCAAACTTTCTATGCTGCTACCTTAGAAAAGTTTGGTCTCTCTGAATGGTTAGAAACGAAATTAGCCATTCAGGGATCGCGCTCAAAGTTCAAAATCCATGTCGAGAAGATCTTAAACAAACAGATCGACCTGCTTTCTTCTGCTGTGGATATTCCTCCTCTTCCTCCTTAACAAAGAAAAGTCTCTGCTAAGAAAAAGAAAGTCTCTGATTCAGGTCCTCCTATACGGAATGAAACAGGTATTGGTTTCTCTCGTGCTGAAGTTCTTGGCCCTGATGCTGATCTCTCAGCGCTTGACACCTCCCTACCACCTGGAGAAACTTTCATTCATGGCACAGTTGTAAGTGATCCATATGGTATATTCTTTCTAGACTACGATGGAAACCATCACTTTCAACGTATCTCTGAGCTCCACATCGCTCCCATCGAACAACTCAGATATCTCTTATACTGGTGTGAAGTCAGACGCGACATCAAAGCTAGACACCTGAAGCCCTTGATTTTTGAAGAAGCTCTGAAGAAAAAGAATCAAGGAGCAGATGTCCCTGATTGGATGATTGCCACATCAATGACCCTTGATGAACAACTCATTAAGGAAGAACCTTTTGACGGATAGGATCGCCTTGTAATTCTCTCTATCCTTATCTGTCTACATCTTTTGTACTTGTAATTTTATTCGCTGTACTTGTAATTTTTCCACTTCCCTCTGTAATCTTTACAAAGTTTAAAGAAAATTTTCAGCGAATTTACTTTACTCCATCAGTATAGAAAAGATCCCAGAAAACAGTAAAAGGGACAAATATTTTATGAGTTCTTTTTATCCTTATGTTTTCATTATATAGCACTTTTCTCTGTTGCTATGTCATAATCAAATAGGGGGAGATTGTTGATCCAAACCCTCAGTGATTTGATAATGACCCTCTCTTATATACATAGTGAAAATTGTAAGTAAACAATATGTATCAGAGTTTCACTATCGCTGATAAGTACTAGGATCTTACAGTACCGCTGATAGGAACTCTTGTTGTTTAGATTAAACATTCAGCGAAACTGTTCACCATAATACTCTGAGTCTGTTCAGTACTTATGGTGATCGCTGATAAGTTAGTTGTTTACTTATGATCTCTGAAGACAAGTTTCACGTCAACATAGGTTCTACGCTGAAGTCGAAGATCAAGCTCAAGAACCAGCGACAAGTCTCCTAATGAACTGATGCGGATCAGCGAAGACTCAGATTTGTCTAATCAACGTGAAGTATCAAGTACAAGACTTCAGCTATCGCTGAACTCTATCATTCGCTGATGAAGAATGATAGATCGCTGAATCAACGAAAAGTTGATCATGAAGTCCTCCGTACAAAGTACTTTTGTCTTAACCACCCTTGCACGACTCCGTACGATATGTCAGAAAAGAACCTCCTTATTGTCTGAATTCGTACAACCACCCTGATACTACATTGTTCAAACATACGGCTACTTAGGTTGTCAACAAAGGTCAATGACATGCAACCAATCAGCTGCTGCCACGTGTAAAGTGTATACTGCCATGCATTAAATGCATGCAGTATATAAGAAGATGAACTCACTTCATTTTGAAGCAACTTGCTAACTCTGGACAAGTTCATCCTTCTTATCTTGAGATAGGTTATTATTAGTAATTTCCTTCTCCTTCTTAGTGCAAGAAACTTAGTGTTCCAACTTGTTTAGATTTAGGATTTATCCTTAATCTTGTTTCCGCAACAAGCTGTAAATTGTAAATGATTTATCAATAAACAATTTAGAAAAGTAAAATCTGTGTGTTTGTATCCAACCCCCACCCCCCTTCTACAAACTTGTATAGCCCTTCGGGACCAACAAAGGTTCATATATGAACGTATAGTTCATATGTGAATCACACAGATTCATATATGAACTCAGCCCGTGTTTTTTGTAAAAGTTACGAAATTGCCCTTCTATTTTTGGAACAGTCGCAACTTTTGACCAGTCAAAGCCGCAACTTTTGACCGGTCAAAGCCGCAACTTTTGACCAATTATAACCGATCTTGACCGAATGAATGGTCAAGATCACTTCTCTATTTCTCAAAAACTTTGCACTTCTCTATTGAACCTAAGGCTATATATATATATATATATATATATATATATAGAGAGAGAGAGAGAGAGAGAGGTTCACTATTTTGTAAACTTTTTTTCGTGTAAACTTTGGATTTCATAGGTTTTCTTGATGAAATTGTTTCAAGAAATTGTTTATTTTGATGAAATTGTTTCATATCATTCATTTCTTGATGAAATTGTTTCATATATTTGTGTTTTTATGTAGTTTCATATATATTTTTTCATGCCTAAGAAAATGTTTCATATATTTTCTTAGTTTGATGAAACATTGTCGTTTTTACATAAAAAACACAAATATATGAAACCATTTCATCAAGAAATGAATGATATGAAACACTTTCATCAAAATACACAATTTCATGAAACAATTTCATCAAGAAAACCTATGAAATCAAAAGTTTATAAAGTTTACACACATTTAGAGGTTTACAATTTATTATCCCTCTCTATATATATATATAGAGAGAGAGGAATGTTCAAACGAGAACGCTAACTATTTAAGAAAACAAGAAAACGGCAAATCATGTGCAAAATCATATGTGATTTTACATTACCTGCAAAAATGCGATTTTGGCCGCGACTTAAAGTGGCGGGAAAAGTCGCGTAATCATATATGATTTTGTACGTGAATCATATATGATTTTGTACATAGCGGCTGTTTTCTTGTTTTCTTAAATAGTTAGTATTCTCGTATGAACCCACCTCTCTCTCTCTCTATATATATATATATTATAATTTTCTCAAAACTACACAAAACCGTTTATAAAATCGACAATGATAAAAAGTAAAACAAGACATTAAAATCAGGATATATCGCACTGCATTGCGCGAGTACCCTTCTAGTATGGTTTTAAAATATATAGGGGTAAATAACGAAACATTACCATGGCATTTTTCCTCACTAAAACGAAGCTATGAAGTAGTGACCCATGCTTATGGAATTATCTACTTAACCATAATACCATCATTTCATACCTTTGTTTTTTGTTTACAATATTATTGAAGTTTTATATATCAACAACAATTACAAACTAGAATCTCATAATCAAGTATTAAACAAAAATACAAACAAACCCTAATTTTAGAACAAGATGTTCAAAACCCTAATCTAGAGAGAGAGAGAGTGAAAGAGATTCAGAAAATGTAAAAGTAGAGAAAAAATGAAATCAGTCTTCTAAAATGAAGTAATGAACTAGAGAAGCCATCTTTATATAATATGCAATACTTCCACTTCAGTCCCTCAGCTTTCCACAATTAGCTCCGCTACCCTTGAAGTTCACTAGAAAATGACGCGCCATCCTCAACTTTCACCAATATATCACACCGCCCCTATTCTAACTTGAAACATATCAAATACAATCCAATAAATACCAAGATGACAAGATTGGAATAGAAAACATACCTTTTAACAAATATCACTCTAAATTATTGTATATTTACTTCAAATTTAAACAAGTCATTGTTTAAAAAATATATAAAAAAGAAGAAGAAAAAAGGCATTATACTTGCAAGAATATTGGATGTAAAATGAAATGCCATTACAATTGTTGTTTTCATCTTAAATATTATTTATTTAGTTGTCAAACAATACTCTTAAGCTTGACTTGAGCTCAAGAATTATTAAGCTTGAGCGAGATACACGAGCTTGAGTAGCTCATTAAAAGCTCAAAGCGCTTACACCCCTACCAATAACTTATGAGGAACTCAAAGTTTTTTATCAGTTGAGCTAAACCTCAAGTTTACATTTTTAATTAGTCATTAGTGGCACATTTATAGTTTAATTTAACTAATTTTATTATATATATGCATATATATATAGAGGGCCCTTCTTTTGTTAACCACTCAATTAGTGTTAACTTTGTTAACTAATCTGGACCATTAATCATCAAAATCAATGGTTAAGATTAAATTGATTTTTTAATTCATAATTAAAATAATAACCCGGTTGATTTCATATGAAGCATATATGCACAGGGGTATTCTTGTCATTTAATAAATCTGGGTAAGTATCAGATAAGGAAACAATTTAATCAATTGCTACATTCAAGGACCTGATTAGCTTATCTCTCATTCATTTAGAAACAAAATATCAAACCTCACTCTCTCTCCAATCTCGATTCTAAACAAAATCAACCAAAGAATAACATCAACAATATCATTGATTTATTGTAATCGTTCTGAGATGAAGATGAAGAACATCGAAGTGTTTGGAGATATGAAGATGAAGATGAAGATGAAGAACATCGAAGTGTTTGGAGATATGAAGATGAAGACGAAGATGAAGATGAAGATGAAGATGAAGATGAAGAACATCGAAGTGTGCAAAAAGATGAAGACGAAGATGAAGAACATCGAAGTGTGCAAAAAGATAAAGATGAAAATGAAGACGAAGATGAAGATGAAGATGAAGATGAAGAACATCGAAGTGTTTGGAGATATGAAGATGAAGACGAAGATGAAGATGAAGATGAAGAACATCGAAGTGTTTGGAAACTGATCGTTTTAGGTTTAAGCCCTATGATTGGGTTATCATAGTTGGTTTAATTAATTTGTTAGTATAAAATATGTTGATTGGATACTGATAGCAAGTTTGATATGGGCATATATGCAATTGTGAAATGATGCATATATGTTTTGGATGTAAAGTATGCATATATGCAATTTTGATATGTGCATATATGCACATATAAAAATTTACATATATGTAGTTTTAATAAGTGCATATATGCAATTCTCTAATGTGCATATATGTTATTCTATGATATGCATGTTGTGGGTGTACAATATGCATATATGCAATTTTGATATGTGCATATATGCTACAGGTGTAAAGTGTAAGTATATGCAATGGTAATATGTGCATATATGCAATTGTCTGATGTGTATATATACAATTCTCTGATGTGCATGTTGTAGGTGTAGAATGTGCATATATGCAAATTTGATATGTGCATATATGCTTCAGATGTAAAGTGTAAATATATGCAACTTTGATATGTGCATATATGCAATTGATAAATGATGCATATATGTTTAGGATGTAAAGTATGCATATATGCAATTTTACCAGTAAAAAAACGTTGAAAAGATTGAGTGATATGATAAGATTAAGAGAAAAAAAGGATAAAGATTATCATTAATATTAAAAAAAATATAATAATAACTACCAAGATTAGATGGCAATAACTACCAAGATTAGATGGCGTGAAATTAGGAATGTAAACTTACTTGAAATAATAAAAAGTTGATCTTCCAATAATACCCCTCCAGAAATCGGCCAACTATTAGTAAAACCAACCATTTCTCTTGATTCCTATTGGTTGAAACAAGTTAATAAGGTTAACACTAAATGAGTGGTTAACAAAAGAAGGAGACCCTATATATATATGTATATATGTATGTATGTATATTTTTGTTTTTTTAAGTTGCATATTTGCATAAATGAATAATTAACTTTTACATATCTATACTACTTTATGAAAAGGGAAATTAATTAAAATACCCAAAGTCATAATTGGTTTTGTAGAAATACCCAAAATCTCTTTGGTTTTGCAAAAATACTCATTTTTCCGCGATAAAACCCGCGATCGCGGACCCAAAAAAATGCCCCGCGACATGTCCCGCGATGGACACAATTTGGTGATTTTGATTTAAATTTTACATTTTATACCCCTATAATTATTTACTTAGTTTACTTTATACCTTTTACTTTCCTAATTTTAATTTTACACATTTATCATATTAACAATATAATCGTTTATTAACTAAAATACGTTAAAAATACGTTTTTATTTTAACAAGTTACACCATTGTACTCGTCTCTTCGATACCTTCGAAATGAACTCAATATTGAATATTTTTTGATTTAATTATTTTATTAAATATCATATATACTATATAAAAATATTTTTAATATTTACAATTCATACCCTTATAGTTAATTATTTAATTTATGGTACATCTCTTATTTTTTTCAATTTTGTTTCACACTCTTTTCACATTAACATAATAATCTTATATTAACTAAAATATGTTAAAAAATACGTTTTAACATATCACATTAACATACATAATTACGTTAAAAATGCTTTTTAATTTTTACAAGTTACACCATTATAATCGTCTCGTCGATACTTTCGAAATGAGCCCAATATAGAATATTTTTTGATTTAATTGATTAAATCGTCAAATTATTTGGATTATACGTCTTGCTGCATTGCAGCGGGTAAATAACTAGTATGTATGTATATATATATATATATATATATTTATTTATCGAACTCCTTAACATATTTTAACGTAATTATGTATGTTAATGTGATATGTTAAAACGTATTTTTTTAACATATTTTAGTTAATATATGATTATTATGTTAATGCGATAAGAGTGTAAAACGAAAATTGAAAAGGTAAGAAATGTACCATAAATTAAATAATGAGTGAATTGCATTTTTGGTCCCTGTGGTTATAGTATTTCTTTGAAAGAGGGACCTAAACTTCAGTATCTCAAGAAGTGGTCCCTCAGTTTCCAATTTTGCTCCAAATCCAGTCCATGGTCACTAACTCCGTTAAACGGCCGTTACTATTGAATATATTAATGATTTTCAAAGTTACATTTCATACCCCTGTAATTATTTACTTTGTTTACTTTATACCTTTTACTTTTCCAAATTTAATTTTACACCTTCATCGTATTAACACATATAATCGTATATTAACTAAAATACGTTAAAAATACGTTTTAATTTTAACAAGTTACACCATTGTACCCGTCTCTTCGATACTTTCGAAATGAGCCCAATATTGAATTTTTTTGATTTATTTATTTTATTATATATCATATATACTACATAAAAATATTTTTAATATTTACAATTCATACCCTTATAGGTAATTATTTAATTTATGGTACATTTCTTACTTTTTCAATTTTCGTTTTACACTCCTATCGCATTAACATAATAATCATATATTAACTAAAATATGTTAAAAAAATACGTTTTAACATATCACATTAACATACATAATTACGTTAAAATATGGTAAGGAGTTCGATATATATATATATATATATATATATATATATATATATATATATACGTTTTAACATATCATATTAACATACATAATTACGTTAAAATATGTTAAGGAGTTCGATATATATATATATATATATATATATATACGTTTTAAAAAATCGTTTTAAAAAATACGTTTTAACATATCACATTAACATACATAATTACGTTAAAATATGTTAAGGAGATCGATATATATATATATATATATACGTTTTAAAAATACGTTTTAACATATCACATTAACATACATAATTACGTTAAAATATGTTAAGGAGTTCGATATATATATATATACGTTTTACAAAAATCGTTTTAAAAAATACGTTTTAACATATCACATTAACATACATAATTACGTTAAAATATGTTAAGGAGTTCGATATATACCAAAAAAGGTTAAGGACTTGAGGACTAATCTAATCCATTGATTAGAACAAATTAATGGTCATTAAATAGAAAACCCTTTTTGTAATAAAAACAAAAGGTAAGGGTAGTTTTGACAATTTGTAAGGACATTGAAAGGGTAGTTTGGACATTATTTTATTAAATTCAATTTAAAACTAAATCTAAATCACGGAATCCAAATTTTATTTCATATTTGATAAATTCTTTATCCAATTTCACCAATCCCAAACCAAAACTAACTTTTTCGATTCAGCGATTCCTCAATTTTCCAATCCATTTGTGCTCTGACAATTTATTAAATTTACAAAATTTCTGGGGATCTTTCGATTTTGTATAATGGTGGTGGTTTCTAGAGACTTCGCTAACTCTGTTGTTCTTCCTGAATCTGAATCCAAAAGCATGACGATCATGTTTCTTCTTCGTCTTCTTCTCATACGTTTCTCCACTGTAATTCGTCCTCCTCTTCTTTGGCTTATGTTCCTCCTCAGCTTCGGATAGCAGATTTGTGAGAAGTCTTGGCCAACGGCAAACGAATTGATTAAAGGCGGATCCACCACGAGACGAGCGACGGAGACGATGAACCTTAAGAAGGTGAAGAAGGTGAAAGCATCAATTTTGTTCTTCATGATGAAGAATCTGTGTTTCACCTGATGAAACTGTGTTTCACCTGGTGAATTGTGCATTTCATATGGTGAATTGTGTATTTCACATGGTGCATTTCATATGGTGAATTGTGTATTTCATATGGTGAATGTATGTGTTTCATATGGTGAATATGTGATTTTCATTTGGATTAATTGTGTTTCGGCTGGAAAATCATTGTGTTTCATATGGTGAATCTGAAGTTGTATGTTTCATATTGTGTTCTTCCTGAATCTGAATCCAAAAGCATGACGATCAATGTTTCTTCTTCGTCTTCTTCTCATATGTTTCTCCACTGTAATTCGTCTTCCTCTTCTTTGGCTTATGTTCCTCCTCAGCTTCGGATAGCAGATTTGTGAGAAGTCTTGGCCAACGGCAAACGAATTGGTTAAAGGCGGATCCACCACGAGACGAGCGACGGAGACGATGAACATTAAGAAGGTGAAGAAGGTGAAAGCATCAATTTTGTTCTTCATAATGAAGAATCTGTGTTTCAGCTGATGAAACTGTGTTTCACCTGGTGAATTGTGCATTTCATATGGTGAATTGTGTATTTCACATGGTGCATTTCATATGGTGAATTGTGTATTTCATATGGTGAATATGTGATTTTCATTTGGATTAATTGTGTTTCGGCTGGAAAATCATTGTGTTTCATATGGTGAATCTGAAGTTGTATGTTTCATCTAATGAATCTTGTTATCAAAATGACGATTATGCCTTTTTTTTAATTAAAAACAGCTTTTAATTAAAACCTTAGGATCAAAACCAAATTAAGGCTTAGATCACTCCTCACGGTTCTTAACCTTTTTGTGGTTCTCATTTGATTACCGTCCTATATATATATATATATATATATATATACGTTTTAAAAAATCGTTTTAAAAAATACGTCTTAACATATCACATTAACATACATAATTACGTTAAAATATGTTAAGGAGTTCGTATATATATATATATATATATATATATATATATATATATATATATATATATATATATATATATATATACGTTTTAAAAAATCGTTTTGACGTAACAAGTTTTGTTAATACTAGCGAGACGTATAATCCAAATAATTTGACGATTTAATCATTTAAATAAAAAAAAATTCAATAATGGGCTCATTTCGAAGGTATCGAAGAGACGGGTACAATGGTGTAACTTGTTAAAATTAAAATGTATTTTTTTAACGTATTTTAGTTAATATACGATTATATGTGTTAATACGATGAATGTGTAAAATTAAATTTAGAAAAGTAAAAGGTATAAAGTAAACAAAGTAAATAATTACAGGGGTATGAAATGTAACTTTGAAAATCATTAATATATTCAATAGTAACGGCCGTTTAACGGGGTTAGTGACCAGGGACTGGATTTGGAGCAAAATTGGAAACTGAGGGACCACTTCTTGAGATGCTGAAGTTTAGGTCCCTCTTTCAAAGAAATACTATAACCACAGGGACCAAAAATGCAATTCACTCTTAAATAATTAACTATAAGGGTGTGAATTGTAAATATTAAAAATATTTTTATGTAGTATATATATGATATATAATAAAATAATTAAATCAAAAAATCAAAAAATATTCAATATTGGGCTCATTTCGAAGGTATCGAAGAGACGAGTACAATGGTGTAACTTGTTAAAATTAAAACGTATTTTTTTATCGTATTTTAGTTAATAAACGATTATATGTATTAATATGATGAATGTGTAAAATTAAAATTAGGAAAGTAAAAGGGATAAAGTAAAATAAGTAAATAATTATAGGGGTATAAAGTGTAAAATTTAAATCAATTTATATCAAATTGATTTGCAAGCCATCGCCGAGCTACTACCGCGGACAGGGGCCAAAATTGTTATCGCGACAATAGTTGGGGGGCTTCTGCAGGACATTTTGGCCAAACTTAGGGGACACGTGGCATGCGTCTGCGATCGCGGGACCCACCGCGGAAAAAATGGATATTTTTGCAAAAATGTGGAGAATGTGGGTATTTTTGCAAGTCAAAGTTAAACTTTGGGTATTTTAATTAATTTCCCTTATGAAAATTGTAAAACGGTTTTTTTTCTAAGAGCAGTTTTTCAAGATTACCATTTATTAAACATAATGTGTACAACCTATTAAGCTGACCTCTCCCACGTCTCTCAGAAATCAAACAAATTCAATTTCTAAGTTACACTTTATACCCTTAGAATTAGTTTTTCAATTTACTTTTAATCTCTTTCTTTTTTATTTTTTATTTTACACCCTTATCGTTTTAACATAAATAATCGTATATGAATTAGATTGCATTAAAAATACATTTCTTTTTTACAAATTACACTATTGTAATCGTCTCGTCAATACCTTCGAAATGAGCTCAATATTGAATATTTTTGGATTTAATCATGTTATTAAATATCATTAACATGTTCGATTTAATTTGTTTTATATATCTTACATTATTCATTTTCATTTTACACCCCTTATAATATTAAGTTACACTTTATACCCTTAGAATTAGTTATTCAATTTACTTTTAATCTCTTACTTTTTTATTTTTTATTTTACACCCTTATCATATTAATATAAATAATCGTATATGAACAAGAATGAATTAAAAAATACATTTCTTTTTTTACAAATTATACCATTGTAATCGTCTCGTCCATACCTTTGAAATGAACTCAATATTGAATATTTTGGGATTTAATCATATTATTAAATATCATGAACATGTATGAATTAATTCGTTTTACATCCCTTACATTATTTATTTTCATTTCACTCTCTTATAATATTAAAAATACATAATCATATAGTTTAACTAAAACATATTAATAAATGCATTTTTTTACAAATTATATTATTACAATATTCTCGTCAATAATTTCAAAATAAGTTTATTATTAAATATTTTTTTAACTTAATAATATTGTGAAATATCATAAATACGTATCAAGATTTTTCAAGAATGACGTACCGAGATTTTTTTTAAACTTGTACATTTTACGCTCTTATCTATATTTATCTATTATACTTCTTTAAAAATAATTCAATTTACGGTTATTATTGATTTTTTAAGAAGTACAAACCTCAATACATCATGTACAAGTTTAAAAGCTTTAAAACATTCAACGTTCAACATGATAATTAAAAATAAAATTATTTTTTATTTTTAAATTATATTTTATACCATTATAATTAGTTATTTAATTTACTTTATATCCCTTCTTGTTTCATTTTTCATTTTACATCTTTATCATATCAACATACATAAACTAAAATACATTAAAAAAATGTTTTTCTTTTTTTATAAATTATACCATTATAAGTTTATAACTGTTCATCAAAACTTTCAAAATGAGCACAAATGTTATGTGTTTGAAGATCCCCACTATCGAACGGATATTTTTCAATTCTTTTGACCAATTACACATATTGATCTTTGCTTTTATGCATCTGATATGCGATTTAAAAGCAAATAAATATGAACATGAAACAAAATTATTTTTTCAAATTCGCGGCTTTAGATTCGAGATAATTCGCGCCGCATCGTGCACGGGTACGTATCTAGTTTATATGAAATGAGGCAGTTAAAATATATTTTTATGACATTTATAGATATAGATTATGTCATGTGCCGTTACGAGTCGCGTGAAGGCTCGCAAGTCGGCCAAGCTCAATGACGATTCAAGCTATGTCTGTTATTTTGACAATATGGTTCAAGGTCGAACCTAGTATGGCTTGGGATTAATGGATGAGTTAATACATTTCGTCTGTGTGGTTTGTGGAAACTCCTAATTTCATCGATACGAATATCCCCTTATTATTTACATTTTGTTTTGATTTTCATCCCAACGTTTCCCGGTCATTATATGTGTCTCGTGTGCTCCTCACACAACAGATTTTTGTTTTGTAAATGTATATGTGAACATTTAAAAACATCAATACGCTTCTACGACAAATTTGTGCAAATTCATTCTGAAACAATTGTCATATAAAATTCTTAGAGCATCTCCAATAGCTTCTCTATAATTTTTCTAAAATAAAGAATAAAAACTAAAAATCTCTAAAAAGATTTTTTTTCAACTCCAACAGCTTCTCTATTTTAGAGAACCAATTATGACTTATATTATTAAAATATTTAATATATTTCTCTTTCATCATTAAAATAATATTTCTCTCTCCTCTTTTTGGTAGGAAATCATTAAAATACTATTTCTCACTCTTTTTTATGACAAATCATTAAAATAATATTTTTCTCTCATCCTTTTAGAGATATAGACAATTCTCTATATTGGAGTTTTTCCCATTGTTCTCTATTTTAGAGAATGAGATAGAGAAGCTGTTAGAGTACTTTAGAGAAAAAAAGTTGTTTTTCTCTATTTTAGAGGAGCTGTTGGAGATGCTCTAAATATTCTAAATGAAACCCTAAATCAACGATGATTTCTCAAAACCCTAAAAAACAAGGAGAATAACATCTTTTTTTCTCTTCCGTTAAAATAGCCAAGAAACCGCATGTTAATGTCGTCAGATATTTTTTCTTGCGATGTGTCCATGCAGTGCCACAAGCCGCAACTTTGGCTTGTTTTTTTGTGCATCCTTGGTCACAGAATTATCGTTTTATAGCCGCTATTTTTGTCTTTCCGCCTACCATTTTGAGAAATTAAGTCGGGCAAGTACACCTTTCGGTTTTGCTTGGTAATGTAACGGATTTGGATACCGAAAGCAAAAAAATAATAATAAACGTTCAACGGAAAATTATCACTAATCGTATACACTAACAAATACATATAAAAATAAAGTAGATATATTAGAGGCTCTAGCCCGTTGTTTTAGGGTGAGCTTTCTTTTAAACAAACACAATACAACTTCTACTGCAAAAGTCAAACCTCCACAAAAAGTCAAACCATGCTACAAACACATCTCCAATCTTCCCTGCAAAACCACACACAACACTTCAACAAAATCAATTGTATGAAATATTAAATATGTCTAAATGTCATAATAAGCTATTTTATATAATAGTTACGTTTATAAAAGCAAACAACTGTGCATCCTATATATACAGGTATTACAATATTTGAACATCCTAACAAGTTTGTCAAATAATGTCGAATAAAAAAACTAATAAGACGCTTTATTTCAAAAATGTCTTAAAAAACTTGTTCTAACTCCCAAAAACGTCCAATCAACTTGTAACATTTTTACATATTACGCATATTTGTTTGGTCTTATAATACAATCTATCAAGACATTTAGATAAATTTAACATCCTATAAAACTGATTTTTTTCTAATGAAATAACTCGGTTTCAGACGTATTAAATCATGTTCTTACCTAATGTTTCCATCTCGATATGGAAAAAGCATCGAATCATTCTTCACAATCCTTGTAAACATCCATCGGTCGATCGACACCATTGATAAACCCTCTCCTACAAATATCAAATAAACATTCCCGTTAAACCAAAACCAAACTCACCCCGGAATTCCCATCCGGAGGTGCGGCCCGGCAGGGGTAAGATATACGCAAACCTGACCTCTACATCAAAGAGTAAAACAGTTGTTTCTATGAAAACCCCACTTTATAAAATGTGAAAAAGATAAATACGCGTAGAAATCACTTACATTAGTACAACTCCCTCCTACTTTCGTGTTCACAATCGGCCCATTTAGAACCACCCGATCCTCGCCATTTGGACAACGCGAACCTTTTGTACCGTTACTTCCCTCGGTCAACGAAAACCCAAAAAGTCGGCACCCGTTTCTAGCCGTCGAAACTGGTTCCTCCTGCCGCCCTTTCAAAGGGCTAAAGAAATCTTGATGGATTTCACGGTTCAACGGTTTTGGATTATCATCATAACGAACAGGAAAACCATTAGGAGCTTGACTTGTTGCTTGCGGGTGAGTCCATAAATTTCCATAACTTGGTATTCTTTCGCCAAATTGTGGGTTCGAAATTATTTCTTGACCTTGCAAGACCCGATTGAATCTTAACGACCCACCAAAGCCTACGTTTCTAATATTATTGATTTCCGGAGAAGGGTAAAAACCGTAAATTTCTTGACCTTGCAAGACCTTGTGGAATCGCATCGATTCCCCCAAGTCTGAAGTTGTCCGATCTATTAAAAAAACGCAAAAGATCAGCATCGATCATTTGTTGGGTTTTTTTTTAACGAAATGAAAGAATTGTGATAAAAATAAGTGGAATACGGGCCTTTGAGAACGGGAAAATCCGATTTAAGCGAAGGAAATCCGATCCGTGATCTCTTCGTTAAGGGCGAAACGAAGCTTCCGACTTCTGAAACCGAACCACATCGCTCGATCTCCCACGGAGAAACTCGATTTTGCATTGTAACTTCCACACAATCCCACCTTACCTGAAAATGTAAACATAAACAACTCACGATTCGAACCAATAAAACTTAAAAAAAAACAGAAATATTACCTCCGTCCAAAATAAATGTTCACAACAAAAAAAGCACACAGTTATAGAAATATGTAATTATCATACTTTTTAATTAACTAAATGACAGTTTTACCCTTAATAATGGGAGTAATGAATTTCTCCGGCTTATAAATTAAGGGTAGAATTGGAAAGTAGACACTTACTTTTGAGAGTGGAGATTTATTTTGGGCAAACTAAAATAGAAATATACACAATTATGGTATACCCCTAATATTAGCATATAAATGAGGTGTGAGTAGTAGAGGATCATTCTAGAAGGTTCTAAAGGTAGCAGAGGGGGAAGGCTAGTTTGGGCGGGAAATTCTGTTAGACTTGTGGAGGGCATATAAATAAATGAGGGTAAGGGGTTGAGGGGTATTCTGTTTTGTATGTTCATTTTAGGCAAGAGCCTTTGGGAGAGTATTGGCCTCTCGAATGCCTGAATACTATCTGTAACCTTTCAATTTCCCCAATAATCATTAGATTACAATTGCAATTAATTCATATTCCGTTAGGTGTTCTCTAATTTGATCCAGTGTACACCAACTTCCTTTGAAACGGAGGGAGTAAATGACAATTTTACCCTTAATAATAGAGGTTGTAACGAATTTCTCGATCACATAATTAAAGGTAGAATTGTATCAAAAGAATTTCATACCAAAATAAATGTTCATAACAAAAAAGGCACACGGTTTTAGAAATATGTAATTATCACACTTTTTAATCAACTAAATGACAGTTTTACCCTTGATAACTAGAGTAAGGAGTTTCTCCGGCTTATAAATTAAGAGTAGAAGTGGAAAGTAGGCACTTACTTTTGAAAATGGGGACTTACTTTGGGGCAAACAAAAATAGAAACGTGGACAGTTATTTTGGGGAAAACTAAAATAGAAATGCGAGACTTATTTTGGAACGGGTGGAGTAAATGACAATTTTACCCTTAATAATAGAGGTTGTAACGATATTCTCCATCTCATAATTAAAGGGTAGAATTGTATCAAAAGCATTTCATACCATGAGACACCTCCATTTCGATCCAGGCCACCGTACCGGATTGATATCGTTGAGCCCAGTTATGATTCCCGTAGACCTATTAAAAGAAACGATAAATGAGTTGCATATCGTGCAAAATCTTAGGGTTTTAGAAATTTTACGGTATTTGCCAAACCTTCTATCTCCTGCATCTTCGGTTTCAAACCGCATTTTAAACCTCATTCCGGGCGAGAACGAATTAGCAAGGCTCTTGAGAAACCGATTGTATGGTACAATGAACTCCGATGAGCCACCGCTAGAATTCGGACCCAAGTTAGAGGGCATAAACGTAATTTTGCTAAAAATCAAGAACGCATAATGCGCACTTTAGAAGGGCAAAAACAGAAGTGAAACTTATATACCTTGGATTGTAGTAAACACTGAAAACACTTCTCCGAGATATGGAGTTGACCACGGTGGCAAAATCGTTTGACTGTTGACTACAAAATGCCGGTAAACTAGAAGCAATCTTCACTTGCGAAGCTCTTCGAATCCCCAACCTTAGTACTCCATCGTCACCTCTAAAAAAACATATGAAACCATAAGAACACGATTTTGCAAAATGACCAAAGTACCCTCACGTTTCTGGCTCTCGTGTACCTGAGAAAAAGGACCGCATCTCCACACACGAGCTTCTTCTTGTTTACGAACGCGCTCCAGCCAGTAGTAAGCAAATGCCTCCGCGGCTGTCCTGCTCGATGGAAGTTGCAACATTTAACCAAATGTCTTAAATACCCTTGACAAAAATCGAGAAACCCTTTCGATGATGACAATTGGCAAAAGGGCAAAATAGTAAATTTCATGGATACCTCGGTAGATATGTCGGAATTTCCACTCGGTCCCGTGAAGATCTTTAGCTACAAGTTCTTGCGAAGGCCGCTGTTGTTTATAATCCTGCAGAAAAACATCGGCCACGCAACAAAATTACAATACAAACTTAAACTTTAGGGCCCCATACGACTAATCGAACTGTATACCAATATATATGTATAACCAACATATAGGGTCAAGTTCATAGGAAAAACTGCAAAAAAAAAACTGAAAAACACCATGATAGTCATTCATCACTTGTGCATACAAGTAATTTGTAACATGCACATGTGCATAAAAATAAAAAACAGCTAAATTTACTTGTATTCACGTGTGTATACCGGCCAAATGAACGGGTTACCAAGGTGTTCTACAGTTTTTCATTTATATACATATATATACACACACATAAACTTTAGGCAGTACCAGAGGCGGAAAGCAGTCTTCGGCAGCCCGTCGTGGGACGGAAAATCCTCCATGAGTGCTCGTATCGGAGGCAGTTAACGACTTGCAGAACATATGTGGTGTTGTCGACTTTTCCGCCACTCCATTATCGTCTTCCGCATATTCTACTCCGCGTCCACCTTCACGCCATTTCTGCTCCAGCTGTTTAATGTCACCAAGCAAAATTCAACAAAAGAAAAAAAAATATCGTTCACCGTAACAAATCGAATACAAACCGTAAATCCAATAATATTTCTACGTGAGATATACTGGGCTCGTTTCGTTTGTTTTATGTGAGGGTCCCATATATCTTACTCGAAAGTAGGGTCCGAGGGGGTATATTGGTAATTTAACGTGTAATCAGAAGAAGAAAAAACGACACCCACAAACGGAAATCGCTCTCAAATCCCCATTTTCATTCCTTCTTGAATCAAAGAAAGAGACCCACAAATCACATCTTAATTTCCACAGGAAAAATTGCATGAATACAAATTAAAGATCTTCCAAATTGGAATCATATTCAATAATCATAAAAATTAACAAAAATTGGAAACTAAAATCCATCTTGCTTCATGTTCATAATCCTACAAAACTTCCATAACCAAGACTTTAAGAGTATGAATTTATGTTATCAACCACCATTGAAACCAGAAGATGAACTTGAAATCAAAATGCAAACTAACCTGAGGATCTGGAATCAATGAAACTTGTGCATAAACATCATCAGTTCCTGATTCAGCCTAATTTCATCAAACATTTCACAAATCAATCAACTGATTAAAAAAACCCTAATTCCACAAATTCTGAGATAAAAAAAAATCAAACCACGAAACAGAGAAACAAAAACTCACATGAAGTTTAACGTCAAGTACGCGACAAAACACGTGAGGCGGAAGATTGAACTCGCCGGCGGCGAAACAATTGCCGGCGAGTTGTATCTGTTCGATGTGACCTTGAGGACAGTAAACGACGGCGTTTCCTTTCTTCGGCAAGGAAATCAAAGGTCCGGCACAAGCATGCCACAACTCCAAACAACAAACCACCGGAGTAGAACCGGAAACCACCGGTTTAGACGGAGAAGACGACAACAAATCCGAAGACGACGGAGATGAAGTCGGAGAACGGGAATCAACACCAAACGACGTCGTCGACAACAACGACTCATCGTTGTTAACAGTGTTGAGATCAATTAAACCACACATCATCTGAAAATTCTACCAAATTCAAAATCCAGAAACGAATTCTTCACAATTCACGATTCATGAAAGTGAAAAACAGAAATTAAAAAGGAAAAGTTTGTTATTATCTCTCTCTAAATCTATACTAACAGTATCACTGGGACGAGAATTCATATTTGTTTCAAAAATGAAAAACAAAGAGAGATGGTTAGCATTCATATTTGAAGGAAAAGTTTGTAATTTTCTGTGTCTCTAAAAGTAAAAGTAAAGTTTTTGATTGAATAATTAATTATAATTACGTGTGTATATGTGTATTGATAGAGATGAAATCACATCTTGTGATTGAATTTGGGCCTTTAATCCTCTGTGATTAAGCAGACTGAAAAAGTTGCAGGTGCTGCAATAAGCAGCAGCGCTGCCACTGGGGGAGAGAGTACGAAGAGAGAGAGAGAGAAAAAGAAGGGGGTTTGTGCCGGTGACGCCCTGTAATTCCGGGAGGGTGTCAATTCTGTCTCCTTCCTATTCAAACAAATCTCTCACCTGTCGTGTTTCTTATTTACCATACACACAAAATAAAACCAAAACCAAATATAGTGGAAAATCTCATTTATTTTGCTTTTGGTACACAAACAAGATAACACAGGACAAAACAGAAAGAACAGAACAGTTGTTTCACGTTTGATAAGACGGAACTGGATAGAATAGAACAGATAACATTGACCAATTTATCCTTGTTAAATTTAAAGAATGAACAAAATATGAAATAAAAGATTTATTTGATGTTTTAGAAGAGAATTAGATTTTATTTTAAGGTTATATTGGTATAATATAAGTTTGTTCCACCTTGTTCTAGCTTGTTCCATGGGGTGGGGTGGAATAGGCATGTTCCAGTTTGTTCCACCTTGTTCCAGTCTGTTCCACATAAAGGTTTTGCCAAACGTGGGACAGTGAACCATGTTCTGTTCTGTCATGTACTGTCCAGTGTACCAAACGCACCCTTACTGTACTTTCAAATCCAAATACTGTTAAAAAATTTGTGTCTATGGAGATTCACCTGCGATGCCTCTTAAAACATTTGTATTTGTTCACGGGTTAGCTAGTGCGTGTAAATTGGTCTGAAAACTCACGGTTACCAAAAAAAAACTTCTAATGATAAATTTATTGATATTGTATTTCTTTCTTTTTTAACAGTAGGTGTTTGGTTCGTCTTGTGCACACCTAAACTTTGTAAGGTCTTGAAAAATAGTTTGAAAAATCTACAGTTGTCTTGGTGGACATGACCTCTTAGGAGTATTATCCTCAGTTGTCTAAGGTTATTGGTGACCGAGTTAACCCCACAAGGTTCTCACAAGAGTTGTTTTTGTAATACTATGTTTGTTCTAAATTAAGTGTCTATATCAGTATTATTATTTAATTTGTCCTAAATAAGTGTTCATTTTCAAAAGTTTTCAATTTCTCATTCTAACATTAGTTATGAGATTGAGAGAGTTTTTTCTTTATTATTTAATCTGTCCTAAAATAAGTGCTCATTTCGAATAATTGTAGAAGAAAAGGATCTGCATGCTAACACAGAGTGGTAAGAAGAAGACAGGTTCGGATGAGATAAGATGTTTATATATGGTTAAAACATCTTCAACAACTATTCTAAAATATGTATATGTAATTAATTATGATTTATAAGTTGTTTCTATATTGTCTAGTTAAAAGGTGAACTTGACATAAATAGCCAAATTTTATAAAAGTTTTCATTTTTTAAACATTTTTAATGCATTTTCACAAATAGTCAAAGTTTATGCAGAAAATGTTTCCACATAAACTTTTTATGCATAACCTTTGGTTTTTTACTAAAGAATGAAATAGAAAAAAAGTTCGCGTAAATACATTTATTTAGATAAAGTAAAGCTGAATAAAAATATTTATAAAAATAAAATCGAACTGAGCATGAACTTACACGCATTGTTTGGCAAACATAAATTAGTATATATATTTTGAGTATACGTTTGAATGGACATAAGTTAGCTCGGATAGCTTGTGTGGATTTTTTATCACTTTTTCCAACTATAATTCTCATCAATAGTAATTATTATTTATTACAATTAATTATAAATAATATTAATAAATAGCAACCGTTACTAATATTAATTAATAAAATCAAAAATTATATTCATATTAATTATTTAGAATTATTGTTAATCAAATCAATTATTTTTTTAGTTATTATTCAATATATTTAGTTATCAAAAAACAAATATAACAATTCTAAGCGGATATTTGGCAATTGCTGAATTGTGTAGGATGGTTAAGTGGTCAGAATGATTAAATGCCTATTATGATATGGTCCAAAATAAAATATGATTGTTCGGTAATTGTTTATAATGAAATTAGGTTGTTGAATGTTTAAGAGCCTCTTATGATATGGTCCAAACATATCCTATATTTTTTGCCAAACTGAACTGACCCACCAATGATCAACTTTGTTACAAAACCAAAGCAAGGTTTAAACCTTAGTTTACGAATACTCGAAAACCCTAATTCTTCATGTTTTATATCATTGAAACTCTCGACCTACACTTAAATCTCGGTTAGCAAGTTCTCAATAATTATGTTGTTTTATTTTGTTGGATGCATACGTTTTTAGTGAGTATTGCTCGTTGACGATCATAAATATGTTGTTATTTATGGGTTCTCATTTGTTGTTGCAAGTAAACACTTTTCGTAGAAAAATGAAGTACATTGAATTGTCATACGTCTTCGTGTTTGTGAAAGGAGGAATTGATAGTACGAGAACTACTACTCATAGTCATTGGAAGTTACAAAGACCTTTCACCATCTATGTCGGATTCCGATATTTATAATTACAAATTCGAGTTTGTTCGTATATGCATTCATAGAAAAAAGATGTTGATAAACATAATAGTTAGTTAGATCGGATATAGACAATATTTTTATCAGTACATACAAACTTTAAACTATTTTACTGTATAACATAACCATCTTCTTGACTCTGTTCTATAAAATTGAGCATTTTGTATTGTTGATTAGCATATTATTCTGTTATTCTCAAGTAAATCCAATTCGATTAAAGTGTATTTTGTTAGTTATATTTTTTATTTTTAAAATTATTTTATTAAATATGGGTATTTAGTATTTACCTATTTATCAGTTAACAACAAGGTTCTAAATGGCGTGAGGCATGGCGTGGCGTCGAGGCCAAGCCTCAAGCCTTAGGAGCCACGGCGTGCCATGGCGTTTATCAAGGCGTGACATATGGCGATAAATCTCTATATCATATATACTATTATATATAAAAACATATGTTTTTATACTATTAATCGATGAGTCAATGACAATAACTAAGTTAAATTAGATTATATATTAAAAACAGCAAATACGACATTAAAAACGTAAAGAAAAGTCAAATATTGCGTTATAAAAGACCGCACATTAGGTCATGGCGTGCGACAGACATAACGTGGAGTGAGACACAAGCATTAAGTCACGGCGCGCCATGACGGCTGTCGTAGCAAGCCTTTTAGAACAGTGGTTAACAACTAACTTATCAGATATTTTAGTGAATACCCTAAAATTGAAATAGAAGAAGCATGTGCAAATCACGTGGGTAGGAAAAGGGGGTAGGGGTGGGGGTGTTGAATAGGTAACCAAAAAGGAAAAAGAAGTTAAAAATGGGTCATTGTCAATAGTAAAGGGACCAATAGGTGTCTTGTAAGCACTAGGGTCTATGGTAATAGTGTAGGGGGTACGTCAACCCGGACAAAACGGGTTGCACCTTAATATCCGGTCCACATTTACTCCGGTTCACTCTTTTATCCACATCATTTTCTACTTCTTTTTCCCATAAATGAATTGTTTTTCTTAAAATGCATAATTGAATTAATATTATATTTATTTATTTTCAAAATTATATCACTGTTTATTTTCATTTATTTTAGCAAAAATTACAAAAATTACAAGACCATGGAGATATAATAAATTGTAATTTCATACAATGCATGTAAATATCATTTTTATATATTAATATAGATTATGTTCTATATATTGAGTCATTAACTTAAATAACCTTCTCACCTAACCTAAAGAAACTCAAGTTTTAACCATTTAAATTTTTTTGTTACCAAAATGACCAGAATCTCGCGAGTCTGATACCGCAAGACACCTTTTACTTGCAGTATCAGACTATTTATGACGCATTCTAAAAAAATCATTATTTTACGTTTTAGCGGCTTGCGGGCCGCAACTTGCAGGACACATCTTGCGGTTTACTATATTGGTTTGCGGTTTTCCTTTTGACCTTGCACATGTCATTTTTTTGCAATGCCTCAAGACTTGCGGTAAAGAGGATACCGACACGTGGCCTCGTATCTCTTGCGGTTGCTTGTGGTTTTATCAATTTTTTAAAAAATCATGATTTTTTCAGAACGCGTCAAAAAAAGTTTTACACCGCAAGTAAAAGGTCACTTGAGGTGTCAGACTTGCGGGATTCTAATCATTTTAGTAAAAATAATGTTTAGATGGTTAAAAGTTAAATTTCTTAGGTGAAAAAATTATTTAAGTTAATAACTACTATATTTTTAACATAAGATTTGACTTGATTGACTTAAAGGGGGTGTATAAAATATTACCTATAAATTATTTTAATTATTTTAGACTGTAGTTTTAAAAATATTTACAGGAACAACATTTTTATTTATTTGGATAAAAAAATGTTGCCTAAATTTTATCTTGAAACTTTACTATGTTTATAATTTATTGAGTGGGTTGGTTTTGGGTTTAAAAACTTTAAAATTTGTTAACCAAAGTTGTATTATTTTTACTTCAAAATAGTTAAATTTATCAATGATCATTTATAGGAATAACATCATTTTGATTTAACTTCAAATAAAATTATTTTATTATAAATTGTCAATAACAACTAAACATAAAGTTTTTTTATAGAAAAACGAATTTTGTATAAACATGTAATGTATCGACATTTATGAACAATCTAGAATTATTTGAGAGCATATTTTGCAAAGTCGAAGAGATACAGTTTAAATATAGTTAGATTAACAGTTATATTAAATAATTTAAGTTAAAAAGACACAGTTCAAATACAGTTACTGATAATCTACTCATACAAGTTTGTGCATATTAATATATGTCTTTGTCCGGTATGGGACGGACTTTTCGTTTAAGACATTCTAGAGTATTTATTTATTTAAGACCTCCGTTGTAAGAATTTTCCAGTTAAGGATTTTGGGATCTCATTTAATAAATGATTTTCTTTATGAATTGGTGACTTATGACGTGGCACATTGGCTAAAATTCAGGGTGTTACAATATTGTTTCATATATGAAACATCAAAAAATGATCGTGGGAGAAAATTTAAACCTACAGTTATACATGAAACACACACGTAATTATGAAAAAAAAACATATGAAACAAATAAATTATAATATAAAATAAAATTCATTAGATGGTTTTAATTAGTTGATTTTCATGAATTTAGTTTTCACACACACACACACACACATATATATATATATATATATATATATATATATAACAATACATGAAATTATTTTTCTAATTTCTAACTTTTATAATATTTCTAACATGATTTCTAAGTTTATCTCTCTATATATAATTGAATATTTGATTTTAGTGGTTCACTCAATTGGTTAAATGTGTAATACATGTACATTGACACATTTACCCTATTGGGCAACATACAAACATTACAATGGATCCCCTTATTCTCCTTTTCTATGTATAATTTGATGTTTTACCTTTTATTTTCTTCCCCTTTTTACCTTATTGGTAATTATCTAATAATGCATTCTTTAATCCACTATGTATATAAATATTGGCTAGAAAAACTAGATAAAAAACTGCCATCCTTTTTTCCTCTTTTTGGAGTACCATCCTTTTACACCACAAGTGGAACATTTCACCTTTTTAAGGTTTGATTAGCATAAATTTTCTTAATTTTATCTTAGTAAATAATATTTATTTATGAGTAAATTACGTTTTTCGTCCTTGTGGTTTGCTAAAAATTGCGGATATCATCCCCATGGTTTTGAAATTTTGGTTTTCGTCCCTATGGTTTGCAATTCATTTCTGATTTCGTTCCTGAGGCTAAAACACTACTCTTAAGCATGAAGGATTAAAATAGAAATGAACTGTAAACCATAGGGATGAAAATAGCAATAAAATTTAAATCATAATGAAGAAAAAGGTGATAGATTGTAAACCATGGGGATGAAAATCGCAATTTCAAAACCAAAAGGATGAAAATAGAAATTTTCAACAAACTTCAGGGACTAAAAATGTAATTTACTCTTTATTTATAGTTAAACACTTTAATCAAGAGTTTAGGTTTGAAAAATAGATAAATCAATGGGTCAAACATTTGTTGTTTTCTTTAATTAGCATGCCTTCGTTGTAAATATTTATTGAATTTATCAACTTTCATAAAAAGGGGCGTATGAAATCATGATAATTAGTTTTATGGTGTTTGGCAAATCAGATTTTAATTATGGTTTTATACAAGGTTTAAAATGACGTGAAGTGTAAAGTGTGACTATGGTGGTGAGGTCAAACATCAAAGCTTACGAGTTATGGTTTTATACAAGGACGTTTTTCAAAGCATGTCCTAAGGCGGCATATATATATACATACATTTTTTTTGAAATATGTAATATTTATATACGACAAATGCAACAATTAAACTCACACGTCTTCTTCATCTTTGGTGAGGTTTAAACCCCTGGCTTCCTAGAAAGTCAGAGGCTCCAATACCGCTAGGCCGAAGGCCCTTGATACCAAATATATAGGGCTTACATAAAATGATATAAAATGTGCAGTGGGAGTAAATCTCTTGAATCTCTACTCATTATTTTCTTCAGTTCTCAGAGAATTCGTGTTCGACTCTTCGTGTACGAGAATTGGAGTAAGTATTACAAGTTTAGGGTTTTTAATTTTTAAGTTTCCTTTTTATATGTATTTAAGTCTTAGGTTCCCGTGAACAATTATCATTTATCTTTCAAGTTATATACTAAAATAATTCTACACCTTACAAAATAATGTGTTGTAACGCATTGTACCGCGCCATAACGTGTCATAAAGCATTACAATGCAAGCCAAGACTTAGGGGCTGTTTGTTTGGGGGTATTGAGAGATAAAGAATGAGAATGATAATTAAAACCGTTGTTTGGTTTGATAAATATAATGAACTCATTAACCCAAACCCATTAATTTTCATTCGTGACCAAATTGGGCAGTCATATTTCTCATTTGTCCCTTCATCTCTCGATGTTGAATGGAGAATAACTTTTGTTGGACGTCACATGTTTGTATTAAAAATATTATATAAATTTTTTTTTATTAATTATATTGGTCTAACCAAACATCATCAATGCCATCAATGCAAATCTCATTCCTATTATCATTTTTATCCCAATTCCTTAAAATGAACCAAACACCCCCTTAGAGTGAAGCCATAGAGGTTAAGGCGGCGGCGGTGAACCCAATCCTTGACACCATAACGTGCCGTAACGAATTATTTAGAACCATGGTTTTATGGTTTAACTTTTTAGAATTAAAATAACCAGAATTTAAGAAATTGTTAAGAAGTCATTGTAACATGATGTATTTTACAATAATATTCATAGAAGGACCTAGTTATCCCAAATTTTAATCTTTTTACTATCCTTAACTCTTTTGTGCAAATGAAATGTTTTGCTAAATTTTTCATAACTGAATTAGGTATTGAGCATGATGCCATGATTAGACACTTTGAAAAGCTTTGTTATTACATGATGTGGAAATGTTTATTAACGCACGCACGTTTTGAAAATGTTTATAAATGTACATGCTTGGCTTACATGTTGTTATCCATTACTTGACATGATGTTTTGGAGTCGGGTTGCACAGTGGGAGTAGTGTACCTTGGGATATCACATATCCCTTGGGAGTTGATTTATATACCTCGTATGCCTGGAATCTGTTTCCTATGTATGTGGGAATAGGAGTTGGCTTGGGGCCCGGTCGTGGATACTACCACGTGGTAGAGATTGTCTATGAACACTGTGCAAATACCCAAGTGTGATGTTGATTGGTTGAAATGATTTTGATGAGCCTTTATGGCGGTTTGCATATTGCTATATGTGGTTTGTTAAACTGTTTTTGAGAGGAAATAGACTAGACCTCATGGTCTAACCCTCACCTTTCAAAAATTAAAACCAATTTTCAGGTAAGAGTTTTGTTTGAGGTTCCATCTGGAGAAGATGGAAAGAGGTGACGCTGTAGAAGAGGTATAGTCTAGTGGAGGCTTGTAGTTTACCATCGGGCTTCCTTTAGCATCTCCGTTGTAAAGGTGTTTATCCGCTGCGTACCTAGAGTTGAGATTGATGTATTTTGTATATTTTGGGACCATTTTTGGTTGTAATGTTATGAATTATGTTTTATGGACTTTGGGTTGTTATAACAATATACAATCTTTTTTTATTGAAAAATCAATCAAATTCGTTTTTAAGTAAGTCTACAATTAAGGACCTAATTTTACAAACCTGATGTCATTTTAGTAAATTTAGAAAGAATGTGGCTATGATCTTAAACTATAATGAAAAATAGCTAAAAACAAAATTATTTTTATCAATTTTGTGAATTGATACAAAGGCTTAAACATCTTTTGACCAAAGGCCAATAATGATCATTGATCATAGCTTTTGTCCCTCAAATTGTAATGATTATAATTCTTTTACAAAGCAATGTTACTTTTCCTCTTTTAGGTACTAAAGAATACGGTATGGTCACTTTTGGTCCTTGTAAATGATACATTCTAAACTTAATATTTTGACATATAGTTTACTAGAACTTGTTAATGATTAAATATCATGTTAACAATAATAAACTAGATAACACTTGTAGATTATAGTTAGGTTATTATTTGGCAAAGTAACTAATAATTAAACTATTAATTGAGAATTAATTGATGGTTGAAAAGCAAATAACCAACTAACTAATCACACGTTTGATAAAAAAAACTAATCAATAAACCAGTTAACAAGTGTAAAATTATCTGATAGGACATGATGAAAAAGTTACTTAGGGGCTGTTTACTTGCTCTTTTCGGGTAAGTGTTGTTCGGGTAAGAGTGCTGTCCCGGGTAAGTGTTGTCCCCGGTAAGTGCTGTCCGAGTAAGATTGTTTACCAAGTGGTTTTTGGTAAGTGCTTACCGACAAAAAAATGACCATTTTAACCCTTATGTAATTATATGCTAAGTTAAATGTAATTATTTCTATTATAAATCATTTAGTGGTAGAGAAAAAACAATCTTCATACTTTAAATAATTGTTTACCAACAATATACTATTTTTTATATAATTAAGATCAAATAATATAAATAACAAAAACATGTTAGCTCTAATTAATTCTAGCAGTTTCTAACCATAGCTTAAAAATCAAGAAATAAACCAAAAAAAATGCCAAAAGTTCACATTAAATTATGGTTATCTTTCACCAAGAAAGAGAAAGAGTTTCAGAAGAAGACGAAGAAGAAACTTCATCCAAATCTCCACCACCACCACCACCTTTCACCTCCGCCGACAGCTTCTTCATCGGCGTTATCGGCGGCGTCACCATCGCCTTCGAAGACATTATTCCCTCTCTCTCCTCATCATCATCATCCTCGTCGGACGAACCCTCCGTCTCCAGCCGTGACGGCGACGTCTCCGGCGTCTCAAACGGAGTATTCCCCGTCCTGCTCCGCCGTCTATTCTCACCGTCAAACACCGGATTCAAAATGTAAACCAAATCCTCTTCCTCCCTACGATCGGAAAATTACCAGAACACCCTTTTCGAACAAACCCATTTTCTTGATTTTTCGGCGACTGAGGAGCCTCTTGCTGCTTCTCTATGTCGTCGCCGGCACCGGAGATTGCAGGGTAAAGGATGTTTCTTGGAGCTTCAAGAATATCGTGTGCATAGAAGTTGTTGAGTGAGGTGTTGTTGTCGATAGTGGTTGGATGATCTTCGGTGGTGGTGGTGGTGGGTGGTGGTTGACGGCGGCAGATGAGGAACGATGAGGGAGAACGAGAGGGAGGAGGAGGAGGCGGGTTTGTATTTTGACCTAATCGCAGGCTGCAGCGTGAAAAAATAAAAATCTGACCCAGGTCAACTTAATTTCGGAACTGGTTCAGACAGATGTCGGTCAGATTCTCAGTCAGATCTCGATCAGATCCGAGAATTAGTAAACACTCTGACTGCTGACCGAGTCAGATTTGCTGACCGAGTCAGCCTGGTCAGCAGTTAGTAAACAGCCCCTTAATTCTTATATTATATAATATAATTTAAATAAATGAATAATTATATATGAACTAAATTGATTGTTATTTCTTAGTTGTAATTAAATGTAAAAATGACAATCAACTTGATCCTTGATTATTCTAAATAGAACATTAAGCAAAGTTCGAGGCTTTTCTTAGTAATTTTCAAACTTTGATTACCAAAATAAAAGTTACATGTGATAACCGAGTTTATTTTTTTGAAGAAATTAATAAAATGGTTTGTGAAGTGTAAATATCAAAAGTTTGGTGGCTTTAGGGTGAATTTGGAAATTAGGGAAAAAACCCTTGAACCCTCAATTCTTTCATTATTGTGGTGCACGGCTAGTGTGTGAAACTCAGTGCGGAGCAACCTTGCTATTTTGGAGAAAAGCTTGGAATTGGGAGCTAAGATTTGGGAATCATCATCATCTTCAAGGTAATTTTCTTCTCCTTTATCTCTTTATCTAGTTAGTGATGTTTGGAGTCGTTGAGATTTGGCTGCTATGATATTCTCGGTGTGGTTTTGCGCGATTTCACTCAAAAGCGAGAAAATATGGTCTGTGTGATTTACCTAACCAAATAAGTAGGGAAATCGATAGGAATAGCTAGCTTAATTGTTAGTAATGCTATTTCCTTAATTGTTGGGTCTTAATATCAAGTTTTAGGTCGAGTTGCTTGATTAATTGAAGTTCCCGGAGTGGATTCGTTCGATAAAACCTCTTATCCGGGAGTCGCTCGGTCCGGAGAGTTTATCCGGAAAGCGTGAGAGTCTGGATGGGTCCGGACTAGTTTTGGAGTGTCGGGAGCTTCTGGAGAGTTTTACCCGGAAAAGGTAGGAGTCCAGATGGGACCAGATTGCTTGTGTTCGGAAAGCCGATAGATGTCCGGATAGAGATGGAAAAAGTATGTATCCGAAAACCTTTGGGAATCCGGATGTGTCCGGACAGTTGGTATCCGGAAATATTGGAGGTCCTGAAAATGTCCAGAAGCAGGATCCAGAATTCTTTTTAGCCAGTGTTCGGACCTTTGCGAGATGTCCGAGAGTTTTGAGAGCGTGTCTCGTGAGTCTTGACTCTAAGTGAGAGGTTGGGTGACTTATTCACTCTCGTGTGTTGGGTGTAAACGTAGGTGTGCGGGTAAAAGATACCTATACCGAGAGAGAAAGAGCATAACGTGGATACCAGGTGAGTCTTTCTAAATTGAAGCTATCGATACTTGTATTTATTATTTGTGCCGATATAAATGTTGCTTGCATGTTTTTACCATGTTTTAAATATGCATGATGAAGGTGCGTTATAGAAATTGTGGGAATGTGCGGGGTGGGACATGCAATGGCTTATCTGGATACCTGGGGGGGTGTCCCTAACACGTTGTCACAAGTGTGTACGTGACTAAGGCGTGGGCAATCGGCATGTGTTGTGTGTTTAATTAACTGTTAAAGGTGTTTTCGTTTATAACTTTTATAAACTCATCTTTGTGGATATTGTGGCGAAATGTTGGTTTCTAGAGGGAAATCACTAGACCTTGTGGTGTAACCCTCGTTTTTCAAAACTAAAACCTTTTTCAGGTAAGCAGGTTATAGAGGGCTCGTCTAAGGGAAAGGGCAAGCTGTGAGTTGGAGCTTGCGACTAGTGGATTTAGAAGACTTTCCTTTTTATTATTCTAGATACATATTCCTCAACTGTAGTTAGGGTTATTTCCGCAAACCCAAATTTTGAAATTTTGAAGTGTGACAATGTGGGGCCGTTTTGGCATCTTTATTTAAAGTTGTGGATTCTAGTTATCGTTTGTTGTGGGTTGTTACAGTTGGTATCAGAACGCTAGTTTATGAGATTTAGGTGACCGGACTGACCTAAACTTAAACTGTGGGATTAGGAAGCACAACTGAAAAAGTAGGAAGGCCTAGGGAGACCTCAACAGGGACACGAATAATAGGGTAGGGATAACTGTCATGTAAGGTAGATTAGAAGTTACACATGGGCAGTGTAATAGCGAATTTACAGGTACATGTAGGTGCTTATTCCTGCCTTGTTATTTTGAAACTGTTGCCTTAAGCTGTTTAAATTGTGTGATGTTCCAGTAAGCAAAGATGTCAGCAAGAACTTTGAGAAGTAGGTTTGTGTCGGTTGAGAGATCAGTCATCGTGGAAGAAGTTCTGGAGGGTGGACCAGTAGATCCTCCGAGGCAGGCGACCACCCGTGGAAAGGGCGGAGGCCGTGGAAGAGGAAGGGGAAGGATACCCCGACGAGCTGTTATCCAGGCGGATGGAACTGGTGTAGCGACTCGAGGGAAGAAGAAGACACCGACGACCCGACGGGCTAAGAGCGCAGAGGCTCCTGAGGAGCGTGAGTCGTCCCAGTAGGAAAGTATTGTCTCTGTGAGAGGAGGAAGTCACTCAAGAGGTCCGAGGCGAAGCCGTAACCAAGTGTTTGTGACCGAAGATAAGTTTACTGCCGAGATGGGCAAACTGCAAGAGACACTGCAAGCGTTGTTGGACCATCGAACTAAGTGATCTGCATCAGATGGGTGGACTAAGAATGGGAATGAGATGGGTGCGAAAGTGTCTAGTTTTCCTACAACGGAAGTGGGAGATCACTCTTTGTTGACCCCGTATGTGCCTTGTGAATCAAAGACAGCGAAAGAGTGTACCTTTCAAACTTTTGCATCGTGCAAGCCTCCATCTTTCAACGGGGAGGTCTTGGCTCTGAGACGCGTTCGTGAGATGGAACTGGCTTTCGACACAAGTAAGTGTGCTAAGGGAGATAAGGTATTGTTTGCTATATATATGTTGAAGGCAAATGCCAGCTTCTGGTGGGATGTAGAGACTTGTGGTAAGGGTTCTGAAGTGGCAAAGACGACTAATTGGGAGTCGTTTACTTGGAGGTTCAGAGCATAGTTTTGCCCGTTGGCTGCAGTTAAGAAGTTGGAAGATGAGTTTCTAGGGCTTGAGCAAGGGTCAATGATGGTATAAGAGTACACTTCTAAGTTCGATGAGAAGGCACATTTTGAAGAAGTATACGTGCCTACTGAGGAAAGGCGTATTGAGAGGTATATCTGGGGGCTGAAGAGCAGTGTGAGGGAGTTTGTGCAAAAATGTGGCCCCGTAACCTTTCAGGCGGCGGTCGACGTAGCGGAACTAACTGAGAAGGAGAAGAATCGGCAAATGTTGGAAATGAATGTTGACAAGAGAAAGTGGGAAGGACCTGTTCGGGATGTGAAAAGGTCCAAGGTCTCGAAACCCGAGTTGCGGGTAGGACCGAGGTTCGGTGAGAAATCATGTGGGAAATGCAACATAGTGCACCGCAAGGAGTGTTCTTTTGAATCTAATGGTTGTTATAAGTGTGGAAAGTTGGGGCACATAGCGCGGGAGTGTCCTAACCTGAGGGCTTGCTACCTATGTGGTTCTCCGGATCATATTTAGCCTGATTGTCCGCAATTGAGAAAGGGGTCTTCGGGTGGTTTTGGTGGGAGCCAAGGAGGAAGGGGTGGAGAGAATATTTGGAGCCAACGCGAGCTAAAGCAAGGACTTTTCACATGTTGGCGGAGGAGGCGGTTGATGTAACGGATGTGGTGACAGGTACCTTTCTTGTTAATTCAAAATTTTCTAAAGTGTTATTTGACTCGGGTGCAAACCGTTCGTTGTATCGCCGACTTTTGCTTGGTGTCTGCATGTTAAACCTAAGCGGTTAGAGTGTGGGTTCGAAGTAGAGATTGAGGATGATAGTCGGGTCTTGGTGGGGGAGGTGTTTGAAGGGTGTAGTATTGAAGTGGAGGGTCACTCTTTTCCCTTGAGGTTGTACCTAATGGGTATGAGGGAGTTTGACATTGTCGTGGGGATGGATTGGTTGGCTAGTAATAGCACTAACATCGTGTGCAATAAGAAGATGATTCGTATCACCTTACGTGATAAGTCTGAGGTGGTGATTTATGGGGATTGTTGGTCCCGAAGGGCTATACAAGTTTGTAGAAGGGGGGGGGGGGGTTGAATACAAACACACATATTTTACTTTCTAAATTGTTTATTGATAAATCATTAACAAATTACAGCTTGTTGCGGAACAAGATTAAGGATAAACCTAAATCTAAACAAGTTGGAACACTAAGTTTCTTGCACTAAGAAAGAGAAGGAAATTACTAATAATAACCTATCTCAAGATAAGAAGGACGAACTTGTCCAGAGTTAGCAAGTTACTTCAAAAAGAAGTGAGTTCTTCTTCTTATATACTGCATGCATTTAATGCATGGCAGTTTACACTTTACACGTGGCAGCAGTTCATTGGTTGTATGTCATTGACCTTTGTTGACAACCTTAGTAGCCGCATGTTTGAACAGTGTAGTATCAGAGTGGTTGTACGATTTCAGACAATAAGGAGTTTCTTTTCTGACATATCGTACGGAGACGTGCAAGGGTGGTTAAGACAAAAGTACTTTGTACGGAGGACTTCATGATCAGCTTTTCGTTGATTCAGCGCTTCATCATTGTTTATCAGCGAATGATAAAGTTCAGCGATAGCTGGAGTCTTGTACTTGATACTTCACGTTGAGTGGACAAATCTGAGTCTTCGCTGATCCGCATCAGTTCATTAGGAGACTTGTCGCTGGTTCTTGAGCTTGATCTTCGACTTCAGCGTAGAACCTATGTTGACGTGAAACTTGTCTTCAGAGATCATAAGTAAACAACTAACTTATCAGCGATCACCATAAGTACTGAACATACTCAGAGCATTATGGTGAACAGTGTTCGCTGAATGTTTAATCTAAAGAGCGAGAGTTCCTATCAGCGGTACTGTAAGATCTTAGTACTTATCAGCGATAGTGAAACTATGATACATATTGTTTACTTACAATTTTCACTAAGTATATAATAGAGGGTCATTATCAAATCACTGAGGGTTTGGATCAACAATCTCCCCCTATTTGATTATGACATAGCAACAGAGAAAATTGCTATTTAATGAAAACATAAGGATAAAAAGAACTCATAAAATATTTGTCATTTTTACTGTTTTCTGGGATCTTTTCTGTACTGATGGAGTAAAGTACTTTCGCTGAAATCTTTCTTTAAATTTTGAATCAGATTACAAAAGGAAATGGAAAGATTACAAGTACAAGTGATGAGTACTTTCTTTTGATGTGCTTTGAATACACCCACAGACGTGTTAATAGAACCAATAAGCAAGTATACTTATTTAGAACTATGTCGTCTTATCAAGTAGTAAAGTGGTAAAATACCGATTATCGTTCCCACAGAGATTGGAGTTAAAATTGCTATAAAAGTATGATGAAAGAAATGATTTCGGAAGATGATTTGGAAGAAAATCTTTTGTTTGGTTGGCTGATGATTAACACAGATTATAACAAACAAGAATAAAAGAGGAGCAAGGGTGTAAGACTTGTGATGTTATGATGAACCAAATTCCAGCAGACTTTTCAACAATGCTGCAACATGACACTGGAGTGATGCTGCAGCATGGCAGTGACGAAAACGAGTTTTATTATCTACTTTGAGACACGTTCCTTTCGGACTCTCACCATTCCATGATTCCAATAGCAGTCAGCAATCTCATCTCTGAGTAGAACCAAAGGTAAAGGAACGATGGAATGATGTTCTCAAAGTATATGGCAAAACAAATTCTCTTTGTTAAAAGTCATTCTCTCGATACAACCCCCACACCTCCCAAGTTGTTTTACTCCTAAATAGCTTATCTCTAAGTCTATTCCATTTTAACCCATTGAGAAAAAGATAGCTTATCAAGAATGAATCATTTTAGAAAACAAAAGTAACAACTCTTATTGCAAGTTACTCTCTCGATATAACCCCTTAAGTCCTCTAAATTGACGTGCTATTCAATGGCCTCTCTCGAGGTCCATGACACTTTAACACTATCAAAGTGATCAATTTATCAAAGGATTGTATTATCTTGAAAGAACTTGGGTTGGAATAATAAAACATCATTTTCTTGCCGTAAAAAGCCTACTTTCTTTTGGTCATCACAACACCCTTTGTCTCACACCCAAGCTTCAAGATTAGCTACACATTACACTAAATGAAACAAAATAAATGCAAAGTACTTGGAATGTAAACATGATGCAAGGAATAATAAATGACTTGAAAGTAGAAATAACTAAACTAAAGTTAATGACTAGAAATGTAAAGACAAAAATGTAAATGATAGGCAATAAATGTCAAGAGCACAAATGGAATGTAAATCTATGTCTAGCAAGAATTAATACCGGAAAGTGAGAACATTAAACATACGGAATAAGATACAAGAACCTTAAGGTAAAGAAAATCGTGCAGTAAGCAACTGCCCAGTGCTGCAGCATTGCCTACGAGTGTGCTGGAACAAAGAAAACATAGATGAAGAACACTTAGGAAGATTTGAAGATGATTAAGAACATGAACACGATTTCTGGAAAGTGAACTACAGAGATTTAAAAATGATTTAAGATCAGCACTAAAAGATGGTTACACGAGAAAGCTAGAGATGCAAGACTAATAAAGAAAGATTAAGATTAAAAATAAATAGCACTTGAAGATTTAAGAACTTGAAGAACACTTGATAAACATGAAGAACAATAGATGAATAAACTACAGCTGGTTGGAACTGATGTGAGATCAGTTCTCAAGGTTGATAATTGTCTCTCAAATGGGTAACATGCCCCCTCTATTTATAACAAAAGGCTAGGGGCATTTTTGCAATTAAACCCAACTTAAAGCAACTAGAAAGTACACCTAGTTAGCTACCTAACTAAACTATTACAATTAAAATCTAAGGAGTGTTTCAAGGGGTTACAAAAATTCAGATTAATCACAAAAGTCAGCTTCCAACTCATTAAGCCGTTTCCTTCAGCCCCTTGTTCATCAGATCCCTGCTGTTCCAATGCTGCAGCAATACCCTGTTTTGGCTGATTTTCTCAAAAATGCTTATATTAGCCTACCAACAAAGCAAAACAAGCTAACCATGATTCCTAGCTCCAAGAAAGTAAAACAAGATAAAAAAAGACTCAAAGTTGGGATTTTATAATGAAAAAGTCCTAACTAAACTAAAGAAATAAGTGCTTAAGTACTCAAAATTGAGCACTTATCACCACCCCAAACTAAGAAATTTGCTTGTCCCCAAGCAAGAAAAAGACTAAAAGAAAATGACTCAACTTTTGAAAGTTTTGCACAAGGATGGCATTAAGTGCACATCATGAGTGTGAGCATGTTAAGGATGAATAGCATAGCCTTTCATAAATCCCAAGTGACCAAAGTCCCAATCTTTTGTGCCCATAAACCATAAGTTAGCCTCACATTCTCTTTGTTCTAGTCAACACATCATAAACGTCACAGATTACTAGGACTTTAAGTGAACTGGATCTCTCTTTTTGGCATATTTTTCTTTCTCACTTTGCCTTTTCTCTCCCATGCATCAAATCTCATTGGATTTTTCAATTTTTTTTTATGCATTTTCTGTTTGATGACATACACCTACCCCTATGGGGCATTTTTGGTGTTTTTGGTGTTTTAACCATTTTTTTCTTGATGTGCAATAATTGCTAAGGCTTTGCCTTTGATTGTCATTTCTAGACACCCCCACCCCAAACTAAAAGATTTACAATGTCCTCATTGTATGGAGGAAAGGATGTACTTTCCACGGTTTCAAGTGGCTAAAAATGGGGGAAAAGAACGACGGCCTAGATCATTTCTGTGATGAATGTACAATGTGGACCAAATTGTGTCCCAAGCAATTCTGAGGCTAATTCTAGTATGAACAATCTAAAGAAATGGTCTTGGACTTGTGAAATTATTTGGGCTATGCAAACATGCTAACACTACTCATTCATGACCCAAATGCAAGAAAATAAACCTAAAATATGTGAAAACTAATCCCAGACTCAAACAAATAAAAATTAAGACAATAAATGGAGCTAAGAGTGCATGATTAACCTGCCCTACTCATTGGGAGTAGGCTGTTTCTGCCCAAAAATAGTAGTGCCCTGAGGCCCAACAGCCTTGAGTGTTGCAGCACCATTCTTGACAGCAACCACTGCTTTCAGCTTTCGGTTTTCCTGCTGCAGTTTGGCTATCTCCTGATTCTTCTCTCTCAACAACCTTCTCATCTTTGGCAGTCCCAAACTGCCCATCTCTCTTGCTTTCCTCTTTCTTTCAGCAACAACAGTCTTCACCTCGAACCGTAGCTCCTCAACCTTCTCTATGAACTCACTCCTCTGTTTCAATATGGTATCCAAAAGGGTGCTGTTTTGGCTCAGCACGTCCTGCATCATATTGACCATGTCAAGGGTCCCGACACCTTTCTCTCTTCTATCACGCAGCCTTTGCACTGCTCTTAAATCGATCTCAGCCTTCTCCCTTTGTTCTTTTACTATCAAATCGTCCTTGTATTGCGGGACACCTATCTCTACCAGCAGTTTTGTCAGCATCCCTGGAAAATAGAATTTCCCCTTTGCTCTTGTGGCACATTCCCGTATACTTCTCAGCATTTGTTTCCCCAGGTTCACTGTTTTACCTGTCATAACACAAAATAGCAAAAACATTCTCTCCACAGATATCGTGCTGTCATGTGTGGTTGGTGAAATGGAATGTCTCACCAAATTTATCCATACATTGGCATCTGCAGAGAGGTTAGAAGCTTTAAAGGTCCTCAGCATGAGATTGGAGTGGTATTCCCAAGTGGTTCTAGGCTTTCCCACAGCAGCAGCCACTTCATGTAAATCATTTAAAGTTGCGTTGTTTACTAGTTTATAAAACTCAGTCTTGGCTGGTGGAGTAAGTGACAGGAAGGTGTTAATTCTTTTGGCTGTAAGGTGGACTGGAATGCCTCTAACAGTTAGTCTAGAGGATGAGTTGGTTGCCACCTCACAGTAAAACTCTCGGATCAAAGTGAGATTGTAAGAGTGATGGACCTCACAAAGTTTTTCCAGCCCTTGGGTTTCTACCACCTGTTTGATGAAATGAAACTCTCTAATGCTTTGCTCATCGAATCCCTTA